>CM059195.1:78134481-78771981 GCA_030323885.1 Branchipolynoe longqiensis
ATTATCCTGACACTGACCTAACCAGTCCTTGCCCTATCCAATTAATGCCGAGCGCCAGCCTCGAAAGCGACAAGTATCAATTTAATAAGTAATTGGTTTGACTTAATCGGGAACAGAACTCCCGATCTCCCTCACGCGAGGCCTGCGCTCTGCGGAGTCGGCCATCAAGGTCTGGGTAATCGGGGTGGGGTGGGGGGGGGAGAGGGGTGGGGGTGGAGGTTGGGGAAGGAGGTGGAGGAGGGAGGGGAGGGGCGGCGGAGAATTCAACAACAATGCCCTTTTTTGGAGAGTACTCTGTTGGGTGATATGTCAAGGAAAGTGAGCTTTGTTTTCTAACCACAGAATAATTAGTGTCCTTCGGCCTGGGAGTGCTCGCTTAATGGTGCTGTCACATTACGACGTTTCTTGCCAATGTGTGTCAACGTGTGTCCTTTTTGGGCGAAACATCAGGAGATGTCTGGAGGCGTTAGGCGCGCGTTAGGCGCGTGTTGGTATTCGTTCATCTACGGCGATGGTCGGCAGCGCACGTCAGGGAATCGCCAAAGTTTTGTGCTTGCACAAAACTTTCAACGTGCGCCAATGTGCGGGTGCCAATGTTATGGCGACGTTAGGGGGTCGTCGAGATACGTTAGAAGCGTGTTGGATGTACGAATACTTTTTTTCCACTGACGTCGCACGCATGAGTGTCGTTCCCATACATTGCGCCAAACTTTTGCTTTTTGTTGTTTTACATCCTAGCAACATCTAAGGTCATAATCAGGATGGCGCGTCAAACTTTTACCACAACATCGGCCACACGCTACCAATGCTTTGCGCTGACGCCGAAAGGTTTGACGTGTCTCGACGATTAAAAGTGATTTTGCACGTTGGCGGCACGCCGGCGAGATATGTCGTAGTGTGACAGGGCTATTAGATAGGCATTGGTTTATGGGTGATTTCTTATTGTTATTGTTTGTTTTTTTTTGGAAACTCCCGAGAATTGAGGCAGAAAGAGACTTTTGTTTTATACCGGTGTCTGTGTGGGTTTATTTAAAGCTGCATAGCCTGATGAGGCTTCACATGTTCAAAGCCAAAACAATTATCTAGATTTGATGCTGCATATCTCATTTACATACTGGTGCACTTATTGATCATTTGTCGCCACATAGGAGGGGCTACTGAGTGAATTCAATAGAACATATTACTGGAGAAGCGTATGGTGTCAGAGTTTTGGCAGGCTTGCCAAGATTAATTGTGCGTGCTTGCACTTTAAATATTTCATAGCCATTTAAAATAAAAGGTACGTCAAATTAAAGTAAGGTAGATAATAGCAATCAATTGAAAGACACAAGACCGACGTATTATATATTGGACTTTATTACCGTGTTTCTTAATGTTACATATCAGGCTTCAAGAGATGATTGAGTCTTTGAGATAATGTGAGGCTTACATAACTTGACCCATCAGCTATCTTACAGCTTGGGTGGGTGGGATGGTAAACAAAGGATCCCATAGTATAGGAGTTGAGGAAGCACAGCCGAGGTCGAAGTGTGCTGAAAGGCAGGCTAGTCTGTTATTTAAATATGCCAAGCATCGCGCCGTCTAGACGACGGCGAGACAATCTATCAATAGAAATGCTTCTTTGTATCGAAAGGAAGACGTTGTTTGTGCATATTCAATTACCCATGTTCTTGTATCATGTACAATGTAATATGTTATTCTCGGAAAAATGACAGAAACTCTAAGCCATCGGACTATGCAACTTTAATTAAAGTTGCATAGTTCAATGGTTTTAAGTTTCTGACATTTTCTGAGATAAATACAGTAGGTTATTATGTACCTTACTTTAGCTTGAAGTCACTTTCATTTTAAATGCTAACTTTTGAGATATTTGAAGTGCAACCATACCAAAGTTATTATTGGCAATCATGCCAAAACTCTGACACCATAGCATTCTGCATTAACATGTTCTATTCAAGTGCCTCAGTATTGCCAATTCACTTGTTTGTGTTGACGAATGTTTAATAAGTGCACCATTATAGAAGTTAGATATATAGAATCGAATTCAGAGTGTAGGTGTGTCAGAATGTTGATGTCTATGCCAACAGTAAACTGTACCATACACACGCATGCACACCTATACACCGATACATACCACACAAACACCCACACGTACACACCGATACACACCACCACACACACACCCACACCTACACACCGATACACACCATCAAACACATGCACCCACACCTACACACCCATAGACACCACAATACACATGCACCCACACCTACACACCCATACACACCGCCACACACACGCACCCACACCTACACACCCATACACACCACCTCACACATGCACCCACACCTACACACCCATAAACACCACCACACAAATGCACCCACACCTACACACCCATACATACCACCACACACATGCACCCACACTTACACACCCATACACACCACCACACACATGCACCCACACCTACACACACATACACACCACCACACACATGCACCCACACCTACACACACATACACACCCACACACATGCACCCACACCTACACACCTATACACACCACCACACACATGCACCCACACCAACACACACCCACACACACATACACCTACACCCACACTTACACACATACACACCACCACACACATGCACCCACACATACACACCCATACACACCACCACACACATGCACCCACACATACACACCCATACACACCACACACACACCTACACACCCATACACACCACCACACACAGGCACCCACACCTACACACATATACACCACCACACACATACATACCACCACACACAACACACCACCACACCCAACCACACCACCACACACCCACACCACCACCACACACACATACACACCACCACACACCAACACACCACACACACACACCAACACACCACACACACACCACCACAACACCACACCCACACTACAACACAACACACCACCACACACACACCCACACCTACACACATACACACCACCACACATGCACCCACACCTACACACATACACACCACCACACACATACATACCACCACACACACGCACCCACACCTACATACACATACACACCACCACACACACGCACCCACACCCACACCCACATACACACACCACACACTTGCACCCACACCTACACACCACAACACACACACCACACACACGCACCCACACCTACACACCCAACACACCACCACACACATCCACCCACACCACACACACAACCACCCCACCACACACACACCCACACCACACACACCACACACACACACACCACACCACACCACCCACACCAACACACCAACACACCACCACACACACACCCACACCTACACACACATACACACCACCACACACACACCCACACTACACACACACACACCCACACACATGCACCCACACCACACACCACACACACCACACAACACCACCCACACCACACACACACCCACACACACAACACCACACCCACACACACCACATACACACCACCACACACACCCACCCACACACACACCCATACACACCACCACACACATCACCCACACATACACACCCATCACACCACACACACACCTACACACCCACACACACCACCACACACACACCCACACCTACAGACATATACACCACCACACACATACATACCACCACACACATACACACCACCACACCCATACACACCACCACACACCGATACACACCACCACACCCATACACACCACCACACACCGATACACACCACACACACACACACCTACACACACATACACACCACCACACACATGCACCCACACATACACACACCAACACACCACCACACACAGCACCCACACCACACACACACACACCACCACACAATCCACCCACACCTACACACAACACACCACCACACACAACACACCACCACACCCACCACCACACCACAACACAACACACCACCACACACACCACCCACACCCACACACCACACACACACACCACCACACTCCACCCACACCTACACACCACACACACACACCACACACACCACCCACACCACACACCCACACACACCACACACACAAGCACCCACACCACACACCAACACACCACCACACACAGCACCCACACCACACACACACAACCCCACCACACACATGCACCCACACCTACACACACATACACATACACACCACCACACACACGCACCCACACCTACACATCCATACACACCACCACACACATGCACCCACACCTACACACACATACACACCACCACACACATGCAGACACACCTACACACCCATTCACACCACCACGCACATGCACCCACACATACACACCCATACACACCACCACACACACGCACCCACACCTACACACACATACACCCCCACACACACACCCACACCCCACAAACGCACCACCACACACACCACCCCACCACACACCCACACAACCACCACACACACAGCCACACCTACACACCCAACACACCACCACACACATGCACCCACACATACATACCACAACCCACACGCACCAACACGTACACACACATACACACCCACGCACGCATGCACCCACACCTACACACACATACACACCACCACACACACGCACCCACACCTACACACACATACACACCACCACACACATGCACCCACACCTTCAGACCAATATGCACCACCACACACACGCACCCACACCTACACACCCACACATACCACCGCACACATGCACCCACACATACACACCCATACACACCACCACACACATGCACCCACACATACACACGACCACACACACGCACCCACACGTACACACACATACACACCCACACACGCATGCACCCACACCTACACACATACACCCCACCCCACACATGCACCCATACCTACACACACATACACACCACCACACACATGCACCCACACCTACACAACCATACACACCACCACACACATGTACCCACACATACATACCTATACACACCACCACACACACGCACCCACACCTACGCACTGATACACACCACCACACACATGCACCCACACCTACACATATACACACCACCACACACATGCACCCACACCTACACACCCATACACACCACCACACACATGCACCCACACCTACACACCCATACACACCACCACATACACGCACCCACACCTACACACCCATACACACCACCACACACATGCACCCACACCTACACACGCATACCTACACCCACACACATGCACCCACACCTACACACACATACACATACCTATACCCACACACACATACTCACACACATACACACACATACAACACCCCACACACACATACCTACACCACACACCACCCACACACACATACCCACACCTGCACACACCCACACATACTCACACACAGGCATCCACACAACACACAACTACAGCACACACCACACACCACAACGACACACAACCACTGCCACACACACCCACACATACTCACACCCACGCACCCACACATACACACCCATACACACCACCACATACATGCACCCACACGTACACACACATACCTAGACCCACACACACCCATACACATGTACCCACACACACACATGCCTACACACATCCACACACATACTCACACACACGCACCCACACATACACACACATACCTACACCCACACAAACCCACACATGGACCCAAACACACACCTACACGCACACACCCACACATGCTAACACATACATACACCCACACACACGCACCCACACACACATACCTACACCCACAAACACCCCAATTCACAAACGCATACATTCTCATATCCACACCCACCCATACACACCCACAAACACACACCAACACACACACATACACACCTACACATATCTACGCACCCACACACATCCATATATACCCACACACACCAGTGCAAACTCACACACTAACCAACACCGACACACACCGACACACACACTCACACACACACTAACCAACACCCACACCCACATACTAATCCACGCACACACCCACACACACACACACACTCACACACACCTACACACACATTCACACACACATCTACAGGCCCACACCCACATACACACACGCACACCCACACTCACCCACACTCACCTACACACACACCCACACACACATACACCCAAACACGCACACACCCACACTCACCCACACACACCCACACACACACATACACACCCACACCCACATACACACCCACACCCACACCTGCACACACCACCCCACACCCCACACCCCCTCAAGTGGATATATTGCTCCATTAAAGCAGGGACTATCAGCACATAGAGGAACTAAATGGCAATAAGGTGGTAGGGGGGGGGGGGGGTATCCCAATAGCTCAAATGTGACCATTCTAGACAGTTTAGTACTTGGCACATGTGCCTACTTGCCGTGCGTTTTATCTGAAGACCAGACGTATTACTACCCAGCAATGACTAATCACTTAGCGTTTGGGGGCGGAGGGGGGGGGGGGCGAGTTAGTGAGTGTTTGTTTATTCTGTTGTTATAGTTATTACCATTAATGTAGTTATGAACCCTCTGATGAATTATAGTGACAGTCCAGCAGAACACAACACAGCATCCTGGTAGAGAATCCTTTAGTAATTATTAGTTTGGCAATATATGCCAGTACAACAATATCTGCTTGGAGAGTACAGTAGAGCCTGTCCTGGTTGGTTGCAGAGCTCCACACATGGATGATTCACAGCGCAAACAGAGTGGTGGGAGAGATAACACAAACATTACGTGGGAGAGAGAGCTCCCAGCTCCCAAACCTCATGTGTACGATGGCCTGTGTGCTTGCTGGGGATATCCTTATTTGTCTGTGTTAACCCTCTGCCTACAGTGTCTCTGTAGTTCCCATAACCCTCTGCCTGCTGTGTCCACGTTGTTCCCATAACCCTCTGCCTGTTGTGTCCATGTTGTTCCCATAACCCTCTGCCTGCTGTGTCCAGGTTGTTGCCATAACTCTCTGTAGTTCCCATAGCCCTCTGCCTGCTGTGTCCACGTTGTTCCCATAACCCTCTGCCTGATGTGTCCATGTTGTTCCCATAACCCTCTGCCTGCAGTGTCTCTGTAGTTCCCATAACCCTCTGCCTGCTGTGTCCATGTCGTTCCCATAACCTTCTGCGTGCAGTGTCCATGTTGTTCCCATAACCCTCTGCCTGCTGTGTCCACGTTGTTCCCATAACCCTCTGCCTGCTGTGTCCATGTTGTTCCCATAACCCTCTGCCTGTTGTGTC
The DNA here is from genome assembly GCA_030323885.1 of Branchipolynoe longqiensis. Classification (NCBI taxonomy): domain Eukaryota; kingdom Metazoa; phylum Annelida; class Polychaeta; order Phyllodocida; family Polynoidae; genus Branchipolynoe; species Branchipolynoe longqiensis. Next base: position 78,141,760 of record CM059195.1, read on the forward strand.
CATGTTGTTCCCATAACCCTCTGCCTGCAGTGTCTCTGTTGTTCCCATAACCCTCTGGCTGCAGTGTCTCTGTTGTTCATAACCCTCTGCCTGCAGTGACTCTGTAGTTCCCATAACCCTCTGCCTGCCAAATCTCTGTGGTTCCCATAACCCTCTGCCAGTTGTGTCCCTGTGGTTCCCCTAACGCTCTGCCTGCTGTGTTCTTGTGGTTTCCCATAACCCTTCCTTGTACTTTGGCTTAAAATCAGAGAATTTTACAAACCAACAATCACAAGTCAGTACCCGTCCGGATATGGCCATAGATGTTGCCAGGATGTAAGACTCCAACAAACAAACAACCATCAGTCAGATAGCCTAAAAGAGCAATAATGAAGACCGATTGTTGACAATTGAAATCTACCTTACTTAGTCTTTGTTATTTTCTTTAAAGTTGCGTAGTCCGATTGAAGAATTTCTGCTGGCCGTCGCAGTTACTCCTTTTAAGCCGTGTTTACACGGGCGAGTTAAAACACTTCATATAAAACCACTTGCCTAGATCGATTTACATTTGCCGTGTAAACACGACACTGTGGCATTTTAGGGCTGAATCGATTCATATAAATCGGTAGATGTAAACCACCTTGCCAGGTAGTATAGATGAAGCGATCTAGCCTAAGTGCTTCACACGCATGCGCAGTTGAGACCTTAGTTTGTTGACTTTCCGGTCGATCAAAAGTGCATATTATAGAATTTAGTCTATGAAACTGCTAGCTGTGCACAGATATATTTTTCATCATTTATTTTTAGGGTTTCACTACCCAGCAGAAGTTTTGACCGTTCCAAACCAATACGATTCAGTCCATACAGATCTAGGTTGAACCCACTCTCTACTGGTGACGTTGACTAACCAAAACTGGCTCTGGTTCGTATGGACTTGCTCATGCGCAGATATCGATTTCCGCCTTAAACCGCTCCATGTGTAAACACACCACTAAATCGCTTCATATAAATTGATTTGTCTAGATCGTTTTACATTTTCCCGTGTAAACACAGCTTTATACTCCCTACTATCATGAGGATCCTGGCAACTGTCTGCCAGTCTCCCCCAACTAAATACCAAAACACAACTCATAAGAAAGAAAGGGAGACAAGTCACACAAGATTGACAGTGATACAGTTTGAGCTTTATTGCTACAACTCTTGTTCACCTACTAGTGACCTGCCACCCCGACTCACCTACAACCTGCTACACAGACCTACATAGCTTCTGCTTGTTCAGTCAAAATCAGTGCATACAGCCCATTGAACCTAAATCCTATTGGTGTTACACACAGCTCAGTGGTGAACTGCTTCCTTTGGTATGTCTAGAGTGAGTGTGTCTGTCCAGCAAGTGCAAGGAGTTCAAGGGTGACTGGGCTCACACAGCCAGCCAATCACACACTTCTGCAGCCTGGGAGGGGTGGCGCCCAAGAGAGGGCACCTGTCACTCAACCCCAGGTTAGATGGTGTCCTTAATATATGCAGAATGGTGGGGTGGGCTTACCCAGCAGTCCTGTGGTAACAAGTAGTCGCCATAGAGTTACATTAAACAATAATACATGTCCCTCTCCCTTTTGCACTCTTCCTGGTGCATGGAGGGAACATTCCTGTAATTAGTAACCATATCTTAATATCCGGACATCATACCGCAATCCCAGTCACCGTGCATCATAACATTTACACATAGTTATTTCCATGTCACACAGCGAGTGGGCACACATTGCATCACTATTACATAACGATGGTCCCCAACTCCATCGCCTGAGATATTGATATGATTCCAAGCTTGACTATCACGACCGAAAGGCCGTATATTTTTACACGATGGTTTTGAGTTTCTGACATTTTCTGAGATAAATACATTAGATTGATTATTATGATGCGCGAGAAGGAAGAACAGAGGCGGATGTGGGAAAACTGAGGCGTTTATTTGTGACGCCTCGGGCAATATATAGAGAACAGTGAGAAGAACAAAAACATATGAGAAAATGTAAGGTAACGGTACAAGCAGGGCAACAGAGGAGGTAACACAGGCTGAGGAGGCAGACAGCAATAAGAGGGGCTCATGAGGAGCAACAGGCTCGTGAGGAGCAATACAGTAAGGGGGCTCATGAGGAGCAGAGGATAAAATAGAGGAGGGGCTCAGAAGGAGCAGTGTCAGAGTTGGTAGAGGGGGGGCCGAGGAGCCCTCCGCCGCAGAGGGGGGAGGGTAGAGGAGGGAAAGTTGGGTGGGTGGGTGGAGAAGAAGAAGGCAGAGAGCTGGAAGGCGGCTGGAGGCTGAGTGGCTGAGGGAGGCCGGCGGGCGGCCTTATAAGGGGGGAAGTGAGCAGTGGCAGGAGAGGCGTGAGTCGCTCAGGGCCGGGGGAGGGCGAGGGTGAGCAGCGGGCGTCGCGCGAGGCGCGAATGCTGGGTGAAAGCCCGGGTAGAGGGGGGGGGGGGGGGTGAGTCGTTCTCCCTTCCCTCGCATCAAACGAAATGCTTCGCATTACGACCGATGCGCGAGAAGGAAGAACAGAGGCGGATGTGGGAAAACTGAGGCGTTTATTTGTGACGCCTCGGGCAATATACAGAGAACAGTGAGAAGAACAAAAACATATGAGAAAATGTAAGGTAACGGTACAAGCAGGGCAACAGAGGAGGTAACACAGGCTGAGGAGGCAGACAGCAATAAGAGGGGCTCATGAGGAGCAACAGGCTCGTGAGGAGCAATACAGTAAGGGGGCTCATGAGGAGCAGAGGATAAAATAGAGGAGGGGCTCAGAAGGAGCAGTGTCAGAGTTGGTAGAGGGGGGGCCGAGGAGCCCTCCGCCAAAGAGTAAGGAGAGGGCTCGAGGCGCGCCCGAGGCGGGGGCGCGGGGCGCCCGAGGCGGGGCCCGGAGAGGTGTGAGGTGCGGGTTCCCTGTGTGGGCGGGAGTGTCCGGGGCCTACGTCGACAAGGGGCGGGCGGCCAAAAATAGAGGAGGCCCGCTCCTTGGGGGGATCCGGTGAGGAGGTCCGGCGAGGCTGTGACTGGGCGGCGCTGCGATCGGTGTTCGCTGGGAGGTTGTCGGTGGACGGCATGGTCGGCGGCGGTGTTGTCTGGCAGAGGGTTCCTCGTGAGGCGAGGCTGGGCTGGGCTGTGGTCTGAGGTGTGAGGTCCGAGGTGGTGGTCCCCGGCTGTGACTGGGCGGCGCTGCGATCGGTGTTCGCTGGGAGGTTGTCGGTGGACGGCATGGTCGGCGGCGGTGGTGTTGTCTGGCAGAGGGTTCCTCGTGAGGCGAGGCTGGGCTGGGCTGTGGTCTGAGGTGTGAGGTCCGAGGTGGTGGTCCCCGGCTGTGACTGGGCGGCGCTGCGATCGGTGGTCGCTGGGAGGTTGTCGGTGGACGTCATGGTCGGCGGCGGTGTTGTCTGGCAGAGGGTTCCTCGTGAGGCGAGGCTGGGCTGAGCTGTGGTCTGAGGTGTGAGGTCCGAGGTGATGACCCCGGCTGTGACTGGGCGGCGCTGCGATCGGTGGTCTCTGGGAGGTTGTCGGTGGAGGTCGCGGGGCTGTCGGCAGTGGTGAAGGTGAGGCGCCGGGAAGGGCCCCCCCGGGCCGGCCGGGGGGAGGCCGGCGGATCAAAAATCCGCCGAGGCGGCCGGGGTCTGTGCTCCCCGGGGCGGTGCCTGGGCGGCCCGGGAGCCCTTCCGTCCACGTCCTTTCCCTTGAGGCATGTTGAAGCTGAGGCGTAGCAGCGATCCGAGGTGGAAAAAGAGGAGAGCTGGAAGGCGGCAGGAGGGCGACAGGAGGGCGGCAGAAGAAGAAGGCAGAGAGCTGGAAGGCGGCTGGAGGCTGAGTGGCTGAGGGAGGCCGGCGGGCGGCCTTATAAGGGGGGAAGTGAGCAGTGGCAGGAGAGGCGTGAGTCGCTCAGGGCCGGGGGAGGGCGAGGGTGAGCAGCGGGCGTCGCGCGAGGCGCGAATGCTGGGTGAAAGCCCGGGTAGAGGGGGGGGGGGGGGTGAGTCGTTCTCCCTTCCCTCGCATCAAACGAAATGCTTCGCATTACGACCAATCTACCTCACTTTAGTTTGCAGTAACTTTTATTTAAATGGCTAACTTTTGAGATATTTGAAGTGCAAGCATGCCTAATTAATTTTGGCATGCCAAAACTCTGACACCATAGCCTACAGCTGTACCGATCCCATTCAATTGCCCCAGAATCCCCTTGTATGTGGTGATAAATGGTTAATAAGTCACCAGTATCTAAGTTAGACATGTAGAATCAAATTGAAATAATATCACCCACCCCCATCACCTACTCCATACTCATAATAGACCACAGTTCTTACAGCGACCCAAAATCTTAGCCCATAATACTGAACTTATCATGGTTAACCCACTAACACACTAACCTCGTTCATAATCAACTAATATGCCCTATATAAGTACCCAGCAATCTACCTATATACAATGTAATGTAAATGGCCGGAAGACCAGTGTCTCAGCCCTGACAAAAATGGTATATTCTGATGAATAACTAGTTTTACCACACACAAACAAAAATTAGATTTTCTAAATTTCATCGGAGTATGCCGCTTTAAGCAAAATACAGCAAAATCAACAAATATGCAAAATTGAAATGTTTTAGAAACTTTGCAGGAAGCCATCTTAGGTCAGCCATAGCATGTTGCGCAGAAAATATTCGCAATAATTCTGGGGCGGGATTCTCCTCTCGCATCTCTGCGCCCTTTGGGTTTACTGCTTGCTCACTAGGTCTGTCCGCTCCATAAAGAAGAACCAAGTGTCTAAGACACCCCCCCCTCAACAAGATGACCTTTGACCCCTGTGAGGCTTAGCTTCCAGTCTTACATCATCCGGCAACTGTCTGAGGGGTGGAGGTGGGGGTGGGGGTGGTGGGGGTGGGGATGGGGTAGGGATGGGGGTAGGGGTGGAGGTGTTGGTGGGGATGGGGTGGGGGTGTGGTGTGAGACAAATGGCAATAGACCTCTGACTTCCTGTACCTTTGTCATTTTATTTTTATTTTGTGGGGGGGGGGTGGGGGGGGTAATTGTTGGTACATTAGTTGATTGAGCAGGTGGTGGTGTGGGGAATGCGGCGTATGAGTAGAGGTGGGAGGTGGGTGGGGGGAGTGTGAAGTGGGGGTGGGGAGTGGAGGTTTGGGAGTGGGGGTGGGAGTGGGGGGGTGTGGAGGGGGGGGGGGGTGGGGGGTGGGGGGGGGAGGGTGGGGGGGGGTGGGGGGGGGGGTGGGGAGTGGGGGGGGGTGGGGGTGGGGGAGGGGGTGGGGGGTGGGGGGGGGTGGGGGGGGGGGGGGTGGGGGGGGGGGGTGGGGGGGTGGGTGGGGGGGGGGGGGGGGGGGTGGGTGGGGGGGGGGTGGGGGTGGGGGGGGTGGGGGGGGGGGGGGGGTGGGGGGGGGAGTGGGGGGGGGGGGGGAGGGGGGTGGGGGGGGGGGGGGGGGGGGGAGTGGGGGGGGGGGGGGTGGGGGGGGGGGGGTGGGGTGGGGGTGGGGGGGGAGTGGGGGGGGTGGGGGGTGGGGGGGGGGGAGGGGGGGGTGGGTGGGGGTGGGGGGGGGGGGGGGGGGGGGAGTGTGGGGGGGGTGGGGGGTGGGGGTGGGGGGGGGGGGGGGGGTGTGGGGGGGGGGTGGGGGGGGGTGGGGGGGGGGGGGGTGGGTGGGGGGGGGGGGGGGGAGTGTGATGTGTGGGGGGAGTGGAGGCTTGGGAGTGGGAGTGGGGGTGGGAGTGGGGTGCGGGGGAGTGTGAAGTGGGGGTGGGGAGTGGAGGTTGGGAGTGTGGAGTAGTGGGGGGGAGAGCGTGAGTGGCGAGTGGAGGTGGGGTGGGAGGGTGGGGGGGGGGGGGGAGTGGGGGAGTGTGATGTGGGGGTGGGGAGTGGAGGCTTGGGAGTGAGAGTGGAGGTGGGAGTGGGGTGGGGGAGGAGTGTGAAGTGGGGGTGGGGAGTGGAGGTTTCGAGTGTGGAGTTAGTGTGTGGGGGGAGAGCGTGAAGTGGAGGGGGTGGAGGTTGGGAGTGTGGAGAGTGGGGGGAGTAGGGGGGAGTGGAGGTGGGGGAGTGAGCTTGGGAGTGGGAGTGGGGGTGGGAGTGGGGTGCGGGGGAGTGTGAAGTGGGGTGGGGAGTGGAGGGTGGAGTGTGGAGTGGGGGGAGTATGAAGTGTGGGGGGAGTGGAGGTTTGGGACTGGGAGTGGGGGTGGGTGGGTGGGGGTCTAAGCTCCTGCTTACATATAAGGTGCACGCAGTGCGCATCTCATCAATCTGTCATCATTCTCAATATGCATGCGCTAAGCAGGGCAAGTCGACCTGCAATCCGAAATCCAAATCACTCTTTTCACCCAGCTACCTTTCTGCGATTGTTTTTCCTTGTGTGTCTCTCTTCTTTTTCTTCTTTCTTGTTTTTCTTTTCTTTATTTTTTTCTCCTTTTTCTTTGTTCTCTTTTTCTCTGTTTTTGTTTGGTTGGTTGGTTCTTGGAGTTTTACGTCCTGGCAACATCTATGGTAATATCAGGAGGGGTACCGACTTGTGCAATGCGAACTCATGGTAACTTTATAGGTCTTCCCCACGAGGAGACCAGGCCACCAGTACCATGACCTGATATCCCACTCAGTCATATTATCCTGACACTGAAACCAACCAGTCCTTGCCCTATCCTAATAAGGACAAGCGCCTGGCTAGGAGGCGACAAGTATCAATTTTGTACGTCATTGGTTTGACTCGACCAGGATTCAAACCAAAACATGAGACGGGCGCTCAACTCATTCGGCCTTGTGTTTTTTAGGGTTGTTTGTGGTTGTTGGTTTTTTTTGGTAGGGGTGGTTTAGGGGGGGGGGGGGGTTTCCGTGGGTGTTTTTGTTTCTTTTTGGAGGGGCGAGCTTTTCTTGTATTCCTCTCTGACCTCGAGTCGGGCTCTCATTCTCTACCCGGCCTGACCTGTGTTACCAATCAGCACCTGCTGGTCTAGCATTGTATTACTAGCAAATCGCAGTCCAGATTCTTATTATTATTTGTAGTGGTATTACCATGGATTTTATATATAAGGATGGCAAAGCGGGGCTGTTTGAGGCTCTCCCAGCGCGCAATCCGAAAATACGGCCGCCATATTGGAAGCGTTATAATGAGCGACGATAGGGGCAACATTAATTTGTACAGCTAGTAATATGTTCTTTATAATTTAGACCCTCCCTCCCTGCTGCTCTTCTCTCGAATGTCACACTTTAGAAAAGATGGTTAACATACTCATATCTCGCTGCATTTCTAAGACGTCATATACCATGTCGGTTTAATACAAAATAAAATGATCAAAGAACTATATCTGTAAATGCTAGCATATTTCTCTGCTACTAGGCTATATCATATGAATGACGTGCACAATTCTCATGCTCTCAAAATGGCCAATTATCACCCTTTCATGACGTCAGTTAACCATTTATCCCTCTACTATCTGTGGTAGTAGTAGGAAAGGTAGTCAATTGATTGATTGATTGATTGATTATGATGATCGTTTAACACCATTTCGGCAGCGAGGGCCATATTCATAATGAAAAACTAGTGGTATCTATTCTGTCAGTCTTGTCAATCACATTCACACACGTATATCAAAATTTACATGAAATTCCAAAATGGTTCGATCTATCTCAAATGATAGTAATAACCGGTATCATTATTATTAAAGCTGAACAGTCCGATGAAACATCACATTTCTAAAACCAAAGCAATTATTTAGATTTGATTTTACATATCTAACTAATCACCCTATTCTAGCAACGGTCATTTATAAAATGAACCAACTGGCAACGGATGGGTATGACATCCACCTGTGCTGGGTGCCTGACCATGCCGGCATACAAGGAAACGAACGAAGGAGGCCCTGAACTGTGATCTTGAACCGTGTCTGATCCCTCACTCTGATCTGAAACCACTAATAGCCACCCACCTAAAATCCAAATGGGGAACCTCCCCCTGAATGTATTGGGTGTCAGTCCCCGCTGACACTCAAACACATTTTACTAAGTTGCGTTGATTTTTTGGCCCTGCGCCAACAATTCTACACTGCAGACAGTATGCATGACCTTTTTACTAAAGTCAAACAAGAAAACATTTTAGCCTTTTTGAGGGCAGCTGGACTGTACCACCTCATATAGTTTACTAAATAAATTCTATCAATTATTAATCAAACTTTTCTTTTTCTATGGGAATTTGTTTCCCATGACCACAAATACATTATTGTGAGCTTTCTAATTTAATGAGTGTCTATTGGCACATAATTGATTGTCTGATTTTACATGTAAAAGCGATGGTTTGAACAAAGAACAAACATTTCTCGCTGTGAATATGGCCTATGCTGCCGACACGGCTTAAAGCAACCACCAATCAATCAATCAATCAAACATATCTAACTTAGATACTGATGCACTTATTAAACATTTGTTGCCAGACAGAGGGGAATACTGTGTCAATTTAATCAAACCTGATACAACAGAGGCCTATGGTGCAATAGTTTTGGTGTGCTTGCCAAAATTAATTTTACAGTTAGATTATTGCTTTAATAGCTAACTGTAATTCTAGCATGTAAACAAAGTTGTTGGAATATTGCGCCTGGAGCAGGGTTCGAACCCACACGTCTTGGCACTCCAAGGCTAGCAGCCTAACCATTAGACTATTTAGACTACCTGATGTAATCACCCTATCCACACCTACTTGTTGCCTTTACATTGAAATCCGGTCAAATACTATCAAAGTTTTAAATCTAATACTAATTTTACATTGAAATCGACACGACCCCCCTTGTAATAGATTGTGACATTGTTAGTAAACCATGTTCACTTTGTCTTTTGCAGGTGAGGCCTTTGCTACGACATGGTAACTTGGAGTGATAGTCCGCTGTTGGTTTCGAAGATTCATATAGATACTATTATCATAGGGGTGATGCAAATGGTAAAATTTGCACCTGGAGCCAGATTTGAATGCACAATTCTTGCCATTCTGGTGCTAGTGTGCTAACTATTACACTACATTGGCTCCCTGATGCAATCACCCTGTAAAGACTAGGTCTCCATAAGTAAAGTTGAATGCTTCCTCCAACTAATGGTCTTACCACTTGTCGTGGTCACCAGTATGTAAAGTGTACGGCTCGAATCTGTGGTTGTGTAGGCAGGCTATAGTGAAATCAATACAGGCAAAGAGAAAGGAAGAGTACAAAGTGTGAAAGAAGAGAGAGAGTCAATCCCTCTGGTTTATTATTTATATGGTACATGGATTCAGTGTAGAGTATCACCCCACCCCATTCTCCCAATGAGAAACAAGCATTCTTAGCTCTACCAATAGGGATCCAGCATTCCTGGTCCCCATGGTTACCAGTGATCTGCCCATCACCAAGCTGTATTGCTCCCCTGGCCACCACCTGCCTTGAGCCTGAGTGTGGTGATCTTACTAGCAGAGGGGGGAGGGTGTAGGCTCTGAGTGCCCCTTACACACATCCCTGCCAGCACCACTATGTCTATTTACATCTCACTCAGGCACCACCTAGCATGTTGCTGTCACGGTGAACCACACTCTCCTAGCATGTTGATGTCACGGTGACCCAACTCTCCTAGCATGTTGTTGCGAGGGTGTCCCACACTCTCCTAGCATGTCGCTGTTAGTGTGAACCACACTCTCGTAGCATCTTGCTGTCAGGGTGACCCACACTCTCCTAGCATGTTGCTGTCAGGGTGACCCACACTCTCCTAGCATGTTGTTGTGAGGGTGTCCCACACTCTCCTAGCATGTTGCTGTCAGGGTGACCCACACTCTCCTAGCATGTTGCTGTCAGGGTGTCCCACACTCTCCTAGCATGTTGCTGTCAGGGTAACCCACACTCTCCTAGCATGTTGTTGTCATGGTGACCCACACTCTCCTAGCATGTTGCTGTCAAGGTGACCCACACTCTCCTAACATGTTGCTGTCAGGGTGTCCCACACTCTCCTAGCATGTTGCTGCAAGGGTGACCCCCACTCTCCGAGCATGTTGCTGTCAGGTGATCCACACTCTCCTAGCATGTTGTTGCGAGGGTGTCCCACACTCTCCTAGCATGTTGCTGCCATGCTGACCCACACTCTCATAGCATGTTGCTGTCAGGTGATCCACACTCTCGTAGCATCTTGCTGTCAGGGTGACCCACACCCTCCTAGCATGTTGCTGTCAGGGTGACCCACACTCTCCGAGCATATTGCTGTCAGTGTGGCCCACACTCTCCTAGCATGTTGCTCTCAAGGTGACCCACACTCTCCTAGCATGTTGTTGTCAGGGTGACCCACACTCTCCTAGCTTGTTGTTGTCAAGGTGTCCCACACTGTCCTAGCACGTTGCTGTTAGGATGACCAGGATGGCTGGAGGGGTGGGGGGGGAGTGGAAACAGGAGCCGGTGCAGTGTGCATGTCACCTCCCAGAAGGGGTGGTGATGTGTCCCTCATCCATCACTACGCGAAGTTCCCACAATCCACAGATTTATGAGCCAAAGCATGAATCTCATAGTCAGCATATCTCGTAGGATGTTTTTAATTCACAACTTTTATGAAATTATGCGATAATGGTGGGGTTTTCTTTTGTCGAATAGAAAATGAATTGATGTAGCGCGAACTTGCTGAAGGGGATGTACGAATGCAGGTGGTACTCTACTGGGGGGATGTATTAATGCAGGTGGTGTCCTTTTGTGGATATTTATGAATGCAGGTTGCTCTCTACTTCAGGGACGTATGAATGCAGGTTGTAACCTACTATGGTGTATGAATAGAGCTTGAACCCTACTGGGGGGATGTATGAATGCAGGTTGTACCCTGAGGATGCAGGTTGTACACTACTGTGGGAATGTATGAATGCATGGTGTACCCTACTGTGGGTATGTATGAATGCAGGTTGTATGCCACTCTGGTATGAATGATGTTGTACCCTGAGGATGCAGGTTGTGCATTACTGCGGGGATGTAAGAATGCAGGTTGTACCCTACTGTGGTGATGCATGAATGCAGGTTGTACCCTGAGAATGCAGGTTGTACACTAATATGGGGATGTAAGAATACAGGTTGTACCCTACTGTGGGGAGGTATGAATGCAGGCAGGTTGTATGACACTCTGGTGATGTATGAATGCAGGGTGTACCCTGAAAATGCAGGTTGTACACTACTGCGGGGATGTAAGAATACAGGTTGTACCCTAGTGTGGGGATGTATGAATGCAGGTTGTATGACACTCTGGTGATGTATGAATGCAGGTTGTACCCGGAGTATGCACGTTGTACACTACTGCGGGGATGTAAGAATACAGGTTGTACCCTACTGTGGGGATGTATGAATGCAGGTTGTATGACACTATGGTGATGTATGAGTGCAGGTTGGACCCTGAGAATGCAGGTTGTACACTACTCCGGGGATGTAAGAATACAGGTTGTACCCTACTTTGGGGATGTATGAATGCAGGTTGTATGACACTCTGGTAATGTATGAATGCAGGTTGTACCCTGAGAATGCAGGTTGTACACGACTGCGGGGATGTAAGAATGTAGTTGGTGCCTAATATGGGGATGAATATATGCAGGTCGAGTTCTGTTGAGGGGATATATGAATGCAGGTAGTGCCATGCTAAGGATATGTATGAATGTAGGTGGTGAGAAAGGTAGAGAAAGAGAGATAAGAATAGAGAGAGGAACGGAGAGAGGAACGGAGAAAGGAACGGAGAGAGAACCGGAGAGAGAAACGGAGAGAGAAACGGAGAGAGAAACGGAGAGAGAAATAACGACAACAACAGACAGAAGTGGAAGAGAGAAAGGTGGAGAGAAACAGACAGAGACAGAGAGAAATATGAAGAAACAGAGAGATACAGAGAGAGAAAGGGACAGAGAAACACATAGAAAAACGCAGGGATAAACAAAGAGAGAAACAGACAAAGAAACAGAGAGGGAAACAGATAAACGGAGAGAAACGGAGAGAGTAACAGAGAGAAACGGAGAGAGTAACAGAGAGAAAAAGAGAGAGTAACAGAGAAATGGAGAGAGTAACAGAGAGAAACGGAGAGATTAACAGAGAGAAATGTAGAGAGTAACAGAGACTAACGGAGAGAGTAACAGAGAGAAACAGAGAGAGTAACAGAGAGAAACGGAGAGAGTAACAGAGAGAAACGGAGAGAGTAACAGAGAGAAACGGAGAGAGTAACAGAGAGAAACGGATAGAAACGGAGAGAGAAACAGAGAGAGTACCAGAGACTAACGGAGAGATTAACAGAGAGAAACGGAGAGAGTAACAGAGAGAAACGGAGAGAGAAGGGGTGAGAAACGGAGAGAGAAACAGAAGAAAAAAACAGATCGAAAAACAGAGAGAGAAACGGAGAGAGAAACCGGGACAAGAATAGAAAGAGAAATACAGAAAGTGGCAGCAAAGGAGGGAGGGAGGGATGGAGGGAGGAAGGGAGGGAGCGACGGCAGGACGGAGGAAGGGAGGGAAGAGGGGAGGGAAGGAAGGAAGGAGGGTGGGAGGGTGGGAAAGCGGGAAGGGGGGGGGGGGGGGGGGGGGGGGGGGGGGGGGTAAACTGGCACCTATAATAGAAAGTAGCTCGCCATGTTTACGACTGTGTGTCGCCCCGGGCGGCGCCTCCCTGAGAGCCGGCACACGCCGCGGGGGGAGAGTGGAACTGTCTACATGCTATTAACGCGCTGACGCACAAGGGGCTGTTAATCACCGCACCCCGAGGGACTGCCATAAAGGGTCCTGCTCCACTCACTGTCACACTCACCACTGTCACACTGTCACACCCAGCCACTGTCACACTGTCACACTCACCCACTGTCATGCTCACCCACTGTCACACCGTCACACTCACCCACTGTCACACTGTCACTCACCCACTGTCACACTCACCCACTGACACACTGTCACACTCAGCCAATGTCACACTGTCACACTGTCACACTCACCCACTGTCACACTCACCCACTGTCACACTGTCACATTCACCCACTGTCTCACTCACCCACCGCCACAGTCACCCACTGTCACACTCACCCACTGTCACACTCACCCACTGTCACACTCACCCACTGTCACACTCTCCCACTGTCTCACTCACCCACTGTCACACTGTCACACTCACCCACTGTCACACTCACCCACTGTCACACTGTCACACTCACCCACTGTCACACTCACCCACTGTCACACTGTCACATTCACCCACTGTCTCACTCACCCACCGCCACAGTCACCCACTCTCACACTCACCCACTGTCACACTCTCCCAATGTCTCACTCACCCACTGTCACACTGTCACATTCACCCACTGTCTCACTCACGCACTGCCACAGTCACCCACTCTCACACTCACCCACTGTCACACTCACCCACTTTCACAGTCATCCACTGTCTCACTCACCCACAGCCACACATCACACACTGTCACACTCACACACTGTGACACTGGCACATTCACACACTGTCACACTCACACACTGTGACACTGGCACATTCACACACTGTCACTCACTCACGCACTGCCCACTCTCACACCACTGTACACTTCCCATGTCTCATCACCCCCTGCTCCTCTTCTTTACTCATACACTCATCCACTCATCCATTCATCCACTCATCCACTTACACATTCACCCACTCACAAACTCTGGTGATGTATGGATTCATCCACTCACCCTCTAATCAACTCGCACACTTACCAACTCATCCACTCACCCACTTACGCACTCACCCACTCAACCACCCACTCAACCACCAATGGTCCTCTTCTTCACTCATCCACTCATCCACTCACCCATTCATCCACTCACCCACTCACCCACTTACACACTCACACACTCACACACTCACACACTCACCCTCTAATCAACTCGCACACTTCCCCACTCATCCACTTACGCACTCACCCACTCAACCACCCACTCAACCACCAATGCTCCTGTTCTTCATTCATCCACTCATCCACTCATCCACTCACCCACTTACAGACTCACCCACTCACACACTCAAACTCACCCTCTAATCCACTCGCACACTTACCCACTCATCCACTTACCCACTTACCCACTCACCCACTCACCCACCCCCACTCACCCACTCACCCATTCCCCTACTCCCCTACTCCCCTACTCCCCCATTCCCCTACTCCCCCACTCCCACACTCCCCCACTCCCACACTCCCCCACACCCCCACTGTTCCACTCCCCCACACCCCTACTCTTCCACTCCTCCACACCCCACTCACCCATCCCCCCTCCCCCCTCCCCCTCCACCTCCCCCCTCCCCCTTCCCCCTCCCCACTCCCCCAACCCACGCCAACCCCGTGCGGTAGAGACTACTTACCAGTGGTGTCAAATAAAAGCTTCATGTGGGATGATCTACCCCCATGTGTGTATTATGTACTGACAACCCTCCGGCTGGCCTCCCCTCTCCGCACCCTCTCCCTCATTCCCGGAAGCTGTTCTTAAATATCCTCATTAACGGCGGGGGCCCTGCATAGAATACGTCACACAAGCCCTACCTCACCGGCTTGTAACGAGATTGGTTTGGTTGGTTTGGTCGTTGGAATTTTAAGTCCTGGCAACATCTAAGGTCACATCAGGACGAGTACCGAATTGTGACAGTGCGCACTCATGGTGACTTTATAGTGCAGCCCTACTTGTCAGTTCCTAGCCTGGCACTCGGCATTAATAGGATAAGGGCAAGGAGTGGTTAGCTCAGTGTCAGGATAATGTGACTGAGTGGGATATCAGGTCATGGTGCCATTGGCATGGTTTCCTAGTGGGGCAGCACTATAAAGTCACTATTAGTGCGCACTGTCACAAGTCGGTACCTATCTTGATATGACCTTAGATGGTGCCATGACGTAAAACCAAACAACCAACCAACCATATCGTGCTGCCCCACTGGGAGACCAGGCCACCGGTACCCGTCCTGATATTACCTTAGATGTTGCTGGGATCTAAAACAGCAACACACAAACATGTAGAATGAAATCTAGATAATTGCTTTGGTTTTGAAAATTTGATGTTTCGTCGAACTATGCAGCTTTAATATAAGAGTCAGATGTTGTATCGTACATAACTTCTTATTGCGACGACCTCTCCCTGTCATCGTGACCTACTTTTGTCAGTGCTACTAGCCTCCCCCCACCCCACCCCACCCCCATCCTCTTATTTCAGACACAAGTGTGGCATTAATCAACTGAAACGGAAATAATTGACTAAGACGGAGACATATATGGGGAAATAATGGCTGATTACTCGGAAGGGGTCAGGACGACACAAGAAGGATAACTGGAAATCGGGTCAATCGTACTTCCACCGGATTTCTGTCAGGCTCATATGTTAAAGAGACCGGCCTCGAACCCTCAACCCTATTGTTATTCCCTTAGTAAATGGTGTGGATGGCTGGGTGGAGAAATCATGCAGGTTGTTTGGATGATGGCGACTGCGGCAGTTATGTTCGGGTTTGAAAGTGTTTGTGGTCACATGATCAGAAAAGGTGGGTATCATACACATGTCACCACCTGGAGTTATCATCTGGAACCACGTTCGGCGGTCAGTGTTGGGTGTTTTTTTTTGGCCAGGTGGCGCCACCATTTCAGGAGGAGCTGCAGGCCAGAGGAGATTCCAGCCGTCGGTCCTACGTCTGCTTCCAGGAAAAGAGATGCTGGTCTCGTCTTATCAGTTCAGTTTGGGTTGTTTCTGTCTCCGCCATTAATAACCGATGTTACGAATAACATCCACAATTATATTAAATTTATAACATCGACTACACTCGGTGATTGACCAGACGCGATGAGCGAATCGGTAGAGTGCAGGCTTCCCGTGCTGGAGGTCGGGAGTTCGAATCCCGGACGAGTCAAACCAATGCCTTATAAAATGTATTCTTGTCGCCATCTAGCCTGGCATTCGGCATTACTAGGATAGGATAAGGACTGGTTTAGCTGGGTATCAGGATAATGTGACTGAGTGGGATATCGGGTCAGGGTGCCAGTGGCCTGATCTTCAAGTAGGGCAGCACTATAAAGTCACCATGATATGACCTTAGATGTTGCCAGGACGTGAAACTCCAACAACCAACCAATCATAATCTATTCAGATAACAGTGCCTTTGCATTCTATAGCATTACCAGATGAGTGGATATTATATATATACATATATATATGTGTGTGTGTGTGGTGTTCTCTGTGGCGCAGTGGTTAGAGTGTCTGACTTTTTTCTAGGCTGCACTCCTAATCTGAGAAGGTCAGTGGTTCGATTCCCCATGCCCCCCAACTCTGCCAATTTGGATTTCCACCGCTCTGTATAACTGACGGCGTCATCAAAGGCCAGTTGCTCTCATACCATGTCTATGTGGTGTGGGAGGTTAAAAATCCCTTGGGTCGGTAAAAGTGTAGGCTTGGGCTTTCTATCGACAAACTGTCTAATGGTGAAAACAAGTCTATTCAGACTTATCCATGATAGGCAGTATAAATCTTCAAGAAAAACAAAAAATATATATAGTGTTCTACACTAACATCTGAGGCAAGAATCCACTTAGACAGGTCGGTGTAAATAGGGTGATTGCATCAGGGAGCTTAGATCGTCTAATGTTTAGAACGCTAGCCCCAGAATGGCAAGAAGTGTGGGTTTGAAACCTTCTCTCGGCACAATATTTCAGATTTACAAAAACGTTACCCCACCCCATGACACTGTTACTGTGACCGGCATCCTGTACAAGCTATGCGCTATATGGTTGTTGAACCTACGCTGTGTATGTGTAATGTAAGTGCATTGCCTGGATGCATGTAATTCCAAGCTTGGAAAGCGTGTGGATATAAGCCATTTAAAGCCATTGTCACACCTCACCGGACTGAGCACTGGAGACCACCGGACAAAGAATTGTCTAGTCCGGTGCTTTCCGGTAACAAAATGTATCGAAATGTATCGAAATGGAGCGGAATTGGGTCAATTAGCGCCGGGCGACCAGACAAGTACCGTACATGTACCATACATGTACCGGACGAGTACTGGACGAGTACCGGACGAGAACCAGACACGTAATGGATGGGTACCGGACATGTACTGGACAAAACGGACAAACCGGACACCAACAGATGGGTACCGGAAATGTATGGATGGGTATTGGATGGGTACCGGACATACCGGACACCAACCAGACACGTCAGTCCAGCGGTGTCCAGTAGAAGTTTTGTGCATGTTCAAAACTTATACTGGACACCGCTGGACACCACCGGACACCGCCGGATGGGTACCGGACATGTACCGGACATCGCCGTACAGTACCAGACAGTGTCCGGTTCTCCAGTCCGGTAAGGTGTGACAGGGCCTTAAAAGACTTACAATTCTAGGGTGATGAATGTAGTTGTCTGCACTGACCTCTCAGGCAAGGAGCCGCATAGACAGGTAAGCGTGGATGTTTAAATCAGGGAACGTAGGTAGTGTAATGGTTATGACGCTAGCCCAGAATTGCAAGAAGTGTGGATTTGAAAACCTGGTGTAAAGGACGTTCGAACTGCTTAAGATCTGGTTGACAGGTGGTTTTATTATCGGCAACACCAACCCGCCTTGGTGGGTGTTTCCGCTGGTCTTTCCTTCATGCGTTCATCGATACCGATATATATGACATCCCCCTTTCATGTACAATACGGACAGCGGTGATGACACATACGCATTGTACTATCAGCCTTGCTGGGAAATTGACAGTGAACAGTTGGTGTGGGTGTGGCAGCTAGTCACTAGTGTTATTGTCTTGGACTGCACCAAACAGCAAGGGCTCATGACACACATTCACAAACTGAAACATTTTAGTGCTTACTTGAAACCTGGTTTCCACCTCCACCAAAGCACAACATATTTCCACTTTTGTCAGTCACTCCTAGTATGTAGAAATATTTGTAGAATCAGCAAATGGGGCTGATATTGGTGGTCCGTAGACATCTAAAGCCGTGTTTACACGGGGAATTGTGAAACGTTCTAGACAAGGCGATTCATATGAAGCGTTTTAGAGAGATGTTTACACGGCGGAGTTGAAAAGTGTGTGGCGCCGGGAATCAGCAGGCGCCTGTAGCCGGCTAGCACTGCTATTTGTTTTGTTTACACTTGGTGATTCGACGCCGATATAGCTGCTACGTTAATATCGCTTGGAATTTAAGGTTAATTTAATTAAATTTCATTATTTGAGTCTGTAATTCTGTTAAATATGATCGCATTCACTAGATTTCGGCGTAATCGGGCCCTAACACTGCCGGGAACCAGCGATTAGTTACTGCTCCCCCTGTTCCCGGCACGCACTACTATTTTATACTATCGCCGCCCGGGAACAAGCTGAATCGCTTCAAATAAACCACCTCCCGAGGTGGTATAGATGAGGCGTTTCATATGAAGCGATTCAGCCCTAATACGCCACAGCATCGCGTTTACACGGCAAATGTGAATCGATCTAGACAAGGCGTTTCATATGAGGCGTTTTAAATCACCCGTGTAAACACAGCTTAACACCATGTAAAGGACGTCCGAACTGCTTGAGATCTGGTTGACAAGTGGTTTTATTATCGGCAACACCAACCCGCCTCAGTGGGCGCTTCCACCGGTCTTTCCTTCGTGCGTACATCGATACCGATATATATGACATGAGGTGCAATATTTCCTATTTGCGAAAAAAAAAACATAAAAATTACACATCTGCCTGACTCGTTTCTCATCTTCTGCTGACGATGGAGGTGGTTGTTTTTTGTTGGAGTTTTGCATCCTGGAAACATCTAAGGTAATATCAGATGGGTACCGACTTGTGGCAATGCACACTCATGGTGACTTTATAGTGCTGCCCCACTGGGAAATCAGCCTACTGGCACCATGACCTGATATCCCACTCAGCCACATTATCCTGACACTGAGCCAACCAGTCCTTGCCCTATCCTATTAATGCTGAGCGCCAGGCTAGGAAGCGACAAGAATCAATTTCATAAGTCATTGGTTTGACTCGACCGGGAACCAAACTTCTGATCTCCCACATGCGAGGCCTGTGCATCCGGCCGATAGTGATGGTGGAGATGGTGGTGATGATGATGACCTCGGATATGACTTTAAATGTTGCCAGGACGCATAACCCCAATAAACAAACAACCAAATATGTGTGTGGAGAGTAACAGACGGCGGGCACAATGGATCCTGGATGTGTGTTGGGTGTTGTTGATGGGTGGGTAGGAGTCGGGGTCGCTATGGTTACTGGAGAGGTCAGGGGTCAGGGTATAATGGCCAGGGTCAGTGGTTGGTGCGTCCGCAGCTGTGAGCATTTGAGGGATTGAAGCATATATATATATACCGGAAGTGATTTTTTATTTCTTATGCGAAACAGTTGTGAGCACAATTTCACTATGCAATAGATGTCCTTCTCGGGTCAGTAACTGGAGCAATTGAGGGATTGAAGCATATATATATACCGGAAGTGATTTTTTATTTCTTATGTGAAACAGTTGTGAGCACAATTTCACTACGCAATAGATGTGCTTCTCGGGTCAGTAACTGGAGCAATTGAGGGATTGAAGCATATATATACATATACCGGAAGTGATTTTTTATTTCTTATGCGAAACAGTTGTGAGCACAATTTCACTACGCAATAGATCTCCTTCTCGGGTCAGTAACTGGAGCTGAAAGAAAGTCACAAGAAAAAGCACAGAAAAAAAGAAAATGTAGTAATAGTGCAATATTATTAGAGACTCCGTAACAGATAACGTAAGACGTATGTTGGTTGAGATCGATACCGTTTTATTATGGTCAAAATTTCTGACGAGAGTGAGGGTGATGGTAGAGCTTGCGCCTGCTCGGCTGCCGCTCACCACGGGCCTGCCTACCTGAGTGCAAACCTGAGTCGCTCAGGCTGCTGCGTTTGCCAGCGAGCCAGGCGACTAAGCATTTCGGGACGAAAGCTATAGGCCCTCCATTAAATAATATTTATATAATGTCTTTATATACCACAAAATCACCAAAAAAAACAATCTAATAATGGTACAATTAAATCACATATAATGGTACCACGAAAATCACCCAAAGAAAGTGTAATAATGGTATAGAATCACATCAATAAGTAGAATAAATGGTACAAAATCGCAAGAACAAAATCTAAGAGTGGTATACAAAAATCATAAAAAGAAAGTATAATAATGGTACAACAAAATCACTTAAAAAAAGAGATTTATAATAGTACAGCATCACAATGAAATACTGTAATAATAGTACAAATCACAACAAACAAGTCTAATAATGGTACAACAAAATCACCAAAAAAGAAAGTCCAATAAGGGTACAACAAAATCACTAAAAAAGAAAAACATAACTGGGTATCAAACTCCCTCAATGCAGTATGCATAGTCATTTAGTTAGCACCACAGAATCAGTTTCTAATTGTATTATATTGGCATAGAATTGGTTAATGAAATATGTTACTCGCATAGAGACTAATCTACACTCTTTGTGTATATACATTATGTATACACACATTTAATTTGAACCCTAGTCAGGGGCATAGCTAGGCGTACTCGCGTACGCCAACACGTCCACATCGTTTTGTCAACAACAACAACAATTTAAAAATAATAAAGAGAGAGAGAGAGCATGTAGTAGTCCGGAGTGTTGAAAACTCAAGTCTAAAATGTGTAAAATCCACCAGCTTAAGCTTAAGCTTAAGCGGCCCCCTAAACCCCATGCCGAAATTAGGAGTACACATCGTTAAAGGTCTAGCTACGCCCCTGCTAGTCGAGTCAAATAAATGACCTAAAAATGTACACTTGTCGCTACCTAGCTTGGTGTTTAGCATCACTTGGATATGGAAAAGGAGCAGTGGAATGAGGAAGATCAATTAGCTGTGATTGAAAATTCCCTTACTTAATCAACTAATGTACCCCTGAAAAATATACATATAATAGTTGCCTACATTAATAAGGAACAATGAGACAAGATAGTGGGTATTTTTTTTTATTTTTTTTTTGTAAATATAGTTTATTCATTGAATAAAGTCTTTTGTCAGCACCGTGGCACTGGTCTTCCAGCCATGTGACAATACAGTTATTTACAATCAGCTGAAATAACAATATCAAACATTCAAAGACTTACATATGGTATAGTTTGACAATTCACATAAAAAAATAGCAGTTATATGTTGTATTCCTACACACTTGATACATACATGTGTATTGATTAGACCTTTACATTACGGAGTGGTTAGGTGCATAGTTTTCCTTCATAGGTTTGTATGCCTACTATGTTGTGAATTGCAAAACTATCATGTTGTTGGAGTTAACATTTTGAGATGGAGTGAGTGTTAGTAGAATGGTTTGTTTATTCTGTTAGATAGAGTGTGGTTAGCTTATAGGGTTATGCTTAAAAGGTTAATACCTCAGGTGTGTCTTTTGACTACATGAAGTAGTTTGAGTAAGTAGGTTGTTAGTAATGATGGGATAAACAATGCTTGGAGGATTGTATGTTTCAGTCATTTAGTAGTCTAGTACAGACTTTATTAGTGTCTATGTTTGTATGAGTTATATTCTCTGGCTAGAAGAACTAACGGCTCCAGCCAATTATTTTCAGCGGTACAGTGAGTAAGCGCAATGGTCGCTGAGGTGTAGGCGGGTAGGTGGTGCCATGTGCAGAGCTGAGGTTGTATCAGTAGATGACTTAATATATAGACTCAACCAGCCGATGACTGAGGAGGATGGGGAATAGTTGGAATCTTCCAGGCTTATTATCCTTGTACTAGCTTTAACCTGTGCTGCGTACAAGTTAAAGCTAGGCTCCTCATCAATCCCATGACCGATATTGTGTTGAACTGTGAATATATATAGAGATATATATATATAGAGAGTATAATCTATTATGTGTATATAAAAGGGGCGGAGCTCTTGTCATGATTATCGATATTATTATTACGATTGGCTTAGCCATGACGCAAATAAAGTGTCCTACCCATCACCTCCTTGTCTCTCTCCTTTTCCGTAGCCCAACTTTATATATGTATATATTCATAGTCTCTGACTATATTCAAAGACTGTGTATATATCTACATTCTCTGCTATATTCCGGACTCGTGCACAGTCCCATTTCAATAAAGTGCCGTCATCTGTTGGAATCCATCTGTACCATTATGCGGCAAACCATATCTGTGGCGCTATCCAATGGCGGAGTTAACATTGAACACTCGCAGTTACATGACTCAAAATGGAAGCCACTCTGGTGGAAGTGACCAAAGTTAGTGAAGACCATCAAAAATGATATGAAATATGTATGGTAGGCACAAAAAGAACACGCTATTAACAACGCATAAATGGCAAAGCATCATTGGAGTATGATGATGTGCCTTGGCAGCGCCGATTAACAGAGAAGTGATCAGAACGACCCTAAAACTTAACTACCGTTTGGTATTATATATAGATAATGGATTATGCAAGGTATGCAGGTAATGCAGGTAATGCAATACCTCAGGGAGTTTGACGCCCCTGCCCTGCAGAGTTGTAAACCACTGCCTTGTGGTACAGGTTCTTGACAGAACCGAAGGCTAAGGGAGCAAACCCTGAACAGAAAACCATGTCACTGTGGCAGCATCAAGGGTGGTTGATGTATGGAACTCCCAACATCTCCCGACCAGCCACTGCAGGGACAAATAGTTTTGCGCCTGTCTTGACATGTTCTTGCCGGTGTGAAACCTCTACTTGCTCCCCGAGAGAGTGCCGCTGGTAACTTGCAAAAGCCAGCAGCACTTCAACACTTTTGCAGGCAGCTTTCATGAAATGTACAGTGCAGTCAAGTAATGAAAGCAGTCTTTGTCGCATCACGACCGACAGCATGATGATGATGATGATGGATTATGCAACATATATATTTTAGGTGCTGCTTGCAGAAAGCTCAGGTTAGGTCACATAGTGCATGACTGTTTAAGCGGGAGCTGTCAGCACCACCTAGTGGCTAAACTAAGAACTACGTGGACTGTCAATGGAAAAAAATGACTTTGAGTGTAAATTACAAAAACAACTGGTACGGAACCTTAAAAGCAACAGCATAACATTGTCAGTTTCCGCGAAGCATGCGCATTCAGTTAAACCTTGGGTCCTGGGTCAACTTTAGAAACGTGCATTAAGGTTGCATCTAGTGAAAAAGAAAAAGAAATTACCATCAAAGTGGCACTTACTCTAGATATAAATCTGCAATTTTCTAGATCTAAATGCAGGTAGCAAATTTTGTAGTTGGATTTTTACGTCCTGGCAACATCTAAGGTCATATCACAATGGGTACTGACTTGTGATAGTGCACACTCATGGTGACTTTATAGTGCCTCCCCACTGGGAGACGAGGCCCCCAGCACCATGACCTGCTATCCCACTCAGTCACATTATCCTGACTGTGAGCCAACCAGTCCTTGCCTTACCCTAATAATGCAGAGAGCCTGGCTAGGAAGCGACAAGTATCAATTTTTAAGTCATTGGTTCAACTCGACCAGAGTTTGAAATGTGTGGGTTTGAATCCCACAATCTACTAAAACGAGAGACGGACGTTCAACTCATTTGGCCATTCCGTTGGGTCAAAATTTGCTACCTGCATTTAGATCTAGAAAATTGCAGATTTATATCAAGAGTAAGTGTCATTTTGATGGTAATTTCTTTTTCTTTTTCACTAGACGCAACCTTAATGCACGTTTCTAAAGTTGGTGTTCTCTGTGGTCGAGTGGTTAGAGTGTCGGACTTTTTTCTAGGTCAGACTCCTAATCTGAGGGTCAGCGGTTCGATTCCCCGTGCCCCCAGCTCTGCCAATTTGGATTTCCACCGCTGTGTATAACTTACAGCGTCATCAAAGGCCGGTTGCTCTCATACATGTCTATGTGGTGTGGGAGGTTAAAAATCCCTTGGGTCGGTAAAAGTGTAGGCTCGGGCTTTCTATCGACCAGCAGTGGAATGAGGAAGACCAGTCGTCTATGACTGAAATTTCCCCTGCTTAAACAAGTAATGGACCAAAAAAAAAAAAAAATGTGGTTGGTTGAAAGGAAATGGTGTGTTTAGCCAGAACAGTGTAAACCATTCTGCCTTTGCCATTCAGTTACTCCCGTAGCACTCTCTCCAGGGCCTATTTGCATGGAGCGGTGTTAGTGAGCCAAAATGCGTTTTGGAGGGGATTTCTAGTTTAGTGGACAGGGCTGCTAAGTAACCCGATAGAAAAAGTGTTGGGAAGTCGTATTATGGATATACCCGCATGAATTCACAACTTGAGTCGTTAAATATATAGTCCAAATGCTTATCTGTCATAACACGCTATGCTTGGAGCAAAGAACATATTAAATCATGTAGATTAATAGACTTTAAATGTCAGATTCAGAGCATCTAGTGGCAGCCATCTTGGGGTTTTTGCATTCTCTCCTATTTCATCAACTCTATGCCAATATGCGTAAACAGTAGATGGTGAAACCAGGTACTCCACCTCTTATTCACAGTTGATTCCTAACAAAGCAGATTTTGTTCGGATCTAAACATAGTTGTCATTCACCCCCACTCTGAGTTGCGGTGAATTTTTTTTTATCTAACAGCTGTTTTTTCTCATATCTGATTGACTGATTCTATGTGGGTAACATTACATTTTACACCGGTCTAAAATGTTGGCATTGTCCCCCAATCTCTGCCAATTTGGATTTCCACTGCTGTGTGTAACTTACAGCGTCATCAAAGGCTGGTTGCTCTCATACCATGTCTATGTGGTGTGGGAGGTCAAAAATCCCTTGGGTCAGTAAAAGTGTAGGCTCGGGCTTTCTATCGACAAACTGTCTAATGGTGAAAACAAGTCCATTCAGACTTATCCATGATAGGCAGTATAAACCTTCAAGAGAGAGAGAAGGATAATTCTAACAATTAATACCAGTCTTGAATGTGTACTAGTCTGTACATGAGCCCCACTACCACGCGGTGGCAGCAGACACTATGCCGCACACCTATGCAGTTATACTGAACTGCGCTAGGTGGCGGCAGGCTAGCCACTGGGTACACCCCCGACGGGACTGCCCTCTACTGTGTGTGGCTAGCTCAGCCCCCACCCACCTTTAGAGGTGACGTGGGACCTGGCGAGTTAGGGGGCGGGTCAGTTGACTGTTGACGCCACGGAGAGCAGAGAGGTTTTGTAATAAACAAGGTTGAAGCATACTGATACTGAATCTTGGTGTTCTTCCGTGAGTGTGTGGCAGTGTGGGGAAGACCATGGGCCATCACAAATGTAATAAAAGGTTTAAAAAACTAAGCCAGTGCAATGTGTCTTTAACAATGCATTTTAGGACCATTTAATGTGTGTGAGATTGTCATAAATCGCTTCCGGGGAAAATGCCACGGGACCAGGCTACCACAGGCCTAGTTACAGTTATTTATACAGAGTGTGGTATCATATAAATAGCTTTCTTTTCATATTGTACTCCGCTATTAAATTTGCAGCGAAGGACACTTTCTGTTGCAGATATACTATGCCTATGAACTGTGAAATATTCTCATTTGTTTCTTAAAATACAATCTAATAAGGTAAGTTCTTTTCCAATGCAACTCTCAGCCTCCCAATCAGATATGCGAAAGATGGTCTTCAAAATGTATGCTGTCATATCTGGTATTTTTAATCAATCTTGCTGTAGCATTGTGTTTGTTTGGCGTCTGTTGTTTTGGGTGTTTCCCAATGCATGAGATCAGGGGTCATATGCATGACATGGTGTTAGCGTCATTTGGTGTTAAAGCCTGACACCGTTTAGCTATCTCCGAGATGGGGAATTAGGTGATGCGGTATGTAGAGGCACCTAACACTTTCATTATTGCTAAACGTGAAGTTATTTATATGACAGCATTGAATAGATTTGGGCCTAATCGGTACCTAACACCGCTGGGCACCAGCCAGTTGCTATTGCTGAGCCTGTTGCCGGCGAGCACTGCGGCAGCGATTTGTTTAGTTTACATTCGTCGATTCTACAATATTAATATCGCCGCCGATGTAGCTGCGGCGTTAATATCGCTTCGAATTTAGGGTTAATTTGATGAAATTTCACTTACTGCATATGTAATTCTGTAAAATATGATAGCATTGAATAGATTTGGGCCTAATCGATACCTAACACCGCCCTTAAACCATGTATGGAACAGGTTTACCGTAACCTAGTTTACGCTTGTGGTGTTAGCGCTATCACTGACTCTTGCATGCAACTTTTCGCTGCTAAAAGGGGGATTCCAGCCAAACAACGTTTTGGCTCGGCAACACTGACCCATGCATATGGCCCCTGGAGTCTGTTTGTGGTGTTAACTAGGTGAGAGTTATGGCTTATGGTGTTAAGCAGATGACAGTTGTGTTTGCGACAATAAGCAGATGACAGTTAGGGTTTACAGTGTTAAGCAGATGGCAGTTGTATTTGTAGCACTAACAAGACAACAGTTAGGAGTTATGGTGTTAAGCAGACAACAGTTGTGTTTTGTGCTAACCAACTGAGAGTTAGGGCTTACAGTGATAAGCAGATGATGGTTGTGTTTGTTGCACTAACCAGACGACAGTTAGGCTTTACAGTGCTAAGCAGATGACAGTTGTGTTTGTTGCGCTAACCAGATGACAGTTAGGTTGTACAGTGTTAACCAGATGACAGTTAGGTGTTACAGTGTTAAGCAGATGACAGTTAGGCTTCATAGTGTTAAGCAGATGACAGTTGTGTTTGTTGCACTAACAGACAACAGTTAGGGTTTACATCATTAATCAGATGACAATTAGGCTGTACGGTGTTAAGCAGATGACAGTTGTGTTTGTTGTGCTAACCAGACAACAGTTAGGGCTTACAGTGTTAAGCAGATGACAGTTAGGTGTTACGGTGTTAAGCAGATGACAGTTATGCGTATGTCTAAAGCAGACGGCAGTTATGCTTCATTGTGTTAAGCAGACAACAGTTTTGTTTGTTGTGCTAACCAGACGACAGTTAGGCCTTACGGTGTTAAGCAGACGACAGTTGATGCCAACTCCCCACCCATTTCCCGCGCGCTAAACGGGCTGTAAATGAACGGGATAGCGCACTCACCCTACGGCGTCGTGCCAGGGCAAATTGGTTCCTGTGTGATTACACCGATAATGGGACAGCGCCGAGTGGGGCGTGGTCCCAGGCTTACTATAAATAAAAGAAAAGATTTTGTTAAATCCTTTTTTTTTTTTAAGCCACCCACAGGGCTCCTCCAAATGAGTTGAGCACCCATTTCCCTTTTTTGTAGGAGGTAGCGATATTCGAACCTGGAATCGAACCTTGGCTCAGTCAAATCGATGGCTTTAAAGTTTATACTTGTCGCAACATAGCCTAGCGGTTGGCATTACTAGGGTAAGGCAAAGGCGTAGTTGAATGAGGAAGACCACTTAGTCGCGATTGAAAAATGTCTCCAGCTTAATCAACGATTGTACTAAAACCAAAACAACATAAGCCAAATTTACCAAGTCCTCAATGTTCAACATTGGTTTCTGTATGGTTGACTTCAGACTTTGAAGTTATTTTGGGTTATTTTGTGGATTTTCTCCTTTTTTTTGTAGTGGACTCATTTTAGAGGCCATTTTGTATGTCAGTACGTATTCAAGAATTATAAACGGGACACGTGACCCTCAGTATGGACATTGTTTTTTGTAGTTTTACGTCCTGGCAGCATCTAAGGTCATATCAGGATGGGTAGTGACTTGTGGCAGTGCGCACTCATAGGGACTGTATAGTGCTGCCCCACTGGGAGACCAGGCCACCACCCACCACCATGACCTAATATCCCACTCAGTCACATAATCCTGACACTGAGCAAACCAGTCCTTGCCCTATCCTAATAATGCAGAGCGCCAGGCTAGGAAGTGACAATTATCAATTTCTAAGTCATTGGTTTGACTCGACTAGGTTCGAACCCGTGGCTTCGAATTCCACGATCTGCTAAAGCACAATATGGAACCTTCCGATGTTGAGGCATTTCCGGTCTAAATAATGCCTTGTTTTGTTTAAGTTGTATTTTGTTATCTTTGTCTTAATAGGATATTGCTGTTATATGTTTTCACTCATTCATGTTCGTGTATCTTTAAAGTTATATTCTGATGAAAGCATCAAATTTTCAATACCAAACCTCTGACCTACATTTAATTCTACATATCTAACTTAGATACCGGTGCACTTATTAAGCAAGTGTTGCTGCATAGGCGGTCATGATAAGTCAATTTACTAGAACCTGTTACTATTCTCTGTGGCGTTCTCTGTGGCGGAGTGGTTAGAGTGTCTGACTTTTTTCAAGGTCGGACTCCTAATCTGAAGCTCAGTGGTTCGATTCCCCGTGCCCCCAGCTCTGCCAATTTGGTTTTCCACCGCTGTGTATAACTTACAGCGTCATCAAAGGCCGGTTGCTCTCATACCATGTCTATGTGGTGTGGGAGGTTAAAAATCGCTTGGGTCGGTAAAAGTGTAGGCTCGGGATTTCTATCGACCAGCAGTGGAGAGGGGAAGACCAGTCGTCTGTGACTGGGATTTCCCCTGCTTGGGACAACAAATGTACAAAAAAAGAATGAGAGACAAATAAGTGTTCACACTTCCTGTCTACCATTCGCTATATCGCTATATTGAAGCCTATGGTATCAAAGTTTTGGCATGCTTGCCAAAATGAAGGTGGAATGTTTGCACTTCAAATATGGCAAATATTAGCCATGTAAAATAAAAGATACTTCAAACTAAAGTAAGGTAGATTATAATGATCAACCTTATACATTTATCCAAAGACCCTTTAATACTAAGACAGCTCGCTCAGCCTGTACTGTGTAATCAAAATGATCAAACCCACCACTTGGTGCGCCGGCTGTTCTCTTGGTTAAACTGGTGCTATATTATATGTATAAATGTATATATGAATGTGAAAGATGGCAATGATGATGATGATGCTGATGATGATGTGTATTTGTTCATAGCAATTTCATATTGATGTGTATTCATACTTACCCATCTCATGTATAATATAATTGTATGTGTTTACATGTGAAACACTAACCAGCAGCCGGGCTGATCAAACCCAACACAAGGTGGCACTGCGGAATTTACATTACCATGGGAGAGATAGGGAGTGAGCCGATTTATGATTATAGGGTCTTTGATTTATCTTGCGACCACTTAATGACAAAAACTCAAAAACATCGGACTATACAACTTTAAATGCATTTTAAATTGATATCCCGGGAATTTTATGGTACCCTCGTTGGGTGTTGTTTTTTTTCCTCCCTCTGGGGATGGATTAGAATGTAAAGGCTGGCGTATCTATCGTGGCTTTAATTGATCGGGCGTTGGTTTATTACTTACCACCCCTACTCCCTCACCACGACCCGCTCCACTTGCCCGGTGTGGTGGTTTCAGCGTGTTCCCGTGCTCAGACGTGTCCCTCGCTTCTGCGCATGCGTCAGAATCTAGTAAACATGGCCGTAATCGATTAACACGAACCGGGCGACTCGGGTCATCCGAATTTCAAATAGAACACGCGAGTGGAGTCGACAAATACACGTCCCGTGTGCAACAAAAGAATAACTTAGATTAATGAAATGGAAATATAGGTAAACTGGGCCATGATACAATACTTTAAATCCTATTTTGCTGTACTTTTGTTATTAAAAAAAAAAGAACAAACTGTTCACCCGAGCGTATTCGATTATTCAACCCGAGTTTGTAGGA
This sequence comes from Branchipolynoe longqiensis, assembly GCA_030323885.1. Lineage (NCBI taxonomy): Eukaryota > Metazoa > Annelida > Polychaeta > Phyllodocida > Polynoidae > Branchipolynoe > Branchipolynoe longqiensis. Next base: position 78,171,462 of record CM059195.1, read on the forward strand.
TGTGCGCATGCGCCAATAAGTGGCTGGGGTGACCCGAGTTGATGCGAAATCCGCGCATGCACAGAAGCAACGGGACACGTCTGAGCACGGGAACACGCTGAAACCACCACACCGGGCCCTGTATGTGTGTGTGTGTGCGCGTGTGTGTGTATGTGTGTGTGTTGGTCTGCGCTGACTGACTTGTTGTTGGAGTTTTACCTCTTGGCAACATCTACAGTCATATCAGGGCAGGTAGCGACTGGTAACAGTGACAGTGCACACTCATGGGGACTTTATAGTGCTGCCCCAGGTGGGAGACCAGGCCATCAGCACCATGACCCGATATCCCACTCAGTCACATTATATTGATCACGAGCCAAGCAGTCCTTGCCTTTTCCTATTAATGCCGAGCGCCTGGCTAGGAAGTGACAAGTTCAATTTTTAAGTCATCGGTTTGACTCGACCAGGGTTTGATGCTGTCGGGTCGAATCCCATGATCTAACCAAAATGGGAGATGGACGCTCAACTCATTCGGCCATCCCATCTGGTAGCAGTACCATTGTGTGTGTGTAATTAAACAAACATCAAAAGAAACATAGATGGCATCTGTTGACATATTTCAGCGAAACAAAAGCAGAACAGGGCAGGCCATGGTCAAGCATCGGATTCACCCTGAAATACAAAATGTCTAAGCATACAACACAACGATACCACCTAGTCGGAGTTCTGAAGGGTCCGGGTGTGTTCTAGCATGCTGGTGCACTATCTAAGGACAGGGCGCGGGTGAAAGGATGCAGTAACAAACCACAAAAGGGACGCGATCCTCACCCGCAGGCCTGTATATCATCCGGGTAGATGTACATAGTAGGCTAAGGTATCATACTCATATTAGGAAACAACTTTGAAAAATACAAAAAAAACTAATATAGAAACTACTAACACACAAAGCTCCAAACGGTTGGCCCAAGCAAGACCAGGTAAACACTCCTGAGTGCGGGACCAGACCAAAACAGAATCACAGATGCCCAGCGTTGAAAACAAGCACCCTCACAGGAGCGTACACGCTATGGACAGAATAAATAACTTGTCACACACACACACAAAATTAAATATGGCTGACACTGACAGAAGTGCTACTGTCCATCCGCCTCAGGCAGTGAACAAATAATTCAAGGTGTTGTGTGACAGTGCTGTAACATCACCACCCAACACGCAGCAAGCCTCGGAACCCTCAGGGAAGTGGGAGAATATCCGTAATGGAACAATGCGCGAAATAGACGAAATGAAATAATAATGGTGCTGGCGTGGTAGTGGTGTAACATCACCACCCAACACGCAGCAAGCCCCGGGACCCTCAGGGATGTGGGATAATATCCGTAACGGAACAATGCGCGAAATAAAACAATGATGGTGTGGGAGAATATTCATAACGGAACAATGTGCGAAATAAAACAATGACAGTGTGGGTAAATATCTGTAATGGAACAATGCGTGAAATAAAATAATCACGGCGTGGGTGAATATCCATAATGGAACAATGCGCAAAATAAAACAATGACGGTGTTGGAGAATATTTGTAACGGAACAATAGACGAAATAAAACAATCACGGTGTGGGCGAATATCCATAACGGAACAATGCGCGAAATAAAACAATGAAGGTGGGGAAGAATATCTGTAACGGAACAAAGACAAAATAGTTCAGGTGCAAAACCCCGTAAACGCTAATCGGAAAATTGATGTAAATATGAGAGTAAAACCTTCAAAAGGCTCATTTTGTTACATACCTATTTTTGTTGATTCCTCCCTAACCATCTCTTCACAAGTAAAGAGGAATTTGTGAGAATTAAAATTAGCTTCAAGTACTGTTATTTTAAATCATTTTTTTAATTTGTGTTTACGGGGTTTTGCTATATAGTTTGCGAGTGACAGTATTTTGTGCCACTGGTAGGATTTGGGGTGGTGGCACCACCTGGCCCAACTGTGAAAAGGGGTCACCCATAAAGTAGTACACCATATGTGGGTGATCATATAGGGAACATTCCCTTTCACGACTTTATACTCACATAATTATTATTATACATTGTATATATACATATACATATATATATATATATGCGCGTGCATGTAAAGTGGCATGCCCGGATGACAGATATTGGGCTGCAGACCAAGGACAATCCAGGGTTTATGATTACATGAATTGGTCGCCGCGCCACCTGGTGTCAATTACTTGCACACAGTGGCAATCAGCCAGGCCGTCCCGGGGCGCAGCACGTCGCCACCACTGTTTACATGGCCGCCATGTTGTTTCCGCGACCCCACGTGACTCTCACCAGCGTCCGGTGGTTCTGCTATATATCATAGCACAGAGAGTAGAGAGATAGATGGCTAAGTGACTTCATGAGATGCGTGGTAAATTGCGAAACCCACGGGCATTTTGAAAGTGTGATAATTGTCCACGTCATTCATATGCTCTAGCCTAGGTGCAAGAAGTCTGAGAATAGAACAGAGTTTAGCTGGGCTTTAAGTTTTGATATTAAAGTTTAATGTTGTTTTGACGCAACTTGGGAATTACATCTAAGGGGAGAGGAGAGGAGTGGAGAGGAGGGGAGAGGGCAGGAAAGGAGGGAGGAGAGGAGGGGATAGGAGAGGGGAGGAGAGGAGAGGAAGGGAGAGGAGGGGAGAGGAGCGGAGTGGAGGGGAGAGGAGGAGGTGAGGGGAGAGGAGAGGAGAGGAGAAGAGAGGAGAGGAGCGGAGCGGAGGGGAGAGGAGAGGAGTGGAGGGGAGAGCAGACTAGAGGAAATTAGCCACAGAGCATGTCTTATGCTTTCCGTTATGTTCAGTATTGCTAGAGTTAATGGGGAAATGCCCATATCATCGCGCATTATCACGCTTCCAATATGGCGGCCATATTTTTGGATTGCACTCTGGGATAGCCTCCAACAGCCTCACTTTGCCATCCTTATATATAAAATGCTTGGTCACTCTCTTAAGCCTGTGCCAGGTACGATGGCCGAATGAGTTGAGTGTCCGTCTCTCGTTTTGGTAGATCGTGTGTTTCGAACCCATGGATTCGAGCCCTGGTCGAGTCAAACCAATGACTTTAATTGATACTTGTCGCTTTCTAACCAGGTGCTGTGCATTAATAGGGTAGGGGCAAGGACTAGTTAGCTCAGTGTCAGGATAATGTGAATGAGTGGGATATCGGGTCATGGTGCCAACACTAGGATTGGTCTCCAAGTGGGACAGTGCTATAATATAAAGTCGCCATGAGTGTGCAGTGTCACAAGCCGATACCCATCCTGACATGACCTCAGATGTTGCCAGGATGTAAAGCTCCAACAACCCCCCCCCCCCACACACACACACAGTTTTAGTAAACCGGCGACCACCCATGGAGAGTCCTCCATGCCCGAGCCTCATCACGTGACCTCACCTGCAGCGTCCACGTGACCTGCGAGCGGGTCACGCATATTGATGACGCGGTGAGACGCCGGGAGCATGCGTGTTGGATGGGGACGTCTCGCATTAGGCCAAATAATAATAAAAGAGTTGCTGATCGTCCTTTTGATCACAACGGAAAGTTTGTTTTATTTAACGACACCTCTAGAGCACATTGATTTTTATCATCGGCTATTAGACGTGAAACATATGGTCATTCTGACATATTTCTTTGCAGGAAACCTGCTGCCACCACATAGGCTATTCTTTCTGATTAGCAGCAAGGGTCTTTTATATGCACTTTCCCACAGACAGGACAGTGCATACCACAGCCTTGATGAATCAGTTGTGGACCACTGCTTGGAACAGTAAATACCCCAAACTGCAAATGGGTCCACTGAGCAGGATCGATAGTATGACCCACACGTTCATAGGTGGACACTGTACCGCCTGAGCTACATCCCATTCCATTCTTTTGGTCACAAAAGTTATGATCGGGCAGGCGGTTTTTATTTGTATTTTATATTTTTCTATGATATGTCGTAGACGTTATACATAACTAAACGCCATGGCTGAATAAGTTGAGCGTCCTCCTCCAGTTCTGGTCAGTCGTCGGATTCCAACTCCTGGGTTCGAACCCTGGCCAAGTCAAACCAATGACTTAACAATGTATACTTGTCTCTAACTAGCCTGGCGTTCGGCATTACTAGGATATGGCAAGGAACAGTGGAATGAGGAAGACCATGATTGAAATGTCCCCTGCTTAATCAACTAATGTCTCCAAAAAGACTATGTTGCACAGATTGAGTGCTTATGAAAGTTGAATTGCTGCTAGCCCGATGCATTGTTAACAGCGTAAAGCTAAGATTCCTTATACGCGGTATGCGGCATGTGAATGCGAATGTGGCTTGTGGCATGTGGCATGTGAATGGGTTGATTCCACCCACGCGGCATGCGGCATGCGGAATGCGGCATGCAGCGATTTGGTTTGATCTTTATAGTAATAACTTTAAAAAGTCCATATTTGTATTATTCAAAAATACCACGAATAAGGAATCTTAGCTTTACTCACAACTCACCGCCAAACTTTACTCACTCACACTCACACTCACTCTCACTTACACATGTGTAATGGCCCACGGCCCTCCAACTCGCACTCTCACGGTTACTCACGGAAGAACACCAAGATTCAATCAGAGTACGCTTCAACTTGGTTTATTGAACCATCTGCTCTCCGCGGCATCAGTAGTTGTCTGACCCGCCCCCTGACTCGCCAGATCCCACATTGACTCTATAGGTGTGTGTGGTGGGGGTGGGTCAGCCACCCGCAGTAGAGGGCAGCCCAGTTGGGGTCTGCCCGGTGGCTACCCGTGCCACCACCTGGCGCAGTATAGTGGTACTGCGCTGGTGTATGGCGTAGTCTCCGCTGCTACCGCGTGGTAGTAGAGCTCATGTACAGACTACTACACTGCCCCCCCTAGAGTCTCACCGGTTGCAGAATGCAAACCGATGAGAATCGAAAAATGATAGAAGTCAACATGAGAACTAGCTTGAAAGGGAGAGAAGCCTTACAAAGCTATGTATCCTTATGCGCAATGCCTAGACCTGCCTGCAGCGAATAGCAATATGTATCTAGCTAGCTGCAAGGCAAACATGTTATTAATCTAGGTGAAGAAAGAGACTTTAAATGTGTCGCACAGAAACGACCTCTCCCAGCTTCTATGTAGTTGGTGTATAGAATGTTTTTTGCTGGGAGAGAATTGTCCATACCCCACAAGTGGAACCCCCTCAACAGAAGGAAGCAAGGAACTACTCAGTCCGCCCCCCCACTGCCCCCCATCTCAGGAGAACCATTAGCGGGGCGCTCTTCCCTCTGCGCGGAGCGGCTCCTCTTGGAGCTTCCTCAGTCCATCCTTCTTGTGCCCGCGTCGCCTGGCCAGTAGATCACAGACGGTATTACACCGCGGACACATCACGCAGCCACACCCAGGACCCGCCACGCTCGGCGACCCGCTCCGGTGTAGAGTGCATGAAAGTAGAAGGGCGGTGTTACTTATAACAATTGAGAAAGTCTCCGCAGATACAACGTTAGGCATGTAATACATTTCATAAGAAGCACTGGGCGCCAGCAAGAACCCGGCCTCCTACAAAGTAAATTACACCCATGTGCATCCTCCCCTGTCGTAAGAGGAGCCGATGCACACGCTGTCTATCATATTCTGCCAGAAGCGTTTACTATAAGTAGTAATTTTAAATGTATAAAGAATGCAGCATAAAATAAGAGTCAGGGCGGCACTGTCTATGAAAATATATAGTGTGAAATGTACAGTGCCAACCCACCAACTCCCACACCATTGACCACCTCGTTCCACTGAATAAATTTAGACGATAATGTTTCCTAATATCGGAATTCAAAATGGGGTGAAAGTTGAGGAATATCAGAAAAATAATTCATTTTATATGTATAAAAAAAAATATTCCAACCCCTACTGCCGAAAAATAGGCAGAACACAAGAAGCTAGATCCTCGAATCGGGAGAAAGCTGAGCTCTTCACCACAACATATAATATCAACAATCGCACTGCAAAGAAAAATAATATTGGAATAAAGCAGTACGAAATGCTAAATACATCATGGCTATCAATGTAAAAATAGCGCCGTAGCACTAAAAAGGTATATACAATATTATATTATTATTAAATATATATATATATATATATATATATACAAGGCGGTATCCACCTCCTTCATATCCTCAGGCCTGGGCCACCCTGCAATTGCAGAGAGCTTGTCCGGGTCTGCCTTAATCCCCTTCACAGAAACAACACGCCCTAGGTACTGCGTCTCACACATGTCCCTTGTGTCTGGCCTGAATGGAGGGAAGCATATGCTGCAGAGGAGTAAGAACACAGGCAGAGTCATCATCATCTACACTGCATCAATTATCTAGAATACTGCGGTGTGACTCCCCCCGACCCTGACAAACCCAAGCCTCTGATTAGATATAGCTGAGAGGACCCCAACGTTGGCATATTAGTTTGTTTGTTTGTTGTTGTTTTACGTCCTAGCAACATCTAAGGTCATATCAGGACGGGGGCATATTAGTAGTCACATATTGGTGATTGGAGTTTTACATCCTGGCAACATCTAAAGTCATATCAGGACGTGTACTGATTTGTGACAGTGCGCACTCATGGTGACTTTATAGTGCTGCCCCACTGGGAAATCAGGCGGCCACCAGCACCATGACCTCATATCCCGCTCAGTCACATTATCCTGACACTTGGCCTATCCTAATAATGCCGAATGCCTGGCGAGGTAGCGACAAGTATCAAATTTTAAAAGTCATTCATTTGACTCAACCAAGTGTTCGTTCGACCAAGGGTTTAAACCTGTATGTTTGGAATCCCACGATCTACCAAACTGTGAGACGGATGCTCAACTCATTCGGCCATTCCATCTGATAGTCACAGCGGGTTCATTTCAACTCAATTCACCTTAATGACATCTCTTTCTTTCTCAAACTACTTTTTAATACATCAAATACACAATAAACACAGGAATATGACACTCACTGATCAACGGCAATGGCGACCTCTAAGGGACCAGTGTAAATCGCTTGCAGCGTCCCTCGGGTACCTATACCTACTGGAGTAGTAATCTTGTTACCCACCACCCCACCCCCACCCCACCCCCACTCCACCCCCACCCAACCTCTCCATGCTTCTCCTTCCTGCTACTACCAGACGGGATGGCTGAATGAGTTGAGCGTCCGTCTCCTGTTTTGGGAGATCGGGTGATCCGGACCCACGGGTTCATGTGTTCGAACCCTGGTCAAGTCAAACCGATGACTTAAAAATTGATACTTGTCCCTTCCTAGCCAGGTGCTCGGCAATATTAGGATAGGGCACAGACTGGTTGGCTCAGTGTCAGGATAATGTGACTGAGTCAGATATCAGGTTATGATACCATTTGCCTGATTTCCCAGTGGGGGCTGCACTATAAAGTCACCATGAGTGTGCACTGTCACAAGCCAGTACCAATCCTGATATGACATTAGATGTTGCTAGGACGTAAAACAACACAAATCAAACATTCCCGCTACAGGCTGACTCTACAAGCTATGACAACGTGACTTAATTAGTGCACTTTCTTGACCTTCACCTTAACCTTGACCTATATTCCCCCTTTTTTTCTTTTCTTTTTTTACTAAATTTATTTTATTCAGCGAATAATGTGTTTTGTCAGCACCAGAGCACTGGTCTTCTGGCCGTTCAGTACAATTTGTTGGTACATAAATGACAAAACCAGTTGCAATAATAACCACATGAAAATCCTTATTGATAATAGAAGCATAATATAAATTGACTTTTAGTTGTAATAGTAACTGCATACAACTCCAGTTCAAAATATGTATTATGCACTTGGTGAGTATGCATTACATGGTATTGCATGATTCTAGAATTGTCTTTAAACACGTTTTTTCTTCCTTTGTCTTTGTCTCTTTTTTTTTTTTTAAATATAACATATCTCCAATACACATATATATATTATATTGTAAATATGCAAATCAGTGGATCCAGTCACCAATACTAGATGCGAGAAATCTGCCAATTGTTGGATCCCATCACAAGTGTTTTGTATTGTGTCGCCTAATGATGGGATAGGAAGTCTGAGATTACAGTGGGGACTTACATCAGACAGGTTTTATGTCAATTTCAAGGAAAATGTTAGGTAATAGGTTTTGAAAGAAGGTGTAGTAGGAGTGGAGTAGGGGTGGGAAGGGGAAGGATGGCCTTTAGAATACCTATAACTGTGTAGGGGTCTGACACACCTGTAGTATTTCACCCACCTGGGTCTTTCTTAATGAACCACGGGGCGCGATAGCCGAGTCGATAGAGCGCGGGTTTCGCGTGCGGGAGATCGGGGAGTTTGATTCGCGGGTCGAGTGAAACCGATGACTTGCAAAATTGATACTTCTCCTGATTTGCGAGATCGGGGGATCCGAACCCATGGGTTCGAATCCTGGTCAAGTCAAAGCGATGACTTAACAATTGATACGTGTCGCTTCCTAGCCTGGCACTCGCCATTATTAGGATAGGGCAAGGACTGGTTGGATTGGTGTCAGGATAATGTGACTGGGTGGGATATCAGGTCATGGTGTTGGCGACCTGGTCTCCCAGTGGGGCAGCACTATAAAGTCGCCATGAGTGCGCACTGTCACAAGTCGGTGCCCGTTCTGATGTGACCTTGGATGTTGCCAGGGCGTAAAACTCCAACAATCAACCAAATCTTAATGAGCCCCTTCAGCTGGCGGCCCCGGCCCAGTCGGAGGGTTCCTCTTGCCTCCGACAGGGGGCCTCACTTCCGGTTTGATCATTAGAGCAATTTCCATGTCATCTGGCCACCCCTGTAGCCGCTGATTCTACTTCTCTTTTATTTATTTTTCAAAGTTGATGTAACATTCTAACATTTTCTGTTTCATATTTTGTTTCACTTTTGTCTTACATTTTGTGTCATATTATCATTCGACAACATTCGACATCATTTGACATCATTTGACATCATTTGACTTCATTCGATATCATTTGACTTCATTCGACATTATTCGACATTAATCGACATCATTCGACTTCATTCTAAATTATTCGACATCAATCAACGTGGTTCGACATCGTTCAACATCGTTCAACATCGTTCAACATCGTTCAACATCGTTTGACACCGTTCAACATCATTTGACATCATTTGACATCATGTGACAGCATCCGACATCATTTGACATCATTTGGTGACACTTGACATCATCCAATATCATTCAACTTCAATTGACGTGAGTTGTCGAGATCATTCAACATCATTTGATATCAGTTGACTTCATTCGACATTATTTGCATTATTCAACAGTATTTGACTGGATTGGACAGCATTCAACAGCATTTGACATCATTCAACATCATTCAACGTCAGTCAACGTCATTCAACGTAATTAGACATCAATCAACACCATTTGACATTATTTGTCACCATTTAACATCATTCAACATCATTCGACAGCACTTGACAGCATTTGACATCATGTTACATCATTCGACATCATTCGACATCATTCAACTTCATTTTACATGAGCCAAAACAGTCCACACCATGTTCATCAAGCATCTTGACTGTGCCCTCATTGCTTTGACTCCTGGAAGCTGACGTCAACAGCGGCGCCACCTGGTGTCAATGTGAAAAAGCACGCAGCTGATGGACGCTTCTTGGCGCCGACCAGACGGGATGGCCAAATGAGTTGAGCATTCGTCTCCCGTTTGGAGAGATCGTGGGATTTGAAGCCATGGGTGTAAACCCTGGTCGAGTCAAACCACTTAAACATGTATAGTTACTGCTTCCTAGCCAGGTGCTCTGCATTATTAGGATATGGCAAGGATTGGTGTCTGCTCAGCTTCAGGATAATGTGACTGAGTGCGATATCAAGTCCTGGCGGCCTGGGCCCGTGTGCATGACACAGTGTTAGCGAGCCAAAACTGGTTTTGCCAGGGATTTCTAGGTTAGCGGCGAAAACTCAGTACGCAAGGAGCGCAAACACACCGAGTGTAAGCTAACACTGCTGGTCTCCCAGTTGGGGGAGGAGGGGATAGGGTAGAGGAGAGGAGAGGAGGTGGGGGAGGGGAGGGGGGAGAGGAGGTTGTGGGGGTGTGGATGGGCCGGTGGAGGAGGTGGAGGGGTGTGGGGTGTGGATGGTGATGTGGAGGAGGTGGGGCTATGGAGGAGGTGGAGGGGGTGAGCGTAGGGCTGTGGAGGAGGTGGAGGGGGTGAGCGTAGGGCTGTGGAGGAGGTGGAGATGGAGGGGTGTGGGTGGGGCTGTAGAGGAGGTGGAGGTGGTGGGGGTGGAGGTGGTGGTGGTGGGTGGGGAGGTGGAGGTGGTGGAGGTGGAGGGGGGGGGGAGGAGGTGGAGTGGGTGTGGGTGTGGGGGGGGCTGTGGAAGTACTACTGGACATGCTAGATACAGCGGCGGCCATTGGCTGGTGAGATATCGGGTCGGTGCAGGGTTCCACATGGACCCATGTGTGCTGAACAAAATGGGGGACATAACCATCTATAACCTGTCTGTCGGCGCCTACTTGGCCTGAGCTGCCAGCTCGGCAAACCTTCCTGTTGTCTGCTCAGTACCCAGCCTCGTACTGGGTCTGACGTGGCCTGGGTTGCCCTCACTCCTGTCGTCTGCTCAGTACCCAGCCTCGTTGTGGGTCTGACATGACCCGGGTTGCCCTCATTTCTCTCGTCTGCTCAGTACCGAGCCGTGTTCTGCGTCTGACGTGGCTTGAGTTGCCCTTATGTCGAATCTTCCTGTCATCTACTTGCTACTTAGCCTCGTTCTGTGTCGGATGTGGCCCTTCCTGCCCTCACTCCTGTCGTCTGCTCAGTACCTAGCCTCGTTCTGGCTATGACGTGGCCCGGGTTGCCCTCACATCGAGCCTTCCTGTCGTCTGCTCAGTACGCAGCCTCGTTTTGGGTCCGATGTGGCCTGGGTTGCCCTCATGTCAAACTGTCCTGTCATCTGCTCAGTACCCAGCCTCGTTCTGGGTCCGAAGTGGCCCGGGTTACCCTCACGTCGAATCTTCCTGTCGTCTGCTCAGTACCTAGCCTCGTTCTGCATCCGAATCCAGTTATATGTCAGTGACACATGCTGTCTCTCTGTCCTACTTTCTCGCTCTCTTTCTCTGCCATCGCCTTCATCCTCTCTTTGCCTCTATCTTCATTTCATTTCTCCTCCCATCCCTCCATTTATCTTCTGTTACTCTACATCCGGTCCCTCTCTATTTTTCTCCACTCTCTTATTTCCTCCACTCTCTAAAATCTCCTCTACTCACTCTCTCACTCTGCTTCTCCTACTTCCCCCTCTCTTCAGTTCTCCCTCTCTCTTCTTTTTCTAATTCTTTTTCTTTCTCCATCTGTATCTTTTTAATATGTCTTTGCTCTCCCCCTCTCAATGCTGGTTGGTGTTGGGTGTTGGTTGAGGTGGGTGTGAGTGGAATGCGGGTTAAAGCTGAATAGTCCGATGAAATATCAAATTTTCAAAACCAAACAAATTATCTAGATTTGATTTCACATATCTAACTTGGATACTGATGCACTTATTAAGCATTTGTTTCTGCGTAGAAGGCAATACTGAGTCAATTTAACAGAACCTGTTACTGCAGAAGTCTATGGTGTCAGAGTTTTGGCAAGCTTGCCAAAACTAATTTTCCATGTTTGCACTCAAAATATCTCAAAAGTTTACCATTTAAAATAAAAGTAACTTTGAACTAATGTAAAGTAGATACCAGTGATCGATCTAATACATTTATCTCAGAAAAAATACAGAAATTCAAAACCATCGGACTATGCTACTTTAATATCAGGCAGTTATTGTACTGGTGGAGTTGATGTAGATGGAGGTGTTGATGTGCCAATCAGCATCAACCTTACATAAATCTAGGATTCCCAAAATCCATCCTCCAATTTTATATTATACCGAAGACAATGTATATCAAGCCACACCACTCAGCGCTTTCCCATGAAATACAACAAACAGGGTAATTCCACAGGTCCCCTAGCCTAGCCTGACTGCTGTACCTTTGAAACAAGTGGACAGGTTCCTAGGCCCACCCTGACTGCTGTACCATCAAAGATGATGTCCCACAATTATAGTACAACCTCGTTAAACCAAGCTCGGTTAAACCAAACGATCGGTTAATCCAAACTTTTTTCGGCGGCCCGGCAAAATACTACCATTTATCATATAAAAAAGTTGGTTAAACCAAAGTCAGTTAATCCAAAGTATCAGTTAATCCAAACAAAATTGTCGGACCAGGCCACTCGCAGTACAGTTAAACCAAACTTTCATGTGGTTTTAAGGTTATCTGAGACTTTGTTATATGATAAATGGTAGTATTTTTCGTCAGGTCACCGAAAAAAGGTTGGATTAACCGATCGTTTGATTTAAGCGAGGTTGGTTTAATGGGGTTAACTTAAACTGTATATACATAAAAAAAACAATAATCATAGTGTCCACATACCTTGTACATTCATAATGCACCTCCGTTTTTGCCAAAGTCAAGTCAAAGTCAAAGCTCGGTTAAACCAATGATTGGTTAATCCAAACAAATTTCTAGGGTCCCTTCAAGTTTGGTTTAATGGGGTTATACTGTATTAAGAGTGTGAACAATATTATAGTATAGTAAAGTTCAAACATACTTTAAGCACTTTAATCTGTGCCATACATAAATAAAACTTGTGATTATGTCTGAGTAACAAACTACTACTACTCCTCATCAAAGAGAATGCAGTTTGTTTGCTGTGGGATGGAGCCACTGCATGATTCTTTCAGAAATTCCTATATGAAAGCACTGAGTGGTGCGTCTTGTCATACATTATCTTTGAAAGTTTGTTTTCTTTAAGAACGCCTCTAGAGCAGATTGATTTCCATCATTGGCTATTGGACGTCAAACATATGGTCATTCTGACATATTTCTTTGGAGGAAACCTGCTGCCGCCACATGGGCTACTCGTTCCAATAAGCAGCATAGGGTGTTTTATATGCATTTTCCCACAGACAGGATGGCACAGACCAGAGCTTTTGATGAACCGGTTGTGGACCACCGGTTGGAAGGGAAAATAGCCCATACTGCAAATGTGTCCACTGAGCAGGATTGATAGGTGAACTTCCATCAGCCATTAAATAAAGCCCGGTTCAGACAGGAGCCTTACGTCACCTCAACTAGTTTGCCTCATCTAAGTCAACTCAGATCGTGTGTGTGAACGCTCCACTGAGGCAAATTAGGACCAAGTAGACTCAACTAGTTTGCATAAGCCCCATTCACACACAGGCCTTAAGTCGCTTCAACTAGTTCGCCTTATCTAAGTCGACTCAGATCGTGTGTGTGAATGCTCCACTGAGGCGAATTAGGACCAAGTAGACTCAACTAGTTCGCATAAGCCACATTCACACACGGGCCTTAAGTCGCTTCAACTAGTTCACCTCATCTAAGTCGGCCTAACGTTGTACACAGGAATAGGACACTGACTGATCAACAGCAATGGCGACCTCTAAGGGACCAGTGTAAATCGCTTGCCCTTGACTAGCCTTTAATATGTGCCTTATTTGTCCTCATGTCCGAATCGGTAAGGGTGCAGGCTTCCCGTGCGGAAGGTCAGATTTCAAATCCTGGCCGAGTCAAAGTAATTAATGACTTACAAAATAGTCTAAGCTTCATCACTAAATGCATTCAAAACAGGTAATATATACAAGCTGAATCTGGTAACAGGCTGTTATGCCTAAATATATAAACACAAGACTATAAGTATAAGTAAGTATAAGATACTTTTCACTATCAGTATCAAGCCTGGAGGGGAATAGGGAAGGAAAAGGTGAGGGGAAAGGTGGGGAGGAATGGGAACAGGGGAAAGGGGATGGGGAGGGGGCAGGAATGGGGTGGTAGGGGAAAAGGGGAAAGGGGAAGGGAGGGAAGGGGAAATGGGAGAGGGGGAGGGGAGGGGGGAAAGGGGATGGTACAGGAAAGGGGGAAAGGGGAAGGAAGGGAATGGGGAAAGGAGAGGGGGGAAAGGGGAGTAGAACTGGTATGGTGAAGGGAAGGGGGAAAGGGGGAGGAAGGGAAGGGGGAAAGGGGAGGGGGGAGAGGGAGAGGTATTGGTAGAGGGAAGGGGGAGAGGGGAGGAATAGGAAGGGGGGGAAGGGGAGGGGGAGTGGGAAGGTAGAGGAAAGGGGGAAAGGGGAGGAAGGGAAGGGGGGAAAGGGGCGGGGGGAAGGGGAGGGGGAAATGGGATGGTAAAGGAAAGGGGGAATGGGGAGGAAGGAAAGGGGGAAACGGGTGGGGGGAAGGGGAGGGGGTAATGGGATGGTAGAGGAAAGGGGGAATGGGGAGGAAGGGGAGGAAGGGAAGGGGGGAAATGGAGGGGGATTGGGAGGGGGAGGGGATGGTAGAGGAAAGGGGAAAGGGGGAGTAAGGGAAAGGGGGGAAGGGAAGGGGGAAGGGGGAGGGGGAAATGAGAAAATAGAGATGGGGGAAAAAATCAAAGTAAACGCCTTCAGCTATTGCAAGCTAAAAAAATAAAGAGCTCTTCCCATAAATTGTGTTTTATATTGGGTGTTTCCCGTGGAAATTGGCATCGTTCTCTTCTCTTTTTATTTCTTTCTCTTTTTGCTTACTTAAATATTTCTTCTTTTAGTTCCACGTGATGAAGGGTGGCGAGGGGGTGGGTGGGTGGGTGGGTGGGGGTATGCCAGGGTAGTGAGGAGTGGTCTCCTCTGCTCTATTGGATCACTCTTTTGGACTATCATTGATGGGGGGAGGGGGGCGGGGTTGCAGGTTTGGTGTGGGTGGGGGTGGGGGTTGGGGGTGGTAGGAGAATGGTAGTAGTTTGAGAGGAGAGCGGTAAGGGTTGGTTTGTTAGTCGTTGGAGTTTTACGTCCTGACAACATCTAAGGTCATATCATGATGGGTACCGACTTGTGACAGTACGCACTCATGGCGACTTTATAGTGCTGCCCCACTGGGAAATCAGGCTGCTAGCACCATGACCCGATATCCAACTAAGTCACATTATCATGACACTGAGCTAACCAGTCGTTGCCATATCCTATTACTGCCGAGCGCCAGGCTAGGAAGCGACCGGTATGACTTTTATAAGTCATCAGTTTGACTCGACTGGGAAGCCTGCGCTCTAACAATTCGGCCACCGCGTCTGGTGAGGGGTATGAGTTGTGGTGTGCCCTTCAAAGCTGCATAGTCAAACAATTTCTGTAATGTTCTTAGATAAAAACAGTAATTTGGGTTTCTCGCATTTGGTATTTGTGATTGGATCCATTGATTTGCATATTTACCCTATAATATATGTGTTCAGAAACCGGAAGCTGAGAGACATTAAGACCGACTCATGGACGCAACTCTCACAGAAGAGAGCTAAATGGAGAGCGGCAGTCAAGTAATGAAAGCAGTCTTTTTCACGTCGTGACCGACAGCATGATGATGATGATATGTGTATTGGAGATACGCTATATCTCTTGGAAAAAAAGAAGAGAGAAAGACAAAGGAAGAAAGAAGTGTTTAAAGACAATTCTAGAATCATGCAATACTATGTGATGCATATTCACCGAGTGAATAATACTTTATTGAACTGGAATTATATCCAGTTACTATTACAACTAATAGTTCATTTAATTATGCTTCTATTATCAAACAGGTTTTTCATGTGGTTATTATTGCAACTGATAATTGTCATTTATGTACCAACAAATTGTACTGAACGGCCGGAAGACCAGCGCTCTGGTGTTGACAAAAGGCATTATTCGCTGAATAAATTACATTTAGTAAAGAAAATCATCACAATCTACTTTCTTTAAGTTTGAATTGGCTTTTATTTTACATGGCTCTAACTTTTGAGATATTTGAAGTGCAAACATGCTAAATTAATGTTGGCAAAACTCTGACACCATAGGCTTCTGCAGTAACAGGTTCTATTAAATTGACTCAGTATTGCCTTCTATGTGGCAAGAAATAATAACTGCACCAGTATCTATGTTAGATATATATTAACTATATATAGATATGTATATACAAGGAGTATAATATATTATGCGTATATAAATGCCGGAATTAAATGGTTCTAATTATTAATTATTACCGATCTATTAATAATATATTATTGGGCATTTGGCTCGATAGGGATATCTCGATATTGTCCAATCAATGGCCATTGCCTGTGAGCCAGGGACTGCCCTAGGTGGTGCCAAAATGGCGTTCGGCAGCCGGTCCACCATATTTGTTCATTGTTGGCCCAGATTTCAAACTTTGTAGCCAGTAGGCATATAATTGCTAGCCCAGACAGCTATAAAGACTTGTCCATCCCATCACCGCGACGCTTTCTTCCTTGTTTGAATGGAGGCAAATTTATATATATCTATATATATATATATATATATATATATATATATATGCTATGCAATTTATTATGTCAATATAAATATAGAATGGTCCCTAATGTTTTCAGTGCTCCTTCTACGCACCTCTCACTTCCCAACACCCCTTATTCTCAGGAGCCCCCCCCCCCCCCCCCTCTCTGTAACCGGGCACTCTCTGCTTTCCGTTTCCTGGGAACCGACTCCAACGATCTTCCAGCTCTCACTTCAAAATTGTATTTATATATATATATATATATATATATATGTTTAATGCTGCATCTTGAGCGGCCTGGATGAGCAATGAGTGCAGACAAGTAAGGCACCCGGCAGGTCGACACTTGTGGTGGTGGTACTGGGCGTGGGGGGGGGGGACTCTTGTCGGCTTCCTTCAGCTCTCTTCGGCACTCTTCGGCTTTTTCCGGCTCTCGCCGGAAGTCTTGCTAATGTGTATTTCGGATCGAACATTTTTCCCCTAAAATACAATTTTAATCCATATATAGATGTAGATATCTATATATATACACACATATGTATATGTATATATATATATTTATATATATGTATAAAGAGTTTAAAGTTGCATAGTCCGATGGTTTTGAATTTCTGTATTTTTTCTGAGATAAATATATTAGATCATCTACTTTACATTAGTTCAAAGTTACTTTTATTTTAAATGGTAAACTTTTTAGATATTTTGAGTGCAAACAGGGAAAATTAGTTTTGGCAACCTTGCCAAAACTCTGACACCATAGGCTTCTGCAGTAACAGGTTCTGTTAAATTGACCCAGTATCGCCTTCTATGCAGAAACAAATGCTTAATAAGTGCATCAGTATCTAAGTTAGATATGTAAAATCAAATCTAGATAATTGGTTTGGTTTTGAAAATTTGATATTTCATCGGACTATGCAGCTTTAATGTGCAAAACCCAACAAACACCATGTGGCCGAAATTAAACGCCATGACTACCAGGTTTTCAGTTGAAGCTGCCATCATTCCGAGAGTCAGATTTGCTTTTTCACAGAAACCAACAGATCCACTATATAATGCTTTACCCGCCATGAAATTGCTATAATCTACCTGTACAGTGTAACAAAATATTCTATTTTACAGTGAAAAACTCAAATGCTTTTGTCGCTTGTTGCGCCTGGGCTCTTCATATATACATAAGTATATATATATATAATATATACACAGTAAAACCTCTCTAACCGACCACCTCCACACATCGACCACTCCCCTATATCGATCGCTTTATTTGGGTCCCAACAATACCATTGTAAGGATATTCTAACTCCATAAACCGACCACCTCCTTAAATGGACCGCTTAAAGTCGGTCCCATGGTCGGTCGATTTAGTTAGGTTTTAAAGTATATATATATATAATCGAAGCAGAATGAGAAGAAAAGACTAGACTAGGTTTGGGTTGAGTTTATTTTCTCTGGCAGGGAATATATTTGCCCAACCAGAAAGTCAGCGGAAAACAACTGTTGGTCACGGTTCCCTGCATGCCCAGCAGGAGTGAAGCAGAGAGTGACCAATGCTGACCAATGTTTTCATCGACATAATAAATTATATAGTACATGATGTATAGCGCATGATATAAGTATAAGCATATGTAGGGGAATTATTATTATATTGCTATGTTCAGTAAGACCCATCACTCTACCAGTGATGCCAACTGCTTCCGTCCTCACAAGTGTCAAAGGAAAGGAAAGTTTGTTATATTTAACGACGCCTCTAGAGCAGATTGATTTTTATCATCGGCTATTGGACATCAAACATGTGATCATTCTGACATATATTTCTTTGGAGGAAACCCACTGCCACCACATGGGCTACTCTTTCCGATAAGTAGCAAGGGATCATTTATATGCACTTTCCCACAGACAGGAGAGCACATAGCACAGCCTTTTTATGAAGCAGTCGTGGACCACTGGTTGGAGCAGAAAATAGCCCTAACTGCCACCGTGTCCACTAAGCCCGATCAATAGGATCATCATCGTCGTGTCCTTCCACCAGTTATCTCAAGGGATTTTCGAGCAGAGGTATGATCTTAATTTGTGGGACATGCTCTCGGTGGTGGATGGTGAGAGCAGGATTTGAAATCCTATAGCTGATTCCCAGGGCCGCGATGTGGATGCTCCTGCTGTGGCCAGTTTGTCGATAGAAAGCCCGGGCCTACACTTTTACTGACCCAAGGGATTTTTAACCTCGCACACCAAATAGACATGGTATGAGAGCAACCGGCCTTTGATGACGCTGTAAGTTATACACTGCGGTGGAAATCCAAATTGGCAGAGGTGGGGCACAGGGAATCAAACCGCCGACCTTCAGATCAGGCATCCGACCTAGAAAAAAGTCAGACACTCTAACCACTCCGCCACAGAGAACACCTTCACAGGCGGATGACTGACACCTTCACAGGCGGACACTCTACCACCTCAGCTACGTCCCGCTCGCTTGACAGTATATACATATATACTATTTGTATATATATGTGTGTGTTAAAGCGTTAAAGCAATCTCCTGTGCCACCATCCGGCCATTAGCGATCTCCCGGGTGGCAGTTAGGGGGGGGGGGGGGGGGGGGGGGGGGTGGCGGAGGGGGGGGGGGGGGGGGGGGGGGGGGTGGGGGTGTCGGGGTGGGGGGGGGAGATGCAAGTAGGACAAACCGGAAGTGTTCTGTTACTGCATCTCGGGAACCAACTTCTATGTCTGGCACTTCCACCAGTGTCTCAGATTTATTGCGCCTTGGAGTGAGTGTCCCTACAGAATCGTGCCGTCTGCAATATGCAGCCGGCTGACCTTCATGCGATGGACTGCGTGACCTTCAAGTCTAATAACTGAGATTTCCCTCATCTGATTGGGTTTTGTTTTTTTTTAGTTTCGATTTTTTTTTTTTAAAGATGAAGCATGATGAATATACTTGCTTAATGGAGGCATATTAAATTCTGCATTGAATATCAATATTTTACACTGATCCACCATTGTGCGAGGTTGGCAGGAAATCAACTTCTAATGTTACTGTCATTGCTTGAAGGGCACACGCAATGAGGAAGCCGGAGTGTGGGGGAAACAATGCTTTATTCAAATTCAGCAGGATGCTCGACTCGCAGGCCTGAGTGCTTGTTAGTGTGGTTACCCAAGAAACCCGCTGATATAGATTGGTTGTTGGAATTGTATGTCCTTGGAACATCTAAGTTCATATCAGAACGGGCACCGACTTGTGACAGTGCACACTCATGGTGTCTTTATAGTGCTGCCCCACTGGGAAATCAGGCCGCCAGTCGCAGTCGCATTATCCTGACACTGAACAAACCAGTCCTTGCCCTATCCTATTGATGCCGAGCACCAAGCTAGAAAGCGACAAGTATAAATTTTAAAGTCATTGGTTTGACTCGACTGGGAGGGTCTGCGCTCTACCGATTCACATGAACATAACATCAGGATGATTTCGAAACAATTGATGTAATTGCACAAACCGACTCAAATTGGGTTGAATAGATGGCGCCACAGTTGAGCACCCGCCTCCTGTGTGGTAGGATTCGATCCCTGGCCGAGTCAAATTGTGTGAAGCTCTGGGGCATAGAACATTAATTAAGCATGACTCATTAGTGAAGACAAACAAGACTATACGACAATGGATATATATTGGTGGTGGGGGGAGGGGAACCTGTTTATTCTGCTGAATAAGTCTTTTGTCAGTGCTGAAGCGCTGGTCTTCCAGCGTCTTTTCAATTCAGGATTATTTACACAAAAGGTATATAGAGTAAGGTATACAATAACTGTTGAATACACAATTTGCAGCATATAACACAATGACATTCTGCAACCCACAACTTCCATAGCAATATGGCAACAGTAGCGTCATATGACTAGAACAATATTAGTCAGATCAATGCGAGTATTTACATGGTATTTATAATGTAAGCAGAAGTTATCTTCTGTATTCATTCGGTAAAATCGTAGTAAGTTTTAATGTAGGAACCATTAACAGTTATTAAATTGAACTTGACCCCTGGTGGCAGTAGAAAGAACTAATATTGAGCTAAGCAGCTCAAAGTGCAATATTCTCTGTGAAAAAGGGCATATATAGGATTTCCACCACCAACCCGCCCTCTTGTGGCTATTGTAAGAACTACTGTTCGATTAAATATATTCCATGGTATCATCATGCCATGTATTTTTCTGCTTCGTGGTTTGTCTTGATTGTTATTTGTTTAAGTGTTAAATGTTTTAGATACATTTCTTACTTAGCTATTGTTAGTTTGCAGAGATTCCTTTGGGTGGTTGGGCAGGAAAGTCACCCCTTCGACAGGTTTCTAACCAAATTCACCCAACCATATTAAATGGTAAAATATTATTTAATACACAATATTTACAACACAAGCGGCATCTGACTGCGTCAACGAACACTACGGTTGCGTGACCGTTGCAACAGCGCATACAAAAGCTATGGAAGTTACTAACTTTCAAATGCACCTATGTCAGTCAAATTTTGGGATATTTTGAGAATTCCAAAAGTATATTGCTGTTGGGTCATTGGAGCTTCCAAGAAAAATAAAATGTTCATGTTTGTACCGTTTTGAACATTTTAGGAGGGTACCAAACTAGTCAGTCACTATTAATACACAATATACACAACACATACGACATCTGACGGCGATGACGAACACTACGGTTGTGGGACCGTTGCCACAGCGCATGCGTGTGAATATTGTGTATTCAATGCTGCACAAGCATTGTGGATATTGTCTCTATTGTTCCTTAACATCCTGTGCTTGTTTGTGATAGATGGAATATCGCCAGAAAAACAATTTGTGTTGTGAGGCCTCAGGGCAACCAGCCCATGTTAGATCTGATTGGTTCAGATCGTGTTCTGAAAACGTGAATCCTGCAGGAACTTTCAAATCGCTGTCTATCCAAGTGAAGTAATTCAGTGCACTTGAAGATAGACATATATATATTATATATATTATATATATTGTATATATTATATATATTATATATATTATATATATTGTATATATTATATATATTATATATATTATATATTATTTTACCTCGGTAAACAGCCTCAGGCTAGCCTCAGGCTAGGGAGAGGTAAGCACGTCCGGTACCAGCAATTAGCATATACAACTCACGACTGGATAACGTGTCGTTGGGTTGCTCCGGCAAAATTAGTCTACATACAAGCAAATACGCAGTAAGTATAATAAAAACTGTGGTTAGCTTAATTATGATGCATTAGAGCATCAATATGGAAAGTTTAGACTTTCGTTGGTCCAATTTGGACGAGTTATTTGGTTATAAACAACCAAGGATAGAACACTCGAGTGGGTTTCTCGAAGGAACCAAACCGGTCATTAGCGGTTATGTCAACACCCGGGTCACCGTGTGACTATGGGTAGAGATGTGGGTTTCGCCCTATCTCATGTGGAAATTCTCTCGTACTCTAATAGAGAGTAATGTTGGAGATGCTCCTGGGTTTCTTTTATAGACTCCCCTAGACAAAACTTTTTCAGGCGTTTCTCCGAGTTTCGTAGCATTTTCTCCAACTTGTTGACGTAGTAGTCACAGGTGGGAGAAGTGTGCGGAACAGAGGGATGGGCGGGCCGATACACTGGTCCCGACCCCGCGTAAGGTTTGGGCTTGACCACAACCCACGCACAAATTTAGCTTATTACGCCTGTGTTATAACGGTATAAACACGTTCTTTAACACCAATAGATGTCCAAATGAGTTTGAAACAACCATATTGTGACATATATATATACCGGGACTGACCAAAAATGTTTGTTTCAGCTCCCGATGGCCACGAAGCGGAGTAAGCGCGGTGCAGCAGCAGCCGAGGGGCGTGTTCCGAGTGGAGTGGACGAGGAGTACGACTCCTCACCTGTGTTGTCGGCAGGGCCGTCGACACAGCCCCGGGCGCATATCCTCTCCGACCCGGACGAGGACGCAGTGCCTGATGTGCCTGCGCCTCCAGATTGGGAGGCTCGCTTTGCAAGATTGGAAAGCCACATCTTGACTGCCAAATCGCCTGTGTCTCGGAAGCGGCGTAGGCCGAGTGTCCAAGAGGATTCATTTGAGGATTTCTTGGACACAGACTCGGCGGTGGAGCTTAAGGCTCCTCCTCCTCCTTCTCCTAAACGGAGGAAGAAGAAGAAACAGGTGATTTCTTCGGGTGATGAATTCACCAAGGAGCGGGCAGAGACTGGTTTGCGCAAAAAGCGGAAGACTAAGTCCAAAAAGAAGAAGAGGAAGAGGAAATATTCTTCTTCTGAGTCGTCCACTGAGTCTACTTCTACGGAATCAGACTCAGACACCATATATGAAGGGGTCTATGCGGACATTGGCACTAAAGTGGCTAAGAAGGTGGAGAAGCCAAAGGCTAAGCGGGTTAAAACCACTACGCTTATGCGCGAGACCGTGAATGGTCATTTTCGCACGTTCAAACCGGCGGAGGTTATCTCCAAGTTAGGAGATGAGTTAACAGGCATAAAGGGTGTTCCCAACTCCATCATTAAAGAAATGGATCGGGATGTCAATATGACGGATGACCGTAAGAAGTTTGAGGATGTGTTGCACACAGTGCATAAGGCAGTGTTGGCTACCCTAACAGCTATTGTTCCTGTGGCTAATAGGATGCAGAGTGAAAATAAGTTCTCGTCTTTGGCTAAGACAATGGACAAAGGCATTGCAGTGCTAGCGGCGGCAGGTAATTACCTGTCGTTTCGAAGATATGAAAATGTCTTCAAGTCAGTTTGCACAGATGCTGGCAAAGAAGTGGCTCGCTCTAAGAAGGTTACCGATAATGAGGGGAAGGAGTTTACGCTCTATCTTGCTCCAGAGCCGATTAAAGGGAAACCTTTAGATAATACCAAGATGTTTGGCGGTCAACTACAATACCTCTATAAAGAGGTAGAGACTGCAGCCAAGAGTGGCAAAAACATGGATGGCAAGAAGAAACAGGAAGTTCCTCGTTTCAAAAAGTCACGAGGGGATTTTCGTCCACGACGGTTCACCAGAGGAACCAGACCGAGTTCAAACTTCGGTCAAGGGTTTCGGGGCCGGGGCGCTCGCCCAGGCTGGACCGACAACACCGCACGGCCAATAGGTCGAGGGTTCAACTCGTCGAGACCTTTCCCCAGGGGCGGGTCCAAGTAGAGGTCCAAACACAAACTTTACAAGTCCCTGCAGCCTCTAAAAACACACAAACTGTAAGCAACTTTGTGGCTGGTAATATTAGTAATCATATTTCTGAGTGGCACAAAATTACTAGTGACCAAGAAATTATAGAAATAGTTAGGGGTGTTCAAATTCCCTTTACACAAATTCCTGTACAAAGTATAATACCTTTTCCATATAACATTCAACCAGTTGAACGAGACGCACTAACTAAACAGGTACATAAATTCTTTGAGAAAGGAATTATACAAAAAGTGACACACTGTTCAGGACAGTTTATTTCAAACATTTTCTCGAGACCGAAGCCTAATGGTGATGTTCGAATGATCCTGGATTTAACAATCCTTAATAAAAGGGTGGAATATCGACATTTTAAAATGTTCTCTCTAGATACGGCACGAGATCTGATTACACCAGATGCGTGGATGGCTAGTGTTGATTTACAGGATGCATATTATACGCTTCCCATAATGGAACAATACCGAAAATTTCTTCGATTTATTTGGGATAACCAACTCTATGAGTTTACCTGTATGCCGAATGGCTTAGCTTGTGCGCCACGTTTATTTACTAAATTGCTTAAACCTGTTTTCTCGGTAATGGCGAGGAAGGGTCATATAATGTTTCCATACATAGATGATTCTTTTATTATAGCATCAACACAAATTGGTTGTGTGAATGCAGTTTTGGATTTATGTGCATTACTCACTAAATTGGGGTTTTATGTACATCAACAAAAGTCAGTGTTTAAACCAACAAAACAACTCAAATGTTTAGGGTTTATTCTGGATACACAGTCCCTTACAGTGTCGATAACAGAACAAAAACTAATTAAGTTTATGACTACAGCGACTCAGCTTATTAAGTTATCAAAGCCAAAAATTAGACAGGTTGCTGTTCTTATTGGCATAATGACCTCATATGCACCTGCTGTGTTATATGGGAAGGCCCATATTAAGTCGCTAGAAATAGATAAAAATTTAGCGTTAACACGAACTAAAGGCAATTTTGAGCGAAAGATGTTTATTTCGCAAGAAGGGTTACAGGATATTGGATGGTGGATGCAACATATAGCAAGTTCACCAAATCCAATCCGCATGGCGGAACCTAATACAGTAATTACTACTGATGCTTCGTTAGAAGGTTGGGGAGCTCATCGAGATGGGGTCACAACAGGAGGTAGATGGCTTGATGATGAAAAATCAGACTATATTAATGCACTAGAATTGCGTGCTATTTATCTGGGCTTACGTAGTTTAGTAAAGATAAATAAATCACAGGTTAGAATACTAACTGATAATACTACTGCCATGGCATATATTCGTAACATGGGTGGAACCAAATCAAAGTCTTGCAATCAGTTATCTAAACTGATTTGGAACTGGGCACAGGCTCAACAAGTCTGGCTGACTGTAGCGCATATTCCAGGGTCACAAAATACACTTGCAGATTATAAAAGTAGAAATTTCCATGACCATTTAGAGTGGTCTCTCTCTACACCTTTGTTTAACTTCGTTTGTGAAAAATGGGGTACACCTGAAGTTGACTTATTTGCATCACGAAATAATAACAAGTTACCCTGTTATGTTTCTTGGCATCCTGAACCGGATGCTTGGAAAGTAGATGCGTTTGCTATTACCTGGGAAAATAATTATTTTTATATTTTCCCACCATTTAGCATTATCAGCCGAGTAGTGAGAAAAATCGGCTTGGAAGGGACACATGCGATACTGGTGGTGCCCGATTGGGACACGCAACCTTGGCTGCCAGCAGTTTCACAACTGGCAAAAGATCGTATACGATTCCCAAGAAAACTCGGGAATCTGACGCACCACGGACCGCTAGTGGTTCACGGCGACGTGTCAACGACGCCCCTATTGGCATTCCTTTTCTAAGGAAGCAGCTACAGCAATTTGGATTGGACAGAATTACTGAGGATAGGATAGTATCGGATGCCTGGAGGCCAGGAACTGTCAAAATGTATACAACCTATTTAAAGAAATGGGGTGTACATTGTTTGTTAATGAAAGTTAAGCCAACAAATCCAAAGATTTCACAAGTAGCTCGGTTTCTTCGTTCTCTAGAGGATGAAGGACTTTCCTTTGGATCGATTAATGCGGCGAGGTGTGCGTTATCAATTATATTACCTAGAATTGATGGCGAAACAGTTGGAAAACATTATGTTATTTGTTATTTACTTCGTTCAATTTATCAAAGGAATCCTCCAAAACCAAAGTATAGTCGGTTTTGGGATGTTTCTATAGTATTTAAGTTGTTTCAGGCTTGGCCTCACAACTCGTGGTTAGATATAAAACAGTTAGGTTTTAAGGTCGCGGTCCTGTTATTGTTAGTAACCGGACACAGAGGACAGACGATTGTTGCTTTATCCTTAACTGGATTAGAAATAGACAAGCAACAAGCTACGTTTGATTTAGAAAAATTGCTTAAATCGAACACGTTAGGTGACCCTTTATCAACGGTTCACTTAGACTGTTTTCCGAATGATCGGAAATTATGTGTTGTGTCGGCCATACGGGCTTATATATACAAGACAAAGGATTTACGTGCATCACAACAACTATTAGTGAGCTTTATAAAGCCACATAAGGCGATTTCACGAGACACACTTGCCAGATGGACAATTACGGTGTTGAAATTGGCTGGAGTGGATACGAGTAAATACTCTTCCCACTCAACTAGAGGAGCCATGGTCTCCAAGGCACGGGTGCTTGGTATTTCTGTGAAAAGAATACTAGCGCATGCAGGCTGGAAGACGGCTAAGTCGTTTGCAAAACATTATAATAAACGACTAGAAAAGCCTACCGGCGTTGCAAAGCGTCTTCTCGCCAACTAACAAGAATAGGTGAGAACAAAAATTTAGAATGTTATAATAATAAGAAAGAATGATATTAAGGATAAAAATGAATTATGTAAAGGTCTCCCTAGCCTGAGGCTAGCCTGAGGCTGTTTACCGAGGTAAAATAGTATAGTTATACGAGTCTTACCTTGGTACAGATGATGGATAACTGTTGTTTTACCGAGGTATAAGCCTCGGATAGATGTGGGCTAGGGCCCTCCCGCCACACCCTGCCACATCTATTCCGTTGGTGTACCTTTTCGGTAAAGTAATAGTATCAATTGTTTGAAAGTCATTTTTATCCTCAATAAGTAGGTTAAGATTGCTGGTACCGGACGTGCTTACCTCTCCCTAGCCCACATCTATCCGAGGCTTATACCTCGTAAAACAACAGTTATCCATCATCTGTACCAAGGTAAGACTCGTATAACTATATTATATATATATATATCATATATATCATATATATCATATATATCAGATATATCTTATCAGTTATATATCATATATATCAGATATATCATATATATCATATATATCATATATATATATCATATATATCACATTTACCATATATATCATAGATATCATATATATATATCATATATATCATATATATCATATATATCAGTGTATGGTGGTGGGGAATGGGGTGGCATGGGGTGGGGCTGGGGGTGCAGTGGGTGGGGTGAGTCGGTTGGAGTGGAGTGGTGTATGGCGGTGAGGAATGGGGCAGCGTGGGGTGGGGGTGGGGTGTAGTGGGGACAGTGAATGTGCGTGTTTGAGTCTGTGTATGCGCGTGAGTGTGTGAGAGTGTGTGTGTGAGTGTGTGAATGTGTGCATTTGAGTATGTGTGTGAGTGTGTGCGTGTGCATGTGTGAGTGTGTGAATGCGCTGTGTGCGTGTGTTTGAGGCACGTGTGTGGCTGTGTGTGTGCGTGTATATGTACATTTGCATGTGAGTGAGTGTGAGTGTGCCTGTGTGAGTGTGAGAATCCGCTGTGTGCGTGTGTTTGAGGTATGTGTGTGGCTGTGTTCATATATGTACATTTGCGTGTGAGTGAGAGTGAGTGTGCCTGTGTGAGTGTGTGAATGCGCTGTGTGCGTGTGTTCGAGGTATGTGTGTGGCTGTGTTCATATATGTACATTTGCATGTGAGTGAGTATGAGTGTGCCTGTGTGAGTGTGTGAATGCGTTGTGTGCGTGTGTTCGAGGTATGTGCGTGGCTGTGTTCATATATGCACATTTGCGTGTGAGTGAGAGTGAGTGTGCCTGTGTGAGTGTGTGAATGCGTTGTGTGCGTGTGTTCGAGGTGTGTGCGGGGCTGTGTTCATATATGTACATTTGCGTGTGAGTGAGTGTGAGTGTGCCTGTGTGAGTGTGTGAATGCGCTGTGTGCGTGTGTTCGAGGTATGTGCGTGGCTGTGTTCATATATGTACATTTGCGTGTGAGTGAGAGTGAGTGTGCCTGTGTGAGTGTGTGAATGCGCTGTGTGCGTGTGTTCGAGGTATGTGCGGGGCTGTGTTCATATATGTACATTTGCGTGTGAGTGAGAGTGAGTGTGCCTGTGTGAGTGTGTGAATGCGTTGTGTGCGTGTGTTCGAGGTATGTGCGGGGCTGTGTTCATATATGCACATTTGCGTGTGAGTGAGAGTGAGTGTGCCTGTGTGAGTGTGTGAATGCGCTGTGTGTGTGTGTTCGAGGTATGTGCGGGGCTGTGTTCATATATGTACATTTGCGTGTGAGTGAGTGTGAGTGTGCCTGTGTGAGTGTGTGAATGCATTGTGCGCATGTGTGTGCCCGTGCGTCTGCCGTGTGCGTGTGTACCTGTGTATGCGCGTCTGCGTATGTGTATATGCTCGTGTACGTGTGTGGTGAGTGTGGTGTGCGCATGCGTGTGTGATATGTGTATATGTGAATGTATGTGCATGTTGTGTGTGCGCGTGTGGTGTGCGCATGTGGTGTGTGATATGTATATATGTGAATGTATGTGCGTGTTGTGTGTGCATGTGTGGTGTGTGTGCATGTGGTGTGTGCATGTGCATGTGCATGTGGTGTGCATGTGTGCATGTGGTGTGTGCATTGTGCATCTGTGTGCGGTGTGCGTGTGTGGTGTGCGTGGTGTGTGCGTGTGGTGTGCGTGTGTGCGTGTGCGTGTGCGGTGGTGGGGCGGTAACTAATTAAGGGACATAAATCAACATGCTGTTTTCGAGTAGCTTAATTCAAATTTACGACGGTGTAAATATTCACTTTATTCCTTCCTCAGACCAACTCCCCTTCCCCCACCTCCAGCCCTCCCCATCCCCATCCCCACCCCTCCCCAACCCCATCCCTCCACCTTACCCCTCCTCTACACCCTCCCCAACACTCTCCCCCCCCCCCTCCCCTATCCCGCTCTCCCCCCCCCCCTCCCCTCCCTCCCCGTCCCCCTCCCCATCCCTCCCCCTCCACCTCCACCTTACCCCTCCTCTCCACCCTCCCCGACACTCTCCCTCCCTCCCCTCTCCTGCTCTCCTCCTCCCCCTCCCCTCCCTCCCCCTCCCTCCCCATCCCCCTCTCCACCCCTCCCCCTCCATCTCACACCTCTCCATCCTCCCCCACACTCTCTCTCCATCCCTTCTACCCTCTCCTCCCCCTCCCCTGCTCTCCCCTCTCCCCTCCCCCCCCCCTCTCCCCTCCACCCCCTCCCCCACCCATACACGCCCATTCCCCTACCCCCACACTCCTCACCGTCACGTTCCTCCTCTCTCCTCCGTCCCCGTACCCCTCCCCCTCCACCTCCCCCTTCCCCTCTCTCCTCCCCTCCCCATCGCGCTCGCCCTCCCTTCTCCCCCATCCCCCCTCAAGCTTGTTTTATTTAACGACGCCTCCAGAGCACATTGATTTTTATCAGCAGCTATTGGACATCAAACATATGATCATTCTGACATATTTCTTTAGAGGAAACCCGCTGCCGCCACATAGGCTACTCTTTCCGCTAAGCAGCAAAGGGTCTTTTATATGCACTTTCCCACAGACAGGACGCATTCATTAAAGATGTATTGCTGCATTGAAGGAATTCTAAGTCAATTTAATAGAACCTGTCACCGTTGTACCCAATCGGGTCTGGTATTTCTTCTTTTTTTTAAATTCATGCACACCAAAATTTGTTTTTAATTCTTAGATTTCAAATATCTCCAAAGTTAGCCCTTTGAAATTTAAAAAAAAGTCTTTAGAATAACGTGAAATGTATAGCTATCAGTTTTTAAAGCGAGAGGAATACAGTGTTAAAAGTGGGTTGAACAGGGTTAAAAGTGGGTTGAACAGGGTTAAAAGTGGGTTGAACAGTGTTAAAAGTGGGTTGAACAGGGTTAAAAGTGGGTTGAACAGGGTTAAAAGTGGGTTGAACAGGGTTAAAAGTGGGTTGAACAGGGTTAAAAGTGGGTTGAACAGGGTTAAAAGTGGGTTGAACAGGGCTAAAAGTGGGTTGAACAGGGTTAAAAGTGGGTTGGTTACAGTGGTACAAGTGGGTATGCCATAGTGTTTAAAGTGGGTATGATACAGTGTTGAAAGTGGATTGGTCGCTGTCTTAAAGTGGGTGTGCCATAGTGTTAAAAGTGGGTGTTCCACGGTGTTGAAAGTGGGTTGGCCACCATGTTAAGGTCGAGTGCGTAATGTGGTTGGCCATAGTGTTGAAAGTGGGGTCGCCAGAGTGTTTAATGTGGTTAGCACAGTGTTAAAAGTGGGTGTGCCACAGGGTTAAAAGTGGGTGTTCCACGGTGTTGAAAGTGGGTTGGCCACCATGTTAAGGTAAGGTAGCCACAATGTATCAAATGGCTTGGCCACCATGTTGAAAGTAGGTTGGCCACAGTATTAAAAGTAGGGTAGCCACAGTGTTAAAAGTGAGTTGGCCACAGTGTTAAAAGTGGGTTGGCCACCATGTTGAAAGTGGGTTGGCCACAATATTAAAAGTAGAGTAACCAAAGTGGGTGTGGCATAGTGTTGAAAGTGGGTTGCTGCTTAGGTGGCGCTTCTGGCGGGGGTCGGGGGGGGGGGGGAGCTTGTGCCGGGTGCCGGAGAAGGAGGCAGGGGGAGAGGGCGGGGCATGGGGGAGCTTGCGCCGGGTAGCGGGGGGCCGGGGGCCAGGGGAAGAGGGCGGGGTTGGGGGGGGGTTGGGGGAGCTTGCGCGGGTGGCGGGGAGCCGGGGGCCGGGGGGAGAGGGCGGGGTTGGGGGTTGGGGTTGAGGGTTGGGGTGGGGTGGGTGGGGGGGGGGGGGGGGGGGGAGCTTGCGCCGGGTAGCGTGGGGCCGGGGGCCGGGGGAAGAGGGCGGTGTTTGGGGGAGCTTGCGCCGGGTGCCCGGTGAGGAATCGCCGGGAGGAGGCCCCGTGCTAATGCCGGGGGCTGACCCCGATGTCCCCCGCCACATTTCCGGCCCGTTATTGCCACTTTCCGGTCGGGAGGGATCAGCACCCACTCACGCCCCCTGGGGAGATGCGCGTGGGAGGTGGGTGTGGGAGGTGGAAGTGGGAGGTGGGCGTGGGAGGTGGGCGTGGGAGGTGGGACGGAGAGTGGGAGAGGGGGACGGGGGAGGAGCGAGGGGTCGTGAGAGGGGGTTTGAGGGCAGGGAAGGACGGGGAGGGGATAGGTAGGTGGGGTGTGGCTGTGTGTGTGTGGGGGGGGGGGGGGTCACGGGAGCCATGGGCGATAATAGGACCATTCCAAGATACTGACGCTGGTACCCAGCAGGTCCTATATCAGGCTCCGGCCCAGTTAGGGTGGGATGGAGGCACACTGCATCAATCCAGAAAACTGATGCAGTGTACGTGAGGAACATTGAGAGTAGGCTACATACAGTGGTAGCCTAGCACACACACAGTAGTCAGTGTGTGTGTATGTGTGCATGTAGTCAGAGACCGTGAATATATTATGAGATGGTCAACTCCTATGAAAATCGGAAACACAGACTCTGGTGGTGTCTCTCATGGTAATTATTGAATAAGTAAAAATTATTGGTCATATCGGGCTATATAAATACATTATGTGGTATGCAGGTATTGCAGGTATAGCAATACCTCAGGGAGTTTGATGCCCCTGCCCTGCAGAGTTGTAAACCACTGCCTTGTGGCACAGGTTCTTGACAGAACCGAAGGCTAAGGGAGCAAACCCTAAACAGAAAACCATGTCACTGTTGCAGCATTAAGGGCGGTTGATGTATGGAACTCCCAACATCTCCTGACCAGCCACTGCAGGGACAAATAGTTTTGTGCCTGTCTTGACATGTTCTTGCCGGTGTGAAACCTCTATTTGCTCCCCGAGAGATTGCCACTGGTAACTTGCAAAAGCCAGCAGCACTTCAACACTTTTGCAGGCAGCTTTCATGAAATGTAAGTGACAAATAAGGAAATACTCAAACGGACGGGGCTGCCCTCTATGGAAGATCTTCTGATCAAAAAGAATATCCAGTGGACTGGACACCTCATGAGGATGTCATCAGACCGGCTAAAAAAGGAGATCCTCTATTCTCAACTGTCTTCTGGTTACAGAAAGAGAGGGTGCCCTCGTCTCTGGTTCAAGGAGACGAGGGCGCCCTCAAGAGAAACCTGAAGCTGAGAGACATTAAGACCGACTCATGGACGCAACTCTCACAGCAGAGATCTAAATGGAGAGCAGCAGTCAAGTAATGAAAGCAGTCTTTGTCGCATCACGACCGACAGCATGATGATGATGAAATACAATATATTAATATTATTAATGGAGTGCCAGTAGCGTCTAATCCACCGAATGCTACTATCGCCCAAACTGCTTAAGCCCCAGTCACACCTACCTGGATCAGAGGCCGGACGAGACCCGGACCATCATCCGGGGTGGTCCATGGCAATCCCGGGTGATCCGTGGCTCGTCCGTGGTGATCCGGTGTGATCTGGCATGATCCGTGGCTGGTCCAGGGTCCGTCCCGGATATTTTAAAATGTTTAAATCATCGGGGCAGCCCGGGGGGTCCGGGCTCGATCCGGCATGGTAGTAGTAGTAGTAGTAGTAGCAGCAGCAGCAGCAGTAGCAGTAGCAGCAGCAGTAGTAGTAGTAGCAGTAGCAGTAGCAGTAGCAGTAGCAGTAGCAGTAGCAGTAGCAGTAGCAGTAGCAGTAGCAGTAGCAGTAGCAGCAGCAGCAGAAGCAGCAGAAGCAGCAGCAGCAGCAGTAGCAGTAGCAGTAGTAGTAGCAGTAGTAGTAGTAGCGAAACAGCCCCGGACCCCCCCCCCCCCGGACGGCCCGGACAGGCCCTGGTTCACCCAGGACTACCCGGACCACCCATGGATCTCACCGGCCGGGTACGTGTGACCGCGAGGCAACAAACGACGAAAATAGCGATTTTATCCGGGGCTGTCCGGGACAGTCCGGGCAACTGGTTCGGGGGTGGTCCGGCTCAAAATCCGGGGCTCGTCCGGGTAGGTGTGACTGGGGCTGCTTGGGTTTGCGTGAAGTGAGGCAAACCCACCGGGAGCAGCCACTGAGCTGGCGCGAGCACCACTAGCGCTATCATCTTTTCTGTGTGGGTTTATCTGTGGCGGAGTGGTTAGCGTGTCTGACTTTTTTCTAGGTCAGACTCCTAATCTGAAGGTCGGTGGTTCGATTCTCCATGCCCCCACCTCTGCCAATTTGGATTTCCACCGCTGTGGATAACTGACAGTGTCATCAAAGGCCAGTCGCTCTCATACCATGTCTATGTGGTGTGGGAGGTTAAAAATCCCTTGGGTCGGTAAAAGTGTAGGCTCGGGCTTTCTATCGACAAACTGTCTAATGGTGAAAACAAGTCTATTCAGGCTTATCCATAATAGGCAGTATAAATCTTCAAGCAATTCTGCTGATTCCAAAATTCCAAAGATGTTCAGCGGTACAGTGAGTGGTGGTTACAGTGTGAAATGGGTGGTGGCGCCACCATCGGAGTTGGGGTTGGGGAGGCTGGAGCAGTCGATGACTAGGAGTAGGACAGACTGGCAATGGTAGGTGTCCAGACAGCAGTAGATAAAATATACACCCCGTCATAGCGGGGGTTAATGACAACAATGTCTAAATCCAAGTAAAGACTGCTTTAGTACGAATCAACTCTAATAAGAGGTTCAACACCTGGTTCCAACATCCAGTGCTTACCAATATTGAAGTAGAATTAATTAAATGGAAGAGAATGCAAAATAACCAAGATGGCGGCCATTAAATACTCTCGATTTGACTTTTAAAACGGGATGGCCGAATGAGTTAGAGCGTGCGTCTCCCGTGTTGATAGATTGTGGGATTATGGGTTCGAATCCTGGTCCGGTCAAACCAATGACTTAATAATTTATACTTGTCGCTTCCTAGCCAGATGCTCGGCATTACTAGGATAGGGCAAGGAGCAGTGGAATGAGGAAGACCAATCGTTTGCGACTGAAATTTCCCCTGCTTAAACAACTAATGTACCCCCCCCCCCCAAAAAAAAAAGGATTATTAATCGATATGATTTCATAAATGTGTTCACTCAAAAGTAGCGGGTAGATATAACAAAGTATGTGAAGAATATATGTTGCTTCTTAGATTAAGAATTCATGCGGTCATTTCCTTTACCCAGCCTTCCGACACTTTTTGTAATGGGTTGTTTCAGCAGCCCTGTCTCAGGAACAGGGCTGCAGGAGTAGCGAAGACGGGAGTAGGCCGCTTTATTTGGACACACTGGCACTTCCGGTTGGTGGTGATGGGTAGCGGAAAACACCCAGGGTTAGGCCACCATCATCCAACTCCCGAAGTAAACGTAAAATAAAAATTTCACAATTTATGAAGAGTTCAGGCGCAAAACCATGTTAACACCAATCCAGAAATGTAGTTTAAATGCGCTATTTAGCAAAAGTGCCTGTAATGAAGTGACTTTTGGTGTGTTTGCTTAATATACAGCCCAAGTAATTTTGGTATCAAAATAAAGAGTAAAGGTTTTAGTTCATTCACAGTACTTTCTGAGTATTTTTACTTTAAACATTATACCCAAATAGGAGTGTTTAAAAACTAGCAATTTTTCATGATTTTCATACTTTCTTCCATTGTTATCTTATCATCATCATGCTGTCGGTCGCGATGCGACAAAGACTGCTTTCATTACTTGACTGCCACTCTCCATTTAGCTCTCTGCTGTGAGAGTTGCGTCCATGAGTCGGTCTTAATGTCTCTCAGCTTCAGAGATGAGGGTGCCCTCTCTTTCTGTAGCCAGAAGACAGTTGAGAATAGAGGATCTGCTTTAGTAGCCTGTCTGATGACATCCTCATGAGGTGTCAAGTCCACTGGAGATTCTTTTTGATCAGAAAATCTTCCATAGAGGGCAGCCCCGTTTGTTCGAGTATTTCCTAGTTTGTCACTTTGTCCTTCCAGGTTAGCCTCATGATTGAACGCAGATGTCGTATCATGAAGGCATGCAGCTTTTTCACCTGTCGTCTGTACACTGTCCAGGCCTCGGCTCCGTATAGTAGGGTGGATAGCACGATTGCACGGTAGATCTTACCTTTGACCCGAATGGACACATGGTGGTTGTTCCAGAGTCTCTGGCGTAGTCGGCCAAAAGATGCGCTAGCCTTGGCCATCCTCCTCTGTTATCTAAGTATGCCTATTGCCTGTACCTATTTCAAGTAGCCAGATTAGGGGATCGATGTACCGGGTCAGGTTAGGGGATGGGACTGCTGGGGTCGTGGGTGGGAACGGGGATTGGTTAGTGGAGGCCACAGATTAGAGACAACATAAAATGGCTTTTCAAACGAATTGGCGCCAAGTAGTTTCTTGGCCGAATGGGCGTCATTGGAAGGAAAGTCAGGTTTAATTTCCCTTTTATGACATGGACACGGGCACGGCCTAACAAAAATTATGTTTCTGGTTGCGCGACTGACCCTGCAAAGAATTGCCGACCGTAATTTTCTTTTCTGATGAAATTATTTAATCTTTGGAAATAACCCCTTTCAGACTATCACAGGTTCCTAGTGATAGAGCATTCCTTACTTCGATGAAAATTGTTTGACAAATTACATGCATTGTAGCTTTTGTGTGCGTCAAATTACATCATGGTCAAAGGATTCATTGTAAAAAATAATTGATTTTAAAAGGTAGATCGTGGGATTCGAAAGCATGGGTAAGAATAGAACCCTGGTCGAGTCAAACCAATGACTTAAGAATGTATACTTGTCGCTTCCTAGCCAGGCACTCGGCATTATTAGGATAGGGCAAGGAGTGGTTGGCTCAGTGTCAGCATAATGTGACTGAGTGGGATATCAGCTGATCGGGTCATCGTGCTGGCAGTCTGGTCTCGCAGTTAGACAGCACTATAAAGCTACCATGAGTGCGCACTGTCACAAGTCGGTACCCGTCTTGATATAATCTTAGATGTTGCCATGACGTAAAACTCCAGCAATCCACCAACCATTATAAAAGAAATACCTTGACCTCTCTCGTGATAAACAAGCGCTCTTCTGAATTGAAAGGGATTTTTCTTGTTCTTTTATTCTACAGTGAATAATTCATTCATCTGATTAATGTTCTTCTCAGTAGTGGCACATTGGTTTCCCAGTTGCTTTGCATTGCAGGTTTATATATTATTTACACACAAATTAGATATGAAGATAAAGGCCCTGTCACAAATCACCGGATTGGGGGAAACGGAAAGAAACCGAACAACGTCTGTTGATATCCGGCAAAGTCCGGTTTGTGTCCATTGCATATCTGTTGATATCTGTTGATATCCATTGATATCCGGCCCGATCCATTAGAAGTTTTGAACATGCACAAAACCTGGAATGGATGCCGCCGGATTGATGTCTATGTTTCTTGTCTGGTTTGAGTCCGTTTAGTCCGCTTACCGTCTGTTGGCTATCCGTTCATGTCCGTTTCATGTCCGTTTCATGCCTGTTTCATGTCCGTTCGTCCAGCGGCCTTTGACATGATATCGCAACATTTTGACACATTGCTATACATTTTGATACTTATCACGCCCGAATACCACCGGACTAGACAATTATGTCCGTTTCTCAATCCGGCATAGTGTGACAGGCGCTTAAAGGATACAAGATTTCAGAGTAGATGCAGTATGATCAAATCCAGGGTACATATATGGTCTAAGCCATGGTTGGCAGTACCCACGCAGTCAGGACTGTCTTAAGAATATTGTAAGCCCCCGGGTAAAGCAATGTACCGGAGTCCCTAAATCCCACTCGCCACCAAAGCTGATAGATTTTATGGCCCAGGTGCGACATTTATTTTGCATTCAAGGAGACCCCGATTTCACAATAACGCCACCGCTAAGTATGAGCCTTCATTATAATTTTTTCAAATTGCATTTTCAGGGCGCCGAAAACCCTCGTGGCCCACTGGCAACTGCCCAGTGTGTCCATGTGACACGGCATACAGTGTAATGACAGTGACATAAACCCAGGCCTAATCTCCCAGTGGGACAACAGTAAACGGTCACCATGGTTGCGCACTGTCCCCAAGTCGGTACTCATTCCTGATATGACCTTAGATATTGCCAGACCGTAAAATTCCAAGAACCAACCACAAGTCGCTACCCATTCCTAACATGACATTAGATGTTGCCAGGACGTAAAACTCCAACAACCAACCACAAGTCGGTGCCCATTCCTGATTTGACCTTAGGTGTTGCTAGGACATAAAACAACAACAAACAAACTTTCCATGAAGACCCACCGGCCCCAACTCTCAATGTCACCTTATTAGCATGCAGGATTGTCGTCTGCGCAAAAACCAACACGACTTTTGGCGCGCAAAGCGGCGGTGTGCGGATGGATACAGTCCCGGGCCCGAGGTGAGGCGGTGTGCGGAGGGATACATGGCCAGCCCCGAGGTCAGGCGGTGTGCGGAGGGATACAGGCCCGGGCCCGAGGTCAGGCGGTGTGCGGAGGGATACAGGCCCGGGCCCGAGGTGAGGCGGTGTGCGGAGGGATACATGGCCAGCCCCGAGGTCAGGCGGTGTGCGGAGGGATACAGGCCCGGGCCCGAGGTGAGGCGGTGTGCGGAGGGATACAGGCCCGGGCCCGAGGTGAGGCGGTGTGCGGAGGGATACAGGCCCGGGCCCGAGGTGAGGCGGTGTGCGGAGGGATACAGGCCCGGGCCCGAGGTGAGGCGGTGTGCGGAGGGATACAGGCCGGGGCCGAGGTCAGGCGGGTGTGCGGATGGATACAGGCCCGGGCCCCGAGGTGAGGCGGTGTGCGGAGGGATACAGGTCCGGGCCCGAGGTCAGGCGGTGTGCGGAGGGATACATGCCGGGCTCGAGGTGAGGCGGTGTGCGGATGTATACAGGCCCGGGCCCGAGGTCAGGCAGTGTGCGGATGTATACAGGCCCGGGCCCGAGGTCAGGTGGTGTGCGGAGGGATACAGGCCCGGGCCCGAGGTCAGGCGGTGTGCGGATGTATACAGGCCCGGGCCCGAGGTCAGGCGGTGTGCGGAGGGATACATGGCCAGCCCCGAGGTCAGGCAGTGTGCGGAGGGATACATGCCCGGGCTCGAGGTCAGGTGGTGTGCGGATGTATACAGGCCCGGGCCCGAGGTCAGGCAGTGTGCGGAGGGATACAGGGCCAGCCCTGAGGTCGGGTGGTGTGTGGAGGGATACAGGCCCGGGCCCGAGGTCAGGCGGTGTGCGGATGTATACAGGCCCGGGCCCGAGGTCAGGCGGTGTGCGGAGGGATACATGGCCAGCCCGAGGTCAGGCAGTGTGCGGAGGGATACATGCCCGGGCTCGAGGTCAGGCGGTCAGTGCGGAGGGATACAGGCCCGGGCTCGAGGTCAGGCGGTGTGATACAGGCCCGGGCTCGAGGTCAGGCGGTGTGCGGAGGGATACAGGCCCGGGCTCGAGGTCAGGCGGTGTGCGGAGGGATACAGGCCCGGGCTCGAGGTCAGGCAGTGTGCGGAGGGATACATGCCCGGGCTCGAGGTCAGGCGGTGTGCGGAGGGATACAGGCCCGGGCCCGAGGTCGGGCAGTGTGCGGAGGGATACATGGCCAGCCCGAGGTGAGGCGGTGTGCGGAGGGATACAGGCCCGGGCTCGAGGTCAGGTGGTGTGCGGAGGGATACATGCCCGGACCCGAGGTCAGGCGGTTGTGCGGAGGGAAACAGGCCCGGGCCCGAGGTCAGGCGGTGTGCGGAGGGATACAGGCCCGGGCTCGAGGTCAGGCAGTCTGCGGAGGGATACATGCCCGGGCTCGAGGTGAGGCGGTGTGCGGAGGGATACAGGCCCGAGGTGAGGCGGTGTGCGGAGGGATACAGGCCCGGGGCCGAGGTCAGGCGGTGTGCGGATGGATACAGGCCCGGGCCCGAGGTGAGGCGGTGTGCGGAGGGATACAGGTCCGGGCCGAGGTCAGGCGGTGTGCGGAGGGATACATGCCGGGCTCGAGGTGAGGCGGTGTGCGGATGTATACAGGCCCGGGCCCGAGGTCAGGCAGTGTGCGGATGTATACAGGCCCGGGCCCGAGGTCAGGTGGTGTGCGGAGGGATACAGGCCCGGGCCCGAGGTCAGGCGGTGTGCGGATGTATACAGGCCCGGGCCCGAGGTCAGGCAGTGTGCGGATGTATACAGGCCCGGGCCCGAGGTCAGGTGGTGTGCGGAGGGATACAGGCCGGGCCCGAGGTCAGGCGGTGTGCGGATGTATACAGGCCGGGCCCGAGGTCAGGCGGTGTGCGGAGGGATACATGGCCAGCCCCGAGGTCAGGCAGTGTGCGGAGGGATACATGCCCGGGCTCGAGGTCAGGTGGTGTGCGGATGTATACAGGCCCGGGCCCGAGGTCAGGCAGTGTGCGGAGGGATACAGGGCCAGCCCTGAGGTCGGGTGGTGTGTGGAGGGATCAGGCCCGGGCCCGAGGTCAGGCAGTGTGCGGAGGGATACATGCCCGGGCTCGAGGTCAGGCGGTGTGCGGAGGGATACATGGCCAGCCCCGAGGTCAGGCGGTGTGCGGAGGGATACATGCCCGGGCTCGAGGTCAGGCGGTGTGCGGAGGGATACAGGCCCGGGCCCGAGGTCAGGCGGTGTGATACAGGCCCGGGCTCGAGGTCAGGCGGGTGTGCGGAGGGATACAGGCCCGGGCTCGAGGTCAGGCGGTGTGCGGAGGGATACAGGCCCGGGCTCGAGGTCAGGCAGTGTGCGGAGGGATACAGGCCCGGGCTCGAGGTCAGGCGGTGTGCGGAGGGATACAGGCCCGGGCCCGAGGTCGGGCAGTGTGCGGAGGGATACATGGCCAGCCCCGAGGTGAGGCGGTGTGCGGAGGGATACAGGCCCGGGCTCGAGGTCAGGTGGTGTGCGGAGGGATACATGCCCGGACCCGAGGTCAGGCGGTGTGCGGAGGGAAACAGGCCCGGGCCCGAGGTCAGGCGGTGTGCGGAGGGATACAGGCCCGGGCTCGAGGTCAGGCAGTCTGCGGAGGGATACATGCCCGGGCTCGAGGTGAGGCGGTGTGCGGAGGGATACAGGCCCGAGGTGAGGCGGTGTGCGGAGGGATACAGGCCCGGGGCCGAGGTCAGGCGGTGTGCGGATGGATACAGGCCCGGGCCCGAGGTGAGGCGGTGTGCGGAGGGATACAGGTCCGGGCCCGAGGTCAGGCGGTGTGCGGAGGGATACATGCCGGGCTCGAGGTGAGGCGGTGTGCGGATGTATACAGGCCCGGGCCCGAGGTCAGGCAGTGTGCGGATGTATACAGGCCCGGGCCCGAGGTCAGGTGGTGTGCGGAGGGATACAGGCCCGGGCCCGAGGTCAGGCGGTGTGCGGATGTATACAGGCCCGGGCCGAGGTCAGGCGGTGTGCGGAGGGATACATGGCCAGCCCCGAGGTCAGGCAGTGTGCGGAGGGATACATGCCCGGGCTCGAGGTCAGGTGGTGTGCGGATGTATACAGGCCCGGGCCCGAGGTCAGGCAGTGTGCGGAGGGATACAGGGCCAGCCCTGAGGTCGGGTGGTGTGTGGAGGGATACAGGCCCGGGCCCGAGGTCAGGCGGTGTGCGGAGGGATACATGGCCAGCCCCGAGGTCAGGCAGTGTGCGGAGGGATACATGCCCGGGCTCGAGGTCAGGCGGTGTGCGGAGGGATACAGGCCCGGGCTCGAGGTCAGGCGGTGTGATACAGGCCCGGGCTCGAGGTCAGGCGGTGTGCGGAGGGATACAGGCCCGGGCTCGAGGTCAGGCGGTGTGCGGAGGGATACAGGCCCGGGCTCGAGGTCAGGCAGTGTGCGGAGGGATACATGCCCGGGCTCGAGGTCAGGCGGTGTGCGGAGGGATACAGGCCCGGGCCCGAGGTCGGGCAGTGTGCGGAGGGATACATGGCCAGCCCGAGGTGAGGCGGTGTGCGGAGGGATACAGGCCCGGGCTCGAGGTCAGGTGGTGTGCGGAGGGATACATGCCCGGACCCGAGGTCAGGCGGTGTGCGGAGGGAAACAGGCCCGGGCCCGAGGTCAGGCGGTGTGCGGAGGGATACAGGCCCGGGCTCGAGGTCAGGCAGTCTGCGGAGGGATACATGCCCGGGCTCGAGGTGAGGCGGTGTGCGGAGGGATACAGGCCCGGGCCTGAGGTCGGGCGGTGTGCGGAGGGATACAGGCCCGGGCCCGAGGTCGGGCGGTGTGCGGCGGGATACATGCCCGGGCCCGAGGTCGGGCGGTGTGCGGAGGGATACAGGCCCGGGCCCGAGGTCGGGCGGTGTGCGGAGGGATACACAGCCGGTGTGGCGTGCTCAGCCGTGTCCCGTGCTCAGCTGTGTACCTATACTCAAACTCAAGGCATTGTCAATGGTCGTGAGTAATTTTCATACAGAAAATACAGAACAAGTGAAATATCTCTAAAAGCACACCACCTATTAACAAATCGCTTGGTACACATATAGAAAACATCTTCACCAAAAAGATTATATTAAATTTATAAGGTTAGGCTTCTTGATTTCTATTAATTTTGATTAAAACTAATGTTTTGCACTGCGCGTACCGTCAAACTCAAGGCATTGTCAATGGCGTGAGCAATCTTCATACAGAAAATGCCAGGAAAAGTGAAATATCTCTAAAACCACACCACCTAGAAACAAATCGCTTGGTACACATATAGAAAACATCTTTACCAAAAACATTATATTAAATTTATAAGGTTAGTGACTTACGACCATTGACAATGCCTTGAGTTTGAGTATAGGTACACGGCTGAGCACGGAACACGGCTGAGCATGCCACACCGGGCCAGGAGTTGAGTGGTGCGCAGGGGGATACACAGCCAGGGCTGGGGGCAGGCTGTGAGCAGAGGGATACATGGCCAGGCCCGGGTTGCGCGGTGTGTGGAGGGATACACAGCCAGAGCCGAGGGCAGGTGGTGTGCGGAGGGATACATGGCTGGGCCCGGGGTTGGCTGGTGTGCAGAGGGATACACAGCCGTCCAGGGGTTGGCGGTGTGTGGAGGGATACACAGCCAGGCCTGGGGTGGGTGGTGTGCAGAGGGATACATAGTCGGGGCTAGAGTGGGCGGTGTGTGGAGAGATACACAGCTGGGCCAGGGGTGGGCGGTGTGCGGAAGGATACACGGCTCGACCTGGGATGGGCAGTGTGTGGAGAGATACACAGCCAGGCCCGGGGTGGGAGGTGTGTGGAGGGATACACAGTCGGGGCTAGAGTGGGTGGTGTGCGGAGAGATACACAGCCGGGCCATGGGTGGGTGGTGTGAGGAAGGATACACAGTCGGGGCTAGAGTGGGTGGTGTGCAGATGGATACACAGCCCGGCCCGGGGTGGGCAGTGTGCACAGCGATACACAGTGGGGCCCGGGGTGGGCGGTGTACGGAGAGATACACAACCGGGCCCGGGGTGGGAGGTGTGTGGAGGGATACACAGTCGGGGCTAGAGTGGGCGGTGTGCAGAGAGATACACAGCCGGGCCATGGGTGGGAGGTGTGTGGAGGGATACACAGTCGGGGCTAGAGTGGGCGGTGTGCGGAGAGATACACAGCCGGGCCATGGGTGGGTGGTGTGAGGAAGGATACACAGTCGGGGCTAGAGTGGGTGGTGTGCAGAGAGATACACAGCCGGGCCCAGGGTGGGTGGTGTGTGGAGAGATACACAGCCCGGCCCGGGGTGGGCACTGTGCGGAGCGATACACAGTGGGGCCCGGGGTGGGCAGTGTGCAGAGAGGTACACAGCTGGGCCCGGGGTGGGCGGTGTGCGGAAAGAGATACACAACCGGGCCTGGGGTGGGCGGTGTGTGGAGGGATACACAGTCGGGGGCTAGAGTGGGCGGTGTGCGGAGAGATACACAGCCCGGCCTGGGGTGGGCGGTGTGCGGAGCGATACACAGTGGGGCCCGGGGTGGGTGGTGTGCGGAGAGATACACAACCGGGCCCGGGGTGGGCGGTGTGTGGAGGGATACGCGGCTCGACCTGGGACGGGCGGTGCGTGGAGGGATACATGGCTCGACCTGGAATGGGCGGTCCGCGGAGGGATACACGGAGCTGGCAGTGACGCGGCCCGTTAGTGTAAACATGCGCTGACTGAAGCCAGTGCCGGTGAAGCAGGAAATCGCAAACAACCCCCCCTGGAGATCGCAAACGCCCCATGCTTTGTAGCATTTATCACCCCAAGCATGCCAGCTATATGTTTGATTTTTAACTTCTACCAGATCTGGGAGGGTAAAATGGATTCAAGGAGGATCAAGATGGATTAATCCTAATGAAAACATCTTTGCAATAGTCCGCTTCGTAATTCCGACCGCACATGTGCTGAAAATGGTAGCCTGGTCCCCTGGCCTTTATTCACTTCAGCATCATGTAGGATAATGATACAGATAGTTGTACTGGCTTTTCTTAATGATATAGTCTAGTATCTTTGACAAAAATTGACCTGTTCCCCTATCCTTTCTTGTCAGTGATCGCAGTGAATATGGCCCTTGCTGTGACAGGCATGAAATTAGAAATAATCAATTAATCCATGTTGAGAGGGATCCCCCTTTCATAAAAATAAATGTGGCTTAATCATGCTTATATAAATACAATTTTTATAATAGACCAGTTTATAATTCCAGCGTCATGGTGCATTGTGGGAATTTTAAAAGCAAAACAAACCTGCACAAAGCACATGTGCTTGCTTTAAGACTGCCAAACATTGGGGGTTTGCAATGTCC
Organism: Branchipolynoe longqiensis; assembly: GCA_030323885.1. Lineage (NCBI taxonomy): Eukaryota > Metazoa > Annelida > Polychaeta > Phyllodocida > Polynoidae > Branchipolynoe > Branchipolynoe longqiensis. The sequence goes on from CM059195.1 coordinate 78,215,015, forward strand.
AGGGGGGATATGTGATTTCCTAGGAAATTGCAAAGCCCCCACGCCAATATATGGTATGGGGGTTTGCGATTTCCTAGGAAATCACAAGTGGGGGTTTGCGATTTACAGGGTTTGCGATTTCCTGCTACACCGGGAACTAGGCTGGCGGCACCCATGAATACATCATGGCGGATTAATCATGGCGCCGAATCAGACGGAAATGAGGACACACATACCCACACATACCTACACATACCCACGCATACCCACACACACACCTACACTTCTACATACCTATACACCTACATACCTGCACACACACCTACACAGCCTGCGTCCACTTCATAACCAACCAGCCTTTACATCTCCTCCTCCTCTCTCCTCCTCCACATACACAAACACATATGCACAGACACTCCCGGTTGAGTCTGTGAATAGTGCAAATGGACTGTTCTGATGGGAAGGTGCAAGACATCACGTGGTGTATGCTGGGAAACCGTTCATATATTTATATATTTATTTGTATATGAGGTTGTCAGATCAAGGTAGTCGATGACCAATAATACTAAGAACCCTTCAGTAGATCACTGAGGTTGGAGCATAAGAGGAACTGAGGTGGGAAGCTTCAAATCAATTATACTTGTATAATGCTTACACAGCATATATATAATGAGTCAGGATCATGAAAAGAGGCCAATTGGGGGAAGTTGTCACCGTCGATCATTGGATGTCGGCATCAAACAGTATAATTATAGTTTAGCATTGACAGAGGTATTGGAAAGTCCTTAAATTTATCCTGAATGTAAAGGTAGAGAAAACACAACAACCTTATTTGTTTCTAGGATAATTTAATATAAAACAAAGAAATGCACCACACTTTAAGAATTGCGATGCCTACGTCTTAAATAAACCACCAATTGGCCCATTTTCGTGAGGCTGACTCATATATATGTTTACAGTATTACATGTATGTCCATTCAGACTGATGTGTCCTGTACACAATGGAGCACAGACTATACTCTTTGATAATTTGTGTAACCAAGCACAATTGTTCCATGGCCAGAAGGTCAATGTAGTATACAACCTACCCACAAATATCATAGTCAGTGCCCTGGTTCTAATGAAATATAAATTCAGATGAATAAACACATTTACCCAAAAATAATTATTGTTTACTCCTTCCTTGTAAACTAAACTGTAGCTGTTACCCCCATGTGCTGAGAAAGAGATTCAGAACTCAGAATACTCGTCTTCGAAAGGATATGAAGAGTTCAGGCGCAAATCCAAGTAAACGCCAATCCAAAAATGTAGTTTAAATAAAAGGTTTACCTGAAAATAATTTTATTTCTCACTAATTCCACTTTGCATGTGATCAGATGGTTATGGAGCAATGAACAGAAATGTAGGAATAAAACAAAAATTACTTTTTGTCAGTTTGATTCGAATGTTTATCCCCATTTTTTATTGGCGTTTACATGGTTTTGCGTCTGAACTCTTCATATGTTGTTCCAAGACAAACAAACAGCGAATAGTCGCTTTCGATCCTGATAATTGCGAAGAGATAGCCTTGTGCTGGTCATCTTAGTGCACCTTTAAAGATAACTAATTATATGGAGTTTCCATCTACCGATAATTTGTCTACAAAATTAGCCTGCGCCGCACATGCGCAATGCCAGTTGGTGCTCAACTATCGCCCAGTCCCATTACAAATAGTATAGTAACCATGGATACGAATGTATTATGCAACGCACACGGCAACGGCATATAACTTCAGCCATGGATTATTTCACTAATTAGTTCAGAATCACTGCAGCCACTTTCCTTTAATTTATATATATATATATATATATATATATATATATATATATATATACATACATATAGGTATATTCCAGTGCGCGAGTGACAGTATTCGCGGCACTGGGGGGGTGGCGCCAGCTGTCCCACCCAGGGGAGGGGCCACCCATAAAGTAGTACACAGAATCAGGGTGGCCAGTAGGGGATATTCCCTTACGCGCCTTTATACTCGCATAAGTTTTATACATCACATATATATATGCTGTATAAGAATTATATGAGTGTCATGGGGGTGATGAAAATGGGAAATATTGCTCCTAGAGCGGGAGTCGAACCCACATCTCCTTGCATTCCGGGCCAGTGTGCTAACCATTACACCTCCTAGGCTCCGTGATATCACCACAGTACCTACGCCTACCTGTCTATGTGGTTACTTGCCTGAGAGGTCAGTGCAGACCACTACACTTGTCCCCCTGGAATTGTAAGTCTTTTAATGCTTACAATTACATACATACAGGCAATGCACTAACGCATACATACACAGGGTAGGTTCAACAACCATACAGCGCGTAGCTTGTACCGGATCATGGTCACGGCAACCAGTATCATGGGGGTGATGAAAATGGGAAATATTGCGCCTAGAGCGGGACTCGAACCCACATCTCTTTGCATTCCGGGCCAGTGTGCTAACCATTACACCACCTAGGCTCCCTGATATCACCACAGTACCCACGCCTACCTGTCTATGTGGTTACTTGCCTGAGAGGTCAGTGCAGACCACTACATGAGTATAATAACCCGCAATTTCATACCCGCTCCTCAGCTACACCCGCCAGTGATCGGGTGATAGAGCGTGGGTCTAATCATCTACCGCTCCAACCTACTCACCCTCAGCTCCGACGGTGGCGCCACCTCCCACTGCTCACTATCTACTTGTTATATATATATATACATATATATATATATATATATATATATATATATATATATATATATAATAATGTAGCTTAATTATATATATTTGATCAATTTCACATTCGATTATGTCGGAATTAGGCACTCCCTCGTGTGCAATCTGCACATTGAGTCATTTCTAGCTTGCAATAAATATGTCCAGTAAATCTATTATCAGAAGGAGAAAAACCTATATATGTCTCTTTTGCTTTCCTCCGCGAAGCTTCCAGACTAAATTGTGACGCAGTTTCCAAAAAGGGGTCTCAGGTTGATAATTTATTTTTCTCTTTAACTTTAAAGCTGTATAATCCGATGAAAGCGTGAAATTTTCAAAAGCAAAAGCTCCAGTCACACCTTCCCGGATCAGGCCCCGGACCAGCCCGGATAACGTTACACGGACCATGAATCCGGCGTGGTCCGGGGTGATCTGGGTTCATCTGTGGCAAATATGTGGCTCATCCTTGGCTGGTCCTTGGTGATCCGTGGTGATCCTTGGCTGGTCCTTGGTAGTCCGGGATGGTCCGGGGTCAGCCCCGGATGTTTTAAAATGTTTTAAACATCTGGTGCGATCCGGGGAGTATTGCAATTCAGGGCTAGTCCAGGGTGGTCTGGGGTTGTCCGGGCGCATCCAGGGTGTCAGTAGCTTGTCCATGTCTACTCCAGGTCGTCTGGCTCAATCGGGATGATCCGTGCATGTAGTCCGTGGATAGTAGTCCGTCAGTCGTCTGTAGATATGCGAAATCGTCCAGGGCTGTCCATGGCTGTCCGGCGGATTGGTCAGTGGGTGATCTGTGGGTGATCCGGCTTATGATCCGGGGCTAGTCCAGGTAGGTGTGACTGGGGCTAAAGCACTTAACCAGGATTTGATCCTGCATTTCCAACTTAGATACTGATACACTGATTGAACATGTATTACTGCATCGAAGGAATTCAGACCAGACTGGATGGCCAAATGAGTTCAGCGTCCGTCTCTTTTGAGAGATCGGAACCCATGGATTTGTGGTTTCGAACACAAGTCGAGTCAAAACCAATGACTTAAACATTGATACTTGGCACTTCCAAGCCAGGTGCTCGGCATTATTAGAATAGGGCAAGGACTGGTTGGCTCAGTGTCAGGATAATGACTGGTTGGCTCAGTGTCAGTGGGATATCAGGTCATGGTGCTGGTGGCCTGGTTTCCCAGTGGGGCAGCACTATAAAACGTTGCCATGAGTGCGCACTCTCACAATTTGGTACCCATCCTGATATGACCTTAGATGTTGCTAGGACATAAAACAACAAACAAACATCGAAGGAATCCTTAGTTAAAGATGCATAGTCTGATGTAAGTATCAAATTTTCAAGACCAAAAGCATTGTCCTAGATTTGATTATGCATATCTAGGTTAAGGCCCCGTCACATTATGACGCATCTCGCAAGCATGCAGCCAATGTGTAAAATCACTTTTTTACGTCGAGGAAATGTCACCTCCCTACCCACGCCTACCTGTCTATGTGGCTCCTTGCCTGAGAGGACAGCGCAGACTACTACACTAACCATTACACCACCTAGACTCCCTGATGTCACCTCCCTACCCACACCTACCTACCTATGTGGCATGTTGCCTGAGAGGACAGCGCAGACTACTCCCCTGCTATCCTGACACATGATTAGTGACCCTGTCATTAGGGAAGCAGATGCTGGAGCTTAGACCTCTAATAAAACAAATGGTTACAATAATTATTGAGGGGTTTTTTAATCCATTTTATCACCATTGGCAGAATGAGTTGAGAGCCTGTCTCCCGTTTTGGTAGATCTTGGGTGGTGGATCGTGAGTTCGAACGCTGGTCGAATCAAACCAATGACTTAAAGATTTATACTTTCCTAGCCAGGTGCGCGCCATTATTAGGATGTGGCAAGAACTGGTTAGCTCAGTGTCAGTATAATGTGACTGTGTGGGATGTTGGGTTATGGTGCTGGTGGCCTAGTCTCCCAGTGGGGCAGCACTATTAAGTCACCATGAGTGCGCACGTGTCGCAAGTCAGCACCCCTCCTGATATGACCTGTCGTCTGGTCAGTAATACTATAAAGTTGCCATCAGTGCGCACTCTCAGATGATGGTTTGTGTTTCTGTTGTGGTTTCATGCCCTGGCAACATCTAAGGTCATATCAGGACAGGTACCAACTTGTGGCAGTATGAACTATTGGCGACTTCATAGTTTTTCCCCACTAGGAGATCAGGCCACTGACACCATGACTCAACTTCCCACCCAGTTACATTATCCTGATACTAAGCTAGCCAGTCCTTGCCCTTCTCTTAGTAATGCCGAGTGCCAGGCTAATACCCCTGTCACACTACGACGTAATGAGCCAACGTAAGCCTGATGTGGAGATTCTTCGTCATTACGTTGATGTACGTTGGATTACGTTATGATGACGTCAGAATGACGTTAGACTGACGTCGAGCTACGTCACATTACGTCGTGTTACGTCGGTGTGCGTCAAAGTTTTGAACCTCTTCAAAACTTTCGACGTAACTAGAACGTAAAGGTTTATGTTTGCCGTACGTTCTGTAAACGTTCGGCGAACGTCAATGACGTTAAACGGACGTTAGTCAAACACTGGTCACTACATTCTACTACGTTCCACTACGTCGACCCACATTAACGCCAGTGGAAATGTACACACGGCGTAATGGGAACGTCAGGAAAATGTCAGGAAAACGTCAGGAAAACGTCTGGAGAACGTACGCCGAACGTTTCGCCAACATTTCATGACATAAGTAACATAAGGTAACGTAAAGCAACGTAGTTCTGGCGATCGAATAACGTTAATAACGTACCATCAGCGTAATTACGTTGTCCTCTCGTGTTGAACTACGCTATCACTATGCTTTACCGATGTTACGCTCTCATCAACTACGCTGCATTCACGTTCAACTTGTGCCCAAATTTGCATACTACGCCGAGAAGTTCAACGTTCTTCACGTTCTCCCTACGTTGACGTCGTTACGTCGTAGTGTGACAGCCCCATAAGTAGCGACAAGTATCAATTTTGTAAGTCATTAGTTTGACTCAGCTGGGACCTGATTCCGAGACCTTCCACACGAGAAGTCAGTTCTCTTACAGATTCAGCGACCGCATCCGGTTGTGCACTGTCGGTACCCATCGTGATATGACCTTAGATGTTGCCAGGATATAACACCGCAACAAAAAAAACACTCTTGTCCAAAGAACTAATGGGCATTCCAAACCACCTCTTTGAGTCGCTACTACTATAAGAAGCCTTCCTAGCCTGGCGCTCGGCATTATTAGGATATGGCAAGGACTGGTTGGCTCAGCATCAGGATAATGTGACTGAGTTGGGTATCAGATCATAGTGCTGGTGGGCTGGTCTCCCAGTGGGTCAGCACTATAAAGTCGCCATGAGTGCGCACTGTCACAAGTCGGTACCCGTCCTCATATGACCTTAGATGTTGCCAGGATGTAAAACAACAACAAACAAACAAAGCAAATACTATAAGAAGCAGTTATCCAACTTCAGATGACCAATTCCCATTATGACGACACACGCCTAACACAATTTATTTACTGAGACTCATTAAGAATATCATCATCTCCCATCCACTGTTGTACTTCACAGAACTCAGATTTTACTGCCAATGTCTCTCGCCAATTTTACGACTGTGTTAATTAAATTTATATACTTCCATTCGCAGCACTCTCCATTGAGGGAGACCATGGCTTGTTTTATCATTCATTCCGGTAATTGGGATAATTAATTATGGATGTGGCAACACAGACTGTCCTTCTGATTGGCGTTTTTGCCACCAAGTGACGCTTCAGCCTGAGACTGAGAGGCGGCAGTGTGTGTGTGTGTGTGTGTATATATCAAAACGAGGGCTTCATTGCAGCAATGGCACACAGGACGAGGAGGCATAAGTTTGGATAACATGGCTTTATTTCGGCCAGCCCCCGGGGCTTTACATTTGTGGTCTATGTTCGGCTTTGGCGATCTGAGCGCTGCAAGGAACAATGTCATGTGGTGATCAGAGTCGGGGAGATGGGAGTGGCATGAGTGAAGTGTGACATGTGATCAAGGTGAGGTGAGGTGAGGTGAAGAGAGAGCAACCAGCGGGTAGCAGGAGTTGGTTAATTATGAGTAATCAATTTTAATTTGCAGCGCTCGGACACACGAGAGAAGGCATATATAAGTTTTTATATTTATTGAATAGAAGCTCCATCATGGAATATCATAGGGTTATCTCAATCATCATATCATAACAGATAACAAAAAATAAACAAAAAAGTCAGTGCCACAGAGGCGAGTGAGGCTGGCTCAAATGCGGGTGACTGGCACCAGTGTCACAGAAGGACTGGCTTCCTTATCGTTCATCAATTGGCTGTTGTAGTTGGCAAATGCGACTGGACATATTTCTGAAGCGAGATGAGAGATACATTTAAGGCATAGTAAATAGAGGCAATTAGTGAAATCAGCACTTAACCCAACAAAGTTGAAAAGTGCTGATGAAACTAGAATGACTGGTGGCAGTTCTAGACATGTTTTTCTGGGATGACTGGGGATGGCCCCTCGGCCCGGATGACCGGGAATGTAACTTGTATGACATTAATCTGAAGTGTGACAAATGACTCGTAGGTGCATCAGTACAGCACTGACAGCTAGTATGACAGCTACTAGACATTGTGACAGCAATAGTAATTTGGTCTAGGTCGCCTAATGCTCCTATCATAACAACACGTCTCTGAGGACTGCAGCTTCAGTGGAAATGGAGGCAGAAAGTACCCATCGTGCCCATGTTGCGGGACGACGGACACTGTCTCAGGGAACACGTTGGCATTCGTCTGAAAAGCTCACTCGAAGATGTGAACCTGCTCTGTGTCACGGAGGTGTGGCGGTCGTCGTGAAGTAGCCTGTAAGATAGGAGCAAAAATAATAACCTATCTTCAGGCTACGACATCAAATCTCAAGGTGACAATTGGTAGGCATGTTTTACTGAAGTTGGTCATAACTATGAAATGGTATCTTTTCTTGTTATGACATTAGCTCTAGACTATGTACCACTAGTTCAACTCTAATACAGAACTTCTGTTCCCAACTTAAGCTTCAAGACTAATCCTCAGTATAGCTTCACGGCTATGAGCCAAACTGCCCGAGACTGAAAATCAGACTGGCTTCTATAAGGTTTTGTTGGCCGAATTGAGCGTTAACTTGCAAATATGCGGACATTAACACAAAGTACAGCTGCAGAAATGACAAGAAAGAGTATTCAAACTCCACTAGTAATTAACATCATTATGTAAGGAAAGTCATATTATTACAACAATTGTAATTTGATCTGTTTCAGTTAATGATACTCATCATAACAAACACTGCTTAGCACTGCATCTTGGGTCCAGTGGAAAGAGTAATGTATCAATCGTGACCCGTATTGTGAGATGACAGAACCTGTTCTTGAGAACATGTTGACCTTCCTCTCACTGGCTCACTTCAAGATGTGAACCTGGTCTGCGTCACCTAGTTGTGAACGTCATAATGGAGTAGCCTAGAACGCCTTCGTCACTGAGACAATGCGTGGAAATGCGTGGCTGCAAATGTCGAGACTAGCACCCAAACTGTGACGGCAGGTTTATGTAATCATTATCAATCAAGCTACCGAACCGTAACTTCCATTTGTCAGAACTCAACCGCAATTTGCAGCAGACTCCTCCGGTGACGGTGTCACCACTGCTTTGGATGAGCGTATCTGAACATAAATGACCGAGGTGAAAATAGTATCAACCAGTCAAGTATCCCAATCAGGAGCTTTGCAGCGCCCTAGTCATTATATATGTCGGGATGATCGCTCATGTCACGTGTTATGACCTATATATCTATGAATGTGACAACCCGCCTCTCGAATCCGGAATGTTACCAGTACCGTCATGCTGGATGCGGCCGTGTAACTGTGCCAGTATTTTAACTGTAATGTTGTAACCATGTGTCACTTGTAAACCTGGACTCTAATCTGCTTAATATTATGATATCTCTATGAATGAGGCCCGCATCTCGTTTCATGAAGGCACTAGTCAACTGTCATGCTGCAGGTACAGTGTTTTATTATGACAGTGTCACCTTATTGGAGAATGCATGCGTGAAATGTTATCTTTCCATCGACTATTGTCCATGAAATGAAAAAATAAGCATGTCGCCGTATGAAATTGTAGTGTCATCGGAGCAGGGCCGCAGGCCATTGTGTAACGCGCGACATGTAGTTTACATTACCTGGAAATTATTCAATAGTGAGAGACTTCTATCCTGAATATATTGCGTCAGTGACCAATAGTCTGTCTAATATTACTTTAAGGCACTACAGCCCTTGCCAAAGCAATCATTTAGCTCATATCTCATTTCCTAACCTGTGTATAACAATGCGGGGGACCGGATATCAGTACTGACTTATCACTAGTCGCCTTGCATGCTACCGGTACCAGTGTGGAGTTGTGTCATTACGTCAGCTGTAATGTTGTAAGCATGCGCCCCTTGTATCGATGCGAGCGTGTCTATGTGCAATATTATGACTTGGTGCATTTCTGAATAATGAACCAGTAGTGACAGCGGAGCAAGCACTGCAGCAATTGTGTAACGTGAGACATGTAGTTTAATTTATCTGCAGTGCCTTCAAGAGTGAACAAATTCTACACTGAAAATATTGCGTCAGTGACTATTAGTCTGTCTAATATTACTTTCGAGCACTACAGCCCTTACAAGGCAATCAATTGTGTCATATCACATTTCATAACCTAGTAGACTGTCATGCTACCGATACCAGTGTGGAAAAGTGTCATTGTGTGAACTGAAATGTTGAAACCATGCGCCCCTATTATAGATGCGAGCGTGTCTATGTTTAAAATTATGACTTGCGCATGTCTGACTGAGGAACATGTAGTGGCAGCGGAGCAGGTACCGCAGGAAATTGGGTCCTGACAAACATGCAGGTTACATTATCTGGCAGGTATTCAATATTGCCCGAGAGCTAACTGAATACAGTGTTTCAGTGACCAATATTTTAGCCAGTATATATAGTCTGCCGGGTAATCAATAGTGAAAGAATTCTACACTGAATATATTGCGTTGGTGACTATTAGTCTGTCTAATATTACTTAGGGCGCTACAGCCTTTGACAACGGAATAATTTAGCTCAAATCATGTGTCATAACGTGTTACTAGTACACTAGCATTAAATACTATCAGCGAGAAAACAAGGGAGCACCCCGCTGTCAAGCAAGAATAATACTTATCCTGCACAATCGACCTGCATGATAGCAGAGTGACCAGCAGCGGAGTTTGTGGAAACTCGCTGACACCAGAAGACCGTCGACACGCCCTCGCTATCTGTGACCGCTGCATCCTCCCCCTGCTCTTCTTTAGTCGGTGTCATCAATAAGCCGTGTGTAGGGAGGAAAACGACTTGCGCCAGCCTCCAACAACAAAAGAGAATAACAACTGTTGCAATGCTTCATGAGAATTTCTAGATTAGTGCGTATATGAACTAGCACGTTGTGACGTTAACAACAAGTGTGAATAACATTACAGTGCTTCGTAGCAATTTCTATTATTTAGTGACTACTCACTAGTAAGAATAACTTCAGTTAAATATGAGCATGAAATAAAAGTTAACACAAAGGAAAAGGCTAACGAGTGATAAGAATACTATCACCTCGGTAAACACGGTAAGCACAAATGAAAAACACGTTGACAGGCCAGGGAGTCCTAGAAAGCTAGATACAGAACTGCGAGTATGACTGTGAGTGAGCATTGCAGCTCAATGCTATGACATATTAGGCGTGTATCTGTCACTACCACTCTGAAACCTTAATGGAAATAAACGAAATAATACTTGCACTACTTGCAAGAACTCCCTTAATTAGTAGGAGTCAATGCTAACAGCAAATTCTGTAATTTGTGAGCATACCTAAATTAGAGTTCTACATAAAGACCTGCCAGAGTGACTTTGTGTGAGCAGCGGTAACTCGAGTAAGTGACACTGTCTCGACGGAGCACAGCGCAGCGAAAAACAGCAAAGCGACAAGCATGTTATACTTATAATGCTTCAAAACAAATCTAATATTAGTAAATATTCACTGCTATGGTTAAAGTCAGTTAAGCATTACCATGAATTAATACTTAGCACAAGGAAACCAGCTGGCAAGTGGCAAGGTTACTGTCACGTCGGTAAACATGTTATGCGAGTGGACAGGAATAACAAGGACGATTTTTTCCCGTGACACATATACGAGCAAGGACAAAAGCACAGCCATACGCCTGTTACAATAGTTGAACAATTCTAATATTAGTGACAATTCACTGGTAACGATAGACAGTTAATTATGGAGATAAGAAAAACAAACAATATCACGCAGTGTCAGTCTTGTGACACTGCCGGCGGTTGACGCCCCCTTCTGTCTCGCGACACACCGCATCATGGGAACCAGTGTATTATGCTGTGCAGGTGTATTATTTCGCCGAAGCGGAATCTTCGACCCAACCTAACCGTACGTGTAAAGTTGATACCGCGCCGTGTAACAAGTCAATAATAATGTTCAGATATCGATATACACTTCTAGTGCCGTACAAACTTGGCACTTCCTTCTCCCCTCCGTAGTTAGACAACTGAAGACGTCAAAATCTACTAAGCCGAAAGCAGCTGCTAATGAAAATCTGACTTGCTTGTTTGCGGGCTTGTGGCGAAGTGAGGTTTGGGGCAGAGTAGGTCATATGGAGGTCACGAAAAAGGTCATGTTAGCCTCGCTCGCAAATTAACGATGTTGCCTCGCAACATACGTAATTATGAATAATAAATTTATGATTAATTAATTAATATAAAATTGAGTTTGTTAATTAAGATAATTAAATTAATTTATGAGTAATATAATATGGTTTACAATTTCGTGGTGTGGGTGGGTGGGTAAAAAGAGAGTAGTGTTCAGTCCGGATGGGTGATGCGGAGTAACCATGGGTGTGGGAGAGCTGATGCTTGTCAGCTCTGAGTGGGCTGTGATTGGCTGATGGGCAATGTGTGATGGTGGCAGGGAGTGAGTGAGGAGGGAGGGGCCAGGGAGGGAGGGGCCAGTGTCAGTGATTGGCAGGAGAGGTGGTGGTGTGTCCCCCCCTCCCCCCCCCCCAGCCACGGAGGGGGCAGGGGGGGGAGGCGCAGTCCCACGTGCCCTGCAAGGACCCCCTAATGAGTACCTGCTCATTCATGACAATTATACTGGTTAGTTCATAGCATATTATTACGCTTATAGTAGAAGGGTCCACAGCGAGGAAAGGAGGAAAAACGGGTGACCACTGTCCCATATTGAGCATACCCTTGCAGGATGAGTTTCCCCATTTTTTAAGTACTGATATTGTGTGATTTAAGCAGAAGTCGATGTAGATAAATTTCAAATATTCTTCAAGCACTTTAATCTGTGCAAAAGATACATAAATGTGTAACTATGTCTGAACAAGAAAGTACTAAACAAAAATAATGGACATATTCGACTGGGACCTTTCCATAATTTGAGCCAATCAGAGCTGTTCTTTTCGATTGCAAATGGCTGGCCCGTATGGGGGCCGCCAAAGTTTTCCTTCAATGCTGAGTGAAACACGTGGTGTGTTTTTTTTGTTTGGCATACTTTGAATTTGGTTTAAATGTATGTCTATCAATACAAAATTAAAGGTCCTTTAGTGGTCTTTCCGATAGGATCGATAATATCCTGTCCTGGTAACATCTATGGTCATATCAGGACGGGTACCGACTTGTGACAGTGTGCACATATGGCGACTTTATAGCACTGACCCACTGGGAGACCAGGCTGCCATACACCATGACCCGATATCCCACTCAGTCACATTATCCTGACACTGAGCTAACCAATCCTTGGCCTGTCCTAATAATGCCGAGCGCCTGGCTCGGAAGTGACAAGTATCAATTATTGAGCCATAGATTTGACTCGACTGTGGGTTCGAATCCCACGATCTACCAAAACGGGAGACGGACGCTCAACTCATTCGGCCTTCCCGTCTGGTCAGGAACAACAGAATCTGATGTTGTGGGTGGGAGTTGACTCTGTGGCACACTCTACGGTAAAGGTCTTATAGAGGATTTCCACCACCAACCCGCCCTCTAACGGCAATGGGAAGAACTAATGTGGGTAGCAGCTCGCTGTGCATTCTAGGCAGAACCAAAAGGGTATATTGGTTGTGCCAGCAGACAACACCTTCTCGCGCATGTCAAGTGTCTGCCTGGCGCGGTGGTGACACCAAAGATCCTATAATACTAAGACGGCTCACTCAGCCTGTACTGTGTAATCAAAATGATCAAACCCACCACTTGGTACGCTGGCTGTTCTCTTGGTTAAACAGTTGCTATTTTATTTGTATAAATGTATATATGAATGTGAAAGATGTGTGATGAGGCCGATGATGATGATGATGATGATGTGTATTTGTTCATAGCAATTTCATATTGATGTGTATTCATACTTACCTATCTCATGTATAATATCATTGTATGTGTTTACATGTGAAACACCAACCAGCAGCCGGGCTGATCAAACTCACCACAAGGTGGCACTGCGAAATTTACATTACCATGGGAGAGATAGGGAGTGAGCCGTCTTAGTATTATAGGGTCTTTGGTGACACCTAGTGGTAAATAGAGAAACGATCCATCAGCCTGGGACGCCACCTAGTGTAAACATAACTCATTAGGTGCAACTTGGGTCTTGGCGCTGGCAGTACTGGAGACAACGGTATCTGGAACTGGTCACATGATTAGTAGTACAGTGGTTAAAGTTGCATAATCCGATGGTTTTGAGTTTCAGAAATATTCTGAGATAAAGACATTAGGTTGATCGTTATAATGTACCTTATTTTAGCTTGAAGTAACTTTTATTTTAAGTGGCTAACTTTTGAGATATTTGAAGTGCAACCATGGAAAATTAATTTTGGCAGGCTTGCCAAAACTCTGACATCATAGCATTCTGCAGTAACATGATCTATTCAATTGCCTCACTATTCCCTTCTGTGTGGCGACAAATGCTTAATAAGTGCATCAGTATCGAAGCTAGATATGGAGAATCAAATATAGATCATTGTTTTGGTTTTGAAAATTTGATGATTTCATCGGACTATGCAGCTTTAAGGAAAGAATCATGCAAAATTTGATAAAAGCATGAAAATTAGCATACAGATATAGATAGCTCAACATGTGAAGAGTTCAGGCGCAAAAACACGTAAATACCAATCCAAAAATTTAATTAAAATAAAAGATTTTTACCTGAAAATAATTTTAATTCTCAGTAATTCCACGCTTTTGTCATGACATGATGATGGGAAAATGAACCAAAAAGAAGGAATGTTAAAAAATTTTACTTTTGGAAGGTTTGAATTCAATGTTCATCTCAATTTTTTAGATCGGGTGTTTACTGGGTTTTACACCTGAAGTCTTCATGTGTAGATTCACATAAGCCTAGTTACCCATCGCCATCACCATGGTAACTGGCCACCATCTTGAATTTCAAAATGGCCACCCTCAAAATACGCTATTCCTCATAGCTCGGCTCCTAAGCAATGCATAAACATGATGTTGGTGTTGATGTTGCTGTGCAATCAACCGATAAAAATGTTCCAAAAAGGTACCAAGATTTTGTTTAATATTAATGAGAAATGAGATCAAAATCTCAAAAATATTGTATGTGCGAGACCACCAAACTACACAAAAAAATAAATAAGTCATTGGTTTGACTTGACCGGGAAGCAAACTCTCGATCTCCCACACGTGAGACCCGTGCTCTACTGATTCGGCTATCCCGCCCGGTGTTAACATTTTTCAAAAAAGATTATCGGCGAATTGGTACAGAGAGGGCCCCAAGTTGATCGTCCACTGCCACAAATGAATATTGACGCTATTCACGCCGCGGCCATGTTGAAACCATACCGAGGCCACTTCCGCATCTGCGAGGCGCCGCTGTATGAAAAGTAATGTGAATACTTGTTCACCGACCAATACCTCTCGAAATCACTCAAATTTGAGGGTATTCATTTTTGACACTACGATATTCATCTTTGCATACCTGTTTTCTATGTATTGGCCAATTTTCACGAAGATTGGGTGATGCTTGCATGGTGATTTTCCCATTCTTTAGCACACTGCAGACAGTATGCATGACCTTTTTACTAAGGTAAAACAGGAAAACATTTGAGCCTTTTTGAGGGCAGCTGGACTGTACCACCTCATATAGTTTACTAAATAAATTCTATCAATTATTAATAAAACTTTTATTTTTCTATGGGAATTTGTTTCCCTTGACCACAAATATATGATTGTGAGCTTTCTAATTTAATGAGTGTCTATTGGCACATAATTGATTGTCTGCTTTTACATGTAAAAGCGATGGTTTGAACAAAAAACAAACATTTCTCGCTGTGAATATGGCCTATGCTGCTGACACGGCGTAAAGCAACCACCAATCAATCAATCAAACCATTCTTTAACTACAATGTGACTGTCAACTTCAAGTCTGCATAGTTATGGTGGTATCATGTAATGCAGCACTGTCAGCATAGTTATCTGTGTAACGCAGTTAAACAACTAGTCTTAGTAATTACAAATTAATAAAAACTTTAAAAGGGTTAAAATAAATTTTTTAAATATATATATATATTAAGAAAGTTACGCAATTTTGAATTTAAGAAAAGATTGGCAACCAGGGTGAGCGACTTTGTTGACATTGCCTACTGAAATGCATCTGGTCATCACTCAATCTTCATGAGAATTGACCAATAGATAGAAAGAAGGTATGCAAAAATGAATATGACAGTTTAAAATGTGAATATCTTCAAATTTTACTCCTTTAATTTCTGTCGTAATTCATACACATCAGCACACAGCAGTGTCTTACTTTCACTTCCAATACTCGACGCGTGCTCAACCTCGTTCTGATGCCTAATTAGGTCACGCGTGAATAGTGTGAATTAATGAACGCCACCGAACATTGCCAAAATTAAAAAGACGATTATAAAAAGTGCCAAGCGCTGTCAGTCTGGACTGGCAACACATTTGTCTCACTATCGGCAGTGCTATAAATATGTTATGTCCCACCCAGGCACCAGTCAATTAATTCACGCTGACAGTTGAACATTGTTTGTGGTTTCTTCTTTTGATTTGTCTTTGTTTTATTAGAGTTGTTGCTATTTTTCTTCTTTTTTTTTCTTTTTAAAGATGTTTATAGAAGTATTTAATTTAATAATTTTTTTTTTTTTTTTTTTTCAATACGTTTATAGAAGTATTTAAAAGCTGGGTGCAGTTTCTTCTAGTCATTATTTACTTTAATTGAATACACTAACAGGCCACATTTGAAACAAACTTGTTTAGCGTCCACCCATTTGAATATTTCCAGGTCGGGCGGGAAGTTGTTTTTTTGTTTTGTTTTTTTATTTTGTATGTAGAATGGTGGTGTACATGAAGAAACAAACTAACCATGAATATTCATGGTCAGCAGTCAGAAGGCAGAGAAGACCACTCGCTCGGTAGAATTTGCAAAAGAAAACGTTTAGATTACTATAAAAATTGTCCGAATGTGGTTTATTGGACATTGCGCAATCAATATAATAGGCGGGAAAACGTTGTTTTGAGTTTTAATATTTAATTTAAAGGGCTTTGTGATAAATAAAAAATATTTTGAGGTCAGGGGCATTTCTCAGGTCGGGCGGGGGGACGCTAAACAAGTTTGCTTTTTATGTGGCCTTATTTTATGTTAAATTGAAACACGGATTTTATACAATAAATAAACACTGTACCATCTCCGGCCTACTCTCTATTGCTCTATCTTCTCTGGTTTTCATTCTCTCCTTTTCTCTCATCTACAACTATTTGGTGCTCCCTCCCCCACTCTCCTACCTGCACACTTATTGTTTGTCTTTCTTCCGCTCTTTTTCTTTCCCAAACTCTTACATAAGTTTCACCTTTACAAAACTATTTTACTGTCTCATTCTCGCTCTCTCCATTCTCTCCTCTCTCCTCTGTCCGCTCTCTTCTCTCCCCTATCCTTCTCTCCTCTGTCCTCCCACTTCTCTCCCCTATCCTTCTCACCTCTGTACTCCCTCTTCTCTCCCCTATCTTTCTCTCCTCGGTCCTCTCCCTTCTCTCCCCTATCCTTCTCTCCTCTCTCATCTCCATTCTCTCCCCTATCCTTCGCTCATCTGTCGTCTCCCTTCACTCCCCTATCCTTTTCTCCTCTCCTCTCTCCCCCGCCCTTCTCTCCTCTGTCCTATCCCTTATCTCCCCTATCCTTCTCTCATCTCCATTCTCTCCCCTATCCTTCTCTCCTCTCCATTATCTCCCCTATCCTTCTCTCATCTGTCCTCCCACTTCTCTCCCCTATCCTTCTCTCCTCTGTCCGCTCTCTTCTCTCCCCTATCCTTCTCTCCTCTGTCCTCCCACTTCCCTCCCCTATCATTCTCTCCTCTCTCATCTCCCTTTTCTCCCATATCCTTCTCTCCTCTCTCCTCCCTCTTCTCTCCTCTATCCTTCTCTCCTCTCTCATCTCCCTTCTCTCCCCTATCCTTCTCTCCTCTGTCCTCCCTCTTCTCTCCCTATCCTTCTCTCCTCTGTCATCTCTATTCTCTCCCATATCCTTCTCTCCTCTCTCCTCCCTCTTCTCTCCTCTATCCTTCTCTCCTCTCTCATCTCCCCTCTCTCCCCTATCCTTCTCTCCTCTGTCCTCCCACTTCCCTCCCCTATCCTTCTCTCCTCTGGCATCTCTCTTCTCTCCCATATCCTTCTCTCCTCTCTCCTCCCTCTTCTCTCCTCTATCCTTCTCTCCTCTGTCCTCCCACTTCTCTCCCCTATCCTTCTCTCCTCTGTCCTCCCACTTCTCTCCCCAATCCTTCTCTCCTCTGTCCGCTCTCTTCTCTCCCCTATCCTTCTCTCCTCTGTCCTCCCACTTCCCTCCCCTATCATTCTCTCCTCTCTCATCTCCCTTTTCTCCCATATCCTTCTCTCCTCTGTCCTCCCTCTTCTCTCCCCTATCCTTCTCTCCTCTGTCCGCTCTCTTCTCTCCCCTATCCTTCTCTCCTCGTTTCTCCCACTTCCCTCCCCTATCCTTCTCTCCTCTGGCATCTCTCTTCTCTCCCATATCCTTCTCTCCTCTCTCCTCCCTCTTCTCTGCTCTATCCTTCTCTCCTCTCTCATCTCCCTTCTCTCCCCTATCCTTCTCTCCTCTGTCCTCCATCTTCTCTCCCTATCCTTCTCTCCTCTGTCATCTCTCTTCTCTCCCATATCCTTCTCTCCTCTCTCCTCCCTCTTCTCTCCTCTATCCTTCTCTCCTCTCTCATCTCCCTTCTCTCCCCTATCATTCTCTCCTCTGTCCTCCCTCTTCTCTCCCTATCCTTCTCTCCTCTCTCCTCTCTCCTCCCTCTTCTCTCCCCTATCCTTCTCTCCTGTCTCCTCCCACTTCTCTCTTCTCTCCTTTCCCCTTTCTTCTCTCTCCTGTCTCTGCTCTCTCCATTCTATCATTTCTTTCCTTTCTCATGCCTCCTCTCTCTCCTCTCTCCTCTCTCCTCTCTCTCTTCTGTTTCCTCTCCTCTCTCCTATCTTCTCTCCTCTTTCGTCGGTCTCCTCTCTTCTCCTCTATTCTCTCTTCTCCTCTCTTCTCTCTTCACTCCTCTCTCCTATCTTCTCTCCTCTTTTCTATCTCCTTTCTTTTCCCTCCTCTCTCTATCTCTGCTCTCTCTATCTCTCATCTCTCTCTTCTCTCTTCTCTCTTCTCTCATCTCTCTTCTCTCTTTTCTCCTCTGGCCTCTTTCTCTCTCTCTATTTCCGTTCCTATGCTAATGCATCCAAATACACAACTACTACTAGTACTAGTGATTTGGTAGGCCATAAGCCTATTTCAGCGTGTCTCCAGCACCTCCCTAGTCCTATTCTCAAGTGGCCACCAAGCCTAGCACCTAGGCCTACTGATGGGCTCAATATAAACTGAACTTTGGTGATCAAATGTCAGCGAAGCAGTATCTCCAACATGATATTGACTATGCGTTGCCATGACAACAGTATCACATTTAATTACGCTCTCATTTCAGTTTTTTCCTTGAGATTTATATTGCCTATCATGGATAAGTCTGAATAGACTTGTTTTCACCATTAGACAGTTTGTTGATAGAAAGTGCGAGTCTACACTTTTACCGAGCCAAGGGATTTTTAACCTCCCACACCACATCAACATGGTATGAGAGCAACTGGCCTTTGATGACGCTCTAAGTTATACGCAGCGGTGGAAATCGAAATTGGCAGAGGTGGGGGCACGGGAAATCGAACCACTGACCTTCAGATTAGGAGTCCCACCTAGAAAAAAGTCAGATACTCTAACCACTCCGCCAAAGAGAACACCAAATTAGTAAGACTAAGAAGTGGGTCGAAGCATGAAGTCGGGAGTAACTGTGAAAGTGTGTGAAGTTGAAATGTACACGAGCCACATTACTTGAAATGTACATGATGCTAATTACCACAGTGTTTAGGTTGATGTGTGTGAAACCAACATGTTGAAATTAACATGGAGCACCAGTTGGTTTTCTTTGCATTCTCTGCCATTTCATCAACTCTACTTCAATATAAATAAACAATAGACGCTGGGAGCAGGGTCTCCAATCTTATTTACAGTCGATCCATACCGGAGCAGTTTTTGCTCGGATTAAGACGTAGTTGTCATTACTCACACGGGGGTTAATATGTTATCTATATTCACTGCTACTCTGGGTAAGGGTGAATATATTATCTATAGTCACCCCTGTAAAGTATGACTTGACCCGTTGAGTTGCGTAGTAGAACTGACTTTATTAGCCGGCGACCTGCCCAGCTCACCTCTCGTGACCTCTCGTGACCTCTCGTGACCTGAGACCTTCTGCCTCTATACACACGACATCAGTATACACAACAACCCCTACTCTGGGTAAGGGTTAATATGTTATCTATAGTCACCCCTACTCTGGGTAAGGGTTAATATGTTATCTATAGTCACCCCCTACTCTGGGTTAGGGTTAATATGTTATCTATAGTCACCTCTACTTTGGGTAAGGGTTAATATGTTATCTATATTCACCCCTACTCTTGGTAAGGGTTAATATGTTATTTATAGTCACCTCTACTCTGGGTAAGGGTTAATATGTTATCTATAGTCACCTATACTCTGGGTACGGGTGAATATGTTATCTATAGTCACCCCTACTCAGGGTAAGGGTTAATATGTTATCTATAGTCATCTATACTCTGGGTAAGGGTTAATATGTTATCTATAGTCACCTCTACTTTGGGTAAGGGTTAATATGTTATCTATATTCACCCCTACTCTTGGTAAGGGTTACTATGTTATCTATAGTCACCCCTACTCTGGATAAGGGTTAATATGTTATCTATAGTCACCCCCTACTCTGGGTTAGGGTTAATATGTTATCTATAGTCACCTCTACTTTGGGTAAGGGTTAATATGTTATCTATATTCACCCCTACTCTGGGTAAGGGTTAATATGTTATCTATAGTCACCTCTACTCTGGGTAAGGGTTAATATGTTATCTATAGTCACCTATACTCTGGGTACGGGTGAATATGTTATCTATAGTCACCCCTACTCAGGGTAAGGGTTAATATGTTATCTATAGTCATCTATACTCTGGGTAAGGGTTAATATGTTATCTATAGTCACCCCTACTCTGGGTAAGGGTTACTATGTTATCTATAGTCACCCCTACTCTGGGTAAGGGTTAATATGTTATCTATAGGCACCCCTACTCTGGATAAGGGTTAATATGTTATCTATAGGGACCTCTACTCTGGGTAAGGGTTAATATGTTATCTATAGTCACCCCTACTCTGGGTAAGGGTTAATATGTTATCTATAGGCACCTCTACTCTGGGTAAGGGTTAATATGTTATCCATAGGCACCTCTACTCTGGGCAAGGGTTAATATGTTATCTATAGGCACCCCTACTCTGGGTAAGGGTTAATATGTTATCTATAGTCACCCCTACTCTGGGTACGGGTTAATATTTGATCTGTAGTCACCTCTACCCTGGGTAAGGGTTAATATGTTATCTATAGTCACCTCTACTATGGGTAGGGGTTAATATGTTATCCATAGTCACCTCTACTCTGGGTAGGGGTTAATATGTTATTTTACCTCGGTAAACAGCCTCAGGCTAGCCTCAGGCTAGGGAGAGGTAAGCACGTCCGGTACCAGCAATTAGCATATACAACTCACGACTGGATAACGTGTCGTTGGGTTGCTCCGGCAAAATTAGTCTACATACAAGCAAATACGCAGTAAGTATAATAAAAACTGTGGTTAGCTTAATTATGATGCATTAGAGCATCATTATGGAAAGTTTAGACTTTCGTTGGTCCAATTTGGACGAGTTATTTGGTTATAAACAACCAAGGATAGAACACTCGAGTGGGTTTCTCGAAGGAACCAAACCGGTCATTAGCGGTTATGTCAACACCCGGGTCACCGTGTGACTATGGGTAGAGATGTGGGTTTCGCCCTATCTCATGTGGAAATTCTCTCGTACTCTAATAGAGAGTAATGTTGGAGATGCTCCTGGGTTTCTTTTATAGACTCCCCTAGACAAAACCTTTTCAGGCGTTTTCTCCGAGTTTCGTAGCATTTTCTCCAACTTGTTGACGTTGTAGTCACAGGTGGGAGAAGTGTGCGGAACAGAGGGATGGGCGGGCCGATACACTGGTCCCGACCCCGCGTAAGGTTTGGGCTTGACCCACAACCCACGCACAAATTTAGCTTATTACGCCTGTGTTATAACGGTATAAACACGTTCTTTAACACCAATAGATGTCCAAATGAGTTTGAAACAACCATATTGTGACATATATATATACCGGGACTGACCAACAATTTTTGTTTTCAGCTCCCGATGGCCACGAAGCGGAGTAAGCGCGGTGCAGCAGCAGCCGAGGGGCGTGTTCCGAGTGGAGTGGACGAGGAGTACGACTCCTCACCTGTGTTGTCGGCAGGGCCGTCGACACAGCCCCGGGCGCATATCCTCTCCGACCCGGACGAGGATGCAGTGCCTGATGTGCCTGCGCCTCCAGATTGGGAGGCTCGCTTTGCAAGATTGGAAAGCCACATCTTGACTGCCAAATCGCCTGTGTCTCGGAAGCGGCGTAGGCCGAGTGTCCAAGAGGATTCGTTTGAGGATTTCTTGGACACAGACTCGGCGGTGGAGCTTAAGGCTCCTCCTCCTCCTTCTCCTAAACGGAGGAAGAAGAAGAAACAGGTGATTTCTTCGGGTGATGAATTCACCAAGGAGCGGGCAGAGAGTGGTTTTCGCAAAAAGCGGAAGACTAAGTCCAAAAAGAAGAAGAGGAAGAGGAAATATTCTTCTTCTGAGTCGTCCACTGAGTCTACTTCTACGGAATCAGACTCAGACACCATATATGAAGGGGTCTATGCGGACATTGGCACTAAAGTGGCTAAGAAGGTGGAGAAGCCAAAGGCTAAGCGGGTTAAAACCACTACGCTTATGCGCGAGACCGTGAATGGTCATTTTCGCACGTTCAAACTGGCGGAGGTTATCTCCAAGTTAGGAGATGAGTTAACAGGCATAAAGGGTGTTCCCAACTCCATCATTAAAGAAATGGATCGGGATGTCAATATGACGGATGACCGTAAGAAGTTTGAGGATGTGTTGCACACAGTGCATAAGGCAGTGTTGGCTACCCTAACAGCTATTGTTCCTGTGGCTAATAGGATGCAGAGTGAAAATAAGTTCTCGTCTTTGGCTAAGACAATGGACAAAGGCATTGCAGTGCTAGCGGCGGCAGGTAATTACCTGTCGTTTCGAAGATATGAAAATGTCTTCAAGTCAGTTTGCACAGATGCTGGCAAAGAAGTGGCTCGCTCTAAGAAGGTTACCGATAATGAGGGGAAGGAGTTTACGCTTTATCTTGCTCCAGAGCCGATTAAAGGGAAACCTTTAGATAACACCAAGATGTTTGGCGGTCAACTACAATACCTCTATAAAGAGGTAGAGACTGCAGCCAAGAGTGGCAAAAACATGGATGGCAAGAAGAAACAGGAAGCTCCTCGTTTCAAAAAGTCACGAGGGGATTTTCGTCCACGACGGTTCACCAGAGGAACCAGACCGAGTTCAAACTTCGGTCAAGGGTTTCGGGGCCGGGGCGCTCGCCCAGGCTGGACCGACAACACCGCACGGCCAATAGGCCGAGGGTTCAACTCGTCGAGACCTTTCCCCAGGGGCGGGTCCAAGTAGAGGTCCAAACACAAACTTTACAAGTCCCTGCAGCCTCTAAAAACACACAAACTGTAAGCAACTTTGTGGCTGGTAATATTAGTAATCATATTTCTGAGTGGCACAAAATTACTAGTGACCAAGAAATTATAGAAATAGTTAGGGGTGTTCACATTCCCTTTACACAAATTCCTGTACAAAGTATAATACCTTTTCCATATAACATTCAACCAGTTGAACGAGAGGCACTAACTAAACAGGTACATAAATTCTTTGAGAAAGGAATTATACAAAAAGTGACACACTGTTCAGGTCAGTTTATTTCAAACATTTTCTCGAGACCGAAGCCTAATGGTGAGGTTCGAATGATCCTGGATTTAACAATCCTTAATAAAAGGGTGGAATATCGACATTTTAAAATGTTCTCTCTAGATACGGCACGAGATCTGATTACACCAGATGCGTGGATGGCTAGTGTTGATTTACAGGATGCATATTATACGCTTCCCATAATGGAACAATACCGAAAATTTCTTCGATTTATTTGGGATAACCAACTCTATGAGTTTACCTGCATGCCGAATGGCTTAGCTTGTGCGCCACGTTTATTTACTAAATTGCTTAAACCTGTTTTCTCGGTAATGGCGAGGAAGGGTCACATAATGTTTCCATACATAGATGATTCTTTTATTATAGCATCAACACAAATTGGTTGTGTGAATGCAGTTTTGGATTTATGTGCATTACTCACTAAATTGGGGTTTTATGTACATCAACAAAAGTCAGTGTTTAAACCAACAAAACAACTCAAATGTTAGGGTTTATTCTGGATACACAGTCCCTTACAGTGTCGATAACAGAACAAAAACTAATTAAGTTTATGACTACAGCGACTCAGCTTATTAAGTTATCAAAGCCAAAAATTAGACAGGTTGCTGTTCTTATTGGCATAATGACCTCATATGCACCTGCTGTGTTATATGGGAAGGCCCATATTAAGTCGCTAGAAATAGATAAAAATTTAGCGTTAACACGAACTAAAGGCAATTTTGAGCGAAAGATGTTTATTTCGCAAGAAGGGTTACAGGATATTGGATGGTGGATGCAACATATAGCAAGTTCACCAAATCCAATCCGCATGGCGGAACCTAATACAGTAATTACTACTGATGCTTCGTTAGAAGGTTGGGGAGCTCATCGAGATGGGGTCACAACAGGAGGTAGATGGCTTGATGATGAAAAATCAGACTATATTAATGCACTAGAATTGCGTGCTATTTATCTGGGCTTACGTAGTTTAGTAAAGATAAATAAATCACAGGTTAGAATACTAACTGATAATACTACTGCCATGGCATATATTCGTAACATGGGTGGAACCAAATCAAAGTCTTGCAATCAGTTATCTAAACTGATTTGGAACTGGGCACAGGCTCAACAAGTCTGGCTGACTGTAGCGCATATTCCAGGGTCACAAAATACACTTGCAGATTATAAAAGTAGAAATTTCCATGACCATTTAGAGTGGTCTCTCTCTACACATTTGTTTAACTTCGTTTGTGAAAAATGGGGTACACCTGAAGTTGACTTATTTGCATCACGAAATAATAACAAGTTACCCTGTTATGTTTCTTGGCATCCTGAACCGGATGCTTGGAAAGTAGATGCGTTTGCTATTACTTGGGAAAATAATTATTTTTATATTTTCCCACCATTTTAGCATTATCAGCCGAGTAGTGAGAAAAATCGGCTTGGAAGGGACACATGCGATACTGGTGGTGCCCGATTGGGACACGCAACCTTGGCTGCCAGCAGTTTCACAACTGGCAAAAGATCGTATACGATTCCCAAGAAAACTCGGGAATCTGACGCACCACGGACCGCTAGTGGTTCACGGCGACGTGTCAACGACGCCCCTATTGGCATTCCTTTTCTAAGGAAGCAGCTACAGCAATTTGGATTGGACAGAATTACTGAGGATAGGATAGTATCGGATGCCTGGAGGCCAGGAACTGTCAAAATGTATACAACCTATTTAAAGAAATGGGGTGTACATTGTTTGTTAATGAAAGTTAAACCAACAAATCCAAAGATTTCACAAGTAGCTCGGTTTCTCTTCGTTCTCTAGAGGATGAAAGACTTTCCTTTGGATCGATTAATGCGGCGAGGTGTGCGTTATCAATTATATTACCTAGAATTGATGGCGAAACAGTTGGAAAACATTATGTTATTTGTTATTTACTTCGTTCAATTTATCAAAGGAATCCTCCAAAACCAAAGTATAGTCGGTTTTGGGATGTTTCTATAGTATTTAAGTTGTTTCAGGCTTGGCCTCACAACTCGTGGTTAGATATAAAACAGTTAGGTTTTAAGGTCGCGGTCCTGTTATTGTTAGTAACCGGACACAGAGGACAGACGATTGTTGCTTTATCCTTAACTGGATTAGAAATAGACAAGCAACAAGCTACGTTTGATTTAGAAAAATTGCTCAAATCGAACACGTTAGGTGACCCTTTATCAACGGTTCACTTAGACTGTTTTCCGAATGATCGGAAATTATGTGTTGTGTCGGCCATTACGGGCTTATATATACAAGACAAAGGATTTACGTGCATCACAACAACTATTAGTGAGCTTTATAAAGCCACATAAGGCGATTTCACGAGACACACTTGCCAGATGGACAATTACGGTGTTGAAATTGGCTGGAGTGGATACGAGTAAATACTCTTCCCACTCAACTAGAGGAGCCATGGTCTCCAAGGCACGGGTGCTTGGTATTTCTGTGAAAAGAATACTAGCGCATGCAGGCTGGAAGACGGCTAAGTCGTTTGCAAAACATTATAATAAACGACTAGAAAAGCCTACCGGCGTTGCAAAGCGTCTTCTCGCCAACTAACAAGAATAGGTGAGAACAAAAATTTAGAATGTTATAATAATAAGAAAGAATGATATTAAGGATAAAAATGAATTATGTAAAGGTCTCCCTAGCCTGAGGCTAGCCTGAGGCTGTTTACCGAGGTAAAATAGTATAGTTATACGAGTCTTACCTTGGTACAGATGATGGATAACTGTTGTTTTACCGAGGTATAAGCCTCGGATAGATGTGGGCTAGGGCCCTCCCGCCACACCCTGCCACATCTATTCCGTTGGTGTACCTTTTCGGTAAAGTAATAGTATCCATTGTTTGAAAGTCATTTTTATCCTCAATAAGTAGGTTAAGATTGCTGGTACCGGACGTGCTTACCTCTCCCTAGCCCACATCTATCCGAGGCTTATACCTCGGTAAAACAACAGTTATCCATCATCTGTACCAAGGTAAGACTCGTATAACTATACTATCTATAGTCACCCCTACTCTGGGTAAGGGTTAGAATTGTATCTACAGTCACCCCTACGCTGGGTAAGGGTTAATATGTTATGTATAGTCACCTCTACTCTGGGTAAGGGTTAATATGTTATTTATAGTCACCTCTACTCTGGGTAAGGGTTAATATGTTATCTATAGTCACCCCTACTCTGGGTAAGGGTTAATATGTTATCCATAGCCATCTCTACTCCGGGTAAGGGTTAATATGTTATCAATAGTCACCTCTACTCTGGGTAATGGTTAATATTTGATCTATAGTCACCCCTACTCTGGGTAAGGGTTAATATGTTATCTATAGTCACCCCTACTCTGGGTAAGGGTTAATATTTATCTGTTCTCACCCCTATTCTGTGTAAGGGTTCATATTTTATCTATAGCGACCTCTACTCTGGGTAAGGGTTAATATGTTATCAATAGTCACCTCTACTCTGGGTGAGGTTTAATATGTTATCTATAGTCACCCCTACTCTGGGTAGGGGTTAATATGTTATCTATAGTCACCCCTACTCTGGGTAAGGGTTACTATGTTATCTATAGTCACCTATACTCTGGGTAAGGGTTAATATGTTATCTATAGTCACCTCTACTCTGGGTAAGGGTTAATATTTTATTTATAGTCACCCCTACTCTGGGTAAGGGTCAATATGTTATCTATGATCACCTCTACTCTGGGTACGGGTTAATATGTTATTTATAGTCACCTCTACTCTGGGTACTGGTGAATATGTTAGCTATAGTCACCCCTACTCTGGGTAAGGGTCAATATGTTATCTATCATCACCTCTACTCTGGGTAAGGGTTAATATGTTATCTATAGTCACCCCTACTCTGGGTAAGGGTTAATATTTTATCTATAGCCACCTCTACTCTGGGTAAGGGTTAATATGTTATCAATAGTCACCTCTACTCTGGGTAAGGGTTAATATTTGATCTATAGTCACCCCTACTCTGGGTAAGGGTTAATATGTTATCTATAGTCACCCCTACTCTGGGTAAGGGTTAATATTTATCTGTTGTCACCCCTACTCTGGGTAAGGGTTCATATTTTATCTATAGCGACCTCTACTCTGGGTAAGGGTTAATATGTTATCAATAGTCACCTCTACTCTGGGTAAGTGTTAATATGTTAGTGTAGTGGTCTGCACTGACCTGTCAGGCAAGGAGCCGCATAGACAGGTAGGCGTGGGTAGTGTGTTGATATCAGGGAGCCTAGGTGGTGTAATGGTTAGCACACTGGCCCGGAATGCAAAGAGACGTGGGTTCGAGTCCCGCTCTAGGCGCATTATTTCCCATTTTCATCACCCCCATGACATTATCTATAGTCACCCCTACTCTGGGTAGGGGTTAATATGTTATCTATAGTCACCCCTACTCTGGGTAAGGGTTAATATGTTATCTATAGTCACCTCTACTCTGGGTAAGGGTTAATATGTTATCTATAGTCACCCCTACTCTGGGTAAGGGTTCATATTTTATCTGTAGCGACCTCTACACTGGGTAAGGGTTAATATGTTATTTATAGTCACCTCTACTCTGGGTAAGGGTTAATATTTGATTTATTGTCACCTCTACTCTGGGTAGAGATGAATCTGTTATCTAGAGGAGATATATCCCTCTGCAGTGTGTTATTAAGCTCCGGTCACACTACAGCTTGCGACCACTTTGCGACCACTTTGTGACCACTTTGCGACCACTTTGTTACCACTTTGTGACCACTTTGTTACCACTTTGTGACAACTTTGTTACCACCTTGTACCACTTTGTTACCACTTTATGACCACCTTGTTACCACTTTCTTACCACTTTGTGACCACATTGTTACCACTTTGTTACCACTTTATCACCACGTTGTTACCACTTTGTTACCAAAAGGTCAACTGGTCACCACCTGGTCGCCGACTGGTCCCTGACTGGTCAGCGACTGGTCGCTGAGTGGTCGCCGATCGATTGCCGATCGATTACCGACCGAACGCCAATCACTGGTTTTTTCGCACTTTTTTTTTCTTTGGTCGCAAGGAAGTCACTGGCTTTTAGTTGTAAAATGGTCGCAAAGTGGTTGCAGGTGGGCGCAAGCCATAGGGTGATTGAGGCCTTACTAAGACCCTTTTGTCTCTGCTCTGCTCCCACACAGGCCTGGTGGTGGGCGAGCCCAGCATCGACATCCAAATGGACATCACCAAGGCGAACCCCGGGGACGAGGTGGTCATCATGTGTGTCGTCACCGACCTGGGCGACAACACCATCACCATGAGCAAGCAGTTCCAGGAAGTATGTAAAGCTAGCATTCTGTATATATGCGGGATGTGGTATGCAGCATGCCATTCGCATTCGCATTCCACATTCGCATTTATATCGAGTGGTCCATTGAGCGATCCCCTTTGCCTCATTCGCATTTGCATTCGCATTGCATTTGCATTCACATTTGCATTCGCATCCACACATGTATGGAAACCCCACCATGCATTTACATGCTTTTCCATTTTTTGTCACACACCGCATACCACATACTGCATACCGCATACCACGTTTATGGAATCTTAGCCTAAAAAGCTAAGATTCCATATACACGGTATGTGGCATGCAGCATGCGAATTTGAATGCATATGCATACGCGACATGTGGTATGATATACCCATGACATTTTCAGTCTTTCTTGCTCCAAATTTGTGAAGGAAGGTCAAGGTTGCCAGTTGCTCTATGGCAAATGAAGCAGCATTCGCGTTCGCACTTGCACTGATCGGTTCATGGAGCGATCCACTTGCACATTTGCATTCGCATTCGAATTTGCATTTGCATTCAAATTCAGATTCGCATTCGAATTCGCTTTTGTATCCGCAACCAGAGGTATGGAAGCACCGCTGTGCATTTATATGCTTTTCCACTTTTTGTTGCATTCGCTTTTGCATTCGCATTGACATTCGCATACCGTGCATTTGGATCCTTAGCTTTAAGCTAAGATTCCTTACATGTGGTATGCGGTATGTGGCATGCGAATGCGAATGCGAATAAAAATTGAAAAGCATGTAAATGAATAGTGGCGCTTCCATAGGTCCGAATGTGCGAATGCGAATGTGAATGTGGCAAATGGATCGACCCATGGACCGATTGGTGCGGCATGCGAATGCGAATGCTGCTGCATTTGCCATAGAAAACAATACTGTTCCTTCACAAATTTGGAGGAAAAACCCCAACAAATGTTGGGGGTTGGCATATATCTACGCCGCATATACGACATTCGGATGCCATATGCCGCATGCCGCATGCCGCATGCCACATACCGCGTATAAGGAATCTTAGGTTAAGTCGGCATTCTAGAGCTGCCAGTGGCATTGCCCTCCGGTTTACTTTGACATCCATGTGTGTGTATGCATGTATCAGTTAAAGATTAACCGTCTGAGTGGGTCTGGAGGCGATAACGATCAAACACAGGTTGCCTATAGGAGGTCAGAGCTCCTGACAGGTGGCGCCGGTGTGACCAAACCTGGAACTAATCTGTTTAATTAATCTCAATTGATTTGATTTATTTCAATTGATTTAATTGATTTCAATTGATTTCAATTGATTTCAATTGATTTCAATTGATTTCAATTGATTTCAATTGATTTCAATTGATTTCTATTGATTTCTATTGATTTTTATTGATTTGTATTGATTTGATTTTATTATAATTGGTTGTACATATTTACTTCCTCAAGGCTAATTTCCTTTACATTTATTTCAGGTGGGTGATGAGAAAGCATACACAGACCACCTCTTTATGAACAGAGTCCTCCTACCGGCACCGAAGAGAACTAACCGCTACAAGCTGGACATAATCCCCATAGGGAGCACTGGCAAAACGTTCTACAAGCTCACTATCACCAGTAAGGCTGCTGCTCTCTCTTTGTCTTTCCATACTTTTTTGCTGTCGGTACATTAGTTGATTAAGCGGGGGAAATTTCAATCGCAAACGATTGGTCTTCCTCATTCCACTGCTCCTTGCTCTATCCTAATAACGCCGAGTGCCTGGCTAGGAATTGACAAGTATAAATTTGTATTCATTGGTTTGACTCGACCAGGGTTCGAACCCATGAGTTCGAATCCGATGACCTACCAAAACGGGGAGACGGATGCTCAACTCATTCGGTCATCCCGTCTGGTTAAGTTTACTTGATCTTTGATATTCCACATAGACTGGACGCGGTGGACAAATTGATAAGCGTGCAGGCTTCCCATGTGAAGGTCAGGAGTTTGAATCCCAGCCGAGTCAAACCAATGACTTACAAAATTTATACTTGTCGCTACCTAGCCTCGTGCTCGGCATTACTAGGATATGACAAGGACTGGTCAGCTCAGTATCAGGATAGTGTGACTGAGTGGGAAATTGGGTCATGGTGCTGGCAGCCTGGTTGTCCCAGTGGGGCAGCACTATAAAGTCATCATGAGTGCACATGCAGTCACAAGTTGGCGCCCTTCCTGATGTGACCTTAGATGTTCCCAGGATGTAAAACCCAAACAAACTACCTAGCTGGATATTTGGCATTAATTTACGGTGCAACTATCAATCGCTGATTTGTTTAACAAGTTTGTTTGTTTGTTGTTGATTTACGCCCTAGCAACATCTAAGGTCATATCTAGACGTGTACCAGCTTGTGACAGTACACACTCATGGCAACTTGTATAGTGCTGCCCCACTGGGACACCAGGTCGCCAGCACCATGACCTGATATCCCATTGAGTCACATTATCCTGACACTGAGCCAACCAGTCCTTGCCCTATCCTAATAATGCAGAGTGCCAGGCTAGGAAATGACAAGTATCAATTTTTAAGTCATTGGTTTGACTCGACCATAGTTCGAACCCACGAGCTCATGGTTTCGGATCCCCCGCTCTCCCAAAACGGACGCTTAACTCATTCGGCCATCCCGTCTGGTTTGTTTAGCAATGTATGTTGTATAAATAAGTATGGAAATTACACTTACAAATGTCTCCTAACCTAGAAATAAATTGGACAAAGACTATTCATGGAGTTACTATTGCATGACTTTTGACTATTGTTTACTTCAACCAATATTTTTAAAGTTGCTTGGTGATGTTACAGTCCCTTTAATTGGACAAAATAATATACAGTATAACCCCGTTAAACCAAACTTGAAGGGACCTTAGAAATTTGTTTGGATTAACCAATCATTGGTTTAACCGAGCTTTGGCTTTGACTTTGAATTTGAGTAAGCGTGTATTGCACATGTAATATACAATATATGTGTTTTTTATGTATGTACAGTATAACCCCATTAAACCAAGCTCGGTTAAACCAAACGATCGGTTAATCCAAACTTTTTTCGGCGGCCCAGCAAAATACTACCATTTATCAGATGACCTTATAATCACATGAAAGTTTGGTTTAGCCATACCGGAAGTGGCCTGGGGTCTGACAATGTTGTTTGGATTAACTGATAATTTGGATTAACCGACTTTGGTTTAACCAACTTTTTTATATAATAAATGGTAGTATTTTGGCGGGCCACTGAAAAAAGTTTGGATCAACCTATCGTTTGGTTTAACCGAGCTTGGTTTAACGGGGTTATACTATAGCCCGAATTGTAATTAGTGTTTTCTTCCAGATGTGACTGCAGAAGATTCCGGTCCGTATGCCTGCTCTATTGTGGACCTTGATCTTTATGCAGTGAAGGAGTTCTTTGCTTACAGTAAGACATTCTTTGTTTTGTATCTACATATAATACCAAACGGTGGTTACGTTTTAGGGTCGTTCTGATCACTTCTCCTCTGTTAATCGGCATTGCCAGCACGCGTAATCGTACTCCACTGATGTCTTGCCATGTATGGGTTGTTAATAGCATGGTTTTTTTTTTGGCCTACCATACACATTTCATATTCATTTTAATGGGTTTTTTTACTAACTTTTGTCACTTCGGCCAGAGTGGCATCCATTTTGAGTCACTTAACCATGAGATTTGTTAGCAGAAATTATTGATCAAGGACATTTATCAGTATGGATTAGGACCGCTACTGCACAGCGGCAAAAACAAGTGCACATGCACTTAACCGAATAAACAAACAATCACTAATATATATATATATATATATATATATTTATCAATGGCATTCCATTTTTTTCCTTTTGGGGTTTTCTTGTTGTTGTGTGTGTGTGCGTATGTGTGTGTGTCAAAATAACAGAAGCGAATGTGATTGAGATTATGACCACCACTGTACAGTGGTGAAAACAAATGAATGCACTGAACAATTTTTAGCAGAATAAACAGTCACTAAAAGAAATATTTAAAAAAAATTAAGAATGGCATATTTCTTTTTCCTTTTCGGGTTTTTGTTGGTGTGTGTGTGCGTGGGTGGGTGTGTGTGTGGATGTGTGGGTGTGTGTGTGTGTGTGGATGTGTGGGTGGGTGTGTAGGGATGTGTGTGTGGATGTGTGGGTGGGTGTGTGTGTGTGGGGGGGGGGGGGGGGGTATGGATGTGTATGTGGGTGGGTGTGTCTGGTGTGTGTGTGTGTGAATGTGTGGGTGGATGTGTGGGTGTGTGTGTATGTGTGGGTGGATGTGTGTGGGTGGGTGGGTGTGTATGTGTATGTGGGTGGGTGGATGTGTGGGGGTGGGGGTGGGTTTGTGGGGGTGGGGGTGTGTATGTGTGTGAGTGTGTGTGGGTGTGTGTATGTGTGGGTGGGTGTGTGGGTGGGTGGGTGGGTGTGGAAAAATAACAGAAGCCAATGTGATTGAGTGCATTTGTTGCAGATCCTATACAGGAGATCAAGTTCCAGAACATCACAGTGGACCACAGTTACACGATACTCATGGCTAACGAGTCGACCCCGATGGATGTCGAGTGCATGGCGAGTGGCTCGATCCCTGCCGCAGATCTGGCAGTGTACATCGGAGCTGAGGAGATCACCAGGCACTTCCGGAAGGTACCGCAAACTCTCACTACTATTACCTTCTTCTTTTTTTTAAAAAGATTTATGCTGCGTATCATGGATAAGTCTGAATAGACTTGTTTTCACTGTTAGACAGTTGGTCGATAGAAAGCCTGAGCCTACACTTTTTTCCAGCGCAAGCGTTTCTTAATATCCCACACCACATAGACGTGGTATAACTGAGAGCAACTGGCCTTTGATGATCCTGTAAGTTATACACAGCGGTTGAAATCCAAATTGGCAGGGGTGATTGCATGGGGAATACTCGAATATAAGTTGAGGAAATGTGGCACCAAAAAAATCTCCTATTCTGAGGTCGTCTTATACTCGCAATACCCCCCGAGGGAGCGCGGATGTGACCCACGATGACATGTGCATAATATATATATATATATGTGTATGTGTATATGTATGTATACATATATACATATATATGCATATATATACACACTCACATATACATACATATATACCTAGTATATATATACACCTATATATACGGTTGTAGAACACAGTGCGGGGCTGACACCTGGGGCCAAATGTATGAACAACTTTTTATCGGCTCCGGTGTTAAGGGCGGCCAGCGGGTTAGCTAACGTCGGTGTTGGAATATGTGTCATGGGAAATGTATGTGGCCAAAGCGCGGCGGAGTTAGCTAACCGATGCATTATTTATAGATTTGGGAAATCCCTCTGAGCCTGTTGCCGGTGAGCACCGCTATTTGACAATATGGCCGCCAATTCGGCGACGACGGCAGCGTTAATATCGCTTCAAGTTTTGGTTTAATTTGAACAATTTTCACTTTTTGAGGACGTTATTCTGTTAAATATGATAGCATTGAATAGATTTGGGCCTAATCGGTATCTAACACCGCCGGGCACCAGCAACCCTTGCTGAGCCTGTTCCCGGTGAGCACCGCAATTTGACAATGTCATCGCCGATGTGGCGGCGACAGCATTAATATCGCTTCGATTATTGGTTTCATTTGACCAAAATTCGCTGGCGGCGTTATCATCGCTTCGATTTTGTGGTTAATTTGACCAAATTTCACTTCTTGAGTATCTTATTCTGTTAAATATGATAGCATTGAATAGATTTGGGCCTAATATATAGCCGCCAATTCGGCGGCGGCGGCGGCAACGGCGATTTGTTTTGTTTGCATTCGTTGATTCGCGGCGTTAATATCGGTTCGATTTTAGAGTTAATTTAATGAAATTTCATGTTTTGAATATGTAATTCTGTTAAAATTTTAAATATGATTGCATTGAATAGATTTGGGCCTAATCGGTACTTAACACCGACGTTAAACTTGATATCGCTTGGTGTTAACGTAGGCGACATTAAACTCATGGAGTTTCCCTAACACGGCGAAATACATTCTGACTTTTCGCTGCTGACGCGGAGATCTCCGCTAACCACGGGTTTGTAGCGCTAACACTGCTTCATACATTTGGCCCCTGCTCTATAGCAGAAGCCGCTCGACCTATAGTCAGGTTAGGCCTAATTCCAGATATTTCCTTCAAATGGATTATTACCCAGGAACCTTTCAACTTGCTGCCAATGGCTGCCATGTGGATATGTGGGCTCTGTCAATTGAAACTTTAAGGTTCATTTATCTCCTGGATTTAATTTACTAATCAGTTCAAAAGTTGTGGGTAAATATAAAAAGGTATGTGAAGATTATATGTTGCTTCTTAACTTAAGATTATATAGTCTTATTTCATTTACTCAGCTTTTTCCCACTTTTTCTAATGGGTTGTTCTTCACCGCTACTGTAGGTACGGGATGAATCTTTTATCTATGCCTAACCTGGCATCCAGCATTACTAGGATAGGGCAAGGAGCAGTAGAATGAAGAATACCATTGTCTGTGATTGATATTTTCCCCCTCTTAAAGTTGCATAGTCCGATCGTTTTGAATTTCTGTATTTTTTCTGAGGTAAATATATCAGATCGATCACTAGTATCTACTTTACATTGCCACATGTTGAAGTCAACATGGATAATTCGGGGCGCGAAAGCATTACAAACTCACCCCGACGCTCTCCCCTGGCGCCCCCTTCTGGCTGGGAGTCGAACCCAGCACCCCTACGCCATCTAGCGGAAACTCCACTCCCCACCACGTGGCGCCGGGCTGACCTGCTCACTTCTTCCCAGCATCCGAACCCGCGTGGTGCCTGGAGCTGTCTCACCCTTTCTGGTGCAAACATGGAAAATTAGTTTTGGCAAGCTTGCCAAAACTCTGACACCATAGACTTCTGCAGTAACAGGTTCTGTTAAATTGACTCAGTATTGCCTTCTACGCAGAAACAAATGCTTAATAAGTGCATCAGTATCTAAGTTACATATGTCAAATCAAATCTAGATAATTGGTTTTGTTTTGAAAATTTGATATTTCATCAGACTATGCAGCTTTAATCAATGAATATAATAAAAGTATAACAAATTTATTTTCTTTAATATTATAGAATTGATCAAATTTGACGTTTCAGACAACGACCTTGACCCGCAATTGTCCATCGGGACCAGTCGAAAAGAAGGAATGCCTGACGTATGACACCTACAATGCTAATGTATTCATGGCTAATTTCCAGTAAGTATCTCTTTATTTTCTTGTATGTTTTAAAGCAATATCTTGTGACACAGTACTATATCACTAATATTCAGTTTTGCTATCATCATATGAAGCTTTGTAATATTACTTTACCACTTTTCATATATTTTTAGTAAACCCCCATCGAAATGCCGCAGATAACCTTGCTTGGATCCAGTTACAAATTAGTTATGGCTATTCTCATTAATCTAGAAGATGTATGGTTATGACTCCGCCTTATGAATGATAGTGACAGTCCAGCAGAACACAACACACATACCTGACAACAGATCCTCCTGGTAGAGAATCCTATACTAATCATTGGTTTGGCAATATATACTAGTACAACAATATCTGCTTGGAGAGTACAGTTGAGCATTTCCTGGTTGGTTGTCCTCATATTGGTTGTAGAGCTCCACACATGGATAATTGACAGCACAAACACCGAGGTGGGAGACACAGCCCCAAGCCCCCACTCCACCATGGTCTGTTCGTTTGCTGGGGACATCCTTATCTGTCTGTGTTAACCCTCTGCCTGCTGTGTCTCTGTGGTTCCCCATAACCCTCTGCTTGCTGTGTTCCTGTGGTTCCATTAACCCTCTGCCTGCTGTGTCCCTGTGGTTCCCATAACCCTCTGCCTGCTGTGTCCCTGTGGTTCCCGTAACCCTCTGCCTGCTGTGTTCCTGTGGTTCCCATAACCCTCTGCCGGCTGTGTTCCTGTGGTTCCATTAACCCTCTGCCTGATGTGTCCCTGTGGTTCCCATAACCCTTTGCCTGCTGTGTCCCTGTGGTTCCCATAACTCTCTGCCTGTTGTGTCCCTATGGTTCCCATAACCCTCTGCCTGCTGTGTCCCTGTGGTTCCCATAACCCTCTGCCTGCTGTGTCTCTGTGGTTTCCATAACCCTCTGCCTACTGTGTTTCTGTGGTTCCATTAACCCTCTGCCTACCGAATATCTGTGGTTCCCCTAACCCTCTGCCTGCTGTGTCCTTGAGGTTCCCATGACCCTTCCTTGTACTTTGCCTTCGAATCGGAGAATTTTACAACGACAGATTAGAAAGCTAGCACTCCAGTCACACTACAGCTTGCGACCACTTTGCGACCACTTTAGACCAAAGAACCTACAGTCACCAGTGACGCCCAGACATCGGCAACCATTGTTTTGGTCACAAGGACATCACTGGTGAGTGTGGGTTCTTTGGTCTAAGGTGGTCGCCAAAGTGGTCGCAAGCTGTAGTGTGACTGGGGCTTTATAATAATACAAACATGTAAATCTTTGCTGCTGCCACAAACTTACCTGTGTTGATTCAATTAGGCTAATTGATATTGTTTTGCATTACTTAGTTAGACCTTACTGCTATAGTTGTTTTTTTTAGTTTTTTTATTTTTATTTTTTTGTATTTATACTGTCCATAGCATGTAAGCCCGGGTACCCAGGCTTGTTTTCAATGCTGGCCAGCTGTAGTTTTGGTGTTGTCTTACCAAGCAGTAGCTGCTGATAAGTAAATTGATTGTCTGCATTTCAGTAGCAGATAGATAGCCTGTTGGTATGTTTAGTAGTCTATGTTAGTTTTTTTGGGGGGCCCTCTTGGCATTGTATTTTTGTTCTATTCTTATTACTATGTTAGTTGTTTTCTTAAGGTTCTATGTTAGTGTTTTGGGGTTTTCTTGGGAAGAGTTTTCCGCTTTTTTCTACTTAATTCTATACTAGCCTATTTTATTTACATGTCCACAGGCCTGTACGTAATTGATCAAATAGAGCTATAGTGCTGTGTCAGGAATCCAATTGGGTGATTCGGTATGGTGTTCAGAGGTCCCAAGTAGATAAGAATGTGAGTAGGGCGATCTCCCTAATACACAAATTGTAAATAGGGAGAAATAACATGGCCGATGGCCGGGAGGTTGCGGGAGGTGGGATTCGCTCCTGGACATTTTTGTTAATAAAGTGATTCAAAATGGTGCATTCTGGTGCATTTTGACAAATAAATGTGCCTGAAATTGTCATTTAAAAAAACAGCTAAAATAATTATTCGGCGAGAGATTACAAATTAAAAGTGTGAAAAGAGGAAATTGGGGGTTATTTTACTATATTTTAGGGAGATCTCCCACCAAATCGGGAGACTTGACCCTTTGGGTATTTCCCCTCCCCCCCACACAAACCCCCCATCCCCCACCCCTCCACCCTCTCCGCTGGTCCCTGATGAAGAACTGAAGCTGCGACCTGGCGTGTTTACACACCGGCAGTTGGGGCAGGTGCCTCTCTGAGACCTATCCTTCACTACATGCTGTGTGCATTAAATTCACTTTTAACCCATAAACACATGGATCCTGATGACCAAACATGGTAGGATTCTTGCTCTTCATGTCTTTCTAACGATGAATACATTTACGGTGGAATAGACGAGATCACTGTTCCAACAGTGCATGCGCTGAAAATGGCATTGGCAGCAAAGCAAATGCGTCTGGCCATTGAGTGTGCCGATACGCGTAGGGCAAAACTTTGATTTTATTCAAAATGAATAGAAATACATAACAATTTGGCATAAACGTGTATGCACACTTGCGATATAATGATCTGATGAATATAGCTAAGACAAAACTAGCCATAGTTAAACATTTTGAGCTAAGAAACATACAATTGCACACAAAGCAATCAGTCACTTTGGTCGTAATGCGAAGCATTACGTTTGATGCGTGGAGAGGAAGAGACCCTCCCCCCCCCCCCTCCCCGCCCGGGGGTTGTCGCGCAGCATTCGCGCCTCGCGCGACGCCCGCTGCTCACCTCTCTCCCTCGCCCTCCCCCCGCCTGCGCATTCACGCCGAGAGCTATTCACGCCGACTAGACTCCTATAGTAGCTTCCTCATAGCCTGCCTCTGTACTTATTCCTGTATGCATTTCTCACTGTCCTTGTCTCTGTATATTGCCCTGTATGTTTCCCGAGGCGCACCAATAAACGCCTCTTTTCCCACTCCCGCCTCGTGTCTTCCTTTTCGCGCATCAAGGCTGATATCCACATCACCATTATTAATTCTTGTTCTAAATATTAAAATGCCAAATGTGTCAACAGACACACTTGTTTCAGAGAAATATAAAACCAATATCTGATTAACCCTCCTCATTTTCTAGTTTTACATATGTCATTAACCATAGGATATAAATAAAAACATGAATAAAATAAGTAAAACTGACTCTGGCTATGGCTCTAACACTAGTCTGAGTGTGCAGATTTGTCTAAATCTAAATGCAGATGGCATAAGATGTGCTGATTATATTGATGTAAATGCAATGCTGGATAAAAGATTAACATCTTAATTTATTATATTTTTTTTTTTAGTTGGTATTCTATGTTTCAAACAAGAGCTGAGATGAGCTGAAACTAGCACATTTCATAACTGCACCCAGTGTATTAGCGTATCCCATGTGCTTCACGCAGGTTTGTTTTTCTTCTACGCATCCCACAATGCACCACGCGGCTGTAATGGTGATGTAGTCTAGTGTCCTAGCATATATTTTTAAGTTAGATAAAATTCCACTTCCTGTCTGTGGTGTTCACCGGCTCCCCGGCTCCAACCACATCTTGCTGGCTCTGATGACCCACACCATGTCCTAATTAGTAACCATAGTAACCCTCCCACTCACACGAGTCTGTGGGCAGCAGCGGTGGCCCACTAATGCTCCACCAGTGCACCACGTACACGTTGTGCGCTTTGTGTGCTACCATTGTGTACGTCAGGGCTCTGGTGTGTGGCATTCGCACTTTATCACTACATCAGTTTTCCGAATAAATGTAGTGTGCGTCCACCCGCCATGGGCAGGACTTAGGCTCCCCGGCTCCAGCCACAGCTTGCTGGCTCTGATGACCCACACCATGTCCTAATTAGTAACCATAGTAACCCTCCCACTCACACGAGTGTGTGGGCAGCAGCGGGGGCCCACTAATGCTCCACCAGTGCACCACGTACACCTTGTGCACTTTGTGTGCTACCATTGTGTACGTCAGGGCTCTGGTGTGTGGCATTCGCACTGTATCACTTCATCAGTTTTCCGAATAAATGTAGTGCGCGTCCACCCGCCATGGGCGGGATTTAGGCATCTGATTAGTGGCCTGCTGGTCCCAACATTGGCATCTCAGTAAACTTGTGTGAGTTGTTTTGTGTGTGTGTGAGGGGGGGGGGGGGAGGGGGTGTTAAAATTCTATGCATCTTCAATTCCTTATTTAAGTTGCATAGTCCGATGGTTTTGCGTTTTGGTCATTTTTCTGAGATAAATATATTAAATTGATCGTTATAATCTACCTTATTTCAGGCTAAAGTAACTTTGATTTTAAATGGATAAATTTTGAGATATTTGAAATTCAAACATGCAAACTTAGTTTTGGCAAGCACGCCAAAACTCTGACACCATAGGCTTCAACAGTAACAGGTTCTATCAAATTATCTCAGTGTTCCCTTCTATGTGGCAATAAATACTTCATATGTGCATCAATATCTAAGTTAAATATGTAGAGTCAAATCTGTATCATTATTTTGATTTTGAAAATGTGATGCTTCATCGGACTATGCAGCTTTAAGTGCTCAAGAATCTAGGTTGGAGACAGAGAATCAGATCTATATTAATATTTTGGTTTTTAAATTGTGCTGCATTCATCAGACTATACAACTTTAACTTGAAGGATTGGAGTGTGACCTTTGGTAGTTTGTGCGATTCGAACCCACGGGTTCGAAGCCTGGTCGAGTCAAACCAATGATTTAAAAATTGATACTTGTTGCTTCTTAGCCGAGCGCTTGGCATGATTAGGATAGGGCAAGGACTGGTTGGCTCAATGTCAGGATAATATGACTGAGTGGGATAGCAGGTCATGGTGCTGGCAGCATGGTCTCCCAGTGGGACAGCTCTATAAAATTGCCATGAGTGTGCACTGTCACAAGTCGGTACCCGTCCTGATATGCCCTTAGATGTTTCCACGATGTAAAACTCCAACAACCAACCAACCATTGGATTGTGGTAGTGGCCATGTACTGTTTTATTGTTTGTGTGTGTGTTGTTAGGTTATTAGGACCATATTTGTTTTGTTTGTTTTACATTAACATTTGTGACTAGCGTCAGTCTGTATTTAAAGATGCAGTCGGTTGGGTGGTTTTTGTAGCTTTACATCCTAGCAACATCTATGGTCATATCAGGATGGGTACCGACTCGTGACAGTGCACACTCAGGGTGACCTTATAGTGCTGCCCCACTGGGAAATCAGGCCATCAGCACCATAACCCGATATCCCACTCAGTCACATTATCCTGGCACTGAGCTAACCAGTCCTTGCCTTATCCTATTAATGCCGAGCACCAGGCTAGGAAGTGACAAGTATCAATTTTATAAGTCATTGGTTTGACTCGACCGGGAACCAAACTCCCCATCTCCCGCACGCGGAGCCCGCGCTCTACGGATTCGGCCACCTCGCCAGTAAGAGGTCCGTGCATTGGAATTTGGATGCTTCCTCTGCTTAAGTGGTTTATGTGTGTGTGTTTTTTTTATGTGTGTGTGTTTTTGTTCATTGAGGGAAAGAAATCGATAGTTAATCAGCTAATGCACTTGCAGCTCTTGATGGGCTTGGAACTGGACTGGTAAATTGCCCTGCCTTTGATTGTTTCGGTGCTTTAGTCCGCACTCTGGAAAGGTCAAGTAATATGCACTTAGGGCAATCAAATTCAGACAAAAGTTCCTTTGTTGGCACTTGTTGAGAGAGTTTTTTTGTAGAACGTGGGAAAGGTCTTGTTATTTGTACTTTTTTTCTCTTTTTTGTAAATATTTCATTCACCTGAACAGATAATTTGTCAGCACCCGAGGCGCTGGTTTTCCAGCTGTTGAAGCGATCAACATTGGTTTGTACACGGTGATGGGGAAGTGGAATGTGCTGCATTGTGTGCAGCGCGCCCCATTCTGAACATTAAAAGTGTGGGAACAGCCTATGTTGTATAGTGTCCCGCGTAGATACTCAACATAGTGCAGGGATGAGCATCTTCCACCAAAGTATTTGCAGCGAGACACAGTCAAAGACCCTATAATACTAAGACGGCTCGCTCCCTATCTCTCCCATGGTAATGTAAATTTTGCAGTGCCACCTTGTGGTGGGTTTGATCAGCCCGGCTGCTGATTGGTGTTTCACATGTAAACACATACAATTGTATTATACATGAGATAGGTAAGTATGAATACACATCAATATGAAATTGCTATGAACAAATACACATCATCATCAGCATCACCATCATCATCGCCATCATAACACATCTTTCACATTCATATATACATTTATACATATAATATAGCAACTGTTTAACCAAGAGAACAACCAGCGCACCAAGTGGTGGGTTTGATCATTTTGATTACACAGTACAGGCTGAGTGAGCCGTCTTAGTATTATAGGGTATTTGACACAGTGTGCAGTAAAGTACACTCGTGGTTCAACCACATGCTGCCGTTGTATATCAGTTAGATTTGGTTTTAGTTTCCATTACTCTTTTCAGTTGTCTTTTCGAGAAATCACATCTCTGAATATGCAATTAAGTTAGTTTATTCTATTTAATCTATGTATGGGACATGTTAATCTATGTGGTAGTAAAGAAGGCAAATAGTTTTTATCTTTGCAGCAGTTAAAAATCGTAATCCACGGAGAGGTTTATTCCAAAGAAGATTGGCCTTCTAGCAAGATTAAAGATTTACATGGTTGTTTGTTGGGGCTAAGGGAGCAAACCCTAACAGAAAACCATGTTACCGTGGCAGCATTAAGGGCGGTGATGAATGGAACTCCCAACATCTCCCGACTAGCCACTGCAGGGACAAATAGTTTGCGCCTGTCTTGACGTGTTCTTGCCTGTGTGAGACCTCTGTTTGCTCCCCAAGAGAGTGCCGCTAGTAAATTGCAAAAGCCAGCAGCACTTCAACACTTTGCAAGCAGCTTTTAAGAAATGCACAACCGCACAAGATAGAGCGGCAGTTAAGTAATGAAAGCAGTCTTTGTCACATTGCGACTGACCGCATGATGATGATGATGATGATGGCATCCTAGCAACATCTAAGGTCATACCAAAAACGAGTAGGCTACCGACTTATGAAAGTGACCACTCATGGCTACTTTATAGTGCTGCTCCACTGGGTGGCTGGACCAAAAACCAATCTATACAAACCAGCACCATCTTCTTTGTTTTGCATCCCAAGACCATCGGGAAGTGTGCGTCACATGATAGAGACGTGGCTGATCAACATGCCCTTATACAGTGGCTATTGCGCTTGCTCATAGCAACACACACGTGTATATTGAAGGTTCGCTGTGGGATACCATTGTAGGAATAGGAATCTAGGTCAGAATGTAACGAGCGACTTGTTGTCTATTCACTGGCGCCACCATGTGGAATACTGACACACTATTCAACTAGTATTTCATTCATTCTCATATACACTGGCGCCACCATGTGGAATACTGACACACTAGTCAACTAGTCTTTCATTTGTTCTCATATACACTGGCGCCACCATGTGGAATATCGACGTACTATTCAACTAGTCCACCATGCATTCTCATATACACTGGTGCCACCATGTGGAATATCGACACACTAATTCAGCTAGTCCACCATGCGTTCTCATATACACTGGCGCCACCATGTGAAATAGCTGCACACTATTCAACTAGTATGTCACTCCTTCTCATATACACTGGCGCCACCATGTGGAATATCGACACACTAATTCAGCTAGTCCACCATGCGTTCTCATATACACTGGCGCCACCATGTGGAATAGCTGGACACTATTCAACTAGTCTTTCATTCATTCTCATATGCACTGGCGCCACCATGTGGAATAGCGACACACTATTAAACTAGTCCACCATGCATTCTCATATACACTGGCGCCACCATGTGGAATATCGACACACTATTCAGCTAGTCCACCATGCGTTCTCATATACACTGGCGCCACCATGTGGAATAGCTGCACACTATTAGTCTGTCACTCCTTCTCATATACACTGACGCCATGTGGAATAGCGATACCCAATTCAACTAGTCCGTCATTCGTTCTCATATACATGTTGCCACCATGTGGAATATCGACACACTATTCAACTAGTCTTTTATTCGTTCTCATATACACTGGCGCCACCATGTGGAATATCGACACACTATTTAACTGGTCCACCATGCATTCTCATATTCACTGGCACCACCATGTGGAATAGCGATACCCAATTCAACTAGTCTGTCATTCATTCTCATATACATGTCGCCACCATGTGGAATATCGACACACTATTCAACTAGTCTTTTATTCGTTCTCATATACACTGGCGCCACCATGTGGAATATCGACACACTATTTAACTGGTCCACCATGCATTCTCATATTCACTGGCGCCACCATGTGGAATATCAATATACTATTCAACTAGTCTTTCATTTATTCTCATATACATGTCGCCACCATGTGGAATATTGACACACTAAGTCAGCTAGTCCACCATGTGTTCTCATATACACTGGCGCCACCATGTGGAATATCGACACCCAATTCAACTAGTCCGTCATTCATTCTCATATACATGTCACCACCATGTGGAATATCGACACACTATTTAACTGGTCCACCATGCATTCTCATATTCACTGGCACCACCATGTGGAATAGCGATACCCAATTCAACTAGTCCGTCATTCATTCTCATATACATGTCACCACCATGTGGAATAACGACACACCATGCACCATGCATTCTCATATACACCGGTGCCACCATGTGGAATATCTACACACTATTCAACTAGTCCACCATGCATTCTCATATAAACTGGTGCCACCATGTGGA
Source organism: Branchipolynoe longqiensis (assembly GCA_030323885.1). Taxonomy (NCBI): domain Eukaryota; kingdom Metazoa; phylum Annelida; class Polychaeta; order Phyllodocida; family Polynoidae; genus Branchipolynoe; species Branchipolynoe longqiensis. Next base: position 78,259,780 of record CM059195.1, read on the forward strand.
ATAGCTGCACACTATTCAACTAGTCCGTCACTCCTTCTCATATACACTGGCGCCACCATGTGGAATATCGACACACTAGTCAAATAGTCTTTCATTCGTTCTCATATACACTGGCGCCCCATGTGGAATAGCGACACACTATTCAACTAGTCCAGCATGCATTCTCATATACACTGGCGCCACCATGTGGAATATCGACACACTAATTCAGCTAGTCCACCATGTGTTCTCATATACACTGGCGCCACCATGTGGAATAGCTGCACACTATTCAACTAGTATGTCACTCCTTCTCATATACACTGGCGCCACCATGTGGAATAGCTGCAAACTATTCAATTAGTATGTCAGTCCTTCTCATATACACTGGCGCCACCATGTGGAATATCGACACACTAATTCAGCTAGTCCACCATGCATTCTCATATACACTGGCGCCACCATGTGGAATACTGACACACTAGTCAACTAGTCTGTCACTCCTTCTCGTATACACTGGTGCCACCATGTGGAATAGCGATACTCAATTCAACTAGTCCGTCATTCGTTCTCATATACATGTCGCCACCAAGTGGAATATCAACACACTATTCAACTGGTCTCTCATTCGTTCTCATAGACACTGGCGCCACCATGTGGAAAAGCCGTACACTATTCAACTATGCCACCACTTACCGATGCTTTACTTCAAACAGGCCTACCTACAAGCACCACAACCAGGAGCTTCGATGCATTGCGACTGTGACGAACGCTGACTTTGAACCCAGGGAGGCCATGTTCAAGGTGCACATGCAGTGTGAGTACTGGTTTGTTCGATCATTAGAGAGAAGGCTGGATAGACATTGGAGAGGACACCCACAATTATATGACTTCAGGGCACCGTCAACCTCCATATGTGTGCAAATACAGTTTTTTTTTATAATAACGAGCTGGCATTAGAGGCCCATTGGGGCCTAGATCAGCCAGAAGAGGATCTATAAGTTAGGTCGTGGGGGAAAGTTCCTAAATTTGCCTAATATTTATTTGTAAATACGTTTTTACAGTTAGTCCCCGAATTGACACATGTTTCTAAAATAACCTTATTGTAGTTGGCCCCCAAATTGACTCATATTTGTAAATAACCTTGTAGTTAGTCCCATAATTGACCCATATTTGTAAATAACCTTGTAGTTAGTCCCATAATTGACCCATATTTGTAAATAACCTTGCAGTGGGTCACAAGTGTTATTGTTATTTGTAAATAAGCTTGCAATTGGTCCCAAATTCGACTCCTATTTGTAAAATAACCATCTGATCTCCGATTTGTAAATGAACATGCAGTGGATCCCAAATGTTGGTCCTGTTGGTAAATGACCTTCTTGCAGTTGGTCCTAGATTTGACACATATTTATAAAATCTCTCATTTGGCATACATTTTGACACATATTTGTAAATAACCTTCTTTCTGTGCATTTGATCCCAAGTTTGAATCATTTTTGTCAAATAACCTTCTTGCACTTAGTCTCAAGTTTGACTCCTATTTGTAAAATAACCTTCTTGCAGTTAGTCCGAAACTTGACTCCTATTTTTAAATAACCTTGCATTTAATCCCAATTTTGACTCCTATTTGTAAAATAATCTTCATTCAGTTAGTCCCAAGTTTGACTCCTATTTGTAAAATAACCTTCTTGCTGTTAGTCCCAAACTTGACTCCTATTTTTAAATAACCTTAAATTTAATCCCAATTTTGACTCCTATTTGTAAAATAACCTTCTTGCACTTAGTCTCAAGTTTGACTCCTATTTGTAAAATAATCTTCTTGCAGTTAGTCCCAAGTTTGACTGCAGGAGCAACATTCTCAGCCGACTGTACGCGAGCAACTACAAGGTGAAGTGCATCATCATGTCGAACCCTGGAAACCCTGACTTCTCATGGGACTTCATGTGGGGCGGGAAGGTGGTCAGCCTCAGGAACAATGAGGCGACAAATGATGGCGAGCTGTTGGGCGGACAGACGGTAAATATTTCTTCTCTAAGCTCCAGGTTCATACAGCGACAGTAAAACCTCTCTAAATCGGACCGACCATTGGACGGACTTTAAATGGTCCATTTAGAGGTGATCGGTTTTGGGAGTTTTTCTATCGTTACAATGGTATTGTATGGGCGATCACTTGGGACCCAAATAAAGTGATCAATATAAGCAAGTGGTCCATCTGTGAAGGTGATCGGTTAGAGAGGTTTTACTGTATATAGCAACCAATTTTAAGGCCTTTTTACTGAGGGCCTTTTCAGGTAAGAAATTCATCTTTTTAGGCCGAAAAAATATGATATTTATAATGATTACATGTCAACTCTTTATGGTCTTACTTGACCAGCTTTCTGTGTGCTATTTTTATCAAGCAAATTAAGCAACCAGGGAATTAAAAATGTTATTATACTTAGAAATTGTCCTAGATTAGTTAATAAACCACCCACCTAACCATTCAAACCACTGTTGTCAATCGGATTTGCCTTCTCTCATCCCCAAAAATAAAAAGAAATCAAGGGTTTTTTTTCGGCACTTGGTCAATTTTCAAAGCCGTTTCCATGTATTTTCAAATGTATGGCCTTTTCAAGATTGTGTGAACCCTGTCTTTGGTTTTCAGATTTTCACATAAATGTCAATGTATGATTGCGAATGTGATTGACAAGACTGACAGAGTAGATACCATTAGCTTTTCACTGTGAATATGGGCCCTTGCTGTCGACACGGTGTTAAACCATCAGCAATCAATCAATCTCTTCGCTTTCTTATTGCCCTTCCTTCTGGATTTGTTCATTTAATAGTTAAAACTAAGTTTGTGCAAAAACCAGACATAAGTGGAGATCATTTTAGGGGAGAGGTCATGGGATCAATCCCTGGTTGAGTTAAACCAATTGATTACCAAATTTATATTTGACGTTACCTTGCCAGTCTGGCGCTTGGCATTGATCAAACCAATTACTTACCAAATTTATACTTGATGGTAACTTGTCTGGTCATTGTCATTAATATGACAGGGCAAGGACTGGTTGGCTCAGTGTCAGGATAAAGTGAGTGATTGGGATATTAGACCATGGTACAAACAGCACGGTATCCCAGTGTGGCAGCACTGTACAGTTTCCATCAATGCACACCGGCATAAGTCGGTATCTTTTCCGATATGACATTTGGTGACACAGCAAGTGTCTTGTAAAGTCACCGGCTGGTGGTGTGGAGGGTGTGGACAAGCCAAGAGAAATCAATACAGGTAATGAAGGAAAGTAAGTAAAGAGTGAAAGTAGGAGAGTGAGACTCCCTGGTTTATATAGGTTTCTAGAATCCAAGATGGCAGTGGTCACATGGGTTGATCCACCAATCAGAGTTCAATCTGTTGTATCCAAGGCCTTGTTATGCTGGCTACAGTGCCTTGTGGTGGCCAGTGATCCATAAATAACACCATGGGGGGGGGGGGGGGGGGGGGGGGTGGGGGTATGTGAGGTGACTCCTCCAAAGACTATCTAAGAAGTGACACTCCTCCTCTCTACTATTTTACTATACAATTTCTATACCTAATGAGTAATAGTTTACCAACTCCACATATCCCTCATATGCCTTTGGATTTTATATATTACCATTTACCATTATATAGACAAGTTGCAATTTATTATAGTAGAGTTCACATATATCCTCAAAAGATGACTCATTAAACTGAAGTCTGATTTAGCGGCACTCCACTGTTTTCGCAATGACATTCGATGGACCCCAATGATCGCGTTACACCGGGGTTTCACTGTACTAAGATGTCAAATGTCAATAAACAAAGGCCAAATAAAATAAAAGGTTTGTGATCGTCCTTTTGATCACACAAATCAGGGTCGGACGGGTGCTTTTTATTTATTTATATTTTTTCACTATTTCTTTTAAATAATGAGCCACCATAGATTGATAAAAGGATGACATGTCATTCATGTACACATCTCAATGTTTCCAGTCAAACAATGAATACTGTATTCTCATTTTTGGTATATATTATATCATACAGTTATAGAAGTTTCAATCGTGTGCTTTCGAAAGCTGAATTGCTGCTAGCCCAACGCATTTTTACTTCTTTTTTTAAAATATTTAAACAATTTAAAATCAGGGGTCTGGGATTTTTCAGGCACGGGCGGGGACAATCACCAATTTTTCTTCTATTTTTTTGCTTAAATTAGACTGGGGTTCAGTTAGCCTTGAAACTAACTACTCCTTATTTTGTTTGTTTTTGTGCACAGCCAATGGACAATGGCAGCATGGAGGTATGGCTGAACATTAAGAAGGTGTCAATGCGTCACTTCACCAGCTTCACACTAAAAAGCAACAACAGCCTGGGCAGAAACTCCGTGACCATCGGGTTAAAACAAGGTGAGCGAATAGTCAAGAAAGCCTACCGAAACGACAAAGGTTCTCACTGGACGAAGGTTCTTAGACTTGTATTCAAACCATCTTTCGCTGATCAATCTGGAGCAATCTCATTTCGTTTGACTTGTCTCGGTGACATGAGATCTGAGCCATTTCATAATTATGTGCGATATCTTCATCGCTCCAGCATCTGTTACTTCTTCGATGAAATGCCTTAATAGGCAGTGCCTTGAGAACATCAATCATAAGGCTCTTCCACACATTGGTGACTCTCTAACTAAAAAAAAAGAAGGAGTTTCCAGTTATTTTATTAGGATTTTATATTTATATGGTCACCTCTGCCAATTTGGATTTCCACCGCTGTGTATAACTTACAGCGTCATTAAAGGCCAGTTGCTCTCATACCATGTTTATGTGGTGTGGGAGGTTAAAAATTCCTTGGGTCGGTAAAAGTGTAGGCTCTGGTTTTCTATCAACCAACTGTCTAATGGTGAAAACAACATTATTTAGACTTATCCTTGATAAGCAGTATAAATCTTCAAGGAAAAGAAAGGACAGAAGATAGTGTTTGAGACCTGTTCTTTGGCTTGTTCCTATATTCCTATGTTCCTGTCTTCCTATGTTCTTATGTTCCTACGTTCCTATACTATGACCGAATAGACAGGATTGCCAAATGTGTTGAATGCCTGCCTCTCGGGTGGCAGGTCATAAGATGGATTCAAATTCCATGTCCATGACCCGGCCAAGTCAAACCAATTATTTACCAAATTTATACTTGTCGCTACCTAGCCTGGTGCTTGTCATTACAAGGCTAGGATAAGGATCAGTGGAATAAGGATGACCCATTTGTCTATGATGATTGAAATTTCACTTGCTTAATCAATGAATCAATGGGGGGGGGGGGTTAATAGAATTTAAGAAAAAGATGTGTTATAAATATGTATGCAAATAAACCTTGCTAAAATCGCTTCATTGGATCAATCCTTCGTGAATCATAATCTGGTGTTGTATTTATATAACTTTATAAGCCCCTGTAAGAAATAATAAGGACCTATGGTTTGTAAGCATATTTGATTGGGTGATTGGTACAATATTCTGGTTGATGGTTGCATAATCCGATGGTTTTGAATTGCTGCCCTAATTTTTAGATAAACATTATTAAGCCGCCATTTTGGGTTACTCTCCAGTAGTTGGTTGTCTTTTGGTAAATACAGGTACCGGGCCAAATATCCGACAAGCTTGGGACTGGAAGTGGCCTGGATTTCTGGATTTTCCAGTTTTCTGGAGACAGCCTAAATATATACTTAAAATATAAAACAAGCGATGAAAAGTAAAGAACCAAATTGTATTTAACGAGTTTCAAAAATAGCCTGTTTTCTGGTCATTCCTGGTTTCTGGAAGCCAGATAATAGGTTCGGTTTTGGTGTGCTTGTCAAAACTTTGACCCAATGGGCTTCAGCAGTAACAGGTTCTATTAAATTGACTCTGTATGCCCTTCTATGTAACATCAACTACTTAAAGCTGCATTTTAAAAATCAAAGCAATTATCTAGATTTGATTCTACATATCTAACTTAGATACTTAATAAGCATTTATTGCCATATAGAGGGGAATACTGGATCAATTTAATAGAACCTGTTACTGCCACAGAGCTTTTGTTAATAAAGTGATTCAAAATGGTGCATTCTGGTGCATTTTGACAAAGAAATATGCCTGAAATCATAGTTTAAAAATACAGCTAAAATGATTATTTGGCGAGAGATTACAAATTAAAAGCATGAAAAGAGGAGATTGGGGTTATGTTGCTATATTTTAAGGAGATCTCCCACCAAATCGGTAGACTTGACACCTTTGGGTATTTCCCCTCCTCCCCCCCCCCCCACACAACCCTCCACCCCCCAAATTAATCAATTAATTTGACATTTTTGCACTTCAAATATCTCAAAAGTTAGCCATTTAAAATAAATGTTAATTCAAACTAAAGTAAGATAGATTATAACAATAAATTTAATATATTTATCTCAGAAAACTTCTTTAGAGAAATTCAAAACAATTGGACTATGCACCTTTAATAAGTGAACCAAATCTGATTTGGATATGTAGGTTCCAATTTTTATGAATGTTTTGCTTTAGACAATTTGATGCTCTCATCGGATTGTGAAGCTTTAACTGTTTTAATTATAATAAATAATAGACCATGTATTTAATTAATTCCTTCCTCTGGTTAAGATCCCCGCTATAGGATATCCTTGCCACCTGGTAAGTTGCTTGATCCCCTGCATGCCTACAGTGATGTTTACATTGTTATTCAGTAGAAACATAGACACTAACAACTGTTCACTGCACTAAAGCTGAGATTCCATATATATGCGGTGTCCGGTATGTGAATGCGAATGCGACAATGAAAATGGAAAAGCATGTGAATGCACAGTGGTGTTTCCATATGTCCAGATGTAGATGTGTATGCGAATCTGAATGCGAATGCGAATGTGGCAAGTGGATCGCTCCTGGGATCGATCGGTGTGAATGCAAACGCTGCGCCATTTGCCATAGAGCAAACAGGAACTTTGACTTTCCTTCACAGATTTGGAGCAAGAAAGACCAAAAATTGCATGCCACAGGCCGCTTACGCATTTGCATTCTGCATATATGGAATCTTAGCTTAACACCACTAATTTTAACAAAAAATATTGATAGGAGCTATGTTTGTCAGTTATGCCAGGTGTCCCAGTTACAAAAAGTTGTTTAAATCCCAGAAAAACTAAGGCAGTCCAGGGGTTAGCGTTATTGTATTTTTAAAGGGCTAAATTATATTACATACTATGGCGCATGCTTGTAATTTGTTTCTCCGTTGTTGGTGTGTTTTCTGTGTTCTGTTCTTCACTTCTTCTTTTTGTCTACGTGAAAATATCTCAAATTATTTACATATTTCAAACCACATCAATTATTTTGTCGCATTTTTTAATTTGTGTTATTTTCCGTGGATCCTATATAGCTGATTTTATATATAGATCTATGTATATGAGTCAGTCTCATGAAAATAGGCCAATTGGTGCAAAGATGTCGGCGTTGACCATTGGATGTCAGCGTCGAACGGCATACTTATAGTTTAGCATTGACAGAAGTGTTCGAAAGTTCTTAAATTTATCTTGAATTTAAAGGTAGAGAAAATACAACAACCTTATTTGTTTCTAGGATAATTTAATATGAAACAAAGAAATGCACTACACTTTAACAATTACGACGCCAACATCTGATAAAGATGTCGGCATCTACCATTGGATGTCAACATCGAACAGCATACTTACAGTTTAGCAGAGGTGTTCAAAGGTTAAGACTGCTTTCATTACTTGACTGCCGCTCTCCATTTAGCTCTCTGCTGTGAGAGTGATGTCCATGAGTCGGTCTTAATGTCTACATTTCATGAAAGCTGCCTGCAAAAGTGTTGAAGTGCTGTTGGCTTTTGCAAGTTACCAGCGGCACCCTGTGGGGGAGCAAATAGAGGTTTCACACCGGCAAGAACATGTCCAGACAAGCGCAGAACTATTTGTCCCTGCAGTGGCTGGTCGGGAGATGTTGGGAGTTCCATACATCAACATCCCTTGATCCTGCCACAGTGACATGGTTTTCTGTTCAGGGTTTGCTCCCTTAGCCTTCGGTTCTGTCAAGAACCTGTACCACAAGGCAATGGTTTACAACTCTGCAGGGCAGGGGCGTCAAACTCCCTGAGGTATTGCAATACCTGCATACGACCAATTGGCCCATTTTCATGAGACATACTCATATATATATAGTACAAAAATTGGGATAAATTACAATTTGTACTTTAATAATTGTTTGCATATGCCAGGGGTTAGCCGATCACAGGGGTCAATGAAGACAGACTACTGTATATATATGTTATGCACCATGTAAAATATTATGCATATATTTTAGATAATACATCTGTTATGTGCATTTATATATAATATGTTATATTATATATGTAATATATGTATTATGTATATTATATGTATATGATATATAAATAATATATCAAATATATAATATATTTAACATATAATACATATTTTATATGATATATAACATATAACATAATATGTATTATATTATAATCTGTATAATATATATAATTTATATATGCAATATATAATACGCAATGTATACTATATAGTAATACATATATAATACATATAAAATATGCATTATGTATATGATATTTATATGATATATAAATAATATATGTAATATATATTACATATCATAGCTAATCGAATAGACTAGCATAGTTTGCTAATAACAGAATGTGCAAGTTGGTTTTGAATAACGCTTTGAGTTCATTGATTTCAACGGCTTCCTTTAAATAAACCTGTTGTCCTATGCATGCCCACTCATTACTTTTATTAAACTTCCAATTAAATAAGTCAGCCAGTGTGCTCCTGTCACTAATCTGTCCACTTCTCTTCCTGCTGCTAAGATAATTCGACTGCTTTACAAGAACAAGACCTTCTATCAAATATAACAGCATCTTATGAAAATTTATTTTATAGTAAGTACTGTGTGCTGGTCACTGAGTGTCGCCATCTAGCGGTGACATTGTGGTCTTGTCCCTTACTCTATGTGGTCGCCTACTTGAAGCACTGTGTTTACCCCTTCCGAATTTTCATGTGATATACCTGTGGTTTCGTGATGTATTCATTGATTTTCCCAAGCGCGAATGCTGTCTCAAATAAGTGTTATTTTTAACTGTAATGACCTATGCCATGACCCTATTACTTTTTTTTAAATTGACTATGCTTACTATCCCAGTAGCATGCATTTATATTATATATATAGTATACACATTATGTATATTAAAGGTAGAGCTCAGTGGTTGAATGATCACCCGTGACGTGGGTTGAGGCCAGCGCCGTCCAACTGGAACGCAGGAACATGCACGGAACGGGAGGGAAAGGGATCGGCGAAATACAATATATAATAATAATACATATTAATACATTGGGTAGAGATATAATAATAATAATAATAATAATAATAATAATATCGACTTGATATATAGAGAGGGATTAACTATTCCTCCGCACCTTTATATTCGTATTATACTCTCCCTCAAATATATTATATATATTATATATATTATGTAGACCCACTAATGCAGCCGAGAACGAATAGATGTCGGAGATACAGCTTAGTAGACATTAGAAAACCGTACCTGGTTGGATAAACCGCCGAATCAAATATTCATAACAGTTTTTTACGACAAGCAAATCAGTGCCGAGTTGGCGCGCAGGCCAGCTTCGTGTATTTAGAGGGGGTGTGGCAAGCGAGCGCCGGGCTATATAGGCGCTCGTGGCGCCGACTAGCGGAAGATCGAAGCATAATGCTTAATCGAACCAGGGCCAGCTTGGTGGTGTTGACTATCGTAAATATCATGAACCTCGCAGCCAGGTGATACAGGCGCATACAATATTTCTCTTTATGCCTGGCACACACCTTCCGTTTACGATTCACGCACTAAAACTGACTGCACATCACGACCCCGACCCGTCCCGTTTCGCGACTAAAACTGCCCGATTCGTTTTCCGAATCCCTTGCGATTTCAGTTTTAACCCCTAAAACTGAGTTTTAAGTTGCGAATCGCAAGGCTCTGGTGTGCTAGGGGGTCGCACACCTAACAACCAAAACTCAAACTTATGCGCAAAACGGGCAGTTTTAGATCGTATACGGGAGGTGTGTACCGGGCATAGTAATCAAACCAAGGAGGGAGAAAGCCCTGATTGTGCCTACACTTGTATAAAGGCATATATACAGACTACGTATCATCTATATCATATACATCATATACATCATTTATGTCATATATATCAAGCACATATGGTATATATGAGATATGCTATAGGTGAGATATGATATATCTGAGATATGATATATATGCGATATAATATATATGATATGTATTGATATATATGATATATATGATATATATAAGACATATGATATATATGATATATGTGATGTATAATGTATTATGCGAGTATAAAAATATGAAGGGGATTGCTTCCACTATATATTATATTATTATATTACTTGATTACGATTGTTATTCTCCGTAAGACTTCACACTTGACCGGTGGTGCCACCTGCGCCCACCTCCCCGCCATCGGGTGTCGACAAGTGTCAGTCGCACCGGAGGACATAATATATATATATATGATATATATGAGTATATGATATATGACATATTATATATATATATATGATGTATATAATATATATGATATATAGTAAGTATATCACATATACTATATTATATATATACTATATTTATGGTATATGTGATATATATATTAGTTTATATAGTTTTTTTGTTGTTGTCGTTTTGATTTTTTTCAAACAAATTATTGGAGATCATTATTGCCAATTGATCAATGAAAAAAACACCTTAGATATGCAGTAGTTTTAACTAAATCTAGCAGATGGTTTCTATTTGTAACGCATGAATGCATGTTCGGTGGGTCGTTTTGTGCTTGTATAGTTTAATTGCGTGCATGATTGGTTTTCACTGAAAAGCATAATCCCAAGCAAAGCATTTTCATTTGTACGTATGTATTATGTGTGTATGTATACATGTATGTATGTATGCATACATGTATGTATACATGTATGTATGTATACAGGTATGTATGTATATGTATGTATGTATATATGTATGTATGTATACAGGTATGTATGTATGTGTATGTATGTATACATGTAGGTATATATGTGTGTGTGGAGTGAGGATGTATATATGTATGTGTATATTTATGTATACCATAAAACCTCTCTAACCAACCACCTCCACAGATAGGCGATTCCCCTATATCAATCACTTTATTTGGATCCCAAACGATCGCCCGTACAATACCATTGTAACAAAATGAAAAACTCCCTAAACCGATCACCTCCCGAAATGGACCATTTAAAGTCAGTCCCATGACCGGTCGCTTTAGAGAGGTTTTACTGTGTATATACATATACATATAACTCTATAAGAAATAATTAATTGAGTGGGTGGCTTTGATATGAGGCCTAGTTCAGGCTAGTATCTAATAAAACAGCATACATCTTTCAAATGTGTTGTGCTTCAAATTTTCCCCACCCTCAAATTCTCCCCACCAGTAAACAGGTGTCATATTTCTAGGAAATCACATATGGATAATAATATGTTTCCTGCATGTTCTACGAGTAAATTCAGTGATTTATTTTACCAAATTCCTTGACATTTATTTAGGTTTTTTTTGGTTAATGACCCCACAGCACAAAAGGTAGGCATCGGCTATTGAGTGTATGCCATTTTTAGACCAGAATATCCATGAATAATGTTGCCATGATAGTCCATGGCTGCAAAAATTAATCAAAGTCAGCAGCAGCTCATGGGATTCCTCCAAGCGACATGTAACACCAGTTCTGATTGGATAGTCGACTTGTCACAGAGCGGTCGGTGAGGCTGGTTAGCGACCGCTCGGCGATTAGTCACAAGCGCTGAAAATGGTTTTGGTCGTAAGGAAGTTTTTGGTGCAGCAGCTGCAACCTCCTTGCGACCAACGCCACCCTAAATGGTCAGCAACCGGTCATCGGCGATTGCTCACAAGATGATCGCAAAGTGGTCGCTGGTGATCACAAGTGTAGTGTGACTGGGGGGATATGATAGGTGTAGAATATAGATACAAGATTCACCTCTATAAGCGAGTAGGAACAGGGCTGTGGGAGTAACTAAGATTATCGTTATAAGATAGACATACCTGAAGAAGTAACCACATGTGCTGAATCATCTGCAGACATCAGATGATTAGACATAATTAAAAGACATGAGACTGACGTATTATATAATGGCATTTATTTTTTATTAGTCATTTACAGAGTGTTTGTTGAGACATTATGTCACGAGGTTTACAGATGCTTAACCCTATATTTACATTTATAAAGCTAGAGTGGATGGGATGGTAAATTTAAGGCAGCTTAAGTATATGTCTTGATGGTTTGAGCGTTAAGGCCGAAGTGATTCAAAGTCTGGTTTGGCATTCAGTATATATGCTGTAGGCTAGGTGGTGCTCGAATCGGGGTGGCCACTGCTCGAGTTCAGTTTCTTATCGCCAGGTGGTGGTTAATGTCCTTGGCTACGTTGTAGCAACGTCAGTTCGCGTATTTAATTACACATGTTTTGGTGAAACATGCACAATTTATGCTGCATATATTGTGCACCCTGCATTTCCCTTCCTAAGTTGGGTTTTTTCCCCCTGAGATTGTCCGTTTATTCTGTTACGGGACGAGGTGGCCTAATCGGTAGAGCACAGGCCCAGTGCATGCGGAAGGTCGGGATCGAGTTCAATTCCTGGTCAAGTCAAACCAATGACTTTAAAATTGATACTTGTCACTTCCTAGTCTGGCGCGCAGCATTAATAGGATAGGGAGAGGACTGGTTTAGCTCAGTGTCAGGAAAATGTGACTGTGGGATATCGGGTCATGGTGCCAGTGGCTTGATTTCCCAGTGGGGCAGCACTATAAAGGTCACCATGAGTGTGCACTGTCACAAGTCGGTACCCGTCCTGATTTTTTTTTTTTCCCAGTGTTTTTATTTTGCTGAATAACATGTTGTCAGCTAATGCACTGGTCTTCCAGCCCTACTGACAATTGCCACTACACAGAAAACAAATCTACGGTACAACAATATAGATAGACAATTACAGGGAAATAAGCAAAACATTGGTACATGAATGACAGGTAAAGAACACGATAAGAAAAAAAAAGAAACATATGGCCTTAGATGTTGCTAGGACGTAAAACAACAAAACAACAACATTTATTCTGTTATGTTCTCTTATCTTCCAGACGACACAGCAAACGGTGCAGGCAAGGTGGCCTGTACGAGTCTGGGCCTGATCCTTGTTCTTCTAAGAGCGCTTCTCTGATTGGACGACGTCGTTATAAGCGTAGACCTGATTGGTTGGTTGATTTAATTCGTAGTCATCGTGATGCCACCGACTGTTTGATGGACCTCCTGATTATCGCCCACGGTGCTCCCCAACTAGTCATCAAAGCAGGCCTGAAATTGTCTTCTTCTTTTTCTTCAAAATGTATAAATCTGAAATTGTGGGTTATTTTAATTGTTTGACTCTAAAAGATGAATCATGCTAGTGAAACGATTCAATCGAAGAAGAAGGATTATATAAGGCCGTGGTTTTTTACCTACGCTATAATTGCGATATAATTATATCGGTGTCCAATGCGGCAGTAAAAGTATATTAATTGAGCAAAATGTAATTTTGTTGCTTTCCTGAATTGTATTGCGATTGTTCTTACTGTGTTAGTAGCATTAAGCTAAGATTCCATATACGCGGCATGCGAATGCGGAATGCGGCATGGATACCCATGCCGACCTCCAATAGTCGATGTCTTATTTTTGTGTTGGGGGGTTGCTAAACAAACAACAACAAAAACAAAGCACCCATCCCATTTTTGGAGTTTTTTGTTCCAAATTTGTGAAGGAAAGTCAAAGTTACTATTGTTTTCTATCGCAAACGCATTCGCATTCACATTCGCATTCTCAATGATAGGTCCATGGGTCGATCCATTTGCCGCATTCGCATTCGTATTCGGACATATGGAAGCACTACTATGCCTTTACATGCTTTTCGATGTTTTGCCGCATTCGCATACCGCAAACCGCGTATATGGAATCTTAGCTTTAATCCTTAAATTGTGGTTGACAGTAGGCCTAATTGGTCTTTTAGGGGATGGGGATATACGTCGAATGTGGAAAGACTGTAGTATCTGTAAATACGGGTATTCCGAGGTACCATAAATATGGAAATAAATATTTTATTATTATTATTATTATTACTATCCACTGGTTCCTGAAAGCAGAGACTGAAGTACAAAAAAGATTCACCCCGTACTTGCAGTAGGGGTGATCACCAACCCAGTAGAAAAAAGTGGCGAAAATTATCTACATGCTTGGTAAATGAAATGAGCAGATAAATTCTTCATTTAAGAAGCACAATATATACCCGATTTCGGCGACGCATGTGCAGAGCATAATCCAGACTGGACTAGTAGGTCACAGAGTCTGTGGAGATGCAATTGAGGCTCTGTTAACACTGGCTTCATATTGAGCAACTGAAAGTCTTTTCGGCACAAATGTGGATTTATAGAGAAAATATACTCACCTTTTTAAAAATAATTTTTGATAATTATAGCTGTATCCTATTGATTGATTGAAAAGCTCGATCGTCAGTGTAAAACAACACAGTGACACCCTCTCCACCCACAACACGAGTGTCGTTGCCTATCACCAGGTGTCATACTACTCGTGGAAATTGTGTATTCTTCACATAATTATATCTTAATTTTTACCCGCTACTTTTAACTTAGGAAAATATAATAAAACATGTAGTTTAATGGACTTTACAAGTGAAATCAGTCGCCATCTTGTCTTTCTGCATTCACTCCCATTTTACCAACTCTGTGGCCATTTGAGACTGGACGCGCTTATAAATATAGTATAAATATAAACCAATTTAACACTGACATGCCGGTACCTTCAGCCAGCTCTGGTTCGGTCGCAGTGTCCGTATCTTGGAAGACCCGTATAAGGAAACCTTTCCCATTGATTGCAACATTGTCATCTTTTCCATATTGATTACTATATAATTAGGGATGCTTGGCACACATTGTGCAATGGCTCCCACATCATAGAAGATTGCGAGGCGACTTGCTACAACTAAGTTACTAACACTACTACCCCCCGATTGACACAAAAATAACTTCTGGTACTACAAGAGATCTTAGGCTTGAATTAATTAAGCCTACAACAGTTAGTAAAAATGCATTTGCACTGTATTCACTTCGTGTGAATATTTAACTGAAAATGTGACATTCAGACTGGAGTGGTTATGTCAAGAGAAGGCGCATAGCAACATCGTTTAAATATGCATAGTCCGATGGTTTTGAGTTTCTGTCATTGTCAGTGATAAATATATTAGGTTGATCGTTATAATCTACCATTCGTTACTTGGAAGTACCTTTTATTTTTAATGGCAAACTTCTTAGATATTTGAAGTGCAAACGTGCAAAATTAATGTTGGCGAACATGCCAAAACTCTGATACCATAGGATTCTGCAGTAACAGGTCCTATTAAATTGCCTCAGTATTCCCTTTTATGTGGCGACAAATGTTTGATAAAAGTGAACCAGTATCTAAGTCAGATACGTAGAATAAAAATCTAGATAATTGCTTTGTTTTTTTTAATTTGATATTTGTATCGGACTATGCAGCTTTAATCAAAAAAATTAGGTAGACTCTGGCCTAAGGACTGTCTTTCACGAATTTGATTGGTTGATTTCATGTGTATTACGGTAATATGCTGGCATTGTGGTAAACAAAAGTTATAGTAATTATTCACAATAATTGTGTTGAAATGTTTTCCAGTTTTTACAAACTAATCCTGTGCACCATAATATATGGCTTTTTGTGACTTTAGCAATATATCAAGAGTTCAGCCGCAAAACCCTGTAAGCGCCACACCAAAAATTTAATTAAAATAAAACATTTTTACTGGAAGGTGATTTTAATTCTTACTAATTCCACTTTGCTTGTGATGAAATGGTTATAGAGCGATGAACAAAAAAAATAGGAATGTAAAAGATTAATATTTTGAGGGTTTGACTCCAATGTTTATCTCAATTTTCGGATTGGTATTTGCAATTTTTGCACCTGAACTCCTCATATTTTTGGGAACATTTAATGAAAATGTGTTTGGGTTCCATTGTCGTAAATCAACTCTAACCATCAATGACAGACCATAGGAACTTAGTAAACTTTGCTGGAGAGTTCTAATACTAAATACGATAGCATGTAATGGATATATCATGTGCATTATAAAATTAATTACCCTTTGAAAACTATCTGGAGATAAATATATATAACATCCTGAAGACTAGGATTCAGATAAATGATATTCATAGGAATAAAATTCATTTGCCACAACAACAAAATCTGTCAGCCAACCAACCAGATACCTGAACGATAAGCCTTTATTGGGTTCAATACCTAGTGCTTATATCGTAATGATAAAAGTGGATATGCCCCAAATAAAATGCCTGCACCTCCTCTCCAGCAATTACAGGCTTGAAGGGAACATGTATAAAAATTAAACAGGTTTATTTGTTGGACTATGCTTGCTGCTTTGAACTGATGCTAAATGCAGTTGCTATCGAGCAGGAAATCATCACCGTGACAGGTTGATGATCGATCTATTATGTATCAAATTTATTACACATTAGGCCAAATATAATATAAATAATTGGTGATCGTCCTTTTGATCACACAAATTGGGGTCGAGCGGGTGGTTTTGATTTATTTACATTGTTTCCCTGGCATATGAGGTAGACGTAATACATATCCAGATGCAATGGCCGAATGAGTTGAGCGTCCGCCTCCCATTCTGGTAGGTCATGGGAATCAAACCCTGGCCGAGTCAAACCAATGACTTAAAATTTGATATGAAAGTTGAATTGCTACTAGCCTGACGCATTTCTAACAGCTTAAAAAGGAAGATTAAAAATCAGGGGCGAGCGATTTTTCCGGCACCGGCCGGGATGATCACCAATTTTTTGTTGATATTTGGCCTTAAGACAAGTCGTCCACAGTATGATGTATGTGTACGTACCCCAGGTGGCGTGGCTAGAGCGAGGACAGCAGGGGAGCAATCGCTCCTCATGAGCACATTCTTCAAAACTGGCGCTTTTCCGACAATTTTTTAACTCTTTAGTTCCCTTGTGCGATAAAAGCTGTATCTTCCTTGTGCTTTGTGTCTTAAATTTGCATAGTCCGATGGTTTTCAGTTTCTATTTTTTTCTGAGATAAACATATAATGTTGGTCATTATACTCTACCTTACTTTAGTTTGAAGTAACTTTTATTTTTAATGGCTAACCTTTGAGGTATTTGAAGTGCTAATATGCTAAATTATTTTTGGCAAGCATTCCAAAACTCTGACACCATAGGCTTCTGCAGTAACAGGTTATATTAAATTGCTTCAGTGTTCCCTTCTATGTGGTGACACAAGTTTAATAAGTGTGCCAGTATCTAAGTTAGATATGTAGAATCAAATCTAGATAACGTTTTAGGTTTTGAAAATTTGAGGTTTTTATCGGACTATGCAGCTTTCAGTACATGCTAAAAATTAGGCCACATTTTTAAAAGATTACTTGTTTAGCGTCTACCCATTAACATTTTTCAAGATTGGGTGGGAGGTTTTCATTTTTATTTTGTACGTAGAATGGCAGTGTACAGGAAGAAGAAAACTAACCATGATATTCATGGTTAGAAGGCATGATAGGAAGGTAGAGAAGACCATAAACACTTTCTAGCTAGAAATTGACAAGAAAACATTAAAATTACTATCAAATCTTTATTCAACTGAAAGCTCAACTACAATGCAATCATTATAATAGGTGGGAAAGCGTTGTTTTGAGTTTTAATATTTTATTTTAAGGGGGTTTTTTACAAATAAAAAATATAAAGTATTTGGAGGTCGGGGGCATTGCTCAGGTCCGGCGGGGACGCTAAACAATTAGTTTTTTTATCTGGCATTATGTACTTCCTTTGAAATTGTATCTTCCTTGTGATCTGATGTTAAATACAAAATAAAAATGGCGTGTATTTTATGTGCTTTACTGCCCTAACTTTGAATCCTGGCTACGCCACTGTGCACACCCCTCCCTTCCCACCTGCACCCATCAAATGATATAGATAATGTATAGATCTATATGTATATGGGTCAGGATCACGAAAAGAGGCCAATTGGTGGAAGTTGTCGGAGTCGAGCATGGATGTCGGCATCAATCGGTATAATTATAATTTAGCATTGACAGAGGTGTTGGAAAGTCTTTAAATTTATCCTGAATGTAAAGGTTGAGAAAATACAACAACCTTTTTTGTTTCTTGGATAATTTAATATAAAACAAAGAAATGCACGAGACTTTAAGAATTGTGACGGCAACATCTGTTAAAGTTGTCGGCGTCGATCATTGGATGTCAGCGTCGATCGGTATAATTATAGTTTAGCATTGACAGAGATGTTGGAAAGTCCTTAAATTTATACTGAATATAAAGGTTGAGAAAATACAACAACCTTATTTGTTTCTAGGATAATTTAATATGAAACAAAGAAATGCACTACACTTTTAAGAATTGCGATGCCGACTTCTTCACTTGACCACCGATTGGCCCATTTTCGTGAGGCTGACTCATATATATAATGGTATGCCCTCGCCTTGGGTACCTAGGACCGTCATGGTTCAGTGGATATCGATTAAATGCCATGGGATAGAACATTATCCTTTAAAGCTGCATAGTCCGATGAAAGCACCAATTCTTTTTAAAACAATGATTGATCCTAGATATCCAACTTAGACACTGATGCATTTATTAAACATTCATTGTTGCATACAAGTGAATACTAAGTCAATTTAATAGAACCTATTTTTTTTTTTTAATTGTTGGTCCATTAGCTGTTTAAGCAGGGGAAATTTCAGTCATAGACGACTGGTCTTCCTCATTCTACTGCTGGTCGATAGAAAGCCCGAGCCTACACTTTTACCGACCCGAGGGATTTTTAACCTCCCACACCACATAGACATGGTATGAGAGCAACCGGCCTTTGATGACGCTGTAAGTTATACACAGCGGTGGAAATCCAAATTGGCAGAGCTGGGGGCACGGGGAATCGAACCGCCGACCCTCAGATTAGGAGTCTGACCTAGAAAAAAGTCAGACACTCTAACCACTCTGCCACAGAGAACGCCAAGATCGCCACTGTTAAATCCTAAGGTGTCCAGCATTTCAGTGTGCAATCCAAAAGTTATGGCACCTGTTTCCTCTTTCAATATCTCAAAGGGTAGTATTTCAAATTAAAAGTCACTTGAAAGTTTAAGAAAACTACATGATAAATAATCAACCTAATATATTTATATAAAAGAAATATGGCTGAAACTCCAAACCATCGAACTATGCATCTTTGAATATTTCCCAGAGAAAGAATTATTTCTCAACCTTTATTCACAATTTGATGAGTGTAGTATGTGATCAACCTAGGGTTGGACTTGTACTAGACTGTTTATATAGGACATTTGCCAGAGCCATGCTATATTACTGAGTCCTAGAATATATTACTATATACTACTATCGGATGAGGTATATTGAAATGAATTCTCTACTGTTAGTGAAACTCGGGTTTTTGTCTTCATGACAGTGAGAGTGGAGATATATATATATATGTAAATATATATATATAAATATATATATATACATATATGGTATTTTTATGTGTAATCATTCCATTGAGAAACCTCTCGAACATTTTTTAATTCGGGAACAAATTGTAAAAAAAGAAAAAAGAAATATAAAAAAAAGAAGCAAAAACTACAAGAAAACGGTGAAAGAGATGACATTGCATACAGTTACTTCTTACCCTTTCTTCACTATGAAAACACGCTTAATGCTTTGGTGTCTCTCAAATATATTCACTAACCACTTCAACAAACAATTCTCCTCAATTTTTAAAAGAGAGAAAAGTCAAGAGATTAGTAGCTAGCAATCACCACTAGTAGCAATCACGTCTTCATCTGCTTATTGATAATAAAGACAATATATGATAAGATGTGCCACTCGGCGCTTTCCTGTCAAATACAGCAAACAAGATAATTGGACAGGTCCCCTAGCCAAGCCTGACTGCTATGCCATTGAAAGAATGGGGCAGGTTCCCTAGCCCATCCAGACTGATGCCTGATGTACCATCAAAGACAATGTTCGACAATTATAGTGTATTATCTCCTAATATTAATAATGAAAACAATATGATAGCATAGTAAAGTTCAAACATACTTTAATGACTTTAATCTGTGCCATACAGACATAAAATGTGTGATTATGTCTGAGTAAGAAAACTACTACTACACCTGATCAAAGACAATGCATCTCGTTTGCCATGGGATGGCGCCACTGCATGATTATTTACAAATTTCCTATATGAAAGCGCTGAGTGGTGCATCTTGTCGTACATTATCTTTGTTGATAATCGCATTGCTTCAAACCACATCAATTATCGATCAATCAAATGTATAAATCATTGTCTTTTTCTTCTTCTTTGTTTAATTAAAGGAAAGCAAATAATTCTGATTACCTACATATTAAGGTACTAAGCCACATCAGTAGAAATGCTAGAGATCATTATTCCACACTGTGCATGCTGAACCTATAATGTGTGATGCTAATCGATAGCCGTTGAATATGAGGCTCAGAATTGAGAAGTTTGTTTGCGGATGATACTACTCTTAGTGTGCTGCGGTCTATTCATGGCCACCACCTAGGCCATCTTGAACCGGAAGTGGAACTCTCTCTCCCTCCCTCTCCATGATGAGCACCTGTGTACAAATGATTGCTTCTTGATTGGTTGAATGAGGATCCATGATGAAGGTGCATCTTTGTTGTTGATAAATTATGATTGTTTGAATGTTGCTCTGGATGTTAAAATATAAATACATGCCATTAAAATCAGTATTTCTTACTAGACGCTTTCATGTGTTTCTTCCTTTATTAGTTGCATGTGTAGTTCTAATTGTGATGATGCAATGTATGTGCACTGAGGCAATTACCTTGAAGCCCTGTTATAATGAGATCGTTGGGGGTCTATAAAATGTCATAATGAAAACAGCTGAGTCGCACTAAATCAGGGTTTAGTTTACTGAGCTACTGTTGAATTAATTAATTTTGGGTCCGATGAATCATCGCGTTATATTAGAATTTGCATTCAATCTGGGCGCTTAAATAACAAGGGTTCCACCATATCTTATGATGGTCAACTTTCCTCATAATGACCTAAGTGATGAAATGTCGCGGAATTGCTACAATTCAGGGGTCGTCCACACTTTATTGTTGCCAGTAGGAAAAGAGACCCACATAGGGACTGATATGACTTCAACCGAGGGTTAGGAGTGCTGCCAGCTGGTGCTGCCACCTGCTGGTCCTTCAGACGCACTAAAGGGAACTATAGGGCGTAATCGATTATTCAACTCGGGTCACTCGGGCCACTTTTTAGCACATGCGCACATCCTACAGACTCGGGTTGAATAAACGAATACGGTTATCCACGCTCGGGGTGGAAAAAATGCTGACTTAATCTAAAACGTAATATCTTTTTTTAATAACTGATACAAGTACAACAAAATTGGATTTAAAGTAGTTTACGATTGTATAAGCTGACAATCTGGGTTATTTTAAAAAAGCACCCGAAACACAACATGCAGGACTTGTACTGGTAGCTGTTATCCTACAGGTACCAGCACAGATGTGACGTCATCACTCCTAGCAAACCCCAGCCAAGAGGTGGGTTACTGCGGTCGGGTCGTTTTGCACACGGCACGTGTATTTGTCGACTCTACTCGCGGTGTTCGATTTGAAATTCTGACGACTCGGGTGACCGGAGTCGCTCGGGTCGTGTTAATCGATTACGGCCACAGTGAGGGCTACCACCTGGTGGTAGTGAGGCGCATATATTTAGCTCGCTCCTGTATTGGGTGTTGTTTTTTTTTGTTCAAGTGTTTTTATTCCTCTGAATAAAATGTCAGTGCTAATGCACTGGTCTTCCAGCCCTAATCACAATGATAGGTAAAGAACAAGATAAAAGAAAAAGAAACATATGCGGGGAGGTAACTATGTTAGACTAGTATGGTAGGGGTTAGTAGGGGGTGGGGCATAGCTGATTATCTTTCTAGTAGTAACATACTCATTGAAAGGGTGATGGGGGGGATGTCAGGTGGGCCTTTGTGGTTGAACTTGTGTTCATGGTAATCTCAGGTGGGGCCTATTGAGTTAGTAAGTAGGTTAATATTGATTAATCATGTACCTCAGTAGGATCCAACTAGAATAATTTCCGGGCTCATTCCATTGTAGATGGATTTTTGGTCTAGTTGCCCGCTACTGGTTGAGTTTACAGTGTTTGTTTGTTTGTTTGTTTGTTTGTTTGTTTGTTTGGGGGGGGGGGGGGGGGGGGGGGGGGGGGGGGAAGCGGGGGGACAGGGAAAGGAATGGCAACACCAAACCAGTGTATCATTGATTTGCTTTGGCCTAGGCTGGTTGATTTAAAATGTGATTTAAATGTGCATGGAGGTTTATCTTGAAAGGTTTGTAACAAACACTGTCCCTCACATGTGCTGGTAGTTGGTTCCAGAGTGCTAAAAGATATTCCCCAAATGAGAAGAATGGAAAGAATGGCCGAATAGGAGTGCATCCGCTTTCCAATCAGCAGGTTGTGGGACCAATCTCCAGCTGATTTTAAGACGAACAAGATTTGTAATTTTCACTACACCCGCTTAACATTATCATCACTTGACAGTACACTCACTGGATGGTTGAGTGTCCAGATAATGTGACTGAGTGGCAAAGCAGGCCGGTTTCATGGATGCTTTTTGGAGTTTTATATCCTGGCAACATCTAAAATCATATGAGGATGGGTACAAACTTGTTACAGTGGACACTCAGTGACTTTATACTGCTGTCCCACTGGGAGACCAGGCCACCAGCACCAATGACCTGATATCCCACTCAGTCACATTATCCTGACACTGAGCCAACCAGTCCTTGCCCTGTCCTAATAATGCCGAGCGCCTGGCTAGGAAGTAACAAGTATCAATTTGTATGTCATTGGTTTAACTCGACCAGGATTTGAATGAATGTGCTTGAATCCCACGATCTACGAAAACGGGAGACGGACGCTCAACTCATTCAGCCATCCCGTCTGGTCTCCAGTTTCATGGTGATAAATGACTAAAGCCCATTTTATGCATCAGTCATTTTAATCCAATCACATTAAATGTATTTGGAATAACGATGGGCTGAAACTTTTTAATCCAATTTGTTTTGGGGGTGCGGATTTTTCAAAGGATTTAATCACACATGTCTGAGTTTGTTTACTTTCTTTTTGGTGTCAGAAAACACCTATTCAATAAATGGAAAAATAAAATTATGAATGCCGACGTTTGCTTTTAGAAATTTTTAATAAAATTGTTTCTGTTTTCACAAAAGTCATGTACGTTTGCTACGCTATGAAACTTCAATATTCTTGAAGATTTTCTTCTGGTATATTCCATAAAGGTTTCTTTCTACACCATGCCATGCGCATACAAGACAATATAATGAACTATAAGAAAGATGTTAGGCTGAATATAGATGGTAGTATGTTTTCAGGTTAAAACCAGAAATTGTTATAAATGTGTTACCATAAGGCTAAATATAGAAACGATTGGTGATCGTCCCCGCCCGTGCCTGAAAAATCGCCCGCCCCTGATTTTTTTTTAATTTGATATTTTTCTTTTAAACTGTTAAAAATACGTTGGCTAGCAGCAATTCAACTTTCACAAGCACTCAATCTGTGCAATATAGCTTATTAATATAATAGGCACCTTGCCTGCATTAAATTCTTGTTTTATCAGAAAGAGACTTCTAAATGCTGCACAAAAATACCTCATTTGTTATAATAACCTTATTAGAAATATAATGCTTTAAACAGACCCGGTATAGGCTGCTGAGATACGAACTGTACTCTGACAAATACTCTCCAAGCATACCTTTGCAGATTTTCAGTTTATAGAACTGTATACGTGGTAGGAGAGTGTTGAAATTGGTTGCTCCTGGGCTGCACTCACGGTATGCCTCCGAGACATCTCGGGTGGGAATCCCTGACGTCACGCTAGTCTGAACGGCAAAAGCAGTTGGTCACCTCGAAAATGGCCGCCCCATAGGCGGCAGCCATTTGCAATGAAAAAGAAGGGCTCTGATTGGCTGAAACCACTGAATATGGTGGCCATTTTCGAGGCGCTTTTTGTCTCCTGTCTGAAAAGGGAGACATATCGGAGATGCCTCGGAGATGCACCTGAACGGAAATAAGCCAAAAAGCATCGCAGAGACATCTCGGAGATGGACCCTGAACGCGGCCCTGTTGTTTTGCAGTTAGTCCAGCAGCACTGACAAGGCTTTTAGATAACCATATAGAGAAAAATGTTAGAATTTGCAACCTAAAATGCTAAATATAAAGTTCAAATGTTTATTTCTCATAACCAGCTACTCTTTGTGTGAATAATTGATTAAATCATGTGGATTAATACACTTTAAAAGTTGAATTGAGAGCTTTCTGTGGCTGCCATCTTGGTGGTTGCCATGGATTCCCCTGTGTGTGGGGAAACCCTCTAGGTCATGTGATGAGGGAATCCCACCTATGATTCATACATCACAGACGTCAACACTCTCCTCCCACATGTTCAGTTGCATGAACTGAAAAAACTAAGCAAAGGTAAGTTTGGAGAGCTTTTGATGCTGGATTCGTTTGTTTCTGGGTGAGGTATACCAGGCGTCTTTAAAGATAATACTAACAAAAGGGCAAGCAGGGCGGATTTCTAAGTGCCTACACAGTTATGTATGACGTCCATGTCATGCGCCAGAAAAACAACAAATACAAATAAAAACCATCCGTCAGACCCGTCTGAACTGTTGTGTGTATTTGGTATAATGACAAAGGCGGAGCAATGAATGAGCTCTGACGTCACCGCCGTTATTGCCGAACCCGCTAGGAGGCGGCAGTAGAGAAAGTCTTTTTAGTGTCGGAGTTTTCCGATAGGTGGCGATGGCGAGGCTAGGCCCGGTGTCGTATTCTCAGCGCCCGGTCATTCTCAGCGGCCTGTCGTGGCTTCTGCGCATGCGCGGATTTTAAGACATATGCAAAAGACCCATGGCCTCGCCGGCTACAAGCTCAGGTAAGGTACCCGGCAGTGTCAGGGACCGATTAGGCCGAAATCTATTGAATGCGATCATATTTAACAGAATTACATACTCAAATAATTAAATTTAATTAAATTAACCTTAAATTCCAAGCGATATTAACGTAGCAGCTCGATCAGCGTCGAATCGCCGAGTGTAAACAAAACAAATAGCAGTGATCGCCGCAACGTGCGAAAATCCGCGCATGCGCAGAAGCCACGACAGGCCGCTGAGAATGACCGGGCGCTGAGAATACGACACCGGTATATCTCTCAAATTACACCATCTAGAAGCAACCCACTTGGAACACATATAGAAAACATATTCAATGAATAAATTATATTAAATTTATAAGGTTAGGCTTCTGCACTTCTATTAATTTTGAATATAACTAATGTTTTGGACTGCGCGTACCATCAAACTCAAGGCATTGTCAATGGTCGTGAGCAATCTTCACACAGAAAATACAGAAAAAGTGAAATATCTCTAAAACCACACCACCGAGAAACAAATCGCTTGGTACACATATAGAAAACATCTTTACCAAAAACATTATATTAAATTAATAAGGTTAGTGACGATGCTCTTCGATGTTGACGCATGCCCAGAAGCGATGTGTCCCTCATAAGGTTAGTGACGATGCTGTAGAATTCTCTGTGGCGGATTTCCACCGCTGTGTATAACTTACAACGTCATCAAAGGCTGGTTGCTCTCATACCATGTCTATGTGGTGTGGGAGGTTAAAAATCCCTTGGGTCGGTAAAAGTGTAGACTCGGGCTTTCTATCGACCAGCAGTGGAATGAGGAAGACCAGTCGTCTATAGCCGTGTTCACACGGGCAAAATGTGAGGCGAATCAGACAAATCGAATCAGGTGAGGCGAATTAGCGGCCCGTTCACACGGGCAGTACTTGGGCCGGAAATAGAAATATGCGCATGAGCAAGTCCACATCACCACCAGAGAGTGGATTCGACCTAGATATGTATTTACTGCATCGTATTGGTTTGGAACGGTCAAAACTTCTGATGGGCAGTGAAACCCTAAAAATAAATGATGAAAAAAATATCTGTGCACCTCTAGCAGGTTCATAGACCAAATTATATAATATGTGCTTTTGATCGACGGAAAGTCAACAAACTAAGGTGTCGACTGCACATGCGTGTCACTTCCTTAATTCGCCTCACAGAAATCGCCTCACGTAAACTACCTCGATAGGTGGTTTACAGGATCCGCATCACATGAATCGAATCAGCCCTAATCCGCATCAGACGCCCGTTCACACGAGAAATGTGAGGCAAACTAGGCAAGTCGCTTTCTACGAATCGATTTACATTGCCCGTCTGAACACGGCTTATGACTGAAATTTCCCCTGCTTAAACAACTAATGGACAAAAACAAAAACAACAAAAAACTGGAATGCCGCGGAAACTGCAACACCTGACGGGCAGTTCCCTGGTTCCGACGAAACCCGCTAGTCGGCGGCAGGAGCAGATAGGTACGATGTTAGTGATTCCAGAATGAACCGATAGGTGGCGCCATCAGTCGGCAGGAGGAGGGAGTTTCCTTACCACTCCTCCATCGTGGCGCGAATAGACTACATCACCATTTCAGCGGCGCGGTGCATTGAAGGATGCGTGGAAGAAAAACAAACCCGCGAGAAGCACATGGCACATGCTAATTAATACACTGGGGGCAGCTATGAAATGTGCTAATTTCAGCTCATCTCAGCTCTTGTTTGAAACATAGAATACCAACTAAAAAAATATATATAATAAAGTAAGATATTAATCTTTGATCCAGCATTACATTTACATCAATATTGTCAGCACATCTTATGCCATGTGCATTTAGATTTAGACAGATCTGGGTACCCAGACTAGTGTTAGAGCCATAGCTAGTCAGTTTTACTTATTTTATTCTTGTTTTTATTTATATCCTATGGTTAATGACAAATGTAGAAAAACAAAATGAGTAGGGTTAGTCAAATATTTGCTATACATTTCTCTGAAACAAGTATCTGTTGACACATTTGGCATTTTAATATTTAGAACAATAATTAATAATGGTGATGTGGATATCAGCCTTAAAGTGACTGATTGTTTGTGTGGAATTGTATGTTTCTGAGCTCAAAATCTTTAACTATGGCTAGTTTTGTTTTAGATATATTCATCAGATCATTATATTGCATGTGTGCATACATGTCTATGCCAAATTGTTATGTATTTCTATTAATTTTGAATAAAATTTAAGCTTTGCCCTACCCTTATCGGCAAAATCAATGGCCGTACGCATTTGCTTTGCTGCCAACGGCATTTTCAGTGCATGCGCAGTCGGAACAGTGATCTCATCTATTACCCACTGTAGAATCCAATGCGCGGATCTGTGGCTGTGTACATAGGCCATGAGGAAAAAAATGCAGATAAAGAGAAAGGAAGAGAGTAAAGTGTAAGAGAGAGAGTACAGCCCTCTGGTTTATTATTATATAGTTAACGTGGGTTCTTGGTAGAGTATCAAACCACCTCCTTCCACCAATAGGAATCCAGCATTCCTGGTCTCACCAATATGAATCCAGAATTCCTGGTCTCTATGGATACCAGTGGTCTGACCACCACCAATAGCTGTATGGCACCTTGGCCACCACCAACCTTGACCTTTTGAGTGGGGTGACCCCTATCCTAGCAGAAGGGTAGGCCCTGAGTGCAATCACACCCAGACCTGCCAGCACCACTATGTCTATTTACATCCCATTCAGGCACAACCAAGCCATATATATAAATATGAAGAGTTCAGATGCAAAACCATGTAAACACCAATCAAGAAATGTAGTTTAAATCAAAGACTGCTACCTGAAAATAATTTAAATTCTGACTAATTCCAGTTTTCATATCATCACATGGTTATAGAGCAATGAATAAAAGAGTAAGAATATGAAAAGAATTAACTTTTTGGGGGCTTGATTCCAATGTTTGTCTCCATTTCTGGATTGGCGTTTATGTGGTTTTGCGCCTGAACTCTTCATATATATATACATGCACCTGGCCAAGCACACTGATCAGTAATAGAACAATTGCATTCCCCCCTTGCCGAATATCGGAATATTTTACTCCATGTTAGCTTAACAATCATAATCATCTCAATTGCTTATCTACGTCATGCTGTATGTTGCTTGGTGATATGTAGATAAAAGATTCACCCCCGTACTTCCAGTACAGGTGTGAACGACGACGTAGTCTAAATACGGGCGAGAATAACTTTAGTATGGAACAAGAAGTAGAATGCCTGGCACCAGTGTCAAATGGTTACTTATATCAGCACAGAGTTGGTGAAATGGGAAAGAATGCAAAAAGACAAGATGGCGGCCAGAGAACGCCATCGATTTCACTTTTCAATTGAATTAAAGTATAAGTTTTATTATATTTTCCAACTCAAAAGTAGCGGGTAAATATGAAGACATATACACAGAATAAATGTTGCTTCTTAGATTGTGGAATCAGGCTCTCATAACGATTCATTTCATTAGCCCAATTTTTCGACCGTTCTTATATAAGGCTGGTCTTCATCCGTGTACTACAAGTACCAGGTGAATCTTTTATCTAGGTGATATGATGCTGTTTCTAAATCATGTGAAAAATGTGAAACGCCATTGTGGCCTTTTGTTTTGGTTTTGAAAATTTGATGTTTTCATCGGATTATGCAGCTTTAAGTTTAAGCAAAACAGGAATAGCAAATAGGTATTCAAATGTTCACATACTTTTATACCACGATTGTCACTTTTATTTAATGGCTATAGTGTAACAAACCAGACGCGGTGGCAGAATTTGTAGAGCGTGTGGGAGTTCGAATCCCAGTCGATTCCAACCAATGATTGACTAAATTGATACTTGTTGCCTCCTAGCTTGGCACTCAGCCAAACGAATGACTTACAAAATTGATACTTGTCGCTCCGTAGCTTGGCGCTCAGCATTAATAGGATAGGGCAAGGACTGGTTAACTCAGTGTCAGGATAATGTAGCTGAGTACGATATCAGGTCATGGTGCTGGTGGCACGGTCTCCCAGTGTGGCAGCACTATAGATTTCTCATGAGTGTGCACTGTCACAAGTCGGTACCCATCCTGATATGGCCTTAGATGTTGCCATGACATAAAACTCCAACAAGTAACCAAACCAACCAAGTAACTCCCCTGATTCCCTTCCATCCCTCAAGGTGGCGCCTCACCCCCTTACTAATGTGCACAGTTACCCAGTTACAGTTACACGCACTTACATTGCTATAAACAGTTGCAGTGGTGGTTGCAATAGACCCCACCCTGCCAGTTAAGGTAGTGACATCTATCGGCAGAATCTGGAACCACTCTATTCGGGTACATTCCCTGAGTGCATATAATTTCACATGCTATATCTCCATCAAGAATGCCTGGAAAAATAATCAAATGCCTGATTATATTGAGATATTCATATCGCAACAGGATTCAAGCTCTTATCCTTGTTTTTTTTTTTAAAGACAACTATATTGTATTTTTATTCTGTAATTTCACCGCCACTCTCTTCATGTATTACACCCCTCCAGTTAAGCTAGTGACATCTATCGGCAGAATCTGGAACCACTTTATTCGGGTACTTTCCAGCTTTAAGTTGCATAGTCCGATGGCCTTCGGATGTTTGCATACTTTTTTAGATAAGTATATCAGGTTGACTATTATAGCCTACTATTTATTATTCCCGAGTCATTTTGATGAAAAATGACTAATTTTGGAGCAATTTGAGCTGAAAGAATCCGAAACCATTTTGGCAAGCTTGTCAAAAGTCTTATTGTTGTGGCCCAGATTCACATCTTGCGACAGTCATGTAATGCGGAATGACCTATTAATGTATAGCTAGTCTGGAACCTGATGAATGCCATATATGGTACTGGCAATGAGGGCAGGAGTAATAAGGTCACAAGATTGACTTAATTGGTTAGTGGTCTCCCTGTTTAATGGCTGTCTCAAAGTGAGTGTCCAAAGGAATGGGTTATAAATTCACAGATTATTCTGTATATGCTGTACCAAAGCATTAGTTAATGCAGTAGTATCTAAGTTGGATATATAGGATCAAATGTAGGTAGTTGTTTTGAATTTGACCAAATTATATTTCATCAGACTATGCAACTTTAACCAAAGACCCTGTAATACTAAGACGGCTCACTTCCTATCTCTCCCATGGTAATGTAAATTTCGCAGTGCCACCTTGTGGTGGGTTTGATCAGCCCAGCTGCAGGTTGGGGTTTCACATGTAAACACATACAATTATATTATACATGAGATAGGTAAGTATGAATGTATGAATACACATCAATCTGAAATTGCTATGAACAAATACACATCATCGTCAGCATCATAATCATCATCGCCATCATCACACATCTTTCACATTCATATATACATTTATACATATAATATAGCAACTGTTTAATCAAGAGAACAGCCAGCGCACCAAGTGGTGGGTTTGATCATTTTGATTACACAGTACAGGCTGAGTGAGCCGTCTTAGTATTATAGGGTCTTTGCTTTAACTGTCCGGGTGTATTACAGACCCTGGCGCCATTTGGATGCACAGTTTTAAGTCAGAGTGGCCGGTGTGGTGGTTTCAGCGGGTTCCCGTGCTCAGAGGTGTCCCTCGCTTCTGCGCATGCGTCAGAATCTAATAAGGATGGCCGTAATCGATTAACACTACCCGGGCGACTCGGGTCATCCCAGTCGTCAGAAATTCAAATAGAACACGGCGAGTGGAGTCGACAAATACACGTGCCATGTGCAAAAAAAGAATAACTTAGATTAATTAAATGGAAATAGAGGTAAACTGGGCCATCATAAAATACTTTAAATCCTATTTTGCTGTATTTTTATCGGTCATAAAAAAAAAAAAAAAGATTGTCCACCCGAGCGCGGAGAAGCGTATTCGATTATTCGACCCGAGTTTGTAGGATGTGCGCATGCGCCAATAAGTGGCTCAGGTGACCCGAGTTGATGCGAAATCCGCGCATGCGTAGAAGCAGCGCAGAAGCGAGGGACACCTCTGAGCACGGGAACCCGCTGAAACCACCACACCGGTACAGGAACTTCCTAATTATGACGATAGATGGCGCCTCACCGCGGGCCCTTGGCGCGCCATGAGTTCTTCGGTTGGCACCAGGCTTGCGAGTGAGTTGAGCGTCCGTCTCCCGTTTTGGTAGATCGTGGGATTCGATCCCATGTCGAGATGACTTAGAAATCGATACTTGTCGCTTCCTAGTCAGGTGCTCGACATTATTAGGATAGGGCAAGGACTGGTTGGCTCAGTGCAGGATAGACTGAGTGGGATATCAGGTCATGGTGCTGGGAGTCTGGTCTCCCAGTGATGCTAGTTGCGGCCACTCTGATTCCTGTCCCGTTGGTTCACGCCACACAATTCCCACCACATGGTTCCTGCAGTGTTGGTTCCCGCCCTGCTAGTTCCCCTCACTGGTTCCTGCCACTAATTCCCACCACTTGTTCCCGCTACTATTTCCTGCTACTGGTTCCCGCCACTGGTTCCTGCAACACCAATTCCCACCAGTTCCCCCTGCACTAATTCCTGTCATTAGTTCCAGCCACACTAGTTCCTGTCACTAATTCTCTCCACTACTTCCCGCCACTGGTTCCCGCCACTATTTCCTGCCACTGGTTCCTGGCACTAATTCCCACCACTGATTCCTGCCACACTAGCTCCCACCACTAGTTCCCACCACTAGTTCCCACCACTAGTTCCCACCACTAGTTCCCGCAACTAGTTCCCCCCACTGATTCCTGCCACACTAGTTCCTGTCACTAGTTCCCACCACTGATTCCTGCCACACTAGTTCCCACCACTGATTCCTGCTATTCTAGTTCCCGCCACTAGTTCCCACCACTAGTTCCAAGCACTAGTTCCTGCCACTAGTTTCCACCACTAGTTTCTGCCACTAATTCCCGCCACTGGTTCCCGCCCCACTGGTTCTCATCCCACTAGTTCCTGCCGCTGGTTCCCACCATTATTTCCCACCATTAGTTCCTGCATTAATTCCCGCCACTGCTTCCCACCTCTAATTCCTGCCACTGGTTCCCGCCCACTGCTTCCTGTCCCAATAGTTCCCGCTGCTGGTTCCCACCACTAATTCCCCCGCCACTGGTTCCCACCACTAATTCCCACCACTGGTTCCTTCAGCGCTAGTTCCCACCACTAGTTCCTGCTTCACTAATTCCCACCACTAGTTCCCACTCTGGTTCCCACCACACTCATTCCTGCCACTTATTCCCACAACTAATTCCTCCAACTGGTTCCTGCTGTGCTGGTTCCCATCGCACTAATTCCCACCACTGGTTCCTGCCACTAACTCCATCCACTGGATCCCACCAAACTAATTCTTGTCACTGGTTCCTGCTGCACTAGTTTGTTTGTTTGTTTGTTGTTGTTTTACGTCCTAGCAACATCTAAGGTCATATCAGGACGGGCTGCACTAGTTCCCACCACTAACTTCCACCACTAGTTCCTGCCACTGGTTCCCGCCACTGACTTCCACCACTACTTCCCGCCACTGGTTCCTGCCACTACGTTCCACCACTAGTTCCTGCCACTGGTTTCCGCCACTAATTCCTGCCACTAGTTCCCGCCACTGGTTCCTGCCACTAATTCCCACCACTGGTTCCCGCCACTAATTCCCGCCACTAGTTCCCACCACTGGTTCCCGCCACTAATTCCCACCACTAGTTCCCGCCACTAGTTCTCACCACTGGTTCCCGCCACTAATTCCCGCCACTAGTTCCCGCCACTGGTTCCCGCCACTAATTCCCACCACTAGTTCCCACCACTGCTTTCCGCCACTAATTCCCGCCACTAGTTCCCACCACTGGTTCCCACCACTAACTTCCACCACTAGTTCCCGCCACTGGTTCCCGCCACTAGTTCCCGTCACTAATTCCCACAACTGGTTCCCGCCCCACTCTGCCCCGACCGCCGCCAGGTCGACCACCGCTTGCCCTCCTGGCCTAGACTTGTAACCGGCGTGAGAACAAGACGGACAGAAGTAGGGATGGTTGTTATAAATATTTATAGTGCGGGCAGGATAGTCCCGCCAGACTCTGACAAGTAGGTCAGCCGATTTATCGTCTGCTGCGGGAGGCTGGGGGAGAGAACGAGAAAGGGAAGCGGAGAGGGGTCAGTGGGGTCAGCGGGGTAGTTACATACATCTTTGGCGGAGTGGTTAGAGTGTCTGACTTTTTTCTAGGTCAGACTCCTAATCTGAGGGTCGGCGGTTCGATTCCCCGTGCCCCCAGATCTGCCAATTTGGATTTCCACCGCTGTGTATAACTTACAGCGTCATCAAAGGCTGGTTGCTCTCATACCATGTCTATGTGGTATGGGAGGTTAAAAATCCCTTGGGTCGGTAAAAGTGTAGGCTCGGGCTTTCTATCGACCACCAGTTTGTAATTCAGACCCCACATGCACTGAAAACGGCCTTTATTCACAGATGTCACCACTGTGGCCATTCTAAAAATCCAGGTAAAGAGTAGTCGGGTTCCAGTAACCATGTTTCCCACTAGGTGGCGACCTCTGTTGAAACAAAGGCCAGGGGGAGAGGTGCAGCAATATCCTGGTATTATCATCAGTTTCAGGATTGGTAATGTAAACAATGTCATTAGCAAAATGGCCTTTTTAGTTCCAACTTCAGTCACTGCATACAGTAAATAGAACCATTATATTCCGAATTCCTATTGTGCATGCACCAAATATCTCAATGAACCATTATTTACTAGTGTGTTAGCTGAATACAGTACAACCCAGTTAAACCAAGGCTCGGTTAAACCAAACGATCGGTTAATCCTAACTTTTTTCGGCGGCCCGGCAAAATACTACCATTTATCATATAAAAAAAGTTGGTTAAACCAAAGTCGGTTAATCCAAAGTATCGGTTAATCCAAACAAAATTGTCGGCCCAGGCCACTTCAGGTACAGTTAAACCAAACTTTCATGTGGTTTTCAGGTCATCTGAGACTTTTTTATATGATAAATGGTACTATTTTGCTAGGTCGCTGAAAAAAGTTTGGATTAACCGATCGTTTGATTTAACCGAGGTTGATTTAATGGGGTTAAACTGTATATACATAAAAAAAACTATAATCGTAGTGTCCACATACATTGTACATTCATAATGAACCCCAGTTTTTGCCAAAGCCAAGTCAAAGTCAAAGCTCGGTTAAACCAATAATCGGTTAATCCAAACAAATTTCTAGGGTCTCTTCAAGTTTGGTTTAATGGGGTTATACTGTATTACAAAATGCTACAAAGCATGGGGGGTTTGCGATTTCCAGGGGGGCTTGTGATTTCCTAGGAAATCGCAAGCCCCGGGTGTTGTGTATCCTGGAGAGTTGCCATGGAGTGGGGACTAGGGCATGCCGGGAACAGTCGAGATCAATAAACAGTTCCAACACATAACTCACAGCGTTCACACTTACGTAACATGGTGTCAGATGTTTAAGAGGGAATCCTAAACATGGCTTTAACAGGATTAAGACCACCAGGCCCACTGAATGTGGAGGATAATATGGATGTCAATTGGAGGACATGGATCACGTCGTACGAAATATATGCGACTGCATCGGGTGCCGCATCTAAATCGGAGAAGGTGCAATGCTGCGTGTTCTTGCACGTCGCTGGAAGTGAGGCACAAAAGATTCATACGACATTAAAGATAGATGATTCGGACAAAGACAAGATCGGACCGTTGACCAACGCATTCAAACAGTACTGTGAAGGCAAGTGTAACATCACGGTTGTCCGCTACAAATTCAATTCGTACAACCAGACGAGTGAAAATATGGATGTTTACATTCGAGAGCTCAAGTCAAGGATCACACAGTGCCGTTATGACGTCATCGAAGACTCATTGCTGTGTGATCGGATCGTGTGCGGGGTGAGAGATAATTCATTGCGGGATCGGTTGTTACAAACATCTCAACTATCCCTACAAGACTGCATACAAATGTGCAGATTAAGTGAAAATAAAGGTGCCCAGCTGTGAAAAAAACGGAATCAGGACTGATGAGTGTGTCGACAGTGTGGCGACGGCTTTTGATCGTCGAATGGCGCCGATGACGCGACAGCCGATTTGGAAGAGGTCGATGGCAACGCCATTTCGTCAATGTATATCAATGTTTATTTATCAAGTAATGCATAAGCCTAAAGTAATATATCTAATGTCACTTGTTGCCTTGACTATCAATATATATTTATCAAGTAATGCATAACGACGTGATACATTCATGTGCAAATATTATACCCGTCATAGTATAACTGGGTTGGATCCCGATATTCCTGAACAATACATGGCAAATTAGAGACATTTCTTATGTTGTTAGTATTATAAGCAGTTGAAGCCGAAAAATATTATATATAATGTAAATAAACAGCTATGTTGTTAGTGTTATAAGAAGTTAAGCTTAAAATTAATATATCTAATGTCACTTGTTACTAAGATATAATGTCGCTTGTTATATTTACAGTAATGACGTATGTGTCAATGAACACAGATACCTCATACACTCATGTGCCAGTAATAGACTGGGCTTAATGTAATTAGGTTGGATACACGTCTTCCGTAACAATAAAACAAATGGAAGATATATCTCCCAACGGTGGTAGTGCTAGAAGAATAAGAAGTTTAAGCCTAAAATATTAGATGAGGTCACTTGTTACCGTTAAGATCATTGATCACAGTTACCATTGTCTTATTCTAAACATTGTATGGAAAGGAGATGTTGTGTATCCTGGAGAGTTGCCATGGAGTGGGGACGAGGGCATGCCGGGAACAGTGGAGATCAATAAACAGTTCCAACACATAACTCACAGCGTTCACACGTACATAACACCGGGGTGTGCAATTTCTAGAGGTTTGCGATTTCCTGCTACACCTGGTCTGTGGGACGAGGGAGGTGGGCAGGGATACGGGGGGGGGGGGTGGAGGGGGTGCCGGTGTACCGGTTTCAGCTGACTACCAGTTTCAGCTGACTGTCAGTTTCCTGCGCATGCATCAAAATCTAACAGCATCGTCACTAAGCTTATAAATTTAATATAATGTTGTTGGTAAAGATGTTTTCTATATGTGTACCAAGCGATTTTTTAATAGGTGGTGTGGTTTGAGAGATATATCACTTTTTCTGTATTTTCTGTATGAAGATTTCTCACGACCATTGACAATGCCTTGAGTTTGACGGTACGCGCAGTGCAAACCATTAGTTTTTTTTCTCGAAATTAATAGAAATCAAGAACCCTAACCATATACATTTAATATAATCTTTTTGGTAAAGATGTTTTCTATATGTGTACCAAGCGATTTTGTGGTGTGTGGTTTGAGAGATATATCACTTTTTCTGTATTTTCTGTATGAAGATTGCTCGCGACCATTGACAATGCTTTGAGTTTGAGTCTATGCGCACGGCTGAAACTGACAGTGAGCTGAAACCGCCACACCGGTTCGACTTGGTTACTGCTGGGGGTGGGGGGTGCGGGTGCGGGGTGGAGGGGGTGCTGATGGGTTGCTGTTCACTGCAGAAGGTGCTATTTTTTGTATATTTGTCTTCTGTCCTTTATCTCTACTCAAAGGTCACTTTGCTATCGGATTAAAGGGTAAATCCACCAGGATCTAGGTACATACATGTACACTAAAACCTCTCTAACCCACCACCTCCACAGATCGACCACTCCCCTATATCGATCACTTTATTTGGGTCCCAAACGATCGCCCATACAATACCATTGTAATGAAATGCAAAACTCCCTAAACCAACCACCTCCCTAAATGGACATTTAAAGTTGGTCCCATTGTCGGTGTATTTAGAGGGGTTTTACTGTATATGTATACTCTATAATCTATTATGGGAATATAAAAAAGGACACAACCAGATCTCAGTTCCCTCTGCTATATACATTCATCATTGCACTAGTATATAGACCTATTTCATATGACGTCAGCATAGGTAATTAGGTCAGTGCGTGTGCAGCTTGGCTGCAGGTCAACATACAGTCACACTGCAAACTCAATGGCTCTGAGCAATCTTCATACAGAAAACATGAAATATCTCTAAAACTGCACAACTTAGAAACAAACCGCTTGGCACACAAACAGATAAATTTAAATTGATATGCTTAATGTTCTGTATTTCTATGAAATTTTAATAAAATTGATGTTTTGCACTGCACGTATCAGCAAACGTCAATGGCCGAGCACCATGTTCATACAGGAAAAGTGAAAGATCTCTCAAAAAAAAAGAATGCACCACCTAGAAACAAACTGATTGGCACCCAAAGAGATAACATATTCAACGAACAGATTATATTAAATTAATGCTATATTATTCTTTATTGCTATTAATTTTAATCAAATTGACGTTTTGCACTGCGCGTGCGTGTGCCTTTGTTCTGCAGCCAACGTGCGCGCGCATGCAAACTGTTTATAAACATCGAAAGGGGTCTATATACAATATAATAATCCAATGCTTAGTTACAAATCTGGCCACACCGGCGCCACCTGTGAGGGGCTCTGACCACTTGGATACCAGCTGTGTCTAGTCATTACCGCCTCCAGACCCGCTCAGACGGTCATTTTTAACTCTTTGGTGTGCAATTAACATATTCCCGCTGTAATATACAAGTGGCCGGGTCGAGCTCTGTACTGCAACTGCCTTTATTGATTAGTCAGTCCTTATTATCTCAGTTGCTGGTCACGTGATCACCTTATCAGCTGGCTGGCTAATTAGCAAACATTACACCCATCAGAGAATATAATCTTTCATACTGTTCCCCAAGTACATCAGTTTTCTTGTTATTCTGTTTTACCGAAGGCCAACTGTATTCAGTGAAACCTCTCTAACCGACCACCTCCACAGATCGACCACTCCCCTATATTGATCACATTGTTTTGGTACCAACAATACTGTCATGGGGGTGATGAAAATGGGAAATATTGTGCCTAGAGTGGGACTCGAACCCACATATCTTTGCATTCCAGGCCAGTGTGCTAACCATTACACCACCTAGGCTCCCTGTTTCTAACTAACGCCACCGTTTCTAACTAACGGATGCTCAACACTGTCATTCACACCCGAGAATTTTTATATATAATATAGGAGGAGCTACAAATAATAAACAAACACGAGAGGGTAAATGGATTGGCAACTTTATATATATCTCCCGACCAATTGCTCGGAATACCCGTACCAGTAACAAAAAGAAAAAGAAAAAACAAGTGAGTGGGGCGAGGCAGGCGCTCCGACGGTGTATGTATAGGCCAACACAGGACCGAAGCACCGCCGGAGCAGGCTCGCAGCAAGGTGGCATAATGCTAATGAATCAATAGACCGTTTCGCAATAACATTGGGTAACATATTCAAATGGACATAATGTATTTTACGCCTACCTATATTTGCATAATTCTTTATATGCCTTATAATCTCTTAATGTCACTAAGCACACCAAAATAAAATCTTCCATGTTTAAAATTCAAATATCTCCAAAATTAGTCATCGAAGTTACTCCAAACTAAAGTCAGGTAGATTCTAACGATCAACCTATTATATTTATCCCTCAGACAGGATGGCCGAATGAGTTAGAGCGTCCATCTCCCATGTTGGTAGAGCATGGGATCATGGGTTCGAATCCTGGTTGAGTCAAAACAATAACTTCAAAATTGATACTTGTCGCTTCCTAGCCAGGCACTCAGCATTATTAGAATAGGGCAAGGAGCAGTGGAATGAGGAAGACCCAATCGTCCACGATTGAAATTTCCCCTGCTTAAACAACTAATGTATCAAAAAAATAACTAAAAATGTCAGAAAGTCAAAACCATCGGACTGTGCAACCCTTAGCATTCCGACGCACATGCCTCGACATGTTTTACTACCTCCGAGTCATTAGAGCAGCTCAGACCAGCTCGCATTAACTCCAGGGTTCCCGTGTGGGGAGCGAGGTCAGGCTAAGTGTGTGGGTGACCTCCATGCTGGATACCCTCCATCAGAGTACCCTCTGTCAGAGTACCCTCTGTGAGTGCCCTCTGCCCCGTGGACCCCGGCAACCCACTGGTGAGCGATGCGATGTTTACCACCTGGCGTCTGGCCGCTCCATTTTCAGTCGACTGCGCAGGCAGCTGCGCATATCCCACACGCGGGCATTTCCGGTTATGTGTGCGTGACCCGGTGTGGCGTGCTCAGCCGTGTGCCGTGCTCAGCCGTGTGCATAGACTCAAACTCAAGGCCTTGTCAATGGTCGTGAGTCACTAACCTTATAAATTTAATATAATGTTTTGGGTAAAGATGTTTTCTATATGTGTACTGAGCGATTTGTTTCTAGGTGGTGTGGCTTTAGAGATATTTCACTTTTCCTGGATTTTCTGTATGAAGATTGCTCACGACCATTGACAATGCCTTGAGTTTGACGGTACGCGCAGTGCAAAACATTAGTTTTAATCAAAATTAATAGAAATCAAGAACCCTAACCTTATTAATATAATCTTTTTGGTGAAGATGTTTTCTATATGTGTACCAAGCGATTTGTTAATAGGTGGTGTGGTTTTAGAGATATTTCACTTGTTCTGTATTTTCTGTATGAAGATTACTCATGACCATTGACAATGCCTTGAGTTTGAGTCTAATCACATGGCTGAGCACGGTACACGGCTGAGCACGCCACACCGGTATCGCAGTTTTAAAAGGCACCCGGTTTAAAATGGGGTTTTCGACAATGCGCATGCACATGCATTTCTGCCTGATTGAGGTTGTACCCCGTGTTTAATAACTTGTTAATTGCTTGTTAACTTGTTAGTGTAGAGGATAATATATGGGTCACTCTCCTGAAAACTGGTCAGCATGGGATGGGATTTTAAAACATCAATAAAAAAACGTTCTACTTATTTATTTCCTTATACTTTAGATATTCATGTTCAGATTTGATGTAAGAAATAAGGGAAATAAAATAAACTGTGTGCAACTTTGTTTTTTTTAGTTTTGAAGTGTTTTTGTGCAAATTTTATTTTTTACAGTCACCCATTTGTAACATGACATATGGGACATGGTTGGCTCCTTACTAACATCCTTACTAAGACCATTTGAAAATAATTCGGAAGGCTAAATAAGCTTTACACGATAAAATGGCATTATTTGGATCATTACTCCTATTATGTTATTGTTACTCACATTACAAAGTTCAACACTTCTACAAATGTGACACATTTCATGTTCATCACCTAGTAGAGTTTGTTTACAATTCATATTTAATTAACTTGTGCATTAGATTTTCTCAAACATAGCATTCATAATGTAGGTTACTCATGTAAGCCTATTAATTATCCATGGAGGATTTTGCTATAAGTAGGCTAGTACAACAAATCCTATGCTGCTCTCTGAATAACAATCATTCTTTCACTAATTCACAGACCAAAGGAATTCTGTGAATAATAATCATTCTTCAGCAAAGCAGCTCAGCGAATAGATGGGATCACCATTCCAACTGCTCATGCGCTGAAAATGGCGTTGGCAACAAAGCAAATGGGTACAGCCATTGAGTTTGCCGATATGCGTATGGCAAAACTTCGATTTTATTCAAAATTAATAGAAATACATAACAATTTGGCATAAAATTGTATGAACAGATGCAATATAATGATCTGATGAATATATCTAAGACAAAACTAGCCATAGTTCAAAGATTTTGAGCTAAGAAACATACAATTCCACACAAAACAATGAGTCACTTTAAGGCTGATATCCAGATCACCATTATTAATTCTTGTTCTAAATATTAAAATGCCAAATGTGTCAACATACACTTGTTTCAGAGAAATATATAACCAATATCTGATTAAGCCTACTCATTTTCTAGTTCTACATATGTCATTAAAGCTGCATAGTTCGATGAAATATCAAATTTTCAAAACCAAACCAATTATCTAGATTTGATTTGACATATCTAACATAGATACTGTTGCACTTATTAAGCATTTGTTTCTGCGTAGAAAGCAATACTGAGTCAATTTAACAGCACCTGTTACTGCAGAAGTCTATTGTGTCAGAGTTTTGGCAAGCTTGCCAAAACTAATTTTCCATTTTTGCACTCAAAATATCTCAAAAGTTTACCATTTAAAATATAAGTAACTTTGAACTAATGTAAAGTAGATACTAGTGATCAATCAAATATATTTATCTCAGAAAAAATACAGAAATTCAAAACCATTGGACTATGAAACTTTAACCATAGGATATAAATAAAAACATGAATAAAATAAGTAAAACTGACTCTGGCTATGGCTCTAACACTACTCTGAGTGCCTAGATTTGTCTAAATCTAAATGCAGATGATATAAGATGTGCTGATTATATTGATGTAAATGCAATGCTGGATGAAAGATTAACATCTTTATTTATTATTTATATATATCTTTTTAGTTGGTATTTCTCTGTTTCAAACAAGACCTGAGATGAGCTGAAACCAGCACATTTCATAGCTGCACCCAATGTATTAATTAGCATTAGCCATGTGCTTCGCGTGGGTTTGTTTTTCTTCCACGCATCCCACAATGCACCGCGCCGCTGGAATGGCGAAGTAGTCTATTTGTTAGTTTATTATATCACATTTTAGCTACAGCTTGAAAGATGGAATAAATCAAATACCAAAAATCAAGCCTGTCATCGGGGCTGCATTGGCAGACCCCGGCGCCCGTCTAACCCGAGTCGGCCTGTCCACGTGGTGTGACCCGACCATTATCATACCACTAAACGGTCCGCCTCTCGCGACCAGAGCTGCGTATTCTGCTATTGCCATGCAGCAGAACAGCAATTATATGACAACCTATAACAGCTATAGGTCACGAGGGGCCAGCCGCGAGTGATTGCTGCTGCAGTCGATGTTTGTTTGTTGGGTTTGTTTGTTGTTGTAGTTGTTGTTGTTTGACGTCCTGGCAACATCAATGGTCATATCAGGACGGGTACCGACTTGTGACAGTGCACGATGATGGTGACTGTATAGTGCTGAGACCAGGTCGCTGGCACCATATCCCATATCCCACACAATCATATTAAGGTATAACGCCGTTAAACCAAAGTTGATTGGACCATAGAAATTTGTTTGGATTAACCTATCATTGCTTTAACCGAGTTTTGGCTTTGACTTTGACTTGGCTTTGGCAAAAACGTGGGTGCATTATGAATATAATATCCAATGTATGTGGACACTTTGATTATTGGTTGTATGTATATACAGTATAACCCTGTTAAACCAAGCTCGGTCAAACCAAACGATCGGTTAATCCAAACTTGTTTTGGCGGCCTGGCAAAATACTACCATTTATCATATAAAAAAGTTGGGGGGGGGGTCTCAGATGATCTTATAACCACATGAAAGTTTGGTTTAACTGTACAGAAAGTGGTCTGGGGTCCGACAATTTTGTTTGGATTAACCGATAATTTGGATTAACCAATGTTTTTATATGATAAATGGTAGTATTTTGCCGGGCCGCTGAAAAAAGTTTGGATTAAATGATCATATGGTTTAACCGAGCTTGGTTTAATGGGGTTATACTGTATCCAGATACTGTGTGAACAAGTTCTATCCCATTGATGCTGAGTACCAGGCTAAGTAGGAACATGCATCAATTTAATAAGTTGTTGGGTTGACTTGGAGTTCGAACTCACGCCTCCCAGACATGTAAGCGAATCCGCTTATTCATATATTTGAGATATAGTCGTGTTAATATCCTCCAGTGCGACTGAGTGTGTTGCGCGTCCGTTAGGGATGGGGCTGGCCGGTGCCGGCGCCACCGGTCACATATGTCAGGTGGAGGAGGCAAAGTATAGAAATAATCAGTGCAATATTAGAAGTAATTCCCTTACGAGAATTTATACTCGCATAATACGTTATGCATCACGTACATATATAGCAAATATATACAGTAAAACCTCTCTGGGACTGACTTTAAGTGGTCTATTTAGGGAACTTGACAGCTTAGTGAGTTAGAATAAGGTTACAATGGTATTGTTGGGACCCAAATGAAGCGATCGATATAGGGGAGTGGTTGATCTGTGGAGGTGGTCGGTTAGAGATGTTTTACTGTATGCATATATATTCATCATAGATGTAGACGGTACGACTGCTGAGGGGGAGGGGTGCTAATGTGGAGAGCAGGGTGTGACATGGCATGAGGGTTGGGTGTGCGGGAAATGTGAGCATACAGGAGAAAGGCCAAGGGTAACCTCGTATAAACATAAATAATGTTAACACCCCAACCTTCCCAATGCCGTGCACCAAGCCAGTAGCGAAAAAATACCTTCTGTTTTTTCTTCTTTAAATTGTTTTTTATTGGGTTGACTTAGTTTGCATTCGAATACAAGACCCCCCCCCTCCCAACCCTCCATCCCACCACCCCCATCAGGGGAAGTTAGCTAGCATTCTTAAGCTGAGATTCCTTACACGCGGTATGCGATCTGCGAATGCGAATGCGAATGCGGCAAAAAATCGAAACGCCTTGAAGTCAATGGGCTGCAACCCTTACATACGGTATGCGAATGCGAATGCGAATGCGAATGCGAATGCGACAACTCGATCGGTCCCTGTAGCGATCGGTCCGGCATGCGGCATGCGACACGGGGGTGCGAATAGATTAGCATCAGTCGCATTTGTCCATTGATATAAGGCTGGAGGAGGCGACTGATAATTACGGACAGCCGGGACAGGGTGGTGTGAATAGAAAAGCATCAGTCGCATTTGTCCATTGATATAAGGCTGGAGGAGGCGACTGATAATTACGGACAGCCGGGACAGGGTGGTGTGAATAGAAAAGCATCAGTCGCATTTGTCCATTGATATAAGGCTGGAGGAGGGGACTGATAATTACGGACAGCCGGTGCAAACATGTAGGTTTATGCGGCGGACCTGTTAGGAAGCAGTCTTCATATTTGGGACGGTCCTAACATCCCTCTAAGCAAGCTAAACTGAGCCATGTTTGGACCGTCCCATTCTGTGTGTGTGTGTCTCTGTGTGTGTATCTGTGTCTGTGTGTGTGTGTCTGTGTGTGTCTGTGTGTGTGTCTCTGTGTTGTGTCTCTGTGTGTGTCTATGTGTGTGTATCTGTGTGTATGTGTGTGTCTCTGTGTGTGTCTGTGTGTGTGTGTGTCTCTGTGTTGTGTGTCTGTGTCTTTGTGTCTCTGTTGCTGTGTGTGTGTCTGTGTGTGTATCTCTTTGTCTCTGTGTGTGTTTCTGTGTGTGTGTGTCTCCGTGTCTGTGTGTGTCTGTGTGTGTGGTGGTGTGTCTGTGTGTGTGTCTGTGTGTATGTCTGTGTGTGTGTCTCTGTGTGTCTCTGTGTTGTGTCTCTGTGTGTGTCTCTGTGTGTGTATCTGTGTGTGTATCTGTGTCTGTGTGTGTCTGTGTGTGTATATGTGTCTGTGTGTGTCTCTTTGTCAGAGACACAGA
Organism: Branchipolynoe longqiensis; assembly: GCA_030323885.1. Taxonomy (NCBI): domain Eukaryota; kingdom Metazoa; phylum Annelida; class Polychaeta; order Phyllodocida; family Polynoidae; genus Branchipolynoe; species Branchipolynoe longqiensis. The sequence continues at coordinate 78,304,495 of CM059195.1, forward strand.
CACACAGACACACACGGACAGCCGGAACAGAAAGCAACAGAATACCAATGAATGTACACATGGGTGCACACTTTTATATGCTGCTTACCGCATGCCGCACGCCGCATGCCGTGTGTAAGGAATCTTCCCATTCGCATACCGCATGCCGCATGCGCATGCCGCATACCGCATACCGTGTGTAAGGAATCCTAGCTTTACTGATTCAGCCACCCCATCCGATGAGATTAAGCAAACATAATAATGATAATACTAATAATACATCAAATTGGCCAAGAAATTCAAGAAGAGGACAACATCGGTTGCATTGTTTCTTTGTTTTTGCCTTTCAACAGTGTGCACTTATGGCAGCTTTATAGTGCTGCTCCACTGGGAGACCAGGCCGCCAGAACCATGACCCGATGTCCCCCACAGTCACATTATCCCCATACCCAGCCAACCAATCCTTGTCCGATCATACTAATGCCGATCACCAGGCTAGGTAGCGACAAGTATCAATTATATAAGTCATTGATTTGACTCAGCTTGGATTCGAACACCGGACCTTCCACATGGGAAGCCTGAGCTCTACCGATTCAACCACCACGTCCTGATGTTGACTTGACTTCTGGGGGGTTCATAACCTTGCAGAACTGCAGCAATATCGAGAGGCACCGATAAATCGGTCCAATCTTTGGTTGAAGAATAATCTTCTGGTGGGGCGGTTGTAGAAGCTGGGGACAACCATCATCAATCAATCAATGGGTGCCGTCTTCTCGAAGAAGGTTGGCTGCAATGGACCTCCATCTCGTCCTGTCATTCGTTCCTCTCACGCATTCCGCTTAGCTCATTGCTGTCCACTCAGTGATGTTGTCCATCCATGTTATTCTCCTTCTCCCTCTTGGTCTTTTCCCTTCTATCTTCCCTTCCAGTATTCTTCTCTGTGATTCCCGGTGTCGTATCATGTGGCCAAAGTATTTAATCTTTCTGTTTTTGATCGTTGGTTGACAACCAAAGACCCTATAATACTAAGACGGCTCACTCCCTATCTCTCCAATGGTAATGACAATTTCGCAGTGCCACCTTGTGGTGGGTTTGATCAGCCGGCTGCTGGTTGGTGTTTCACATGTAAACACACACAATTATATTATACATGAGATAGGCAAGTATGAATCTACATCAATATGAAATTGCTATGAACAAATATACACATCATCATCAGCATCATCATCAGCATCGCCATCATCACACATCTTTCACATTCATATATACATTTATACACATAATATAGCACCTGTTTAACCAAGAGAACAGCCAGCGCACCAAGTGGTGGGTTTGATCATTTTGATTACACAGTACAGGCTGAGTGAGCCGTCTTAGTATTATAGGGTCTTTGGGACAACTTTACAATCTACCAAACGATGAGTCGTTGGGATGGCCCCGAATCTCTCTGGTCCGGCGGTTGCAGAGCACTCATATCCAGTCAACAGCAGCAAGGGTTCAGGAGGAAGGGATGGGTAAAGGTGGGTTCAGCGGTTCCAGCAACAAGAACAAAACAAGAGAAACGATAAGGTAAAGCCCCCCACCCAAGCGGACAATTCCCTTGATCAGGGGGGAGAAGTAAGCCCGGGAGGAAAAAAAAGGGTAGAGTATAGGAAAGAGAAATGAGGAGGGTTGAGTCAAAGGACCGTGTCTATTTGCTCTATGGTGATCAGCCGGCGAGCCAAAGACATGGACAGAGTAAGAGTAGAAAGTGAAATGCTGGTGGGCTCCCCCTCCTGGAACTCTTTTCAGACATATCAAGGAGGAGCAAGGCCAGCAGACACCGGTCAATTATGCGCTTCTATAACCGGCTGGTTCTCGGTGTCCCTACTTGCCATCATAATCGGAACGCGCCACCCAAAAGCAACGCAGCGCCGTATGGTGGAGATGAGGAGTCGCTCGACGCTGATTGGGTCGCGTGGCCGGCAGAGGGCGCGTTTTACCAAACAATTCACCTAACCACTTCCTCAGAATGTGACAGTTCGAATGCCATGTGTTTGCAGTCTGAATTCCCAGGGAGCAGCACTATTAAGTCGCCATGAGTGTGCACTTGTAAAAATATACGGTCTTTCGGTCATGATAGCCAAGCTTGGAATCATATCAATATCTCCTGAGACAGTATTGGGGACCATTGTTATGTAATAGTGATGCAATGTGTGCCCACTCACTGTATGACATATAAATAACTATGTGTAAATGTTATGACGCACAGTGCCCGATGTCCGGATATTAAGATACTGTTACTAATTTCAGAAATGTTCCCTCCATGCACCAGGAAGAGTGCAAATGGAGAGGGACATGTATTATTGTTTACTGTTCCTGTATGACGACTACTTGTTACCGTGGAACTGCTGGGTAAGCACACCCAATCAGTCTGCATATATTAGGGACACCACCTGCCCTGGGGTTGAGTGACAGGTGCCCCCTCTTGGGCACCACCCCTCCCAAGCTGCAGAGGTGTCTGATTGGCTGGCTGTGTGAGCCCAGTCACTCTTGTACTCCATGTACTTGTTGGACAGCCAAGACACTCACTCTAGAGATACCAAAGGAAGCAGTTCACCACTGAGCTGTGCGTAACACCCATAGGACTTAGGTTCAATGGGCTGTAGGCACTCATTTTGACTGAACAAGCATAAGCTATGTGTGTGTCTGTGTAGCAGGTTGTAATGTAAGTGAGTCAGGGTGGCAGGTCACTAGTACTAGTAGGTGAACAAGAGTTGTAGCAATAAAGCTCAACCTTATCACTGTCAATCTTGTGTGACTTGTCTCCCTTTCTTTCTTATGAGTTGTGTTTTGGTATTTAGTAGAGGGAGACTGGCAGACAGTTGCCAGGATCCTCCTGATAGTAGTGAGTATAAGAGGAGTAACTGCGACTGCCAGCAGTAAATTCTTCACACTATTACAAATCGGTAACTGTCCTGATATGACCTTAGATGTTGCCAGGACATAAACCTTCACCAAGAAACCAACCTCGAACCCCATGTACCGTCTCCCGTGTCCTTCTAGATAAAAGGTTCACCCCTACTCAGAGGAGGTACCCTCGGTATAGGTACTCTGGGTAGGGGTGAACCTTTTATGTAGTTAATGTCTAATCATCGCCGGGAGAGGAGGAATTCTAACAAGATAAACATAAATAATTAAAAAGGACTGTAAGATTCAGACAAATCAGCTAAAACTTACATTTAAAAGAGATCACCTTTTTCCGTCACATGAACAACCATTTGCTGGTAAGGAATACAGGATACAGGACAGGATCCACGTATCTTGGTTTGTTAAGGGCCCGTCCAACATTTTCAACACGGTCACAGTCGTACAAAGTGTACAATAAATAAAAGGAGAGATGGGTGACAGTCAAGTATGATTTTTAGTATTTAATAAAATGTTGATATTCAAAATATACTTAACGAAATATTTTAATATGTTGATGTGCACTACTTTGGGCATCGTTGGGTGGAGATGGGGGCAGGAGGGGTCTGGAAAAGTAGTAGGCTTTCTATGTCTGCAAAAATGTTGAAAACGTTGGAATATGGCCCCTTGGTAATATGGTAGTATAACTATTGCCCGACACCACGCACAGGACAGCGGTGGATGATCACCCACCAACACACACTACATAACTATGCTAACAACCTAATACATAAATAAGTTCCAAAAAAATACAAAATCAATCAAGTTAAAACTACTCAAAAAGTGACCATATAATAACAATCGAAAAAACACATCATAACAATTTAGTTAAAAATACTACATAAATAAGTACAACTACCTAATAAATACAAATCATAAATACGTCAAAATACTCCATAAATAAGTCACAATACTAATCAATAAGTCAAATATCTCCAAATACGTACCACTTAATAATAAATAGTAAAATATAATCAAAATAAAGTAGTCCAAATATGATACAATAGTTACAATAATCAAACATACGTTCAACATAATAATAAATCTGTCACACTAATACATACACTACGTTAACACTACATAATCAATATAGTTAAGCAAAATAATAACAACGGAACAATCTCTTACATCCGTGAAAGATTAAATAACACTTAAGTTACAAATTCATCACAATAAGTCCAAATAATACTACATCACGTAAAATCCTACTCATAAGTTTCCCCAATACTACATAAGTTAACCATACTATATACTAATTCACTTAATAATACATACGTTAAAACATACATAAGTTCAAATATAATAATAGTTTAAACAACTGCATTATAAAGTTCAACTATAAAAATATGTTTAACAATAATACATAAATCAGGAACACTAAGAAATAAATAAGCTAAATAATAATAAATAAGTATAAAAATAATAATAACTAAGTTAAAAATAATATACATAAGTTAAAATATTGCAAATCTGTTAAAAATAATCCGAAATAAGTTCAAAAATACTTACAATAAATAAGAAAAATAATTAAAAAAAATAAATAATAGTACAAAATAATAATAAATAAGGTAACAAAAAAAATTAATAATACAATAAAGTTCATAAAAATATAAAACTAAGCTTAGAATCAAATTGTTGAAATAAGTTAAAAAAAATAATAAAAATATGTTAAAATAATCATAATTAAAAGTAAAAATAATAATATATTAGTTTAAAAAAAAATAATAATAACTAAGGCAAAATAATAATCAATTAATAAGTTAAACAAATAAATTACAGTATACAAAATAAGAAAAATAATAAATAAGTAACAAATATAATAACTAGATCAAAAATAATAAATACAGTTAAAAATACTACAAGCTCATTAATCACTTCCTAATTCATACGGACAACAAAATGAAATCTACTCCATAAGACGTTCAAAAATACAAAACGCTAGAACAACTACCAAACACAACACCCCAACTTTACACCCCGCAGGTAAATAAGATCCTACTGCCCTCCATTAAATTTACTTTATAGAACAAACAATTATTAACACCACATAAAACATAAACCCCCGTCCCCATACACCTCCTCCACTCCGACCCCCCCCAACCTACCTCCAAATCCTCACACCCACCGAAACACCACTACAAAACTAAGTGCCCCCCCATCTCCGTCCCCCATGCCGCGTCCCTCCCCCCCCACCCTCACTTCTCCCACTGGTCCTCCCTCCCTCCCCCCTCCTTCCCCTCCACCACCAACCCACCAACCCCCACCACCACCCACCTACCCCCCCCACCACCACCCACCTAACCCCCACCACCCACCTAGCCCCCACCACCACCCACCTACCCCCCACCACCCCCCACCTACCCCCCACCACCACCCACCTACCCCCACCACCACCCACCTACCCCCACCACCACCCACCTAACCCCCACCACCACCCACCTACCCCCACCACCACCCACCTACCCCCCCCCTTCCCACCCACCTACCCCCCCCACCGCCCCCACCACCTACCTACCCCCCACCACCCACCTAACCCCCACCGCCCCCACCACCCACCTACCCCCCCCCACCCCCACCTAACCCCCCCCCACCCCACCCACCCCCCACCACCCACCTAACCCCCACCACCCCCCCACCACCACCCACCTACCCCCTCCCACCCCCCACCTAACCCCACCACCCCCCCACCTCACCCACCCACCACCACCACCCCCACCTACCCCCCACCACCACCCACCTCACCCCCCACACCACCACCCCCACCACCCACCTAACCCCCACCACCACCCACCTAGCCCCCACACCCTCCCCATCCTCCTCCCCACGCCTCCCCCCCCCCCCCCCCCCCCCCCCCCCCCCACCCCCCCCCCCCCCCCACCACCCCACCCCACCACCCCCCACCACCCCCCCCCACCCCCCTCCCCCCACTCCCCCCCCTCCACCTCCTCCCACTCCCCCCCGATCCTCCTTCCCACTGGTCCTCCCCCCCTCCCTTCCCCCCTCCCTCCCCCCTCCCCCTCCCCCCTTCCTCATCCATCCCGTACACGGTACCCGGGTCTTCCATTCTCACTCACTCACTCACTCACTCACTCGGCAGCATCAGCAGCATCAGCAGCAAGCAGTCACTCTCCTCCATCCTGCTCTCAGTCTCTCAGTCTCTCAGACCCCCAGCCCCGCCCCCCGACAGCAAATCCACCACCACACACAAACAACACAATGGCCAAGTTCGCCGGCAAGTGGAACCTCACCGCGAGTGACAATTTCGACGAGTACATGAAGGCTCTCGGTGAGTTGTCGCTTTATCGTTTATGTTTGTATTGTATTCAGTATTCTGCTCCAGAGGTCCCAACGACAAGACTACATAGCCCTCTGCGTTTGGTGGCAGCTGCTGGTTCCCAGTTTGACACAAGAGACGGCAGTCACACCGCCGGTACGACCTGTGTGTAGTCGAGGCAGTGACTGTCAGGACAGGACAGCAGCAGATTGTGCCTTTTGTGAGCCGGTGTGGCGGTTTCAGCCATGCGCCAGTTTCACCCGTGCGCATAGACTCAAACTCAAGGCATTGTCAATGGTCGTGAGCAATCTTCATACAGAAAATACAGAAAAAGTGAAATATCTCTAAAACGACACCACCTAGAAACAAATCGCTTGGCACACATATAGAAAACATGCTTACCAAAAACATTATATTAAATTTATAAGGTTAGTGATGATGCTGTTCGATTTTGACGCATTCACATGAAACTAACAGTCAGCTGAAAACGGCAGTCAGCTGTAACCGCGACACCGGTACAACCTGTGTGTAATCGAGGCAGTGACTGACAGGACAGCAGCAGACTGTGGCTTTTGTGTGCGGCTTAGCCTTAGGCTTAGGAAATAATCAAATTTTGTGATAAAGATGTGTATGTATTTGGATGTGTGGTTGTAGCTCTAGAGGTCGCAACGTCTAGACCAACCAGCCTCTCGGTATGGTGTCAGTCAATTGCCATTTTTTTCTCAGTTTGTCACAAGAGGCGGCAGTTACAACGCCGGTACAACCTGTGTGTAGTCGAGGCAGTGACTGACAGGACAGCAGCAGACTGTGGCTTTTGTGTGCGGCTTAGCCTTAGGAAATAATCAAATTTTGCGATAAAGATGTGTATGCATGTTGTGGTTGTTGTCGCTAGCATCAGAGCATGGGAATTCAGCTTATTATTAATATATCCTGCTATATCTAATCGTAAGGGCCCATCCCTAGGTTCCATGTGGTGGGTACCCAGCTGCATACCACCTGAGATTATATTCTACAAGAAAAGAAGAAAAAAAAAAAATATATATATATCCCCCCCCCCTAGCCTGCGGCTAGCCTGAGGCTATATACCGAGGTAAAATATATATATATGATGCTTTATAGCAGTTTAAAGTTGCATAGTCCGATGGCTTTGAGTTTCTGTCATTTTCTGAGATAAATACATTAAATTGATCATTATAAGCTACTTTACTTTAGGTTGAAGTAACTTTTAGTTTAAATGGCTAACTTTGGAGATATTTGAAGTGACAACATGACAAATTAATTTTGGCAAGCACGCCAAAACTCTGATGCCATAGGCTTATGCAGTGACAGGTTCTATTAAATTGATTCCCCGCGCCCTTCTATGTGGCAACAAATGCTTAATAACTGTACCAGTATCTAAGATAAATGTGTAGAATCAAATCTAGGTAAGTGTTTTGGTTTTGAAAATTTGATGCTTCATCGGACTATGCAACTTTAAACCATCACGTTTTAGAACACATACGACCAGTCAGGATGGCCGAATAAGTTGAACATCCGTCTCCTGTTTTGGGAAATCGGGGGATCCAAACCCATGGGTTTGTGGGTTCGAACCCTGATCGAGTCAAACCAATGACTTAGACATTGATACTTGTCACTTCCTAGCCTGGCATTCTGCATTATTAGAATGGGGCAAGGACTGGTTGGCTCAGTGTCAGGATAATGTGACTGAGTGGGATATCAGGTCATAGTGCTGGCAGCCTGGTCTGCCAGTGGGGCAGCACTATAAAGTCGCCATGAGCGCACACTGTCACAAGTCAGTACCCATCCTGATATGACCTTAGATGTTGCTAGGACGTGAAACAACAAACAATCAAGTATAACACATACAGAAGACGTGCATAGAATCCAAAATAGATGGCCCAGCACCGTGTGTAGGGATAGTATATTGGGAAAAGATAAATGTGAAATTAGTATATATCTTTTAAAGGGAGGACAGAAAGCCTACTATTTTGTCAGACCCCCCCTCTAATCCCACCATCCCTCCCCCCCCCCCAAAAAAAAAGTAGTGCACATCAACATATTTATATATTTCGTTAAGTACATTTTAAATATCAACATTTTATTCAGTATTAAAAGTCATACTTGACTGACACCCTTCCCTCTCCTTTTATTGAATGCTTTGCGCAACCATGAACATCTTGAAGAGATATAAAACACAAGGCAGTTTAGTAAAAAAAAAAATGACTCGAGAAGTTTCAAGAATCTCGATTCCTCGAATGGTTTCAAGCGCAAAAACTGCGGAATGAAATGAAACCACGACTACTATAATTGAAAACGCGAAAGACCGAAAGACTTTAATATTGGTATTTATTATTGTCTTTGTTTTTATCGTCACATGTCAGAGTTGAGTATCATGATTTCAAGGCTTTACAGAACTTGACCCCACCAAAGATAACAGTATGGGTGGGTGGGATGGCTCAGAACGAAAGGCTTAAGAGACGATGTTGAACGACCCGCGGTCACGGCGAAAGTGAATCAAACCGGCGGCTATTTGGTTAATATGAAATTCTTACGCTAGGTGGCGGGGCGGCGCAGCGCCGGGCCTTAGTCTATAAATAGAATAGATGCTTTGTATCCAGCTGAGTAAGACGTCGGTCATACGCATTCAATTACCCATGTTTTTCCGTAACATGCACAATTATTTAAGCTGAAGCTGCCACCATTTAAATAATCAAATCTGATTGTTCGCAGAAGCTGCCACATCCCCTATATTATGCCCTACTCAATATGAAACTGATAGACTTTTAAACTGGAAAGCACAACAATAAATTCCATTTTACAGAAAACAACTCAATGGATTTGTCGGTTTTTTGCGCCTAAACCCTTCTTAATGAAGTTTGGTCCTATTTTTGGTGCGGGTGGGGGTGGTGGGGGGGTGGTGTTCTTTTCAGGGGGTTTTGTGTGATGCGTTTCCTTCTTTTTTTGAGGAGGGAGGGGAGCTATGTGAAGAAGGTACCAATGATGCTATGCTCCTCTCACTTCACCCAAACTCGGAGAAGGCCAGACTAAAGCTAAGATTCCTTACACGCGGTATGCGGCATGCGGTATGCGAATGCGGCAAAAAAATCGAAACGCCTTGAACTCAATGGACTACACCCCTTACACGCGGTATGCGAATGCGAATGCGAATGCGACAACTCGATCGGTCCCTGTAGCGATCGGTGCGGCATGCGGTATGCGGCACCCAGGGTGTGAATAGAAACCTGAGTGTGATGTGTCCATTAGTTTAACACTAGGAGAGGTGACTGAGCATTACGGAACGGTCACACACAAGGCTTCTGAGTGGAAACATATGGTAGTGGTGGTGGTGGGGGGTTCTGGTTGGTAAAAATGCTACCAGAGCCACAAAAATATGAATACTTATCTATAATTTGGTAATTATAAAGGTAAGAACCTCCATGTGACGTACCAAGAGTTACATAGATATAGATGCCATATTAGGCCATATACAGTGCAGTATGGAGTATACTTGTTTATTTTTATTTTTTAAATATAGCCAGTCGTGTGCCGCATGCCGCATACCGCGTAGAAGGAATCTTCCCATTCGCATGCCGCATTCCGCATACCGCGTGTAAGGAATCTTAGCTTAAAGCTAGCATTCCTTACACGTGGTATGTGGCATGCGAATGCAGCATGTGAACGGGATGATTCCTTTCACGCGGCATATGGCATGTGGCATGCAGCGATTTGGTTTTATTTTAATACAGTAACAACTTTTAAAAGTCCTTATTTTCTTTAATACTAGACTGATTTTCACAAATGAAGTGCCATTTTATTTAAAATTCAATATACTAAAAGGTGAAATCTATTAAATCAAGCTCAAAAACTATTTTTGCAAATCACTGAATGTCTGTATATGTGGCGTTGATAACCAATGTGAATAGGGACACCCCCCCAACCGTTTGAAGTGAAACCCCACACCAGACACATCGCAGCTGTTGAGCAGCTCACCATGGGTTTCCCCTTGCGTTTTTCTATTCGCATGCTGCACCGATGGCTGCATGGACCGATTCAGTTGCCGCAGCCGCATTTGCATTCGCATGCCGCGTGTAAGGAATCACCTCCATTGACTTACAGGCATTTCCATTTTTTGCCGCATTCGCATTCGCATGCCGCATGCCATGTGTAAGGAATGTAGCCTTTATCAATCACCAGCTCAAAGCAGTAGAGGTTGGTTGTTGGAGTTTTACATCCTGGCAACATCTAAACTCATATCAGGACGGGAACCGACTTGTGACAGTGCGCACTCATGGCGACTCTATAGTGCTGCCCCACTGCCATGGGAAATCAGGTGACTGGAACCATGACCCGATATCCCACTCATTATTATCCTGACACTGAGCCAACCAGTCATTGTCCTATCTTATTAATGCCTAGCGCGAGGCTAGGAAGCGACAAGTATAAATTTGTTAAGTCATTGGTTTGACTCGACCACGGTTTGAACCCGTGGGTTCGAATCGCACGATCTATCAAAAGGGGAGACGGACGCTCAACTCATCAAAGACTGTGGTATGTGATGTCCTTTCTGTGGGAAAGGGCATATAAAAGACCCATTGCTGCTTATCGGAAAGAGTAGCCAATGTAGTGAGTTTCCTCCAAAGAAATATGTCAGGATGACCGTATGCTTGATGTCCAATAGCCAATGATACGAAAATGAATGTGCTTTAGAGACGTCGTTAAATAAAACAAGCTTTACTTTTTTTATATATGTGTATATAATAGTATGTCTGTATATATATATATATGTGTGCTGGTTACTCGTATACCTCAGTCGCACAGGGCTTGCGACCCAAAAAATGTGCCCTGTGTTGCTTATTGTTTTGTTTGTTTGTTGTTGCTTTAAATCCTAGCAACATCTAAGGTCATATCAGGACAGGCACCGACTTGTGACAGTGCGCACTTTATAGTGCTGCCCCATTGGGAAACCAGGCCATCAACATCATGACCCGATATCCCACACAGTCACATCATCCTAACACCGTGCTAACCAGCCCCTTATCCTATCCTAGTAATGCCGAGCACCAGGCTAGGTAGCGACAAGTATCAATTTTGTAAGTCATTGGGATTCGAACTCACGACCTTCCGCACGGGGCCTGCGCTCTACCGATTCGGCCATCACGTCCGGTTCTCCGTTTTGCCAACTAGACCATTCCCAAGTGCAGGTCACGTGATGGTGACGTCACTGGTCATGTCTATGTGTGTGCTAATTTTGACTTGCCGTTGAGTTAGCAGCTGAGACACCTGGCAGTCTGGCCTAAGGGCAGGTACAGGTGGACAGAGTATCATGTTGGTTGTTGGAGTTGTATGTACTGGCAACATCTCAGGTCATATCCCCCCCCCCCCCCAATAGCCGATGTCTAGCCTACTTTTTGTGCTGGGGGCGGGGGGGGGGGGGTCGTTAAACAAACAAACAAAAAATATGAGGTCATGTCAGGACGGGTACCGACTTGTGACAGTGCGCACTCATGGTGACTTTATAGAGCTGCTGCCCCACTGGGAGATCAAGCCGCCGGCTTCATGACCCGATATCCCAATCAGTCACATTATCCTAACACTGAGCTAATCAGTCCTTGCCCTTTCCTAATAATGCTGATCGCCTGGCTAGGAAGTGACAAGTATCAATTTTTACGTCATTGGTTTGACTCGATGAGGATTCTAACCCATGATGTACTAAAACCGGAGACGGACGCTCAACTCATTCAGCCATCCCGTCTGGTCAGAGTATGATGTTGTCGCATCACAAATTAAAGCTGCATAGAGGCAATTGTGATTAGGGCTGGAAGACCAGTGCATTAGCACTGACAACATGTTATTCAGAGGAATAAAAAACACTTGAACAAAAAAAAAATAGTCCGATGAAAGCATCAAATATTCTAAACCAAAACACTTAACCTAGATTTGATCCTGCATATCAGACTTAGACATGGGTGTAGTCATTAAACAGTTTTCGCAGTTATGTCTTCCTGTACTATGCGGATATTCTCGAAAATGAGCAAACCAAGCTTTTCAGTATGCAGGCCAAAATTAATTTGGTATCTTTTCACTTAAAATATCTTTAAACAATAAAATAAGTCTTTAAAATAAAAATGACTTCAAAATAAACCAAATTAGACTGCAATGACCAACCTAATATATTTATCTAAAAGATGTAGAAGACTCTGTAAACCATCGGGTTATGCAGCCTGTCGCGTAGAACTGATAGCGACTTTATAGTGCTGCTGTCCCACTGGCGACTCGTATTGCCAGCACCGTGACCTAATATCCCACCGAGTCATATTATCCCGGTGTTGAGCCAGATAATGTGTCCGAGAGGGATATCGAGTCATGGTACCGGCAGCCCACTTTCCCAGTGGAGCAGCACTATAAAGCCACCGTGAGTGCGCACTGTCACAAGTTGGTACCCTCCTGGTATGAACTTAGCTGTTGCCATGACGTAACACTTCAACAAGCAAATAATGACCATTTCCATTATAGAAACGAAGCTTTGCATTGGCACAATTACCATATCATTGACCCAATTGACATACCATTGACCCAATTACTATATAAACCAACTCATAGCAATTGCCCAATTACCATAACATTAACGCAATTACCATAGCATTGGCCCAATTACCATAAAATTGGATCAGTTATCACAGCATTGACCCAATTATCATTGCATTGACCCAATTACCTTAGCATTGATCCAATTTCACCGTCAGATACTCGATAGAAGGGACAAGTTGTGTACATGGTCACACTGTACAAACCAGCTAATGTGCTGTGAGATTGATGTTCAGGTCCTCTCTGTCCACGCTTAATTGTCGATGTTGCTCGAAACATGGGTAATCGAACAAGCTGGAGTCGGATTCTTATTCAAACGCCCGGTGGCGCCGCCTATACTCAAACTTTAACATTAAATGTGTACATCGACGTCTAGCGGGTCTTTTGGAACTACGCCGAGTAAACCACGCAGAACTGGCGGACTTGCATATGTAAATTAAATATGACGTCAATAGATGAAATCTGTTACAAATTTACGGGAATTTGGCGCGCTCTTGACTTTTCGGCCCGGCTAGCTGCTATATAAAGCGAGCGAAACCCGAACTCGGCCACTACAACCTGGAGGCGGGCGGCGACGGGCACTTTACTCTGCCATCCCGCCCACCCCATAATAAAAGACTAGAACTATAGGGCTTAAGCATTTCGAGGCCTTCTCTCATTATACTCACGCATGTACGATTACCATTCTAGTGCATTAAAAAGTCCAAATATATACCATTCATCCGAGTCTGCGTACTTCGATTACATGTATTCAGACCAGGAAACAAAAAGTGGAAAATTACATGCGCGCTATACTTTTTATGAGCGTCGGGTCAGCCTTAGACAGGACCCCCTGTGATTTATTGCTTCATATTTAAATTTCATTACAATTTTGGTCGGGTTGCCCAATATTTAGTCCAGGAGAAAAAAGCGGAAAATGACATGCGCATTATAATTTTTACGAGTATTAGATCAGCCATAGACAAGACGGTTATGATTTATTGTTTCATTTAAAAATGTCATTATGATTTCAGTCGGGATGGTCGATATTTAGTCCAGGAGGAAAAAGTGGAAAATTACAATTTGTAATAACTTATGACAGTGCACACTCATGATAACTTTATAGTGCCCCACTTGGAGACCAGGATGCCAGCATCATGTCCTGACATCCCACTCAGTCACATTATCCTGACACTGAGCCAACCAGTCCTTGCCCTATCCTATTAATGTTGAATGCCTGGCTAGGAAGCGACAAGTATCAATTTTCAAGTCATTGATTTCACTTGACCAGCGTTCGAACCCATGGATTTGAATTCGCTGATCTCCCAAAACAGGAGACGGGCACTCTACTCATTCGGCCATCCTGTCTGGTCAGCATGTGTGGTGCAATACATGTATGCGTACAGTGCTGTCTGTACAGAACTTGTTCTTCCTCTTGTGAGTCGCTGACCTCAAAGCAATGTCCAAAGCAGTTGTGTACACAAAATCTGGAGTGCATCCACCATGCTTATTGACTCTAGTGATTGTGTGTGTGGGGGAGTTGGGGGGGGGGGGGGGGGGGGGGGGGGGGGTCAGAGGGGGAGTTGGGTGTTAGGGTTGGGAAGGGGGACTTTACAAATATAATATAATAAAATGATCACGTACAGAATCTAACAAAACATTTCAGGTTGACTTTTTCTTCTAAGTTCTTTTTCTTTTATAAATCTGACAAAGGATGATGAAAACAATTGTTTTTTATGTATCGTTTTATGTCCAATTCACAGCTGCATAGTCCAATGAAAGCTTCACTTTTTTAAAACAAAAAATGCATACAGTATAACCCCGTTAAACCAAACTTGAAGGGACCCTAGAAATTTGTTTGGATTAACCGATCATTGGTTTAACCGAGCTTTGGCTTCGACTTCGACTTGGCTTTGGCAAAAACGTGGGTGCATTATGAATTAGTAAGCGTGTATTGCACATGTAATATACAGTGTATGTGGACACTTTGATTATTGTTTTTTAATATATATATATAAGAACAAAAGACACATTTTTAATACAATATTTTATTGACTACTATATACTATATAAAGATAGCTCCCCATGAAGCTAGTGTATACATGTACATCTCATTACATTACATTGTACATCTCATTACAAAAAAAAAGTCTGTTATGGCCAATTGAGCGTACAAATGTCTTTACTTTGAGAAATAGTCTTGAAATGTCATGAAAGTTTGGTTTAACCATACCAGAAGTGGCCTGGGGTCCAACAATTTTGTTTGGATTAACCGACTTTGGTTTAACCAACTTTTTTATATGATAAATGATAGTATTTTGTCGAGCCGCCGAAAAAAGTTTGGATTAACCGATCATTTGGTTTAACCAAGCTTGGTTTAATGGGGTTATACTGTATCTAGATTTGAACCTACATATCCAACTTTGCTCCTGGTTCACTTGTTAAGCTTTTCTGAATAGAATGGGACAATATGTCAATTTACTAGAATGTGTTACTGCTAAAGGCTATGGTGTCAGAATTGTTGTATGCACACACAAAATAATTGTGTATGCTTTGACTTCAAATAGCTTCGAAGTTAGCCATGTAAAATAAAAGTTATTTCAATCAAAACTAAAGTAGATTAAAATGATCAACCTATTATATTTACATTCATAAAATGATAGAAACTCAAAACCATTAGACTATGAAACTTTAAGTAGAAAGAGACCCTTTTATCATCAGCTTTACTTTCAAGACACACACAAATATATATATATTATATTATATATATATATATTATATATATATATTATATATATATGGAGTGTCAAATATCACCCACCACTCCTTCTACAACATTTACTTCTGACAAAACATTCAATGGTTTGTTTAGTGCTTATATATATTATGGTATGCGGGTAATGCAGTACCTCGGATACCTTAGGTGGTAAAATACCTCAGGGAGTTTGACGCCCCTGCCTTGCAAAGTTCTAAACCACTGCCTTGTGGTACAAGTTCTGGTTCTTGATAGAATCAAAGGCTAAGGGAGCAAACCCTAACAGAAAACCATGTTATCATGGCAGCATTAAGGGCGGTGATGAATGGAACTCCCAACATCTCCCGACCAGCCACTGCAGGGACAAATAGTTTGCGCCTGTCTTGACATGTTCTTGCCGGTGTGAGACCTCTATTTGCTCCCTGAGAGAGTGCCGCTAGTAACTTGCAAAAGCCAGCAGCACTTCAATACTTTGCAAGCAGCTTTTATGAAATGTACAACTGCACAAAGCGGTGGTTAAATACTGAAAGCCGTCTTTGTCGCATTGCAACTGACAGCATGATGATGATCATATATATTATGATAAACTCAAATCCCTTGGATTATGCTACTATAAGTAATAAAATAGAAGCTTCAAAAATAGTATTAGTTTAAAGTTGCATAGTCCGATGGCATTGTGCTTCTGTAAGAACAAAAAGAATGCATAGAAATATATTCGGTTGCTTGATATAATCTACCTTACTTTACTTTGAAGTAACTTTTACTTTAAATGGCTAACTTTGGAGATTGATTCTACATATCTAACTTAGGTAACGATGCAGTTCTTAATCATTTGTTGCCGCATAGAAGGGAATACCAAGTCAATTTAATAGAACATGTTACTGCTGAAGGCGATGGTGTCAGAATTTTGACAAGCTTGCCAAAACTAATTTGACATTTTTACACTTTAAATATCTTAAAACTTAACCATCTAAAATAAAAGTTACTTCAAACTAAAGTAAGGTAGGTTATAACAATCAATTTAATAAATGTATCTCAGAAAAAAGAGCAGAAACTCAAGACCATCGGACTATGCAACTTTAAGCATAGAGGGTGAATAAGTTGTCAAAGTTTGTGGCTGGGTTTTGGGTGTGTGAGGGCGGCGGGGGGGGGTGTTTGGGGAAAGTGTGTGAGGGGGGTGGGGGTGGGGGGGGGGGGTGTTTGGGGAAAGGAGGCGGGTATGTTCTGTCTTTGTTCTTTGTTGTCTTTTTAAAATTATTTTTGTTGCAGCCTACTTGCTGTGAAACTGTAAGAGAGCGAGGGTTTGGTTGCTGGCTTTGTTGGGGTTTTAGGTCCTATCAACATCGTTTGTTTGTTTGTTGTTGTTTTACGTCCTAGCAACATCTAAGGTCATATCAGGACGGGTACCGACTTGTGACAGCAAGCACTCATGGCGATTTTATAGTGCTGCCCCACTGGGAAATCAGGCCGCCGGCACCATGACCCGATATCTATTGTCATATCAGGACTGGTACCGACTTGTAACAGACATTGCACCCTCATATGTGACTTTACGATATAATAGTGCCATCCCACTGGGAGTCCTGGAGGCCGCCGGCACCATGACCCGATATCCCACCCAGTCACATTATCCTGACACTGACCTAACCAGTCCTTGCCTCTATCCTATCAATACCGAGCGCCAGGCTAGGTAGCGATAAATATCAATCTTTGTTAAGTCATTGAATTGACTCATCTGGGATTCATCGAGCTCCTTCGGGATCTTCCGCGTGTGAAGCCTGCGCTCTGACCGATTGGGCCGCCGAGTCGGGGCAGACTCAGAGAGTGAATGGAAGGTGATGGGTGCCCCCAACAAAGAAGCCCTTTTGTCTCGCGCGCTGCCCTCTCAGCACATTGGGAGAAGCGCCAGTGCCCTTGCAACATGATTGCATTCCCTCCCCACACAGGCAGGAGCGGCTTTCATTTAGTACCAGTCACTTAGGATTACCCCACCGGTCTCTTAAAGCTAGGATTCCTTACACGCGGTATGCGGTATGCGAATGCGAATGCGGCAAAAAATCGAAAAGCATCTAAGTCAATGGGGGTGATTCCTTACACGCGGTATGCGGCATGCGGCATGCGAATACTGAATCGGTCCATGTACCGATCGGTGCGGCATGCGAATGCGAATGCTGCTGCGTTTGCCATAGAGAACAGTGGTGAGGAAACCTGACACTGTGTGTGGGTGTGTGGGTGGGTGTGGGTGAAAGGACCCATCCCGTAATCACGCCGCATGCCGCATGCCGCATGCCGCATACCGTGTGTAAGGAATCCTAGCTTAAGGCTACATTCCTTACACGCGGTATGCGGAATGCGAATGCGGCAAAACAACTAAAAGCATCTAAGTCAATGGGGGTGATTCCATGTGTTTGAATGTGAATGTGGCAACTGAATCGGTCCATGTAGCCATCGGTGCGGCATGCCAATGCGAATGCTGCTGCGTTTGCCATAGAAAACAGTGTTAGAGAAACCTGACACCATGTGTGGGTGTGGGTGTGGGTGTGGGTGTGGGTGAAAGGACCCAACCCGTTCGCATGCCACATTCGCATTCGCATGCCGCATACCATGTGTAAGGAATCCTAGCTTTAGTCTTACATTTGTTTGTTGGAGTTTTATTTCCTGACAACATCTAAGGTCGTTTTTGTGACTAGTGCCTCGGCGCTGACAAAATATGTATTCAGACGAATAAAATATGTTATTATTGTTTCTTAAGCCATTGGACAATGCAGCTTTAAGGCCAATGCAATTATTGTGTCTTAACCCATTGGACAATGCCGCTTTAAAGCCAGTGCAATCATTGTTTCTTAACACATTGGACAATGTAGCTTTAAGGCCAATGCAATTATTATTTCTCATCCCATTGGACAATCAAGCTTTAAGGCCAATGCAATTATAGTTTCTTAACCCATTGGACAATGCAGCTTTAAGGCCAATCCAATTAGGTTCTTAGCCCCCTCCCTCAAAAAAAATCTAATTTATGCTTGAGGTAACGGTCACATTGTTGTAAAAATTACTTCAGTGTTTGTGTGTGAATTGTTAGTTAACTGGGTGCGTTATGTTTTAGTGAGACCGCCCCTGGGCGTGGATGGACCTTTGTCGTCTGGGACTGGCGAGTGCCAGCTGTCGACGGCACCCTGTTACTATGGCAACTGGGAATACCGGGAACAGCATTTGTTGGTGCATAGTGTGGTAATGGCACAAGGACTATGGGCATATGGCTTACAATTTTTTTTTAAAGAAGATATTGGCACCAGAACAAAAAGAGAAAACACACACCAAAATATATATTTTTTAACTAAATCAGTTTGCATCAGGAAATTTCGCTAAATATACTAAGCCATTATTATTATACAGTAACACCTCTCTAAATGGACCCACCTTGGGCCGACATTAAGTGGTCCATTTAGGGAGGTGGTGAGTTTAGGGAGGTTTTTTTATTGTTACAATGGTATTGTGATTTGTATGGGCGATCGATCATTTGGGACCCCAATAAAGCGATCGATATAGGGGAGTGGTCGATCTGTGGAGGTGGTCGGTTAGAGAGGTTTTACTGTATATTAACATGTATAATATCATGTACAGTAAGCCCTCTCTAAATCGACCGACTTTAAGTGGTCCATTTAGGGAGGTGATCGGCTTAGGGAGTTAGAATATGGTTACAATGGTATTGTTGGAACCCAAATAAAGCATTCGATATAGGGGAGTGGTCGATCAGTAGAGGTGGTCGGTAAGAGAGGTTTTACTGTGTGTATATAGAAGTTCTCAGAAAAATTAAAAATAAGAAAAGCTTGTTTGCCACTATACAGACAAAGAAACTTATTTATTTTGGCCACATCATTCGTCAGAGTTGAAAATATACCGTACATTGTTGGAAGGGAAGGTGAATGGCAGCAGAGGGAGAGGGAGACCAAGAACATCATGGTTTACAAATATTTCACAGTGGACAGGCTTGAATTATTCACAGTCTATCAGAACAGCACAACATCGGGACAAGTGGAGAACCATTGCATCCAACCCTCGACTAGAGGATGGAACTATTGATTGATTGATATAATGCATATAATGTCGTATATATAATCACGTCCATGAAAAAGCTGCAATGATTAAAGTTTGTTTGTTGTTGTTTTACGTCCTAGCAACATCTAAGGTCATATCAGGATGGGTACCGACTTGTGACAGTATGCACTCATGGCGACTTTATAGTGTCTGGTTTTTTTCTTTTTGTTTTTTTTTGGTCCATTAGTTGTTTAAGCAGGGGAAATTTCAGTCATAGACGACTGGTCTTCCTCATTCCATTGCTGGTCGATAGAAAGCCCGAGCCTACACTTTTACCGACCCAAGGGATTTTTAACCTCCCATACCAAATAGACATGGTATGAGAGCAACCGGCCTTTGATGACACTGTAAGTTATACACAGTGGTGGAAATCCAAATTGGCAGAGCTGGGGGCACGGGGAATCGAACCACCGACCCTCAGATTAGGAGTCTGACCTAGAAAAAAGTCAGACACTATAACCACTCCACCACAGAGAACGCCAGGCTGCCAATGACCTGATATCCCACTCAGTCACATTATCCTGACACTGAGCCAACCAGTCCTTGCCCTATCCTAATAATGCCGAGCACATGGCTAGGAAGCGACAAGTATCAATTCTTAAGTCATTGGTTTGACTCGACCAGGGTTCGAACCCACGATCCCATGGTCTACCAATACGGGAGAATGCAAAATATAAAAACCCGATCTAAACAAATCAGAATAGACTATTCTGAATCAGATGTGACAACTGTGACAGAAATGCTATTGACACAACTTATCTATTTGTCCGCGTCTGTCGTCGGTTATCATCTGTTCGTCTGTGTCCAGAGATTGGTTGGTTGATGGGTTGAGTTTTACGTCCTGGCAACAGCTAAGGTACTATCAGGATGGGTAAGACAGTGCGCGCTCGTGGCGACTTTAATTGTGCTGCCCCACTGGGGAATCAGGATAGGGCAAAGTCTGGTTGGCTCAGTGGGGGGATAATGTGACTGAGTGGGATATCAGGTCATGGTGCTGATGGCCTGGTCTCCCAGTTGTGCAGCACTATAAAGTCGCCATGAGTGCGCACTGTCACAAGTCGGCACCTGTCCTGATATGACCTTAGATGTTGGTAATATGTAAAACAACAAACAAACAAATGGTGTAGTATGACATTTAGTGGTCGCAAATTATCTACTTTGGTGGTGGCAGGCGGAGAGTGGGGGGAGGGGCCTGATCAAGATTACTGTTATCGTCAGGCTAGTTTTTGTTTGTTTGTTGGGGTGTTACGCCCTATCCACCTTTATGGTCATATACTGACTTGTGACAGAGATGTGGTCATGGTGCTAGCGGCTGATTTCACAGTGGGGTAGCACTATAAAGTCGCCATGATTGCGCACTGTAAAAAATCGGTACTCGTCCTAATATGACCTTAGATGTTGCCAGGACGTAAAACTCCAACAACCAACCATATCATGCTGCCCCACTGGGGCAGCACCATGACATCCCACTCATTCACATCATCCTGACACTGAGCTAGCCAGTCCTTGCCCTATCCTATTAATGACGAGTGCCAGGCTAGGAAGCGACAAGTGTCAATTTGGTAAGTCATTGGTTTGACTCAGCCGGGATTCGAACTCCGGACGTTCCACACGGGAAGCCTGCGCTCTACCGATTCGGCCACAGAGTCCGGTCGCTGGGCTAGGTAGTGACAAGTATCTATGTTGGAAGTCATTGGTTTGACTCGGCTGGGAGGAGGGGCTTGTGGGGGGGGGGGGGTGTTTGTGTGATGGTGGGGGGGGGGGAGTTTGAACCCGTGACCTACCGTATGAGACGCCAGCCAGAGAGCTCTTACTGATTTAGCCATCCCCACCGGTTACAGTATTACTCTTACAGCTGCATAGTCCGATGAAATATCAAATTCTCAAAACCAAACCAATTATCTAGATTTGATTTGACATATCTAACTTAGATACTGCTGCACTTATTAAGCATTTGTTTCTGCGTAGAAGGCGATACTGAGTCAATTTATCAGAACCTGTTACTGCAGAGGTCTATGGTGTCAGAGTTTTGGCAAGCTTGCCAAAACTAATTTTCCATGTTCGCACTCAAAATATCTCAAAAGTTGACCATTTAAAATAAAAGTAATTTTGAACTAATGTAAAGTAGATACTAGTGATCGATCTAATATATTTATCTCAGAATAAATACAGAAATTCAAAACCATCGGACTATGCAACTTTAATCTTATCGGACTGTTATCAGAAAGCCTTGCAAAAGATATCAATCACAATAGGAAATTATTATCAGTATACTTGATACATTTGAATAAATAACCCTAACGACATTTGTGATTGCTTATTTGTAACCAATCACAACTATAGTCATGTATATATTACTATGTATACATACATTCACACATTCATACATACCTGAATGCATACACACATATGTACATGAATGCATACATACATACATACATACATACATACATACATACATACATACATACATACATACATACATACATAGGGATCGTTTCATGGTAAATGGGGCCAAAGTGTGACATTATGGTCAAAAATAAATATTGTGTATTTTTCTTTAAAAAATTCACTGAGTAGCCAACGCTTGTCCACACTCCTGGTAATGTGAAGGAAAAGATAGTTGAGGGTACCATTTTGTCAGAAAAACAAGAACTAATTGAGTAGCCAGCCCCAAGTGGAGATTTATTAATCAAATCAATTATTTAATCCAATTTATTGCATGAAGCAATTAATTTTTACATTGTGGTCCCCTAACTATGGAAATGCACTGCAAAGAAATCTGCATAGGGTGATTATCTTCTTCCCAATTTTTAGTTGTGGATGTAACACAATAGAAGGGGGCACCAAAAATAATATGGAACTTCAACTTCAATTTTTTTTCATAAAGCTTTGTGAAAAAATTATATTACTAGTGATGGTACTAGAAAATAGCCTTACACGTGCAACAATAGCAGCTTTTTTTGTTACTGAAGCTCTGGTATTCCCAGGATAACATATTTCCTAATTTAACAAGCAGGGGACATGACAGTTATGTCCAGAACCAGTTTAATCATCCTGGAATATTAGATATAACAAAATATATATGCATGCAAAATGAATATTTATTTCAAGTAAGAGTCATCTTTTATTATTTCATTGACGAACAGGTAATCTATCTATCTAGGATTACCTGTCTATGCGGATCCTTGTCTGAAAGGACAGTGCAGACCACTACACTCGTCCCACTGGAATCGTAAGTCTTTTAATGCTTACAATTACATACATACATGCAATGCACTTACATATACACACAGGGTAGGTTCAACAACTATACCGTGTATAGCCTATACATGATCCTGGTCACAGAACCAGTGTCATGGGGGGTGATGAAAATGGGAAATATTATGCCTAGAGCGGGAATCGAACCCATGTCTCTTGCATTCCGGGATATTGTGCTAACCATTACACCACCTAGGCTCCCTGGTGTTACCACCCTCCCCACGTTTACCTGACTATGTGGCTCCTTGCCTGAAACTCAATGAGAGGGCAGTGCAGAGACTACTACAACAAGGAAGGAAATCACTTCGATCACAAGTTATAGGGAAGGAGTTCAATTTACATTTATTCAATGCAGGTTTTCTGATGCTCTTCTCATAGATTTTGAGCAACTTTTTCTATTGCAGTTCAGTGTTTATTTTATAATCTTCACATGGGAAGCGGAAGTTGTGAGTTTTCCCTCCTAGCCCTAGGTTTCACCAAAGGCATTCATTATACATTAGACTCACTTTGGACCAATAGCCACATGGTTCCTTATGACCAGACTTGGATGGTTATTGTCCTATATTTGCTTCTAATATTCGTTGCAGTGGTTAGTTGGTTGTTGGAGTTTTACGCCCTAGCAAAATCTAAGGTCACATCAGGACGGGTACCGACCTATGACAGTGCGCACTCATGGCGACTTTATAGTGGTGCCCCAATGGGAGACCAGGCCACCAGCACCATGACCTGATATCACAATTAAGTCACATTATCCTGACACTGAGCCAACCAGTGTTTGCCCTATCCTAATAAAGCTAAGCGCCTGGCTAGGAAGCGACAAGTATCAATTTTGTCATTCATTAGTTTAACTCGACCGGGAATTGAACTCCCGACCTTCTGCACGGGAGGCCTGCGCTCTACCGATTCGGTGCATCGCAGTGGAATTATGTTAGCAAATATTCTACCTGAGCTGAAACACTGCTTCCTCTGTGTGTGTGTGTCTGTATGTGTGTGTCTGTATGTGTGTGTGTGTCTGTATGTGTGTGTGTGTCTGTATGTGTGTATGTGAATGTGTGTGTGTCTCTATGTGTGTGTGTCTCTATGTGTGTATGTGTGTGTGCGTGTGTGTGTGCGCGTTCACAGCTCTGACACCTCATCTACAGAGTGCTCACTCTGGTCACCCACATCCTGACTTAATTAGTAACCATAGTAACCCTCACTTCTCTGGGCAGGCAGCAGCGGGGTTCATTGCTATCCCACCAGTGCACCACACACACACACAATCCTGGCCACCCTGTGTGCTACCACTGCAGGGTAGCCAACCCTTACGGTTTTGCCATAAGGTGTATGATATTTTATGTCCCATCATCACCTTATGCCATGCAATACCATTAATACAGTAATATTATATCAATCTTGGGGGATTATTGCGGAGAACAGTCGGTGACGTTGTTTTTGTGCAGAATTAATATGTACATGGAATTGTATAGACACGGCTATTCCAGTATTGTGCAATATGCCGCGCATTGTGATTCGCTGATCGGCTATGGCCAATCAGCGATATTCTTCTATGCTACCGCCTCCAATATAACATCCTGTAAGATCTTCTCGTTTTTCATTTTCTTGTGGCGTAATCTGAGGGTCGGTGGTTCAATTCCCCGTGCCCCCAGGTCTGCCAATTTGGATTTCCACCGCTGTGTATAACTTACAGTGTCATCAAAGGCTGGTTGCTCTCATACCATGTCTATGTGGTGTGGGAGGTTAAAAATCCCTTGGGTCGGTAAAAGTGTAGGCTCGGGCTTTCTATCGACCAGCAGTGGAATGAGGAAGACCAGTTGTCTATGACTGAAATTTCCCCTGCTTACACAACTAATGGACCAAAAAAAAAAAAAATGTTGGCAGCCCTGCCACTGTGGATACCCCCTCTGTTTGGCATGGATATTGCCTCGGTTTTCTGGCCGGATGCACCCTAGCCTGGACAGGAGCCTGATTAGTGGCCTGCTAGATAAAAGATTCACCCCTACCCAGACTACGGGTGAATGACAACTTAAGCCTTGTTCACACGGACGATGTAAATCGATTCGTAGAAAGCGACTTGTATAGTTCGCATCACATTTCTCGTGTGAACGGACGTCTGATGCGGATTAGGGCTGATTCGATTCACGTGATGCGGATCCTGTAAACCACCTAAGCGAGGTAGTCTACGTGAATCGATTCCTGTGATGCGGATAATTTTGCCCGTGTGGACGCAACCGACTTACGTGATGCGGACTAAGCACGTCGATATATACTATAATTTGGTCTATGAAACTGCTAGATGTGCACATATATTTTTTTCATCATTTATTTTTAGGGTTTCACTGCCCAGCAGAAGTTTTGACCATTCCAAACCAATACGATTCATTAAATACATATCTAGGTCGAACCCACACTCTCTGGTGCCAGCATCGTCGAACCCAAAAGGGCGCTGGTTAGCCTGGACTTGCTCATGCGCAGATATCCACTTCCGCATCACGCAGTGCCCGTGTGAACGGGCGGCTAATTCGCCTCACCTGATTCGATTTGTGTGATGCGCCTCACATTTTGTCCGTGTAAACAAGGCTTTAGTCTAAATACAGGCAAAAAATGGCTTTAGTATTGAACAGGAAGTGGAATTCCTGGTTCCAGTATCTAATGACTACTTATATCGGGAAAGAGTTGGTGAAATGGAAGAGAATGGACAAAGAGAAAATGGTAACCACAGAATGCTGTCGATTTCACTTTTAAAGTTGATTATACTACATGTTATATGATATTTTTCAACTTAAAAGTAGCGGGTAAACATGAAGATATGTATATTTTGTTCTTAAATTAAGAATTAATGTGCTGATTTCATTTACACAGCCTTTCGCCAGTTTCTAATGGGTTGTTTTTGTTACCTTTACTGCAAATACGGGATGAATCTAGTGGCCGGCTGGGTCCCAGCATCAGTATCTCGAAAGGAATGCGAGCAGTCTAGATAATCATTTCATGCAATTCCACAAAGTAGCCCTATTAATCAGCAATCTAGGTCAATGTTCTCATTAATCAGCAATCCGCATAAATGTTTTCATTAATCAGCAATCTGTGTCAATGTTCTCATTAATCAGCAATCCGCGTTAATGTTTTCATTAATCAGCAATCTGTGTCAATGTTCTCATTAATCAGCAATTTGCATCAATGTTCTCATTAATCATCGATCTGCATCAATGTTCTCATTAATCATCAATCTGCATCAATGTTCTCATTATTATGCAATCTGCATCATTGTTCTCAGTAATCAGCAATCTGCATCAGTGTTCTCATTAATCAGCAACCCGCCTAAATGTTGTTATTAATCAGCAATCTGCATCAATGTTCCCATTATTCAGCAATCTGCATCAATGTTCCCATTAATCAGCAATCTGTGTCAATGTTCCCATTAATCAGCAATCTGTGTCAATGTTCTCATTAATCAGCAATCTGTGTCAATGTTCTCATTAATCAGCGATCTGCATCAATGTTCTCATTAATCAGCAATCTGCATCAATGTTCTCATTAATCAGCAATCTGTGTCAATGTTCTCAGTAATCCGCAATCTGCGTCAATGTTCTCATTAATCAGCCATCTGCATCAATGTTCTCGTTAATCAGCAATCTGCGTCAATGTTCTTGTTAATCAGCAATCTGCGTCAATATTCTCAGGTCTACTAGCTTGGTGGAATTATTATAATGCTGACAGATGGCGATAATTGCAAGATGACCACCCCCTACCCCCACCCCAACTCCCACCCTGACCCTCAGCACACCAGCTTCCATTCTACCATAAATAATTCCCACACATTTTGTTTTAAATACAATGATCGTGACACGTGCGAATTCAGACAGATTCGTCTCACAGTTAAAGCTGTAGATTTAGAGCAGGGTAAATAAATTCATTTAAAAAAAAAAGTTAAATGCAGTTTATAAACTAGGGGAAAAAAGCCCTGTGATTTCTGATTGTGTTTTTTTCTTAGACAATGACATAAACTTGCGATAACTGTTTTGAACTTAGTAAGTAGATTGCTATTGCTACTATTACTAGTACTATTTACCATGAGTGTGATGCTGGCATTGCAATTAGGGCGGGATGGCCGAATGAGTTATAGAGCATCCGTCTCCCATACGGTAGATCGTGGGTTCGAATCCTGGTCGAGTCAAACCAATGACTTAAAAATTGATACTTGTCGCTTCCTAGGCAGACACTTGGCATTATTAGGATAGGGCAAGGAGCAGTGGAATGAGGAAGACCAGTCGTATGCAACTGAAATTTCCCTTGCTTAAACAACTAATTTACCACACCAAAAATAAAAACAAAGCTGCATAGTCTGATGAAAGCGTAAACTGTTCAAACTGTGAAACTGAAAGTGGTCGGTGACCTCCTTGCGACCATTTTGGTCACAAGGAGGTTTTTGGTACAGCACCTGCAGCCCCCTTGCGACCAACATGGCCGCTCGGAGGTTGCTGACCGATTGCCGACCGATTGCCAATCATTGTTTTTCCTGCCCTTTTTTTTGCTTTGGTCGCAAGGAGATCACCAGCTTTTGGTTGCAAAGTGGTCACAAAGTGGTCACAAAGTGGTCGCAAAGTGGTCGCAAGCCGTAGTGTGACTGAGGCTTTTATAAGATACCGGTGCACTTATTAAACAGTTGTCGCTATTTAGTGTTCCTGTGCTACAATTAAACAAATAATTCTCATGTCCAGCATTTTGGTGCATAAATCTACACCAACAATTATTTTGCATCGTCTTACTTCAAATAGCAATGGGATGGCTTTTCCAAATTTAACAATTTAAAGTCAAAATTACTTCAAATTAACCTAAGGTAGATTATAGCGAACAAACTAGTATATTCATTTTAACAAACTCTCAAAACCATCGGTTCATGCAAATTGTAACATTAAAACGATGACATTAGTGAGACTGTGGGAAATCCTGGGTCATGGATAGGCCAACGCGGGACAAGTCCTAATCACATAATGCTAATTATGACATGCTCTGCCAAAGAATGTCCCCTATGTGCATAAAAAGTGACATCTATAATTCACAACGCGGATAAAGGACTGTAACTTGCTATCCGAACCGCACTTCGTCCACACCTCTCTCTATCTCCTCTCTGCTGGCCATGCTCCTCCTTGATAATGTCTGAAAAGAGTTCCAGGAGGGGGAGCCCACCAGCATTTCACTTTCTACTCATACTCTGTGTCTTTGGCTCGCTGGCTAGTCACCATAGAGCAAAGTGACATGGTCCTTTGACTCAACTCTCCTCATTTCTCTTTCCTATATTCTACCTTTTTTTTTCTTTCTCCCAGGCTTACTTCTCACCCTGATCAAGGGAGTTGTTTGCTTGGGTGGGGCCTTTTACCTTATCGTTTCTCTCGCTTTGTTCTTGTTGGTGGAACCACTGGTGGGTCCAGTCCGTCCCTTCCTCCTAAACCCTTGCTGCTGTCAACTGGATATGAGTGCTGTGCTACCGCCGGACCGGAGAGATTCAGGGCCGCCCCAACGCTTCGCCGTTTTGAATGTTGTAAAGACATCCATCCCCAGCTTCTACAACCAGCACACCTGAATATTAATCTTCAACCAAAGATTGGATCAATTTATCGGGGCCTTTCTATATTGCTGAAGTTCTGCAGCCGGTAACCGTCATAAGGTTACGAACCACCCCAAAAGCAACAAAGGACTATATGACATGGTACTTTATTTCACATGCAGATAAAGGCATAATGTTTCAAGGTTCAGTTCGATCATTTACGCAGGCACTCAACCCTATCGAGTCAATTGTCTTTTTGAGTGTAGGGATAGGTGGGTGGCTGAGAAAAGCGGCTGAGTTGTTGTCGATCCGGTGTCCAGTTGGGAAGTGTGGGAGCTCTGCAGAGGTGGCCTTGTTGGTGACTGGAAGTGATGTCACATTTTTCGGCATGAGAAAGGGTTCCTCTGTATCCCGGTAGAGGGCATGGGGTGTAAGCCAGGAGCTGAACCCAAGTGGCACCACCGCAGTCCTTTGCTGCGCACAAATTACACATGTTGACTAACCAACATGCACAATGGCTCCTATTTTGGTGTTTTGTTGTCATTATTATCACAGTATCTACTGTTGAGCACAATTTTAAGTCGGTAGTCATCTTCATGTGACCAAAATTGAGCAAACTATTGCATAAACTCCAGAAATTGACATTGGTTTACAATAGTGGGAATTCTTAGCAATGCATATTTCTTTAATAAATACATTTTTTCTTTAATCAACTTGAATGAACTTTCTTTTCCAGGTGTATTTTTCAACATATCATTATTGAGTGCAACAGTATTCATTTGGATATCTAAAATTCAATTTTTGGTAAGAGCCTTTGCTTAGAAAATGCTATGCTTTCATCGGATTCTGCAGCTTTAATAAATAATTTTTTTAAACCAGAAGTGAAACAGTTGTGTTTAGTAAGATTGATAGATACAGTGCATTCTACTAATGAAATTAAAGCAAAAACAAAGAAACATTCATATTCAGTTGTTGGAAAATATGGTGTAGAGAGCTTGGCTTCTTCTTCTTTTAGGTGGGGGGGTTTCATAACCTTGACAGTTACAGGATGCAGAACTGTAGCAATATAATGGCACCGATAAATCGGTGCCTTGGATGAAGTGTGGACTTCTGGAGGGAGGAGTTTGTAGAAGTATGGCGTACTTGACTACGATAAAGACGAAATGTTGAAGCGGCAGCGAGTCTCTGCAGGAGAAGCAGGAAATCGCAAACCATGCACATCGCAAACCCCCACTTTTGATTTCCTAGGAAATCGCAAACCCCCGTACCATATATGGGCATGGGCGGTTTGTGATTTCCTAGGAAATCACATATCCCCACTGGAAATTGCAACCTCCCCCCATGTTTGGCAGTCTTTATCCTAATGAAAACATCTTTGCGATAGTCTAGTTCATAATGCACGATTTCCACGACGCATGTGCAGAAAGTAATCCAGACTGGACTTGTGGGTCACATGATCTGTGGAGAGGCAATTGAGGCTCTGTTAAAGTTGTATAGTCCGATGGTTTTGAATTTCTGTATTTTTTCTGAGATAGATATATTAGTTTGATCACTAGTATCTACTTCAAAGTAACCATTTTAATATTCCAAATTCTTATTGTGCATGGACCAATTATTTCAATGAACCATTATTTACTAGTGTGTTAGTTGAATATTACAAAATGCTACAAAGCATGGGGGGGTTTGTGATTTCCTAGGGAGGGGGGGGGGGGATCTGTAGAAAGACTTTGGGTAAATGCGATGACCGGAGAGTGTCAATTCTTACATTCTTCGTGACATCATCTTTGGCGGTGCTGACCTCGGGGTCAGTTGCTCACATATCATAGGCATGTGGGCAGTGTGTCATTTGGGTGAGGGGTCACGTGTACGCTGACCCTAATCAGGAATGGCCAAACTGACACGTCATCACGGGCGGTATGAGGAGGATGACATTCACGTGATCGTTCTGTGTCGTTTCGTCATGAAATGTCGTCTGCTGTGAGTACACTCCATTGCAACACACCCCAGTCACACTACGGCCAGCATTCGCTAAAGCTAGCATTCCTTACACGCGGTATGCGGCATGAGGCATGCGGCATGCGAATGTTGTATATGCGGCGTAGATATATGCCAACCCCCAACATTTGTTGGGGTTTTTCCTCCAAATTTGTGAAGGAACAGTATTGTTTTCTATGGCAAACGCAGTAGCATTCGCATTCGCATGCCGCACCGATGGCTACATGGACCGATTCAGTTGCCGCATTCGCATTCGCATTCGCATTCGGAGGCATGGAATCACCCCCATTCACTTAGATACTTTTCCATTTTCCATTTTTTGTTGCATTCGGTGACCGGCCGGTGACCAACATTCTCATGCTCCTGGTGTGACAGTCACCGGTTGGTCACCGAGCCGTCACCAACCTTTCGCGACCACTCACTGACCGCACTGGCCGCAAGGAGGTTGTGCAGCAACTGCAACCTCCTTGCGACCAAAATCTCCCGAAATGGTCTGCGAGTGGTCGCAGGAAGACCAACGCTGTGGTGTTGAACAAATGGCATATTCCTGTCAATAAACTCCATTTACTGACAAGGGAAAGGGAATGGGGAGAATGCATAGGCCAACTGATTTGCGGAAAGTATATAATGATCTGATTATTTATATACACATAATCCTTTTACATAACATATATTTACAAATGCTGTCAACTGCAGCAATACCAGTGTTGCAAAAGACAGGTTCTGTTGTGTTGAAAAATTGCATATTCCTGTCAATAAAATCCATTTACCGGCAAGTGAAGAAGGGAGGGGAGAATACATAAGTCAACCTGATTTGCGGAAAGTAGATGATGGTCTGATTATGTATATACAGTAAAACCTCTCTAACCGACCACCTCGACAGATCGACCACTCCCCTATATCGATCGCTTTATTTGGGTCCCAACAATACCATTGTAACCATATTTTAACTCCCAAAGCCGACCACCTCCCTAAATGGACCACTTAGTTAAAGTTAGTCCGAAGGTCGGTCGATTTAGAGAGGTTTTACTGTACACATAATCCATATATGCATCACATATTTACTAATGTTGTCAACTGCAGGAATACCAGTGCTATAAACTGCAGGAATACCAGTGCTATGGAAATCCAGTATAATGGTCTGATTATTTATATACACATAATGCCTTAGTACAGTCACATATTTAACTATATGTATGTCAACCTGCATAGAAACACCAGTGTCATGGAAATCCAGTATAATGGTCTGATTATTTATATACACATAATGCTTATATATCACATATTTACTAATGTTGTCAACTGCAGGAATACCAGTGCTATGGAAATCCAGTATAATGGTCTGATTATTTATATACACATAATGCTTATATATCACATATTTACTAATGTTGTCAACTGCAGGAATACCAGTGCTATGGAAATCCAGTATAATGGTCTGAATATTTATATACACATAATGCTTATATATCACATATTTACTAATGTTGTCAACTGCACGAATACCAGTGCTATGGAAATCCAGAGCGACTGTGCTGAAAAAGTACCTATTCCTGGCAATAAAATACATTTACTGGGAAGGGAGGAGGGGAGACAAAAAATACATGTCCCCATCATCATCAGCACTCATGGCGACTTTATAGTGCTGCCCCACTGGGAGAGCAGGCCACCAGCACCATGACCCAATATCCCACTCAGTCACATTATCCTGCCACTGAGCTAACCGGTCCTTGCCAGACCACCCCCGGACTACCCGGTGTATCCACGGAGTAGTCACGGATCAGTCCCGGACTTGAAGTGGCCTTGCTCCTGCTATATATATACAAAAACGGGGCTCATCCTGGACTGATCCGTGGTAAACTGAGTGATCCATGGCTGATCCGTACTCATCCGGCTTGTCCGGGTCTTATCTGGGCAGTCCAGGAGTGGTCCGTGGCTACGTCAGGGCTAGTCCAGGGCTGTTGCGGGTTAAACCATGGCTAAAACATGGCTCATCTGAGTTTAAAAAGGCCTGGACAGCCCCAGACTGGCCCGGACGGGTACACGGACTACCCTGGTCCACCCCCGGACTACCCGGACCACCCCCGGATTACACCCAGATCATCCCGGAAGATGCCGGATCGAGCCCGGATCGCAATATTCCCCAGACCACCCCGGATGTTTTAAACATTTTAAAACATCCAGGGCAGACCCCGGATGAGGCCGGACCAGCCACAGATCACCAAGGATCACCAAGGACAGGCCACGGATGAGCCATGGATCACACCGGATCGCCATGGACCACGCCGGATCACTGTCTGGAGCTCGTCCGGCCCCTGATCCGGGTAGGTGTGACTGGCGCTTTACACTCGATAACTGAGAGGAGAACGTGGGACCTGGTTACGGTAAAGCGGTACAATTGTATACTGTGTTTCGGAATATTTAATTTAAAGCCGCATTTCTCGGATGAACGCATCAAATTTTGGATGCCAAAAATAAGCACTGTAAAAACCTTTCTAATGGCTGGTACACACCTACCGTTTACGATTCGCGCACTAAAACTCCCGATCCGCTTAAAACTGAAAACGGGCCGATTCATTTTTCGAATCGCGAATCGCAATCGTAAGGCTAGCGCACACCTACCGTTTTAGCCCTAAAAATCGTGAATCGCAATCGGTAGGTGTGCTAGGGGAGTGCACACCTCACGACTTTTGGGCAGTTTTAGATCGTATACGCTAGGTGGGTGCGGAAAAACGATCGTAAACGGTAGGTGTGTACCGGCCATTAATCGACCGACGATAGGACCGCCTTTAAATGGTCCATATATTAATCTCAGAAAATGACAGAAACTCAAAACCATCGGACTCTGGCGTTTTAACTAACCACCTCAGTATGACGAACCATTGGTAAGCCATACCAGCTGATGTCATCATCATCATTATAGGATTCCAGTGTACCATCTTATGTTTCAGCCTAGATTATTTTTAGCAGCATCATGTATCTAATTTGAATAAATAGCCACATTTTTTTTACATGGCAGGAAAATCAGTGCTTTGACGTTGACAAAAGAAAAGTGAATACGGTAAAACCTCTGTAACCGACCACCTCCACAGATCGACCACTCCCCTATACCAATCACTTTATTTGGGTCCAAACAATACCATGGTAAGGATATAGACCACATCGCCATTCCAGCGGCGTGGTGCATTGTGGGATGCGTCAACGCAAAACAAACCCATGAGAAGCACATGGCACATGCTAATACACTCGGTGCAGCTATGAAATGTGCTAGTTTCAGCTCATCTCAGCTCTTGTTTGAAACATAGAATACCAACTAAAAAAATATATATAATAAATTAAGATATTAATCTTTTATTCAGCGTTGCATTTACATCAATATAATCAGCACATCTTATGCCATGTGCATTTAGATTTAGACAAATCTGGGCACTGAGACTAGTGTTACAGCCATAGCCAGAGTCAATTTGACTTATTTTATTCATGTTTTTATTTATATCCTATGGTTAATGACATATGTAGAAATAGAAAATGAGTAGAGTTAATCAGATATTGGTTATATATTTCTATGAAACAAGTTTTTGTTGACACATTTGACATTTTAATATTTAGAACAAGAATTACATATGTCTAATCAATGGTGATGTAAACATCAGCCTGTAAAGTGACTGAAATTGTATGTTTCTTAGCTCAAAATGCTTAATTATGGAGAGTTTTGTCTTAAACATATTCATTATATTATTATATTGCATCCATCCACCCATGTTTGTGCCAAATTGTTATGTATTTTTTATTAATTTTGAATAAAATCAAAGTTTTGCCCAATGCGTATCAGCAAACTCAATGGCTGTACGCCTTTGCTTTGCTGCCAGCGTGGTTTTCAGCGCATGCGCAGTCGGAACGGTGATCTAGTATATTCTAGCTCCCTAAACTGGCCACCTCCCTAAATGGACCACTTAAAGTCGGTCCCTTTTGTTTGTTTGTTTGTTTGTTCGTTTGTTTGTTTAACGACCCCCCGCACAAAAAGTAAACATCAGTCCCATCGTCGGTGGATTTAGAGAGGTTTTACTGTATAATGAATAGATAATGTAGTGGTCTGCACTGACAACTCAGGCAAGCAGCCGCATAGACAGGTGGGTGTGGGTAGGGTGATTGCATCAGGGACACTAGGTGGTGTAATGGTTAGCACACTGGCTCAGAACGCAAGAGATGTGGGTTCGATTCCTGCTCTAGGCACAGTATTTCCCATTTGCACAACCCCCAATGACAATCTCTGTTAATATGTGCACCAATATCCAAGTTGGACATGTAAAATCAAGTCCAGGTCAGTGTTTTGATTTAAAAGAAAAGCATGTTTTCATTACGACTATGCGGCTTTAATTGCGGTGAGTTGTGTCATATGCTGTGATTTATTTCACTGCCACATGACTCATGACTCAGTCACATGACCTATGACTCACTACTCACTGTCACATGAGTCACTGTCACATGAGTTAAGACTCATTGTCACATGACTCACTGTCTCATGACTCACATGGCCCATGATTCACTGTCACATGACTCATGACTCACTGTCACATGACTCATGACTCACATGACCCATGACTCACTGTCACATGACTCACTGTCACGTGACTCATGACTCGTGGTCACATGACTCATGACTCACTGTCACATGACTTAACCCACACTGACAACTTTAACCACAGGCCTGCCTTGCACCGGACGCGTTGGCCAAATCGGTAAAAGTGCAGGCTTCCCGTACGGAAGCTCGGGAGTTTGAATCCTGGCCGAGTCGAACCAATGACTTACAGAATTGACACTTGTCACTACCTAGCCTTGCGACCGAGCGCGCGGTGGCCGAATCGGTAGAGCGAGGGCCTCGCGTGCGGAACGGCCGAAGTTCGGTTCCCGGTCAAGTCAAACCAATGACTTATAAAATTGGTACTTGGAGCGGGCAGCACGATGAAGTTGCAATGATGACGCACCATCACAAGTTTGTGCCTGCCCTAATATGACCTCAGATGTTGCTAAGATATAAAAATCCATCAGATAAACAAACTATGCACCAGGTACACCCAACAAACTTCTAATGCCAGCACATTCTCCATCTAACCTTTAATGACCCCCCTCCCTTCACCCGCACCCTCTCCACGTCCTTTACCACCTTGTTCAAGTTGCATAGTCCGATGGTTTTGAATTTCTGTATTTTTTCTGAGATAAATATATTAGATCGATCACTAGTATCTACTTTACATTAGTTCAAACTTACTTTTATTTTAAATGATAAACTTTTGAGATATTTTGAGTGAAAACATGGAAAATTAGTTTTAGCAAGCTTGCCAAAACTCTGGCACCTTGGACTTCTGCAGGAACAGGTTCTGTTAAATTGACTCAGTATTGCCTTCTATGCAGAAATAAATGCTTAATAAGTGCATCAGTATCTAATTTAGATATGTAGAATCAAATTCAGATCATTGTTTAGGTTTTGAAAATGTGACACTTCATTGGACTATGCAGCTTTAATCAGGTGCGTGCGTGCAACAACCACAAGTGCCAGCCACTCCACATTTGCAGTCCTCTCTCCTCGTGACACGTGACTAAATAACCTCACTGCCGACTCACCCCATCCACTCCCTCCTTGTTTAGGTAAGCCGCCGTCACTCCAAAAAAAACTACTATAAAGTATCCCTCACAATTGTCATCAAACCCACTCACATGTTAGACTCTCTGACCTTGCAACTATTTTTCCTTTTTTATCCTTTTTTCCACTTTTCTTCCCACCCACCCTTCACCCCGAAGTGATTATGCTTCTTTTTGTTTGATTTTCAGGATTTACTTTAGAGGTTCTAGCTATCATTTCTCGAATTTATACATGGTCGTCACTCACCCCTACTGGAGGTATTGACAAATGATGTATCCTGGTGAATTAACCGGGCGTGATGGCCGAATCAGTAGAGCTAAGGCCTCGCATGCGGGGAGATCGGGAGTTTGGTTCCCTGTCGAGTCAAGCCATTGATTTACCAAATTTATACTTGTCGCATTCTAGCCAGGCGCTCGGCATTAATAGGATAGCGCAAGGAACGGTTAGCTCAGCATCAGGGTAATATGACTGAGTGGGATATCGCGTCATGGTGCACGGTGGCCTGATTTCCCAGTGGTGCAGCCACTATAAACTCACCATGAGTGTGCACTGTCACAAGTCGGTCCCCATCGTGATGTTGCCAAGATGTGAAACTCCAACAACCAACCTCCCCCCAAAATTAATTAATTAATTACATAGGGGGCGCCACAATACCTTCCCACCACTGAAGAAGACGCTGGGGGATTCCTTAAAGCTCCGTAGTCCGATGAAACATCACATTTTCAAACCAGAACATTCAGCTAGATTTGATTGTACATATATAACTTAAGGCCCTGTCACATTATGGCGTATGGCATTAGCGTATGCCGGCGTATGCGGTTTTCGACCCATACACCGTCATACGCCGTCATACGCTACGTACGAGGTCCCAGCAGCATCTGAAGCGTATGCCTAACCTATGCCTAACCTATGCCTAACCTACCCCTAGCCTATGGCAGCATATTCAAAGCGTATCCCAACCTATGCGCAGCGTACTGTGATGAGGTTTGACGGTTGTGATTGACAAGTTCAGCGTATGCCCAACCTATCGGTAACCTATGTCAGTGTACGCATAGCATACGTCGAGTGTATAAGCAGCGTATGAGCCATACGGCGCCATATGCCGAAAATGTTTGAGCGTGCTAAAAAAAAATGTTGACGGATGCGCGTATGACGGCATATGCCAGCGTATGCGTAGCGTATGCGAAGCGTATGATGGCGTATGGGTCGAAAATCCATACGCTAACGCCATACGCCGTAGTGTGACACCACTTTTACAGAATGTTGGGGGTACGCAAGAGACACCCAGCGGGTGTCAATCCAGCGTACGCCCGACCTATGCCGATGTACCCCTAACCTATGCATAACCTATGCCGGTGTATGCATAGCATACGCCTAGCTTATGAACAGCATATGATCCATACGCTGCCATACGCTGAAAATTTTGAGCAAGGAAACAGGCTTGTTGGAGGATCGGCGTATGACGGCGTATGCATAGCTTATGCATAGCGTATGCATAGCGTATGCATAGCGTATGGCAGTGTATACCGACGTATATGATGTAATGCGCTTACACCGCCGTACGCTTCCGCAAAAAAAACCTAATGTGACAGCCCCTTTAGATACTGGGGCCGTATGCACGAATCGGGGTTAGGGCCGTAACCGCGGCTAGGCTAGCTCCCACGGCTAAATCCGTATGCAATTACACACATTTAGCCGTGTGGAGCTAGCCTAGCACTTGTCATTACATCGAAGGGAATAAATACTGAGGCAATGTAAAATTTCATCGTCCGATCGTTTTGAGTTTCTGTCATTTTCTGAGAAAAAGATATGAGGTTGATCGGTATAATCTACCATACTTTAGCTTGAGGTAACTTTTATTTTAATTGGCAAACTTTGGAGATATTTGAAGTACAATCATACAAAATTAATCTTGGCAAGCATGCCAAAACTCTGACACCATAGGCTTCTGCAGTAATGTGTTCTATTCAATTGCCTCAGGATTCCCTTATATGTAACAATAAATGTTTAATAAATGCACCAGTACCTGAGTTGGATATGTAGAATCAAATCTAGATAATTGTTTTGGTTTTGAAAATTTGATATTTCATCGGACTATGCAGCTCTAATCAAACCTACTACTGAGAAGCCTATAGTGTCAAAAGTTGTGGCATCACTTCAAATATATCAAAAGTTAGCCATTCATAATAAACGTAACTTCAAACTAAAGTATGGTAGGTTATAACAATCAATTCAATATATTTATCTCTCCCGTGCTGGTAGATCGTGGGTCGTGGGTTCGAACCCTAGTCAAGTCAAACCAATGACTTAAAAGTTTATACTTGTTGCTTCCTAGCCAGGCGCTCGGCATAAATAGGATAGGGCAGGGACTGGTTGGCTCAGTGTCAGGATAATGTGACTGAGTGGGATATCAGGCCATGGTGCCGGTGGCCTGGTTTCCCAGTGGGACAGCACTATAAAGTCACCATAAGTGCGCACTGTCACAAGTCGGTACCCGTCCTGATAAAACAGCAACAAACAAAACAGAAAAATGAGAGTAACTCAAAACCATCGGACTATGAAACTTTAATTAGGTCAGTCTCACGAACCCTCGCGACCCCGCTGTGCAGGGATGTTGGGGTGGGGGTGGGGGTGGGGTGATGGTGGTGGTGGTTAGGGGGAGGCGGAAACAAAATAAGGACCTCCTGTTGGGAGAGACTCTTTTAACTGATAACCCAGGAGGGCCCGGATTGCCCGGTCAGACCAGGGGTTGGTTGAGGACAAACTCAAACCGAGGCTGCAAGTGTCCAACATGATGACAGAAGCTTTCACGTGACCCACATTCCACGAATAGAACACAATTGCTACAATGTGTGGTGCTATTGATGATTAGATTTAGGGCACGAGGTTGGGGGCCCGACAAACCAATGTAGAGGGTGGTCATAATGTCCCACACCCCTCTCCCCCTCTCCCCCTCTCCTCCTCTCCTCCTCTCCTCCTCTCCCCCTCCTCTCCTCTCCCATCCCCTACCCTCCCTTCTTCTCTTCTCTCCGCTCCCTTACCCTCTTCTACTCTCCTCTCCTCCCCTCTCCTGTCCTCCCCTCCCCTCCCCACCATCTCCTCTCCTTGCTCCCCCTCCCCTTCGAGTCCCCTCTCTTCTCCTCCTGCCCTCTCCCTCCGCTCTTCTCTCCCATCACCTCCTCTCTCTCTCTTCTCCTCCTCCCCTCCCCCCTCTCTTCTCCTCTCCTCTCTCTTCTCCACCTCCCTTCCCCCTCTCCTCTCCTCTCTCTTCTCCCCTCCCTCCTCTCCTCCCCTTTCTTCTCATCCTCCCCTCCTCTCCTCTCCTCTCCTCTCCCCTCCTCTCATCTCCTCCCCTCTCCTCCCCTCTCCTCGCCTCCCCTCCCATCGCCACCATCTCCTCTCCTTGCTCTCTCCTCCCCTCCCCACCCACTCCTCTCCTTGCTCTCCTATCCTCTCCCCTCCCATCCCCCTTTCCTCTCCTTGCTCTCCTCCCCCTCCCCTCCCCCTCCTCATACCATCCCCTCTCCCGCTCCCCTTGCTCCCCTCCTCTCCCGTTACAGAAAACCATTCTTTAACAAACTAACATTTGTCCTGCCCCGTGTCAGTGACTGTATTAGTGGAAGATGGAGGACACAAATTGCTATCTTATTTTTGATGCGTTGAATGAAAAGCATGATTAAAATAACAGAAACCGATGAAAGCGCCAATGTTTATTTTATTAAAGCTGCATAGCCCGATGAAGCATCAAATTTTCAAAACAAAAACATTCACCTAGATTTTATTCTACACATCTAACTTAGATATTGGTGCACTTTAAACAGTTGTTGCCACATAGAAGGGCAATTTAACAGAACCTGTTACTGCATAAGCCTATGGTAAGAGTTTTGGCATGCTTGCCAAAATCAATTTAGGATGTTTCCACTTCAAATATCTCAAAAGTTAGCCATTCAAAATGAAAGTTACTTCAAACTAAAGTAAGGTAGGTTATAACAACCAAGTAAATATATTTATCTCAGAAAAATGGCAGAAATTAAAAACCATTGGACAATGCAACTTTAACCAAGTCGCCTAAATAGATATCTACCATAACGATCAGGGCCCATACGTATGAGCCAATTTTTAACCGTACCAGGCTTAAAAGCGGGTCCCGGGTTAGCTAACCCCGGGCTTCCAAATGTGTCACGGGGGATGTATGAGTCCAAAGCGCGCGCGGGTTAGGTAACGTTTCAGTTATTTATAGATTTGGGAAATCCCTCTGCGTTTGTAGCCATATATTAGGCTCAAATATATTAAATGCGATCATATTTAACAGAATTACATACGCAATAAGTGAAATTTGATCAATTTAACCCTAAATTCGAAGCATTATTAAGGCTACCGCCGTATTGGCAGTGATATTAATAGTTATATTTTCGAATCGACGAAAGTAAAGTAAACAAATCGCCGCCGCCGCATCGACGTCGCTTTCCATACTGGCGGCGGCGGTGGTTTGTTTACTGTACCTTCGTCGATTCGAAAATATAACTATTAATATCACCGCCAATACGGCGGTAGCCTTAATAACGCTTCGAATTTAGGGTTAAATTGATAAAATTTCACTTATTGCGTATGTAATTCTGTTAAATATGGTCACATTGAATAGATTTGGGCATAATCGGTGCCTAACCCCACCTTTAACCCTGCTTTCGCTTGGGGTTAGTGAAGGCGACGTTAACCCTCGAGGAGTTTGCTTAACCCGGGCACTTTGGCCGCTAACCCGGGAAATCCGCATGACGCATTGGTTAGGACCGCTAACCCGGGCTCATACATATAGGCCCTGGTCACTTTGTTTCAACATGTATCGCTTACAGAAATATTCTCTGTCTCATAATGAAAGATTGCGCTTCGAATGTTATATCTGAGTTTGAACCCAGTAGCCAGGATTGGTCTGCCTCGCACAAATAGACTGAGTACCCCATGGCTATTATCAGTAGTTCTGTGACGCCACACAAGGCTTGACATTTTTAGAATATTTCACATGCCACTTGCTTTATAAACAGTAGTAAAAATAATTTGAAACCTCATTGCTATGGTTTTGTCTTATTTGTGATGATTAAAGAGCAAAGCAGAAAAATATTAGCAAGGTAACAGTCCAAGTGGAATCAACAATTTTACACAAATATTTGGCTCAAATTTCAATGTTATGGGGAAATTTCAGGATTTATCTTTTACTATACCATAACTGGGTCCATGCATAGAGTGTCAAATGGTGAAAATAGTTCCTGTACTGTATCTGTACTCAGTGTTTGATACAGAGTTTCATAGTACTTGCAAGTGGAAACGGAATGTTACGATGTTAATGACTCCAGAAAAGGTTAACTATTTCATCATTTTTATAATTTTTTTAGAAATAAATGTCTTCAACTTAATGAAGACATTGTATATGACCATTTGAAGTGAAATGTGCTGTTGTTCAGAGGTTTTCATTAAGTTTGTGACACTTTATTTTCAATGCTGTTGACAATGTCACAAATTAGTGATGTCATTTTCTATTTATTTCGCTATATCCATCCCAATAAGATACATAATACACAATAATAACATTTACTTTTGATCTAAAATGTCTCCCATATTAATGGGCTAAATGATGAAATCTAAATATTGACACTCCAATAATGGGTTTCTTGGAAATATGCATTTCAAGTAGACTGACTACCTCAAGTGGTACACAGTTTCTGAGAACAACACATCTATGCTAAGTATGTAGGATCAAATCTAGTTAAGTGCTTTGGTTTAGAAAAGGTTACCCTTTAATTGCACTATCCAGCTTCAATCATTTATTGCGCGATATGGGGTTTGAGGCATGAGGGCAGAAAACTTCTAGGCAATACAAAGCAGAGGTTGATATGCATCTGGTAGCTTAGCGTATAAAGATATCTGTCTCTACCTTATCTGATGCTTTGTGTTGTTAGGACGGTGCAAGGACTGGTTGGCTGGCTGAGTTTCAGGATAACCTGACTGAATGGGATATCAGGTTATCATTAGCCTGCTTAAGGTTGCCCGGTCCCATGGTTTTGAGTTGCTGACATTTTTATGAGATAAATATATTAAATTGATTTAATTGATATAAGTAATCTCCCTTACTTT
This sequence comes from Branchipolynoe longqiensis, assembly GCA_030323885.1. NCBI lineage: Eukaryota > Metazoa > Annelida > Polychaeta > Phyllodocida > Polynoidae > Branchipolynoe > Branchipolynoe longqiensis. The sequence continues at coordinate 78,346,676 of CM059195.1, forward strand.
AGTTGGAACAAACTTTTTATTTTAAATGGCTAACTTTTGAGATATTTAAAGTGTAGGCCTAATCATGTCCAATTAGTTTTGGCAAGCACACCAAAATTCTGACACCATAGGTTTCTGCAGTAATAGGTTCCTTTAAATCTACTCAGCATTCCCTTCTGTGTGAAAACAAATGCTTAATAAGTGTATAAGTTAGATGTGTATAATATAATATAGACAATTGTTTTGGTTTTGCAAATTTGAACATTTATCGGACTATGCAGCTTTAATCAACTAATGAACCCCCCCCCCACCTATAAAAAAGAAAATTTTAATTTAAAGAAAGGTGCTGGTGTCACTGCATCCCAGTGAGAAGCACTATAATGCCTCAATTAGTCACAAGTCGGTAGCCATCCTGATATTACCTCAGATATTACTAGGATGTGAAGCTCCAGTTAATTCTTAGCCACATGCAATGACTGACCTGGTAACCTTTAAAGGTTACCTACATGTTACTAACCCAACTATCGGGTGGGATGACCGAATGAGTTGAGCATCCACTTCCCACATGGCAGGTTGCGCTATACGAGTCAAACCCGGACGAGTCAAACCGATGACTTAAAAATGTATACTTGGTACCACCTAGCCAGAGACGCAGCATTTCTAGGATAAGACAATAAGTGGAATGAGGAAGATTAATTTGCAGCGCTCGGACACATGAGAGAAGGCAGATATAACTAAATAGCTTTATTGAATGGTTGCTCCATCATTGCAATAGGATAGGTTATCTCAATCATCATCATATCATAATCAGATAACAAAATAAACAAAAAAGTCAGTGCCTCAGAGGCGAGTGAGGCTGGCTCAAATGCGGGTGACTGGTGCCACAGAGGCGAGTGAGGCTGGCTCAAATGCGGATGACTGGTGCCACAGAGGCGAGTGAGGCTGGCTCAAACGCGGGTGACTGGCACCGTTGTCAAGGAAGGACTGGCTTCCTTATTGTCCGGAATTGGCTGTTGGAGTTGGCAAATGCGACTGGGCATATTTCTGAAGCAAGATGAAAGATATATTTAAGGCATAGGAATAGAGGCAATTAGTGAAATCAGCACTTAACCCCTACAAATGACTGAACTAAAGCAAAAACCAAAAGGAAAAAGGGTTGGGAGGGTGGGAAAATCTGACTTGCTTGATGGCAGTGTTGTGGCGAAGTGAGGGTTGCGTGCAAGTATGTCATATGGGGGTCAGGAAGGTCATGTTAGCCTCGCTCGCAAATTATCAATGTTGCCTCACCAACATATACAATTGTGACTGAAATCTATCCAGCTTAATTAATTAATGTAACTAATAATGGTGTTTAAGTAATTGTAGTTTACACCATGCAATACATTCTCAAAATTTATATAATCATAGCAGATGACCCTCACTCTTCAAGATTTTAAAAAGGAAACAAGAGAATCGGTTTTCAAAATAGCAGAAATGTTCTTGACTTTAGGCATGGTTACCTAGCTAGGTAAATGTCTTAAACATTTTTAAGCTATGCTTTTATCCGACTATGAGGCTTAAAGCAATTGAGGATTAAAGAAATTAATCGCTCTTGATAAACCGGCCTAACTAAAATATCTTAACCGCTATCATATAAATGTCATTTGAGTAAGGTTGGAAAAGCCAGTAAAACTTGTATATATATATATATATTATATATATGTATACATATATAGATATATATATAGATATATATGTATATATAGATATATATGTATCTATATATGTATACATATATTTACTAATATTATATATATATATAGTATAGTTATACAAATCTTACCTCGGTACCGATGATGGATAACGGTTGTTTTCCCGAGGTACGAGCCTCAGATAGTCGTGGGTAAGGGAGAAGGAAGCACATCCGGGTCCAGCAATCTTTACCTACTTAATCGGATAAAAAATGATCTTCAATTTCTATGGATACTAATCTGTTCTCGTTTCGGCACAAGCCAAAGTCATAGTCGTGGTAGGGTTGGGTGGGTGAGCCCTCATCATCATCATCATGCTGTCGGTCGCGATGCGACAAAGACTGCTTTCATTACTTGACTGCCGCTCTCCATTTAGCTAAGTACATTTCATGAAAGCTGCCTGCAAAAGTGTTGAAGTGCTGCTGGCTTTTGCAAGTTACCAGCGGCACTCTCTCGGGGAGCAAGTAGAGGTTTCACACCGGCAAGAACATGTCCAGACAGGCGCAAAATTATTTGTCCCTGCAGTGGCTTGTCAGGAGATGTTGGGAGTTCCATACATCAACTGCCCTTGATGCTGCCACAGTGACATGGTTATATGTTCAGGGTTTGCTCCCTGAGCCTTCGGTTCTGTCAAGAACCTGTACCACAAGGCAGTGGTTTACAACTCTGCAGGGCAGGGGCGTCAAACTCCCTGAGGTATTGCAATACCTGCATACCCATGAAAGGCCCATGTTACTGATCGTTCAAACTGTAGCAAGATGCTGAGGTCTTAATGGTGTACACATGTAAGGCCCATATTACTGACCTTTCAAACTGTAGGGAGATGCTGAGGTCTTATGTTGCACCCATGTAAGGCCCATGTTACTGACCCTTCAAACTGTAGCGAGATGCTGAGGTCTTATGTGTACCCATGTAAGGCCCATGTTACTGACCATTTAAACTGTAGTGAGATGCTGAGGTCTTATGTTGTGCCATGGATGTAAGCCCCATGTTACTGACCATTCAAACTGTAGTGAGATGCTGAGGTCTTATGTTGCGCCCATGTAAGGCCCATGTTACTGATCATTCAAACTGTAGCGAGATGCTGAGGTCTTATGTTGTGCCCATGTAAGGCCCATGTGAGCCCTAACCCATGACTATCCAAGGTTTGTACCTCGGGAAAACAACAGTTATCCATCATCTGTACCCAGGTAAGATTTGTATAACTATACTATTTTACCTCGGTACTCCCCTCTGGCTACTCATAGCCCAGGGAGAACTTTACGTAATCTCATTTTTTATCCTCTTTCACATTAATCTTTAACATAACAATGTCTCCAAATTGTAAGCAAACCAAAGAATGTCGTCAAAAACGAAACTAACATGGTTGGTTTAGTCGAAATGTAGAAAAACTGTCGGAGCTAGTCGACAAACGTCCTCCCGTTGTGAGTAGATTATGCTAATTACTAGACCCGGATGTGCTTCCTTCTCCCTGGGCTACGAGTAGCCAGAGGGGAGTACCGAGGTAAAATATATGTATATCTTGTGGGCAGCGAAACTGAGCGCCACCAGACAAGTTACCGTGTTTGCATACTGGGGGCGAGACAATTAGCCCGGTTGCATAGTCGATGAACTATTAATAACAGATCAGTGTAGTAGATGACTTAGAATATAAGCTGGAGTGAAAGCTTCCAATTAATTATACTTGCATAATGCTTACGCATCACTTATATCTTGGCATGTTCCCTGTGGTATCTGCTGAGGGCTCCGGAGACATAGTGTTGTTAATGTTAGCGTTAGGCTTTCCTATGGGGGTCTGGGTTGTGTTTGGTGTCAGTAACTGAAGTACCATGCCATGGTTCTCTGGAGAATTATTTACACATGGGGTGATGGGGATGGATTAGTGCCTCCGTCCAATCTGGTGAGGCTGACTCAGATAATACTAGCCCCCTACCGGGCATCAGCGATACTAACATGGAGCAATTAGCTAATTTCTCTCTTGAAGATTCATACTGCCTATCAAGGATAAGTCTGAATAGTCTTGTTTTGCCCACCTGTGAAGATGTCGGTCATCCGATCGATCCTGCTCAGTGGACCCATTTGCAGTTTGGGCTATTTTCCATTCCAACCAGTGGTCCACAATTGGTTCATAAAATGCTGTGGTATGTGCTAATACTGCTATCCTGTCTGTGAGAAAGTGAATATAAAAGACCCCTTGCTGTTTATCAGAAAGAGTAGCCTATGTGGTGGCAATGGGTTTCCTCCAAAGAAATATGTCAGAATGACAATACGTTTGACGTTCAATTGCTGATGATAAAAATCAATGCGCTCTAAAGGTGTCGTTAAATAAAACAAACTTTTGAATAGTCTTGTCTTCACCGTTAGACAGTTGGTCGATAGAAAGCCTGAGGCTACACTTTTACCAACCTAATGGATTTTTACCCTCCCACGCCACATAGACATGGTATGAGAGCAACTGGCCTTTGATGACGCTGTAAATTATACATGGTGGTTGACATCCAAATAAATGCTTGTAACAGGCAGCCTGTGGAGGAAAACTCGAATGGTCGGGTAGGATTGAAGCTTTTCGTAAAGCTGCATAGTCTGATGAAACATAAACTTTTCTAAGCCAAAGCAATTATTTAGTTTTGATTATAGATATTTAACTTAGATATTAATGCACTTATTAAGCATGTATTGCCACATAGAAGGGAATAATGAGTCAATTTAATGGAACCTGTTACTGCGGAACCCTATGGTGTCAAAGTTTTGGCGTACTTGCCAAAACTAATTTGACAGTCAATGTTTGTACATCAAATATCTCAAAAGTTAGCCATTTAAAATAAGTTACTTCAAATAAAAGTAAGGTAGATTATAACAATCGATTTAATATATTTATCTCAGAAGAATGACAGAAACTCAAAACCTTCGGCATGTGCAACTTTGAAGTTACATACTCCGATGGTTTTAAGTTTCTGTAATGTTTGTTAGATAATTATTTAATCCTCATAATTCACTTTTATAATCTTTATTTTTTGTTTATTGCATTCGCAGGTGAGGTTTCAATGGTGGACAATTTGTTTTCCCCTCATTCCACTGCTCCAAGTTAGATATGTATAATCAAAATTTAGATAGAGTTAGCCCCCGAACCGAAGAAAAGAAGAAATTAAGCCCCCAGAATATTTGCTTATTGTTTTAATCCCCCCAAGGAAGAAGAAGAAGAAGAAAAGAAAAATAACAAATAAATTAAGCCCCTTAAACATGAGAAGAAGAAGAAATTAATCCCACTAAGCATTTGTTTAATGTTTTACCCCCACCCAAAAGCGAAAAAGAAGAACGTATCAAACAAATCTTTAAGGGGCTTAATTTATTTGTTGTTTTTCTTCTTCTGAAGAAGAAGAAGAAGGAGAAGAAAGGGGAGAAGAAAAAGGAGAAGAAGAAGATAATAAATTAAACGCCGGACAAATTTACTTAATATGCTTTAACCTACCCACCACCACCACCCACCCACCTACCCCCAAAAGAAAAAGGGAGGAGGGGATGGGGGGGGGGGGGGGGGAGAGAAGAATGTAGTTTCACAGGCCCCCTGGGAAGTCTCCTTAAGTGGGTGGTTGTCGGGTTCATGATTGATAGCTTAACTGGAATTGTTTGTAAAACACGCGAGCAGCTCTGTGTGAACTGTGCTACACGCAGTGTGGGCGTTCACAAACAAGCCGCGCAGGGTCGAAGACTTGGCACCTCTCCAGTAAGAACCGACACTTGGCGAGCAACCCCTCAGTAAGAACCGATACACTCGTTGCTGGCTGTCCGGACTCCACTTCATCCACATCTCTTCTATCGCCTCTCAGCTGCCGGTCTCCTCTCCTGGTTTGATTTTTTTTAAACCAGAGATTGCACGTGGAGGCCGACCGGCTTTTGACCTTCTACCGCCACTGATCCGTTCATGTTTCCAGCTCATTGTCTGGTCACCACAGAGCAAGGAGGCACAGCTCTTTCACTCCTTTGTCTCCTCACTTCTCTTTCCTCAATCCTACCTGTTCTTTTTTTTCTCTCCCGGGCTTACTTCTCCTCCTGATCAAAGGAGTTGTTTGCTTGGGTGGGGCCCTTTTCCTTTTTCACCGCTGCTCTGTAGGTCTACTTACTCTTCGACTGTGAATCCTGTCTTTTTCCCTTCCTGCCCCTCCAACCCTTCGACGTCCGGACTCAAGTGCTTTGAATACGTGACTCCTAGAAGTTTCTACTTCTACCAAGACCGGACAGATTTATCGGTGCCGCTCCAATGTCGCAGATTTGCAGCCTGTAACCAAACAGGTTACAAATATACCGGTGGTTTTATTTCAAAATAAAATAGAGCGGGGTGGAGGGGTGAGGGATGGGTGTGAGGAGATGGGGGAATGAGAAGGGCTGTAGGAAAATGAGAGAGAGGGGTGGAGGTGGGAGGGGAGGGGAGAAGAGGGGGGCAGTGGTTTATAGGGGAGGTAGACAGGGAGGTGGTGGAAGAGGTTGGGGAGAAGGTGGGAGGGTAAGGGGATTAGGGGTGGAAGGGGAGAAGGCGGAGGGGATGGGGAATGTGAGTTGAGGGGGACGGGAAAGAATGGGAGGGGGGGGGTTATTTCGAACTAAAATCTCCAGGGCCAATTTTATTTCCAACTAGAATCGCCAGGGAGAAGACAATTTTGAGGGGGGGATTCTATTTCGTGACCCCCAGCACCCATGACCCGATGATATCCCACTCAGTCAAATAATCCTGACACTGAGTAAACCAGTCCTGGTCCTATCCTATTAATGTGGAGCGCCAAGCCTAGTAGCGACAAGTATCAATTTGATGTCATTGGTTTGAACTCTCGACCTTCCACACGATATCCTGCGCTCTTATACTAGATTCGGCCATCATGTCCGGTAGATAGTTTTAGTTGTATCCAACCAGTACCGTATATTTATTATTATTATTATCCTCTTCTTTGATGTAGGCTTGTGGTAGCCTATACAAAGCTCGTAGCTCTCAGCTCTAGTGGTATGCAGCCTCGAACTCGTACAGGAATGTTTCTCTGGCCCAGGCCCTGTCCAGTGCATTCTTGAATTGATTTATGGTAACTTCTTCCACCGCTTCTCATTCCACATGTTTATCGATTGCTGTGAAAAGAACGCTTGGCAACTTGAGTCTCCTGAGTCTGTCTGGATGACTAAGGTCCTTCAGATGTGGCACTAGCTTAGTTAACCTTTTCTGAACAGCTTCAATGGATTTAATATCCTTCTTCAATATTGGGTGCCATATAGTGACTCCATACTCTAGTGTTGGCCGTACTTGGCTCTTGTACAAAGTGATCAGCATCTTTTCGTCCAAGTATTTGAAGGTTCTGCGAATCATTCCCACAATCTTATTAGCTTTGGATACGGTTTGTTGGATGTGCTGGGAGAAACTTAGGCTATTGTCTACAAATACTCCTAAATCTTTCTCTACCTCACTCTCTTCAAGATTTAGTGGCTGGCCAGTCTGGGTGGTGTCTCCCTATTCGCATGACCTGGCATTTATTCGGATGGAACTTCATCTGCGAATGCTTGGCCCAGTTCTCCATTTCCAGCATGTCCTTTTGCAGATCAGCACATATACTCGAATAAAAGTCGAGGAAATTTACCACCAACAAAATCTCCTGTTCTGAGGTCGTATTTTACTTGCGATACCTCCCACCCCCCCTGAGGGAGGATAGATGGCACCCAGGACATATATATACATATATAATATTAATATATATATGATCCTGTCTCAAAAGGAGATAACACTTTTATTTTTTTGTCCATTATGACGATTGACACAAAACAGCACAGAAACGGTTACACTGAAAACACAAGGACATTTGCTTCAAATCAATATGTATTCTATTGGTATTATGAAACACCATGTAAAAAAACAAATCAGTTTATCCTGAGCAAATGCATAAGCCGATACTATGTTGATCGGTACAATGGACAAAGTTTTGTCCCATATTGCTTAGCACCTTTTGAGACAGTCTCATATATATATCCCTATATATAAAAATGTTGTATATGCACAAAAGGTAGAGAGACAACATTTCATAAGAGTGTGGTTTCCGCGAATGACAATATGGCGGAGATATCCAGTCTCCAATATCAAAGCATCGGAAATGGGACAGGTGGCTGCAGCGTCCAGCTCCGCAACAAAAATACGCATGTACACCATTCGTCCAATATTAAATAAGAAATAAACAAGCAGTGGCGGAATAAATAATAATAATAAAGCAGGCACTGCCAATTTAGATTCATATATTAAATTATATATATACATAAATATATATACATATACATACATATATACCTAGTATATATATACAACTATATATACGGTTGTAGAACACAGTGCGGGGTTGACACTGGGGCCATATGCAGGAGTCAGTGTTAGCGAGGCAAAACGGTGTTTGGCAGGAATTCCGGTTTAGCGGCGAAAAATGGTATGCACGAGTCAGTGTTAGGCCTAACACCAAACGCTTAACCGGTGTTACGTTACCCCTAAAAAATATTAGGTGTAGCGAGTTTATTAGGCCCAAATCTATTCAATGCTGTCATATTTAACAGAATTACACACGCAATAAGTGAAATTTTATCAACTTAACCCTAAAAACTTAACCCTAAATTCGAAGCGTTATTAAGGCTACTGCCGCATTGGCAGCGATATTAATAGTTATATTTTCGAATCGACGAACGTAAAGTAAACAAATCGCCGCCGCCGCATCGAGATCACTTTCCATACTGGTGGTGGCGGCGGTTTGTTTACATTACGTTCGTCGATTCGAAAATATAACTATTAATATCGCCGCCAATGCGGCGGTAGCCTTAATAACGCTTCGAATTTAGGGTTAAATTGATAAAATTTCACTTATTGCGTATGTAATTCTGTTAAATATGATCGCATTCAATAGATTTGAGCCTAATATATGGCTACAAACGCAGAGGGATTTCCCAAATCCATAAATAAATTCACGTTTAGCTATAATGAAAGTGTTACGCGCTCCTGCATACGACTTGACACAGTTCCCGACGTCGTTGATAGCTAAACGGTAACAGGCTCTAACACCAAACCCCGCTAACACTGACTCCTGCATACGGGCCCTGCTCTATAGCAGAATCCACTCGACATATAGTCCGGTTAGGCCTATTTCCAGATATTTCCTTCAAAAATACCCCTCGACTTATACTAAAAATTGACTTATATTCAAGTGTATACAGTAGTTATTTTAGGGGGACCTGAGGGGATGGTGTATTTGTATTCACATTCAACGCTTTGATGGATTTTTAAACTCGGACCATTCCCAAACGAGAAAGATCACCGTTGAGTGGATCTGGGGCTGTCACATTACGACACATTGTGCAAATGTACACCGACGTATGTGATTCTTGGCCGCTATGTCGGGATACATCGTAATGTGTTACGCGTTCATTATGCATACATCGAGGTACGTCGATATACAGCGTCGCTTGTTAGGGAGTCACCAAAGTTTTGTGCATGCACAAAACTTTCGACGTACAACAACGCATAGGTGTTACGTTATGCATACATTATTCGTCCGTCGATGTACATTAGACATATGTTAGACGTACTGTGTTCACTACGTTGACCTATGTTAAAGGCAGTGGAAACGCACAGTCCGCGTACTGACAATGTATGGAACGTTCCGTTAGCGTAATTCAAGTGTTTTTCACCGGGAGGCACGTTAGCAATACGTTGGTCATATGTTGGCCATACGCTATGTATAGGGTATGTATATGTCCAACTTTGCCCCCCGTGCCGAAAAGTTTGACGCATCTCAACGTAAAAAAGTGATTTTACACGTTGGCCATGCGCTTGCGAGATGCATCGTAATGTGACAGGGCCTTAAATAAGCGATTTGGTTTAGAAAATGCAATGCTTCTTCATGGATCACACAGTTCTCTGGTGTTCTCTTTGGCAGAGTGGTTAGAATGTCTGACTTTTTTCTAGGTCGAACTCCTATTCTGAAGGTCGGTGGTTCGATTCCCTATGCCACCTCCTACCTCTGCCAATTTGGATTTCCACCGCTGTGTATAACTTACAGCGTCATCAAAGGCCGGTTGCTCTCATACAATGTCTATGTGGTGTGGGAGTTTAAAAATCCCTTGGGTCGGTAAAAGTGTAGTCTCAGCTTTCTAATTCTATCGACTGTCTAATGGTGAAAACAAGTCTATTCAGACTTATCCATGATAGTCAGTATAAATCTTCAAGAAACACGTACTGGATTGGTGGATGCATTGTGTGCATAAAACGGGGCCAGGATGGCTGAATGAGTTGAGCACCCGCTTCCCGTGTGGTGGGTGGTAGGTTTGAACCCCGGTCGAGTCAAACCCATGATTTCAAAATGTATTATTGTCATAGAGAACCTGGTGCTTGGCATTATTAAGATATGGCAAGGAGTAATGGAATGAGGCATACCAATTGTCTGAAATTGAAATTGTGCCTATTTAAAGCTGCATCGTCCGATGAAAACATCGAATTTTCAAAACTAAAACAATTATCTAAATTTGATTCTACATATCTAACTTAGACACTGGTGTACTTTATTGCCACACTAAAGGAAATATTGAGGCACTTGAATATAACCTGTACAGCAGAATGCTATGGTGTCAGAGTTTTGGCATGCTTGCCAAAATTCATTTAGCATGGTTGCATTTCAAATATCTCAAAAGTTAGCCATTTAAAATAAAAGTGACTTCAAGCTAAAGTGAGGTGTATAATAATGATCATCAACCTAATGTCTTTATCTCGGACAATTTCAGAAGTTCAAAACTATCGGACTTTGCAACTTTAACCAACGAATATAACAACAAAAACAACCAAAAAGAGGGGGAAGTGTACTCTGTAGATGGCATACTATTGGTATGCAGGTATAGCAATACCTCAGGGAGTTTGACGCCCCTGCCTTGCAGAGTTCTAAACCACTGCCTTGTGGTACAGGTCCTTGACAGAACCGAAGGCTAAGGGAGCAAACCCTAAACAGAAAACCATGTCACTGTGGCAGCATTAAGGGCGGTTGATGTATGGAACTCCCAACATCTCCCGACCAGCCACTGCAGGGACAAATAGTTTTGCACCTGTCTTGACATGTTCTTGCCGGTGTGAAACCTCTATTTGCTCCCCGAGAGAGTGCCGCTGGTAACTTGCAAAAGCCAACAGCACTTCAACACTTTTGCAGGCAGCTTTCATGAAATGTACAACCGCAAAGACCGACTCATGGACGCAACTCGCACAGCAGAGAGCTAAATGGAGAGCGGCAGTCAAGTAATGAAAGCAGTCTTTGTCGCATCGCGACCGACAGCATGATGATGATGATGAGATGGCAGTGCTTATTAATATTACTGTTATTGTGATTGCTCTCACCAAAAGTGCATTTGTTTGTTGTTTTACGTCCTCGCAACATCTAGTCATATCAGGGCAGGTACCGACTTGTGACAGTGCACACTGATGGTGACCAGCCAGCGAGCCAAAGAGACGGACAGAGTAAGAGTAGAAAGTGAAATGCTGGCGAGTTCCCCCCTCCTGAAACTCTTTTCAGGTATTATCAAGGAGGGGCATGGCCAGCAGAGAGGAGATAGAGAGAGGTGTGGACGAAGTGCGGTCCGGATAGCAAGTGAATCAAGAGGGCAGAAACCTGACACAATATGATGCAAGCCTCAAGCAATGTCGCTTCTTTTACACTTAGAAGATCCCTTTGCCTCTAGCCTAGTAACCCAGGATAAGCGCCCTCCCACCCCACCCCCCTACTTCCTTCCGCCCCTTCCATGTTCACTCCCCAGTCACATGTGCAGTCTGCAAAACCCCACACATCATGTTCCGCACTGGTTCTCTGCTTGGAGAGTGTCTGCCGGAATTCCTGACACGCCGGGTCTCTAGGGGGGGGGGGGAGATGGATGACCTTGACCTTGAACTTGAGCCAGAAGGGGGCGGGGCACCTGCTCGTTCGACTCATGGCGCGACAAGGTGGTTGGTTGGCGGGAGAGTTGCGTGGCGTGGCCTGTCGTCTGCTTGTCAGGGTTTAGGTGGCACCACGTTGTTGTCACATAAACAGGTTTTATAAACCCTTCTGGGGGTTGTTTTCTTGGTGTATTTAGTTGAATAAGCTGATTGATCGATTGATTGGTGGTTGCTTTACGCCGTGTCGGCAGCATAGGCCATATTCATGGCGAGAAATGTTTGTTTTTTGTTCAAACCATCGCTTTTACATGTAAAAGCAGACAATCATTTATGTGTCAATCGACACTCATTAAATTAGAAAGCTCACAATCATATATTTGTGGTCAAGGGAAACAAATTCCCATAGAAAAAGAAATTATATTTCCCTGCTTATTCAACATTATAGTTGAATAAGTGGGGGGAATTTCAATCGTGGACAATAGACAGGATCACAGTTCCGCTGAAAACGGCCTTGGAAGCAAAGCAAATGCGAATGGCCATTGAGTTTGTTGATACGCATAGGGAAAAACTTCGATTTTATTCAAAATGAATAGAAATACATAACAATTTGGCATAAACATGTATGCACACATGCAATATATTGATCTGATGAATATAGCTAAGACAAAACTGGTTACTCATAGTTAAACATTTTGAGCTAAGAAACATACAATTCCATGCAAAACAATCAGTGATATCCACAGCACCATTATTAATTCTTGTTCTAAATGTTAAAATGCCAAATGTGTCAACATACACTTGTTTCAGATAAATGTATAACCAATATCTGATTAACCCTACTAATTTTCTAGTTCTACATATGTCATTAACCATATGATATAAATAAAAACATTAATAACATAAGTAAAACTGACTGCCTATGGCTCTAACACTAGTCTGAGTGCCTAGATTTGTCTAAATCTAAATGTACATGGCATAAGACGTGCATATTATATTGATGTAGATGCAATGCTGGATAAAAGATTAATATCTTAATTTATTTCTTTAATTTTTTTAGTTGGTATTCTATGTTTCAAACAAGAGCTGAGATGAGCTAAAACTAGCACATTTCATAGCTGCACCCAGTGTATTAGCATGTGCCATGTGCTTCTCACGGGTTTGTTTTACATGACGCATCCCACAATGCACGGCGCCAGTGGAACGGTGATGTAGTCTATTGGTCTTCCTTATTCCACGGTTTCTTATGCGTTTTTTGGGGGAAGGGTATATTAGTTGTTTAAGCAGGGGAAATTTCAATCGTGCGCAATTGGCCTTCCTTATTCGACGGTTTCTTGTGAGGTTTTTTTTTGCGGGGGGCGGGGGGGTATATTAGTTGATTAAGCAGGGGAAATTTCAATCGTGGACAATTGGTCTTCCTTATTGCACGGTTTCTTGTGCGTTTTTTTTGGGGGGGGGGGTATATTAGTTGATTAAGCAGGGGAAATTTCAATCGTGGACAATTGGTTTTCCTTATTCCACGGTTTCTTGTGGTTTTTTTTGGGGGGGGGGGTATATTAGCTGATTAAGCAGGGGAATTTTCAATCGGCGGATAATTGGTCTTCCACATTCCACTGTTTTTTGTGGTGGGTTTTGGGTATACTAGTTGATTGTGGTATGCAGGTATTGCAATACCTCAGGGAGTTTAACGCCCCTGCCCTGCAGAGTTGTAAACCACTGCCTTGTGGTACAGGTTCTTGACAGAACCGAAGGCTAAGGGAGCAAACCCTAAACTGAAAACCATGTCACTGTGGCAGCATTAAGGGCGGTTGATGTATGGAACTCCCAACATCTCCCGACCAGCCACTGCAGGGACAAATAGTTTTGCCCCTGTCTTGACATGTTCTTGCCGGTGTGAAACCTCTATTTGCTCCCCGAGAGAGTGCCGCTGGTAACTTGCAAAAGCCAGCAGCACTTCAACACTTTTGCAGGCAGCTTTCATGAAATGAAGTGGAGGGCGGCAGTCAAGTAATGAAAGCAGTCTTTGTCGCATCGCGACCGACAGCATGATGGATGATGAGTTGATTAAGCAGGGGACTTCTATTGCGGATAATTGGTCTTCCTCATTCCACTGTTTTTTTGTGGGGGGGGGGGGGGTATATTAATTGATTAAGCAGTGGAAATTTCAATCGCAGACAATTGATCTTCCTCATTCCACCAGTCCTTGCCTTATCCTGTTAATGCCGAGCGCCAGGCTAGGAAGCGACAAGTATACATTTTATAAGTATGACTGGTTTGACTCGACCTGGAACCGAACTCCCGACCCCCCGCACGCGAGGCCCGCGCTCTGCCGATGACCTGGCGTCCCTTGCACCATGCTAGTAATGTGTGTACTGCCACAAGTCGGTACCCGTCCTGATATGACCCCTAGATGTTGCTAGGACGTAAAACCTACTGATAAATAACTAAAAGTGTCCAATGCAATCATGTGAAAATGACCTGCCTACAAAACTCAACCAAATATATTTATCTAAAAGGAATGTTAGAAACTTGAGACCATCGGATTATGCAACTTCAAGATTGACTTTGTGGGCTCACACATAGGCTAACTCATCATATGTATGAGAAGCTATTTTTATTTTTTATTCTTTTTTTTATTTTTTATTGAGGCTGTATTTATACTGTCCATAGCATATAAGCCCGGGTACCCAGGCTTGTTTTCAATGCTGGCCAGTTGTAGGTTGGTGTTATCTTACCACACAGTAGCTGCTGATAAGGTATTTGATTGCCTGCATTTCAGTAGCAGATAGATAATTGGTTGGTATGGTTAATAGTCTATGTTAGTTTTTTTTGGATTTTCTTGGCATATATGTATTTATTTTGTCTACTCTTATTACTAGACTAGCCTACTCCTATTTACATATCATAGGCTTGTACGTAGCTGTGTGGTGTGTTATCTGGCTACTTTTGGCATGGTTACTTTCCATTGGGCGTCCCGCTGTTTACGATTTCTTCCTTTTTTTATTGTACTAAGTCATTTTTTGTTACCTTCATAAATATTGTTACGGTAAGTGTAAATAACTCTATCAAGGCCACGGTGATGCTTCCGACCCACCTTGAAAAACATAATAATGGCTAAGCAAAAGAACACAACCATCCCCCCTAGTCACAGTCCTGAAGGGTCTGGGGGTGTTCTCGCCCACTGGTGCACTATCTAAGGACAGACAGGTCTTGGGTGAAAGGATGCTGTAACAATTCATAATGGGACGGGATCCTCCCCCGCAGGCCTGTATGCCATCCAGGTATCTAGGCTAAGATATCATATACAGGTTAGACAAAATTTTGGAAGAATACCAAAAAACTAACACAGAGACTACTAACACCCAAAGCCGCAAAAGGCTGGTCCGAGCAGGAACAGGTAAACACTCCTGGGTGCGGGAGCAGACCAAACCAGTATCACAGCTGTCCAGCATTGAAAACAAGCACCCTCGCGGGAGCTTATACTATATGGGCAGAATAGATACTTTGTCAATAAAATATATAAAAAATCAACAAAGGCTGGAAGACCAGTGGATCGGTACTGAAAAAAACCCAAAAAGAATTTCTTCAAGATCTGAGGAATAAGTATATTTGTCAAAGCAGAAAATAGTTGATTGATAGTTGTTGAAGTTAAGTGAGCAGCATAGGCGTAACTTTGATTTGTTTGTTTGGTGAAGTGTTGCATCCTGGCAACATTCAAGGTCATAGCAGGACAGGTACCGACTTGTGACAGTGTGCACTCATGGCGACTTTATAGTACTGCCCCACTGGGAAATCAGGCCACCGGCAGCATGACCTGATATCCTACTCAGTCACATTACCCTGACACTGAGCTAACCAGTTGTTGCCCTATCCTATTAATGTCATGGACCAGGCTAGGAAGCGACAAGTATCGATTTTATATGTAATTGGTTTGACTCGACCAGGAACTGAACTCCCGATCTCCTACATGTGAGGCCCGCACTCTACTGATTCGGCCACCGTGCTCGGTCCCTAATATTGAAGCCGATATTAAAGCTGCAAGTCCGATGAAATATCAAATTTTCAAAATGAAACCAATTATCTAGATTTGATTCTACATATCTAACTTAGATAGTGCTGCACTTATTAAGCATTTGTTTCTGGGTAGAAGGCAATACTGAGTCAATTTAACAGAACCTGTTACTGCAGAAGTCTATGGTGTCAAAGTTTTGGCAAGCATGCCAAAACTAATTTTCCATGTTTGCGCTCAAAATATCTCAAAGGTTTACCATTTAAAATAAAAGTAACTTTGAGCTAGTGTAAAGTAGATCCTACTGATCGATCTAATATATATATATTTAAGAAAATACAGAAATTCAAAACCATCAGACTATGCAACTTTAAAGCTAGATAATCCCAAAGACCCTATAATACTAAGACGGCTCACTCCCTATCTCTCCCATGGTAATGTAAATTTCGCAGTGCCACCTTGTGGTGGGTTTGATCAGCCCGGCTGCTGGTTGGTGTTTCACATGTAAACACCTACAATTAAAAACTATACATGAGATAGGTAAGTATGAATACACATCAATATGAAATTGCTATGAACAAATACACATCATCTTCAGCAGCAGCATCATCATCATCACCATCATCACACATCTTTCACATTCATATATACATTTATAAATATAATATAGCACCTGTTTAACCAAAAGAACAGCCAGCACACCAAGTTGTGGGTTTGATCATTTTGATTACACAGTACAGGCTGGGTGAGCCGTCTTAGTATTATAGGGTCTTTGATAATCCGATGAAAAGCTAATATTTCTAAAACTCAAAGTGTTGCCTAGATTTGATCTAACTGTTGTTTTCATTAAACATGTATTGTGCATAGAAGGAAGACAAAGTCCATTTAATCAAACCTTTCCCTACTGAAGCCTATGATGTCTGGCATTTTGACATGCACACCAACATGATTTCATCATGTTTTCACTTCTAATATATCCAAAGATCAAATTTTCAAAACCAAAACAATGATCTAGATTTGATTCCACATATCTAACTTAGATGCTGGTACACTTATTAAACATTTGTCATAATGTAGAAGGGAATACTGAGGCAATTTAATCGAATCTGTTACTGCAGAAGCCTCTGGTGTTGGAGTTTTGGCGTGCTTGCCAAAACTAATTTGACATGTTTGCACTTCAAATATCTCCAAAGTTAGCCATTTAAAATAAAAGTTACTTTAAACTAAATTAAGGTAGATTACAATGATCAACCTAATATATTCATCTCAGAAAATGACAGAAACCCCAAACCATCGGACTATGCAACTTTAACTGTTTAAGGCAAGAATTACTTCAACCTACAGTAAAATAGATTGCAGTTATCAATCTAGTATATATCTCTTCAGAAACTTAAAAACAATCGGACTATGCAACCTTAATTCAAATCAGTTGCGCATGCTCAGTAGAAGTAGAACACGCAATGGCTATTTAGCAGGGCAGCACACCCGGCCCTAGGTTTGCTGTCACCCTCGTGTAACAATTTCAATTTCCCCCCTTTCCAAGTTTCCCCCGGGAATCGGAAAACGTTTTTAATTTCCCTCCCGTGAAATTGAAAACGTTTTTGGATTCCCAGGAGGGAAATTTAAAACAGTTTTCAGATTCCTCCCCCTATTTTCAAATTCCCCCCTCCGGGAATTAAAATTTTTCTTTTTAACTTTAAAAAACGTTTTAAAATTCAGACCTATAATATTTTTTTCTTAGCCATCTTGAAGACTTTTTGTGTCATTTGTGGTGAAATATGTTTTGTTGTACTAGTAATAATTTCCATTATGCTATTCTCTGTGTATTATTATATTTGTCATGAAAAAAAAACAATTTAATTTTTTTTTAATTCCCCCAAAATGGGGGAGGGAAAGTTAAAATGAGGGAGGGAAAACGAAAACGTTCAATGCGGGATAAGAAACGTTTAAGTTCGAGGAACTCAATCGGGGGAATGCACCCGCAAGCCACTCGCACCCATACAGTATTTTTTTAATATTTTCTTGCAAGAAATTATATTTGGGGCCCCCTAGCATGTGGCGCCCCGACCGACCTCCCGAATTGCCAGTACCTTCAGCTGGCCCTGCTGGACAGTTGGGAACATATGGAGGGTGCACCAGAAGGAGTCAGGTGGTGGTGGGTGCCCCTTAGGGTATAACTATGAGGATATCTATTCTGAGTTCTGCTGAAGCCGAGACCCAGCACGCTGCGTAGCATTAGTGTACATGGTGGAAGGTTGGGATGGGTTGATTGCTGATGGTTTAACACTGTGTCAGCAAAGGACCATGTGTATAGCCCCGTTCACACAGCACAACTTTAGGCCGAACTAGATAAGGCGAACTAGATGAGGCGAACTAGTGTTGTGTCCACACACGGAGCGGTTTAAGGCGGAAGTGGATATCTGCGCATAAGCAAGTCCAGACTAACCAGTGCCAGTTTGGGTTCGTCGACGTCAGCACGAGAGAGTGTGGGTTCGACCTAGATATGTATTAACTGAATCGTCTTGTTTTGAAACAGTCAAAACTTCTGCTGGGCAGTGAAACCCTAAAAATAAATGATGAAAAAAATATCTGTGCACAGCTAGCGGTTTCATAGATCAAATTATATTATATAGTGTGACGTCCTTAATCCGCCTCAAGTAAGTCAGTTGGGTTCACACGGGCGATATGTCGAATCATAAAATTCAGTTCATATAAACCATCTGCTTAGGTGGTTTATAAAATCCGATTTATATGAATCGATTCAGCCCTAAATCGCTTTAGCATAGCGTCCACATGGCGAATGTGAAGTGAACTAGACAAGTCGATTCATATGAATCGAATTAACTGCCCAGTGTGAACGGGGCTTAATATTCATCGATGGTGAAAAGTTAGCGGTGTTTATTCTGTTAGTTTTGTTTATCACATTTATGTTTACATTGAAATTTATATGAAAATCCGAAATGGTTAGATTTGTGATAAATAATGGTGGGGGGAAAGAGCTAAGATGCAATTTTGAAATGATTAAATTGGTGTTAAATGACTGCAAAATTTAACTCATGTGGCTAGAATTACAGATGATATAGTCCAGTTGTTCTAAGTTATATGTGATATATAAATTATTATATGAGTATAAAGGGGCGGAGCAGGCTTGTAATATTATTTTATGTATTTATTTGTGCATGCTATTTATTGTCCATAGCTATTCGACTGTGTCATTTTTCTGCGTCTGGATCCGCTGGCCATTCGTACAGTGCTAGGCGTCATATGAACACCAATTTAAAACTTTTTGTATTTTTGTAAGGTAGATTGGTCATGTTGCCTATGCAACATGACCAATCTACCTTACATTAGCTTGAAGTAACTTTTATTGCACCTGCATCTAAAGCCCCGTTCGTACACGCACCTTAAGTCGCCTCAACTAATTCGTCTTGTCTAGTTCGGTTCACATTGGCCTTGTGGACGTGACGCTGAAGCGGATTAGGGCTGAGTCGATGCATCTAGTTCACCTCAAGTAAACCACGTCGCGAGGTAGTCTAGGTGAAGCGAACTAGCTTAAGTTGGCCAAAGTTCATAGTGTGAACGGTAGCGGTTTAGATGAGCCGGATTAAGGACGTCACACGCATGCGCAGTCGAGACCTGAGTTTGTTGACTTTCCGGTCGATCAAAAGCGCATATTGTTTTGAAAGCTAGACTCCAATATTACAACCTAAAATAACCCAAAATCTTCATACAGAAAAAGTGAAATATCTCTAAAATCGCATCATATAAAATGATAGAAACAAACTACTTGGCACACAAACAGATAACATGCTTAACAAATAGATTATATTAAATTTATATGGGGGCCATTTACCGCTTAGTGCGGCCGAGCACTGAAAGTCGAGTGACTTTTGAGTTCTTTTCTCAGCTCAACTGGCACATATTTCTTCCTGGGAAAAGACTTACTCAAATGTTGGTATTTCAAACATTCAAATTTCCCTTCAAGACTTGTGCTGTGCTTATAGCCCTGTCACACTATGACGTATCTCGCCGGCATGCCGCCAATGCGCAAAATCACTTTTAATCGTCGAAACTCGTCAAACTTTTCGGCGTCAGCGCAACGTAATGGTAGCGTGTGGCCGACGTTATGGCAAAGGTTTGGCGCGCCATCCTGATATGACCTTAGATGTTCCTAGGACGTAAAACAACAAAAAGCAACAGTTTGGCGCAACGTGTAGGAACGACGCTCATGCGCGCGTGGCGTATGCCTAGCATTCGCATAACATTATTCCAGGGCGTTTAACGTATCTCGACATTCCCCTAACGTCGCCATAATGTTAGTACCCACGTGTTGTCGCACGTCCAAAGTTGTGTGCAAGCACAAAACTTCGCCGATACCCTGACACGCCTCGCCGACTGTCGCCGTCCATCAACGAATACCAACGCGCACCTAATGTGCGCGTACCACTTCCAGACGTCGTCCGACGTTTCGCCAAAAAATGACACACGTCGACGCGCGTTGGCGAGAAATGTCGTAATGTGACAGCACCATTACATAAAATATAAGAAAAACGATGTTTTACATCGTTTGTTTGCACGAGGTCAAAGTACCCGAATAGAGTGGTTTCAGATTCTGCTGATAGATGTGGGGTGTATTATTTTGATTTTGAAAATTGGATGTTTTCATCGGACTATGCAGCTTTAAGAACTGATCCCATCAGGACATGCTGATACCACCTAGCACATCTGTTAATGTATCTAGACAACCCATAGATACATGTATCCAGGCACCCGTGACTAACTGCAAAGGCTCCCAGATGCTTCCAACCTATTCTGAGTTAGGCCAAATAAAAAAAAAGAATTGGTGATCGTCCCCACCCGTGCCTGAAAAATCGCCCGCCTCTGAATTTTTAATTTCTTTTATATATATATTTGTAATGTTAAAAATGTGCCCGGCTAGAAGCAATTCAACTTTCGTATCAATTTTTAAGTCATCGGTTTGACTCGGCCAGGGTTCAAACCCAGGACTTTGAATCCCTTGACCTAACAGAACGGGAGGCAGACGCTCAACTCATTCGGACATCGCGTCTGGTTACGTATTACGTCTACATAAAAATTATAAAAAAATTAATTTAAAATTAAAACCGCCCACCCGCCCGACCCTGATTTTTATTTCAAAAGGACGATCACCAATTTTATTTTTTATTTGGCCTTGGTTGGTGTCCACTGCTTTCTGAGGAAAGCTAGAACATGTGTGACCTTACAGCCCAATCCTTCATTACACAGGGCGACCCTAGGGTTGCTCACTCCCCGGGAAAGCTGAACTTCGGAGCCATTACAAGTATAATTTCTTTAAATTTAACACTGATGTGCCCCCCCCCCCCCCCCCCGGCTCCTAGCATGTGGCGCCCCAGGCGACTTCCCGCGTTGCAGCTAGCTATCTTCAGCCGCCCCTGAGACTATATATATATATAGTGTTAAAGTTGCATAGTCCGATGTTTTTGAATTTCTGTATATTTTCTGAGATAAATATATTAGATCGATCACCAGTGTCTACTTTACATTAGTTCAAAGTTACTTTTATTTTAAATGGTAAACTTTTGAGATATTTTGAGTGCAAACATGGAAAATTAGTTTTGGCATGCTTGCCAAAACTCTGGCACCATAGACTTCTGCAGTAACACATTCGGTTCAATTGACTCAGTATTGCCTTATACACAGAAACAAATGCTTAATAAGTGCATCAGTATCTAAGTTAGATATGTCAAATCAAATCTAGATAATTGGTTTGGTTTTGAAAATTTGACATTTCATCGGACTATGCAGCTTTAAGCTAAGATTCCTTATACGCGGTATCCGGCATGCAAATGCGGCAACAAATCGAAAAGCATGTAATTGAATAGTGGTGCTTCCATACGTCCGAATGCGAATGCGAATGCGAATGCGAATGCGGAAAATGGATCGCCCCATGGACCGATCGGTGCGGCATGCGAATGCGAATACTGTTGCATTTGCCATAGAAAACAATACTGTTCCTTCACAAATTTGGAGGAAAAACCCCAACAAATGTTGACATTCAGTGATTTTCAAAAATAGTTTTGAGCTTGATTTAATGGATTTCACCTGTTAGTATATTGAATTTTAAATAAAATGACATTTCATTTGTGAAAATCGCTCTAATATTAAAGAAAATGTGGACTTTTTGAAGTTGTTACTGTAAAGAACAAACTAAATCGCTTCATGCCACATGGGTATGGAATCAACCAAATCGCATGCCGCATGCCACATTCGCATGCCACTTACCACGTATAAGGAATCTTAGCTTAAAGCTAGCATTCCTTACACGCGGTATGCGGCATGCGAAGGCGGCAAAAAATGGAAACGCATGTAACTATATGGGGGTGCTTCCATGCCTCCGAATGTGACTGCGAATGCGGCAACTGAATCGGTCCCTGTAGCCATCGGTGCCGCATGCGAATGTGAATGCTGCTGCGTTTCCCATAGAGAACAGTGGTGAGAAACCTGACACTATACATTTGTATGGGTGTGGGTGAACGGACCCAACCCGTTTGCATGCCCCATGCCGCATTCGCATTCACATGCTGCATACCGCGTGTAAGGAATGCTAGCTTAAGCCATACACTGTGGCCCTATAAACACACGGTTACTTATGATTGGATGAGACCAGACGGGGTGGCCGAATTAGTAGAGCGTCCGTGTCCTGTTTTGGGAAATCAGGAGATCCAAACCCATGAGTTTGTGGGTTGAAATCCTGGTCGCATCAAACCAATGACTTAAAAATTTATACTTGTCGCTTCCTAGCCAGGCACTCGGCATTATTAGGATAGGGCAAGGACTGGTTGGCTCACTGTCAGGATAATGTGACTGAGTGGTATGTCATGTCTTGTTGCTGGCAGTCTGGTTTCCCAGTGGGGCAGCACTATAAAATCACCATGAGTGTCCACTGTCACAAGTCGGTACCCATCCTGATATAACCTTAGATGTTGCTAGGACATAAACAACAACAAACAAACTATGATTGGATGTGGTATTGGTGGGATTCTTGAAATACATTTTCTTGCTAGTTTAGATTATTTACACACAAAAAAGGTATATGGATTGGAGTAAGGTATACAATAACTGTTAAATACACAATTTGCAGCATGAAATTCTGAAACTCACAAGTTCCATAGCAAGATGGCAACAGTAGTGACATATGACTAGATCACTATTATTAGTCAGATCAATGTGTGTATTGACATGGTATTTAGAATGTAAGCAGAAGTTATCTTCGGTATTCATTTGGTAAAGTTGTAGTAAGTTTTAATGTAGAGTGTGGTCAGTTGGAGTTAGACAAGCGGTATATAAATGTCAGTTTGCTAGAAATATTCTATTGTGGTTAGCTATGTGAATTTGTTATTTGCAGTTTGTTGTTTTTTAGGCTTGATATGTAATTACCAAACTAACCCAAGCTGCCTAAGCTACAACTCCCCAAAAAAGGGAGAGAGAGAAAAAAAACTAATGGATTATGGAAAATTTAATGGGTAAGCTGGAGTGGCCCGGGAAAGCCCGGATAGGAACCGAGTCATCATTTGACTTAATCGCATCTCTTAGATAGATAGGCTATCGGGCCAATGGGCTTTCAGCTAGATACCATTGTAGACAATCAGTCTGTAGATAAATGCAGTGCTTGACCAGTAATCTCGGGGGACAATACAGACCTTAGACACGTGATTGTTGATCTCAGCTTTGATGTTATCTCGTCTTATCTCGTGTTATCTCCTCTTATCTTACACTAGAAAATTGTCACAGTGGTTGGTAATTATGCAACGTATATCCGGTAGAAGCATTTGAGAGAAGTCTGGATAGACATTGGAGAGGACACCCACAATTATATGACTTCAGGGCTCCGTTGACCTCAATATGGGTGCACACAAAAATTAACTTATTTCTTTACCATAATGAGCTGGCACTAGAGGCTCAATAAGGCCTAGATCAGCCATACGAGGATCTATAAGTTAATCTATAAGTTAACGCATATGCGGTAGATACGGGGGTGATAGATAACAGGATGTTATTAAAGTTGCATAGTCCAATGGGCTTTGAGTTTCTTCCATTCCTTTAGATGAATGTATTAGGTTCATCGATATATTTGATCTTACTTTTAGTTTGAAGTAACTCTGATATAGTTGGTTGTTTTTTGGAGTTTTACATCCTGGCAACATCTAAGGTCATATCAGGATGGGTACCAATTTGTGACAGTGCACACTCATGGCGACTTTATGGTGCTGCCCCACTGGGAAATCAAGCTGCCGGATTCATGAACCGATATCACACTTAGTCATATTATCCTGACACTGAGTTAATCAGTCCTTGCCTTATCCTATTAATGCCGAGTGCCTGGCTATGAAGCGACAAGTATCAAGTTTATAAGTCATTGGTTTGACTTGATCGGGAATGGAACTCCCGATCCCCCCCCCCACACACACACACAGGACCCTCACGCTTTACCGATTCGGCCACCGCGCCCGGTGACTTTGATATAAAATTTGCTATAAAGAAGGGAATACTTGTCAATTTAATAGAACCTGTTACTGTTGAAGCCTATTACTAGTGTTAGGTCACAGTTTTGATAAGCACACCAAAATTAATTGGCCATATTTACACCTCAAATTTCCCTGAAGTTATAATCATTTTAATTCAAAGTTACTTCAAGCTAGAGTCTGGTAGCCAGGGGCGTAGCTAGGCGTACGAGCGTACGCCAAAACGTCCACATCGTTTTGTCAAAAAGAAATTAAATTAAAAAATAATAAAGAGAGAGAGAGAGAGAGGAGGCATGTAGTAGTCCGGAGCATCGAAAACTCAAGTTTAAAATGTGTAAAATCCGCCAGCTTAAGCTTAAGCGGCCCCCTAAACCCCCTGCCGAAATTAGGAGTACACATCGTTAAAGGTCTAGCTATGCCCCTGGAAGCCTATAATGATCAACCTACTATATTAATACTCAGAAAATGTCTGAAATTCAAAACCAATCGACTTGTGCAACTTTAAAGCTGCATAGTCCGATGAAGCAGGACACTTTTCAAAACCAGAACACTAAGTCACTTATCTAAATTTGATTCTGCATATCTAACTTAGATGCTGAAGCCATTTAAAATTAACTGAATTAAGGTAGATTATAACAATCAATTTAATATATTTATCTCAGAAAAATGTTAGAAACTCAAAACCATCGGACTATGCAACTTTAATAACTGTATCAGTGAGTATGGAATCAAATCTAAATAAGTGTTTTTTTTCTCGAAAAATGTGATATTTTCATCGGACTATGCATCCTTGAGTGCTTAAATAATCAGATTATTTCCCCTGTGCTATCAGTTGTAGATAACCATGTAACCGTTCAGATATGGTCTAAATTGCATTTTTCCAGTAAAGGGCTAGAGAGTGCTAGTGACAGTTATATTATGTACAGTGGTAGGCTACTTGCACTTTTTAGTGATATCACCAGTACGAACTGTAGACCACAGTCCAAAACCAGATATGGTTACGGGCTGGCACGCTAAAAATGAAGTTGACATGAGTGCACATTGTCACAAGTCAATGTCCGTCCTCTTATGACTTTAGATGGGCGTTTTATTCTATCACCGAAAAGGTCTGAATACTACCTGGAAAATCTCTAGATGTATAAAAGATTCACCCCATAGTTGCAGTAAGGGTGAATGACAACATAGTCTAAATATGGACGAAAATTGCTTTAATATGGAACAGGAAGTGGAATTCCTGGTTCCAGTACAAAATGGTTAATTATCATCGGCACAGAGTTGGTGAAATGGGAGAGAATGCAAAAATACAAGATGGGGACTATATAGATTGTGGTCGATTTGACATTTAAAGTCTATTAAACTATATGTCTTATTATATTTTTCAAATCAAAAGTAGTTGGTAAATATTAAGATATATGTGAAGAATATAGTTTGCTTCTTAAATTAAGAATTATCGAAAGTAAAAGTTATTTCAAACATCTACAATAGCCATTTATAGTATAGATTACTTCAAACATGTTCGCACTTCTTAGTCCAATAAATCATGTAGGGTACATTATAACCATCAACTTAATGTATAGATCTAACAAAGATTATGCAAAATTCAAGACTATCGGAGTTATGCAAATGTTATCAACAAATGTAATTACAAGCTTAAAGCTGCATAGTCCGATGGCAAATCATTCAAATTTTCAAAATGACAATAATTATCTAGATGTAATTCTACATATCTAACTTTAGATACTGATGCACTTATTGAACATTAGTTGCCACATAGAAGGGAACGCTGAGTCAACATAATAGAACCTGTTACTGCCAAAGCATATGGTGCCAGTTTTGGCGTGCTTGGCAATGGTTTGAATTTTCCATCATTTTTGTTAAATAAATATATTAAGTTGATTATTATACTCTACATTATTTATTGGACTGAAAAGTGCAAACATGTCTGAAATAACCTATTGGCTATTGTAGATGTTTGTAATAACCTTTTTCTTTTAATGGCTATCTTTGGAGACATGTGAAGAGACAAAACACGCCAAATAAATTAAAATTTTGTTTTCAACATGTGGTTTCTCTTCTCGCCGCTAGGTGTCGGACTGGTCACCAGGAAGATGGGGAACGCAGCTAAGCCGACCCAAGAAATCACGGTCAATGGCGACGCGTGGCAGATCAAAACTGTGTCAACCTTCAAGACGACCGACATCAGTTTCACGATTGGCACCGAGTTCGAGGAGACGACGGCAGATGGCAGGACTGTCAAGGTGACGATTGTGGTTGCTTACATTTGACTAGTTCATCATCATCATCATCATAATCATGCTGTCGGTCGCGATACGACAAAGACTGCTTTCATTACTTGACTGTCGCTCTCCATTTAGCTCTCTGCTGTGAGAGTGATGTCCATGAGTCGGTCTTAATGTCTCGCAGCTTCAGGTTTCTCTTGATGGTATCCTTAAACCGGAGATGGTTCAAGGATACCATCACATTTGACTAGTTACTAGGTTGTAAACCATGTTATTATAATTAATTACATGCAATTTTGAGTAAATTGGATGCGTACTTTTCAAACTATAGCCAAAATCGTAATCACTACCCCTTAATTTTGCTATGCGACATTGAGATTTATGTCCATTTTCTTAACAATTATCATGATTATGTTGAAACTATTACAGTATTGGATTGTTTGTAGTAACAGATTTTTAATATGCTAATATAATTTTATATATGTGTTATTTTTAACTGGGGAAAGCGCCTCAAAAGTATTGTACTTCTGCTTTCTCCTTGTTCATGTGAATGAAACATTACTGATATAAATATAAGCCTGTATGTAGTACAATGACCATGTGGAAATAAATAAATATCTTATCTTACTACATGATGATGTGGATAGTCATGTGAAATTACCAGGATAATGTTTGTGTACTTTTAGAAATACAAGCATTTATGTAACTCATGCTTCTCAATCTTTAATATTGACAACTGCCAATCAGTGGGTTTTTCTTTTATGTCATTCTGAATGACCACTATCTAGAAAAAAATAATTATATGGCTACTCAGAAAAACAAATAGACTTGAAATATGAATAGTAGTAGTACATGTATATTCCTAAAATACAAGTCCCTGTGCCCATTATTTTTGTCAATATTTGAGGGTTGTAATTTGGGTTTCATGCAAAATGCCAAAATACACGATTTTTGGGTCAACTTTGAGAATATTAAGAACCCTAAAACGTGTGAACTAATCATCCGATTTTAATTAACTTTGTTATATTTTTCTTCTCCTGGTAGGAGCTGTCGATATTCATTAAGATATACTACTTCACCATTGAGTTGCAAGATGAGTTGGGATACCTGACTGTCTTCCTCATATTGTGTGTTTTTCACTAAATGACAGAAAGTCAAAACCATTGGGCTATGGAACCTTAAGATTAGGCGAGTGAATTGTCTTACTCCTATTGTGTGTTATAGACTAAATGACAGAAACTTAAAACCATTGGGCAATGGAACCTTAAGATTAGGCAAGTGAATTGTCTCTGTTGTTCTCTGTGGCGTAGTGGTTAGAGTGTCTGACTTTTTTCTTGGTCGGACTCCTAATCTGAAGGTGGGTGGTTCGATTCCCCATGCCCCCATCTCTGCCAATTTGGATTTCCACCGCTGCGTATAACTTACAGCGACATCAAAGGCCAGTTGCTCTCATACCATGTCTATGTGGTGTGGGAGGTTAACAATCCCTTGGGTCATTAAAAGTGTAGGCTCGGGCTTTCTATCGACAAACTGTCTAATGGTGAAAACAAGCCTATTCAGGCTTATCCATGATAGGCAGTATAAATCTTCAACAACAACAACAACTCTCCTATTGTGTGTTATAGACTAAATGACAGAAACTCAAAACCACCGGGCTATAGAACCTTAGATTAAAGTTGTGTAGTCCGATGGTTTAGAACTTCTGTATATTTTCTGAGGTAAATATATTAGATCAATCACTAGTATCTACTTTACATTAGTTCAAAATTACTTTTATTTTAAATGGTAAACTTTTGAGATATTTTGAGTGCAAAGATGTAAAATTAGTTTTGGCAAGCTTGGCAAAACTCCGACACCATAGACTTCTGCAGTAACAGGTTCTGTTAAATTGACTCAGTATTGTCTTCTATGCAGAAACAAATGCTTAATAAGTGCACCAGTATCTAAGTTAGATATATAAAATTAAATCTAGATAATTGGTTTGGTTTTGAAAATTTGATATTTCATCGGACTATGCAGCTTTAAGCGAGTGAATTGTCTTACTCATATTGTGTGTTATAGACTATCTGTACGATGGAGGGCGACAATAAGATGATACAAACACAGAAGGGAGAGCCTGACTCGGTATTGACCCGGGAACTCAAGGACGATACAAACATGAGCTTGGTATGTACCGCTTACGCCATTTATTGTCACTTCTGTAAATGTGTACTCAGGTTTTTTGTGGTCACATTTTCAATTAGGGAACTAAGGAGAGTCGTCTAAATAGTCAAATCAGAAATGTCCTCACATGCCATTCTCACGGCCAACTTTCTGTTGTAAGGCCAAATAAAAATAATTTCAGTTGGTGATCTCCTTTTGATCACACAAATCAGGGTCGGGTCGGTCGTCTTTATTTTCATTTATTTTTAATGTTAGGTTTGTCTTTTTTTTAAATATTGCACCACCCTAGACTGATAAAAGGATTATGTCATCCATGTACACTTCCCAATCTTTTCAGTCAAACAATGAACGCTGTATTCTCTAGAAGTTTCAATTTTGGAAATCGAATATTTTAATTTTGACATATGCGTTTGAGGCCTCCCGAAATCTCTCCCCTCCACTCCCACCCCACCGCACCTTTCCCTACTCCCCTCGCCCCTCTCCCCACTCACCCCCTCCCCTTCCCTCCTTTCTCCCCATTTTAACAAAAACAATCCTAAAGCATATTAGATTACAAAATCATGCGGGCATTTCCATATCGCAGCCTTTCGACACTTTTTCTAATGAGTTGGTTAGCAGCCATGTCACAGAGACTGCTTCGGAAATAACTATTACTACCGTCTCCTAGACCAACCAGGATGGCCGAATGGGTTGAGAGTCCGCCTTCAGTTTTGGTAGACCATGGGATTCGAACCCTAGGGTTCGAACCCTGGTCAAATCAAACGAATGACTAAGAAATGTATACTTGTCGCTTCCTAGCCTGGTGCTCGGCATTATTAGGATAGGGCAAGGACTGGTTGGCTCAGTGTCAGGATAATGTGACTGAGTGAGATATCAGGTCATGGTGCTGGTGGTCTGGTCTTCCAATGGGACAGCAGTATAAAGTCGCCATGAGTTTCCACTATCACAAGTCGGTACTTGTCCTGATATGACCTTTGATGTTGCCAGGACTTAAAACCCCAACAACCAACTACCGTCTTCTTGCTAGGCGTTATATGACATGCCACTTGTGGCCGGATACCAACTGATGAGCCCGTAAACCAACGCCCCCCCCCCCCCCACACACACACACCCTGCCACACAGATCGAGTGTCGGCCCCTAGGGTTACTGGTGCCCCGGACAAGCTGAACTTTGGCCACCTTACAAGTATAATTAGGCCCTGACTGGAATTTCTGGAGGCCCTGGAATGATGTTCTGTTTCGATGTTTCAGACATGTGTCTGCAAGGATGTCACTGCCACCAGGACATACGTCAAGAAGGAGTAAGAACAAACAACCCAGAAAACTCTTGACGTCACCACCATGCACCACGTGACCCTGTATCACATGACATCAGGGATAGTGTGCATTTACAAGCTCTATTTGAATTAATCTAAGGATTTTTTATTTTTTTATTTTAAATGTTTTATTTACTTTGAAGTTCTGTTCGGGTCATAATAGCTAAATGCGTTCAAATCCGCTCAATTCGCAATCTATGAATTGCAATTGAAGTGAATGGTAGAATAATTGAGTCATAGAGAATTGTGTAAATGTACGGTATGTAAACAAACAAAAAATACTAAACTAAAAAAACAACTACAGTTGGCCTAATTGAAGGGGCGTTCGTGTTGTGCAAAAATAAAGTCGTAGCACATATAGTTAGTATTGCTTAACCCAGGGTGCCAAGCACGATATATAATCTAATATGATTGTCAAACTAAGTCAGTATTACACTTTAGTCGATGTACACAACAGATAGCATTGACACACAAACAAATGCATCTGGAACGATCATTTTGAGCAAGTATTCGTTCATATGTGTCAATCAATGGCGCTTACAACATGTATTTGTTAGTCAAAAGTGCGGTGTCAAAATAGCAAGACTTGGATATTACAAAATGGCGCCATCTGCCAGCGCTTGGCAGTGCCGCCCTCTAGTGTCAGATTCAGTCAAAATGGTGGCGTTTAACTAGTGGCGCCATCTGCCGACATGTGGCGGTACCACAAAAGCACTTGGGCACATATTCCATTATTCCAGTCACCATCGACCGTGTGCGTGTGCGTGTGTGAAGTAAATAAAGAAGCCATGAACTTAATGGTTGTTTGTCTTATTTATAATAAAATAATATGCGTTGTGTTCCCTTGTGCTAAGAGTAAGAGTTACCCATGAAAGATTAGTTAGTTAGTAGGGCTAAGTCAGTTCATCATCATCATCATGCTGTCAGTCGCAATGCGACAAAGACTGCTTTCATTAGTTAACCGCCACTCTCCAATTAGATCTCTGCTGTGAGAGTGATGTTATTTCATGCGGTTGGGCATTTCATAAAAGCTGCTAGCAAAGTGTTGAAGTGCTGCTGGCTTTTGCAAGTTACTAGCGGCACTCTCTCGGGGAGCAAATAGAGGTCTCACACCGGCAAGAACACATCAAGACAGGCGCAAATTATTTGTCCCTGCAGTGGCTGGTCGGGAGATGTTGGGAGTTCCATTCATCACCACCCTTAATGCTGCCACGGAAGCATTGTTTTCTGTTAGGGTTTGCTCCCTTAGCCTTTGGTTCTATCAAGAACCTGTACCACAAGGCAGTGGTTTACAACTCTGCAGGGCAGGGGCGTCAAACTCCCTGAGGTATTTAACACCTAAGGTATCAGAGGTACTGCAATACCCGCATACCTAAGTTAGTGGTCCTCTTATCTACGATCTGGGGGGGGGGGGAGATAATAGGGGGGAGGTGGAGGCAGAGGGCAGAGAGAGATGGGCAACATTTAGCGTCAACACTGCACGCCTGTAGAAAAACACCCGTCATCTTCGTATGAATTTAGCTGCATAGTCCGATGAAAGCATCAAATTTTCAAAAGCAAAAAACTGATCGAGATTTGAACCAAAAGGTCCAACTTAGATATTGGTCCATTTATTAAAGTTGCATGGTCCGATGGCGTTTGAATTTTTGTTTTATTTTTTAGATAAATATATCAAATTGATTGTTATGACCTGGTAATCGTTAGTCCTGAGTAAATTTGATGAAAAATAGTTAATTTTGAAGCAATTTGAGCTGAAAGAACCCAAAATACTTTTGACAAGCTTTCCAAAAGTCCTATGGCTATGAAGCATATTGACGTCTCGCGATGACCATGTGATGTAGCATGGCTTAATTCAAATGTAGCCTGGTATCCTGGTATTTTCTACTAATGGCGCCATCACTTGTTTGTGGGCATGTGATGTGATGTGGGCTGACCTACTGATGTAGTTGTGGTAGGTCATGGGATTCAAACACATGGGTTTGAAACTTGTTCTAGAGTTGCATGGTCTGATGAAGCATAATTATTTTGTCAAAATCAAACCACATACATTTGATCTTATATTTCCAACTCAGATGGGACAATGTGTGTGTTTTGTACATCAGTTGATTAAGCTGGGGAGTTTTCAGTCACAGACAATTTGATCTTCCTATTTCCCCTGCTCCTAACCCTATCCTCGTAATGCCAAATACCAAGCTAGGTAGTGACAAGTAAAGATTTGTAAGTCATTGGTTTGACTCAACCAGGATTCAAACCTGGGAGTTTGAATTCCATGACTTACCAAAGTGGGAGGTGTGTGTTCTACTTATTCAGCCACTCTATAGTACTGCCCCACTGAGAGACTAGTGACTTAAAAGTGTATACAAAAATTGAAATGCTGCTAGCCCGACACATTTTTAATTTTAAGAACAAAATATGAAAAAATCGGGGGCGGCCGATTTTTCAGGGATGGGCGGGGACGATCACCATCAAAGATTTTTTATTTGGCCATATCCCAACCTCATCCGGCGTTCAGCATTATTAGGATAGGGTAAGGAGCAGTGAAATGACGAAGGCCAATTGTCCATGATTAATCAACTAATGTACAAAAAACTGGGTACCTTCAGATTTTCAGTTTAACATTTTCCCATCTGAGTTGGGAAAATAGGGTCAAATGTAAGTATGTGGTTTGGGTTTGAAAAAGAAATTATGACCATGCAACTTTATATCAACCCAGGCTATGGTGCGAGCAATACTACCACTGAACATCCTGGAACCTGACTAAGTTCTTGGAATGAGGGTCAAGGCTAATCAGGCCATGAGATGACCTAATTGGTTAATGGTGTTCTTCCTTGATGGATGTTGCAAAGTAAGTATCCAAGGGGATGGGGTAATAAATTCACTGATTATACAGTATGTGCTGTCACAAATCCTTAGCTAATACATCAGTATCTAAGTTGGATATATAGAATCAAATCTTGATAAGTTCCGCAGAATAGACTATTAATATTGCATTTGTGCAACCATGTTTATGCCAAATTGTTCTTTATTTCTATTAATTTTGAATAAAATCGAAGTTCTGCACTGTGCGTATCAGTAAATTCAATGGCAGCGGGCATTTGTTTTGCTCTCGACTATATTATTAACCAATCGCTGTCGTCAAACCTCTTTGCTGCATAGTGAAGTTCAACGAACTATTTCCGTTTCCGTTTGCTGGATTTTGGTTATGAGATTCAACATGAGTATACAAATTGGCGGTACCCAAATAGGGCTATTTCCGTTTCCATTTGCTGGATTTTGGTCATTTCATTTTCCACCTCTATGAGTATGAGTATTGTTTATGTATATATACACGTCTTAGTCCTTACCATACCCCCGGGTGGGTCGGTATAAATAGAAACGGTCAATGCTGAAGCTTATGGACTAAGACCAAATTATTTGTGCATGTTTTCACTTAAAATATTATCCTAAGTTAGTCATTTTAAAGCAAAGTTATTTCAAACTAAAGTAAGGTAAATTATAATAATCAGCCTCAAATATTTATCTCAGAAAATGAGAGAAACTCCAAACCGTCGGTCTATGCAGCTTTAATAATGTTACAAATATGGTAGAAACTCAAGACCGCCAGAATATACAACACAATGGGACACCCATGGAAGAGGAGCCAGGCATAGGACAAGATGAATCACTCATCTGCAGAAACCAATAGGCCTAAATTAAAAGAATTGCAATAAAAAAAGAATCAATCTATTTGTGTCAGCGCTTGTTACAACAGTCCCTGAACAAACATCCCATTCTTATATACTACTAATAATATTACAAAAGATATTTTCCGTAGTGATACCTTGCACGCCACCTGTATGTTGAGGGTTGAACCTGCTCATTTGGATACACCTAAGTATGTGGCGCCACCTGACGGCACAAGCTAGCATAACGGCTGATTCATTGGCCTTTGGTCACGTGATGCCAGGGTAACCTACCTACCCACCTACCTCTCTTGAAGATTTATACTGCTTATCATAGATAAGCTTGAATAGACTTGTTTTCACCATTAGACAGACATTTGGTCAATAGAAATCCCAAGCCTACACCTTTACCGACCCAAGGATTTTTAACCTCCCACACCACATAGACATGGTATGAGAGCAACTGGCCTTTGACGACACTGTATCTACTTCAGAGATAGCAGGTCTCTCGATTTGGTGGAAGATCTTCCTAAAAGATAGCAAAATAATCCAAGTCTCCCGATTTTCTCGCTTTTAATTTGTAATCTCCAGCCAAAGAATCATTTTAGCTCGTACCATCTTTCCCAGACGAGGCCCTCTCCCCGAACCTCCCTGTGTGAGGGGTAAATTTGCTCTATGAAGCTGCTAGCTGTGCACAGATATTTTTTTCATCATTTATTTTTAGGGTTTCAAAGCCCAGCAGAAGTTTTGACCGTTCCAAAACAATATGATTCAGTCAAAACAGATCTAGGTCGAACCCACACTCTCTCGTGCCGACGTCTACTAACCAAAACTTTCCCCAGATAGCACACAGCCGTCGGCCCGACGGCGGCCGCTCCGTCGGCCCGACGGTGGAAAATGCCGTCCGGCCGACGTTGTTTTGTCCAACCTCCCGCCGTCGCCCCGACGGCGGCTACCGCCGTCGGCCCGACGGCGGAAACCGCCGACGAGCCGATGGCGACAAACCGACGTCGCCCCGACGGCGGCTGCTGCCGTCGCCCCGACGGCGGCTTCCGCCGTCGCCCCGACGGCGACAAATGCCGTCGGGCCGACGGTGTTTTGTCCAACCTTCCGCCGTCGCCCCGACGGCGCAAACCGCTGACCATCCGAGAAGTGTCAATACCTACAAGTGCAAAAATATTAGTTTTATTCAAAATTAATAGAAATCGAGAACCCTAACCTTATAAATTTAATATAGTCTGTACGTATTGACACTATAGTGACAGTGTCTTCGAATCTCGGAAAAAACCAAGATGGCGGTTCTTGGTCAACCTTCCGTACATGGTAATTCAAATCGTATTAACACGAATAATTTCATTAATACGTCGTAATAAATTACAAAACTTTTACAAAATAATCTAAGGATATTAATAAACAAACCTGTTAAATAATTCCTTAAAATTCCTCCGATTTATGGAGTTATTTGTACAAAAAGAACACTGCTCAACGATCGCACGTGGTCCGGTGGCGATTCGAAGTAAACAAACCGTATCGGATAATTCAAATCGTATTAACACGAATAATTCCATTAATACTTCGTAATAAATTACAAAACTTTTACAAAATAATCTAAACATATTATTAAACGTACCTGTTAAATAATTCCTTAAAATTCCTGGTAATTCTGGAGTTATTGGTATAAAAAGAAAACTGATCAACAATCGCACGTGTTCCGCTGGCGACTAGAGCGGAAATCCAAATTTAAAGAACTGCGCATGCGCGGCCCACCACCGTCGGGCCGACGATGGCCCGACGGTATACCAAGTGTGGAAAATGAATGCAAACCTGCGGCGGCCCATCACCGTCGGGCCGACGATGGCCCGACGGTGAATCAAAAGTGGAAAGGGATTGAACCCTAACGTCGGAACACCACCGGCAGCCCGACGGTGACTCAAAAGTGGAAAGGGATTGAACCCTAACGTCGGAACACCACCGGCGGACCGATGGTGGCCCGACGGCTCAAAAGTGGAAATTTGGATTGAACCCTAACGTCGGAACTCCACCGGCGGCCCGACGGTGGCTCGATTGCGGAAAGGGATTGATTCCCAACGTCGGAACACCACCGTCGGCCCGACGGTGACTCAAAAGTGGAAAGGGATTGAACCCTAACGTCGGAACACCACCGGCGGCCCGACGGCGGAAAGTCGATGGCGACGGTGCGACCAATAGCCGACGTCTGTGTGCTATCTGGGGCGCTGGTTAGTATGGACTTGCTCATGCGCAGATATCGATTTCCGCCTTAAACCGCCCTGAGAATACTGCATGTGTGGACACGACACTAGTTCGCCTCATCTAGTTCGGCCTAAAGTTGTGTGTGTGAACACAGCTTAAGAGTAAATATACCAAAATAGGTATCTAGCAGCATAGGGCTAATGCTAGGTCATTGAAAAAATAATATTGGGGTGGGAAAATTCATCAAAATAAGAGTAAATATATATTTAGTTTTAAAATAGCATTTAAAAAAACGCCTTATAGACATTCTAATCCACCATTTAAATAGACTCATTAAGAGTGAGTCTGTACCAATGGACATCAGTGTTTGCTAGACTCATTCAGCCATCCCGACTATTGTCACTGTTCAACACTAGGCCTTGTGACTTACCGTATTCTCGTGCGCTACTAACGTGGGCGTTTAAATTGGCAAAGCGGGGGGGGGGGGGGGGGGGTGCTGTTTACCCACACATGGGTGGTAAAGGGGTGGGCGTTTATTAAATATTTGCCAAGTGTGGGTTGGGCATTAAACCCACAAGATTACGTTGATGCCTAATGGTACGGGTCACACATAAAATAACTCAAGACATGGTCTATTTCTGTATTTATTACCATAAATATGTACATTCATAAGACTTGCTACATATTGCACGTACATTCAACAATAAAACCTTTAATTAATCTTATTAAAAGCACATATTGGCTGAAGTGGGGTTGGTTACTCTGTGGACCTGACTGTCCCAACATGTCAATAATTATATTAATGTTCCATCGCATCATGCTATATATATATATACTTAATACATCTTGAAGGAATGGGCAGTCTTGAGCAATTGAACCTCACCAATGCGTCCTCCCTCCCTCCTCCCCGTTCTAAGAGAATCAACTCAACCGCTGCGTGCGCTGGAAGAGTCCATTCTCCAGACCAGGGGGGTGAATTAGGGCGAAATCGCCTCTGCCATCGAAAATCAAAATCATCCATACATATAGGTGCCATGCTCAGTGTTCGATCAGGGCGAGAGGTGAAATTCCATTGTACAATAATATACTTTATTCATCTGCTTTGCCTTAATAAGCATGTCCATGACATGATATATAGATATATAAAAACACTAAATAAAAACACCTTGCATTAGATGCAGGATTTGCTTGCATTATTAACAACCCTCATCATACAATGGTATAGATCTAAACAAAAATATTTAAAAAAAATTTAAACACTAAATAAAACAACCCAACATATATATATAACTGTATCCCCACTAGGTAGTATCTACAATTTTATGGAGGAAGAAAAACGGTGGGTGGGGGGAAAATGGCTCTCACACAGGAGAGTTCAGATACTGCTAGCGCTTGGCAGTCTTTTGACAAGATGCTGGAGGGACCCATGGTAAAATGTTGTCGGTGGGAGGTCTGTGTAGTAGTTATGTACATGTCATAGAAGTATGCTGCAGCGCCCCCCCCCCGCCCCCCCATCCCATCCCTGGGTTCTTGGTGCAATCATCACAGTCAAGAGGCGACCCAACTGGGAACTAGATTTGTTTTTTTAAAGATTCACCCCATACTTGCAATAGCTGTGAAAAACAACCCATTAGAAAAAGTGGCGCAAGGCTGGGTAAATGAAATAAACACATAAATTGTTAATTTAAGAAGTAAAATATATTTGTTATATAATTCTTTATATTTACCTGCTACTTTTGGAGGAATAATTGATTAAACAACATCGATTGATAAGACTCAAATCGAGAGCATTTAGTGACTGCCATTTTGGTTGTTTTGCATTCTTTCATCTCATCAACTGTGCGTCAGTACAAATAAACACTGGATGAGGGAATGAGGAGCTCATTGTCTCTGATTGGTTGGTTGATACCAAACAGCTTTCGCCACTTTTTCGAATGAGTTGTTCTTCACCCCTACTCTTGGGAGGGGTGAATCTTTTATCTAACTGGGAATATGCCCAAGCGTTCCTATAAGTTGGTACAATAACAGTTTGTAGACACTTTGCAGTCTGCATATCGACGCTAAAATACTAACATTAACCCTCCCAAAATAGGCAACCTGCTCACTAACTTAGTTATTGTTACACCACTCACTACCAGTGACAGTAATAATAATGATAATAATAATAATAATAATGAAAAGCCGTAATGAATTAGAAATATAGTTTGCTATCTTTCGTATAATTATCATTCCTGCGGTGTACACGTATACACTGGATGTTTACGGGTAAAGCTTATACCCCAGTCACACGAGAGCCAACGTTCGCCGCCAACCTCCTTACACTCAAAAGGATGCCAACCTCCCAGTGTCCCATTTGATACATTGATTCAAATACGTGGTCGGTGCCAGGCCGTCACCGCATCAGCACCGGGATGGCACCAGGGTGGCACTGACCACCCGGTGAGCGCAGCATTCCATATTTTGGCGCCGCTAGGTCGGCGCCAACTCGCCAACCAAGGGGTCAACCACTTTTTAATGGCGCTGACCAAACTGGACGCAAGGAGTTCCGAAATGGACGCCGGGAGGTTGGCGTCCTCGCGGCGCCAGAACTTAAAGAGGGCGTAAGGAGGGCGCAATGAGGACGTTTTGATGTTGCGAATCGATCGTAAGTGAACGCCGACCTCGTGTAACTGGGGTATAAGTTTCCATACACATTGTCTACAGCATGCCATTCACATTTGCATTTGCACTGATCGGTCCATTGAGCGATCCACTTTGCCGTCCGCACATTTGCATTCTCATCCGGACATATGGAAGCGTCAACATGCGCTTACATGCTTTGTCCATTTTTTGTCGCATTCACATACCTGTTTAAGCAAAGATTCTATATACACTGTATGCAAATGCGACAAAAAATGGAAAAGCAAATGCGAATGGCATACCGCATATGCGGAATCTTAGCTTAATACTTGTTGCCATGTTCACAAAGTCGGTGACCTAAGTGTGTGTGTGTGTGTGTGTGTGTGTGTGTGTGTGTGTGTGTGTGTGTGTGTGTGTCTGTGTGTGTGCGTGCGTGCGTGCGCGTTTGGGTGTGTTCTCAAATATAGCACTTTAAAAATGCACCGGGTTCTGGTTCTGAGGTGAAGAAAAAGGAGATATATTGTGCAACATGCTGGAAATGGGAAGGCAGGAACTGAAACAGGCATCAGGAAGTGTGACACAGGATTCAAGAGATGCGGCTGAAAAAGGATGAAGGTGGATGAAGCGAAGATGAATTGAGAGGTGGATGGAGTTAAAAGGGAGATATGGGCACATGCTAGGTATGATGGAAAGGATCAGTAGTAGAAATGACAATGGAAAGGTGAGCGGGTACAAGTTAGGCCTCAGTCACACTACAGCTTGCAACCACTTTGAGACCAAAAGCAGGTGACCTCTTGCAACCGATGAATAAAAAAGGCGGGTAAAAAAAACAATGGTCGGAAATTGGTCGATGACCATTTTGGTCACAAGGAGGTTGCAGGCGCTGCACCAAAAACTGCCTTGAGACTAAAATGATCGCCCAGAGATCGCCGACCATTTTTAAGTGCTTGCAGCTGGTTGCTGACCAGTCGGTGACCGGCGGGCCTTTTAGTCGTGAAGTGATCACAAGCCGTAGTGTGACTGGGGCTTAAGGTAGACAGGGGAGCAGTGGTAAATGAAGTGAACAAGGAACCAGTATGTGATATGAACAGGACCGCAGTAATCGTTTAAGTGAACAGGGTACCAGTATCTGAACTGAACAGGGGACCAGTTGCAAAACAGGGGACCAGATGAAGTGAATAGAGGATCCATAGCAGAAGTGAGTATGGCACCAGCAGCAGATGAAGTGGACAGAGGACCAGTATGTAAGATAAATAGAGGACCAGTAGTAGATGAAGTGAACAGGGGACCAGTATATGAGGCAAACAGGGGACCAGAAGTAGTAGATGAAGAAAACAGGAGACCAGTAGATGAAATGAGCGGGGATGTGGGGGGGGGGGGGGGCAGGGTTGCAGTTTCCGCGGTATGCCAGTTTGCGAGGGACACATCGCTTCTGTGCATGCATCAAAATCGAACAGCATCGTCACTAACCTTATAAATTTAATATAATGTTTTTGGTAAAGATGTTTTCTACATGTGTACCAAGCGATTTGTTTCTAGGTGGTGTGGTTTTAGAGATATTTCACTTTTTCTGTATTTTCTGTATGAAGATTGCTCATGACCATTGACAATGCCTTGAGGTTGACGGTATGCGCAGTGCAAAACATTAGTTTTATTCAAAATTAATAGAAATCAAGAACCCTAACCGTATAAATTTAATATAATCTGTTTGTTGAATATGTTTTCTGTATGTGTGCCAAGCGGTTTGTTTCTAGGTGGTGTAATTTGAGAGATATTTCACTTTTTCTGTATGAAGATTTGCTCACGGCCATTGACAATGCATTTGAATGGATGTGTCCCTCGCAAACCGGCGTACCGCGGAAACTGCAACACCAGGGGTTATGAACATAAAAGGTGAGCCTAGGAACAGATGAAAGCAGACGGGTATAGATGAAGTGAATAAGGGAGTGGTAGTTGAAGTACACAATGGATCAATGTCGTAAAGCTGCAGCTACAAATTGTGCCTTATATTGTTGTTGGGAGTTTTACGCCATAGCAACATCTAAGGTCATATAAGGACGGCGTGTCATATGAAGAAATTAACCTGAATGTCCCTCATGGCAGGTTTCTTCTGGGGTTTTTCGTTTAAAGCATGCTGAGCTGTGGTTTATATGAATGCCTTTAAAAATCAGGCGCGGTAGCCGAATTGGTAGAGCACAGGCTTCCTATGCGGAAGATCAGGAGTTTGAAACCTGGCTGAGTCAAACCAACGACTTACCAAATTTATTCTTGTCGCTATCCAGCTTGGCACTCAGCATTACCAGGATAAGGCAAGCTCAATATCAGGATAATGTGGCTTAGTGGGAAATCAGATCATGGTGCCGGCGGCCTGATCTCCCCCAGTGGGACAGCACTTTAAAGCCGCCATGAGTGCGCACTGTTACAAATCTGCACCTATCCAGATATCGGATATCACCTAAGCTGTTGCCAGAATGTAAAAACCCGAACAACAAACAAACATCAAAGATAGGGCATGCCTTGTGGCTGCAGTTTTATAGCGGTGCATGAAGTGAGGTTGTCAGAATGAGATAGGGTGGAGGGCGCGGAGGCGGTGAGTGAGGCAGTGTGGAGATGAGTGCACGAACAGCAAACAAATTGTTCTCAGCAACTGTCAGCAAAGTTAGCACAGGAGGCAGTAATGCATGGCCGTAATTACACGAATGAGCACATCAGCTGTCAACACCTCAGCACAGCCACATTCAAACAAGCATCACCTCTGATTGATTGATTGGTGGTTTCTTTACGCCGTGTCGGCAGCATATTCACACCTCTCAACACTAGTTGCCAACATTACCACTGCGCGTAACTTGACATGCTTCCACTCGAGTTTTGATTATCTACTTAAGGTGCGCTTGCATGGCGCAACAAATTGTATGACAAGTTGCACAACTTGTTGAGCACATTCCCTCAACAAATCACTCAAATTGCAACGTAAAAGGTTTGCTGAGAACATGCGACAAAACGAAACGACCAATGAAAACGTGCCTCTTTGATCATGTGACCTGGTTCCCTGGATCTTTTCATAGATGGCACGAGCAGAGTGGTAAACGCGCCCACTCGGCACCTAGTTGCACCATGTAAACGGACCATTAGGCAGCTGCGTCATTAATGTTTACATTACCGGCTTATTTGGTTTATTTCCAGAAATTTCTCACACTGGCAAACAAAAAGAGCTAATAAATCAACATACATTTGTATTTATATTATATCATTTTTGTTGGTGTATATTCTGATCAAAAATGCATCGAGTAGCAATAATTAAAATGTGAAAACATACTTATAAAAAGTATCATATATAAGTATATAAACGTATTTAAGAGCAATACTTCACAATCCATAACATGTACCTAGTAATACATCTGTCACACAATGTTCGCTCTTCTTCATGATTACCTTCACTGACTGCATTACTTTCATTTTGCGACCATAATTAGTATAACCGGGGATGTCACGTGGTTAAATAAAGAAAACCGTACAGGATGATATTGGTTTCAGGCTAAAAAAAAGAAAAAGCGGAAATCAAGCCGAGATTATTATCTCGATGGCAAATTTCCATCCTAGAGACTAGCTAACAGACCCTCATCAAAAATGCCCCCAGGTTGTGAAAACCCCCCGGAAATCTGCTTAGAAATGGAAAAATATCATCCCTGCGCCTGGGTTAATCAATAACTGAACCAGAAGCTGGCTGTTTGCCCACGTGGTCAGTGATCTGTGTATAGCCGTGTTCACACGGGGCAGTTAATTTGAATCATATGAATCGACTTGCCTAGTTCGGCTCAGATTTGGCGTGTGAACGCGCGTCTGAGTCAGTTTAGGGCTGATTCAAATCAACTAGATCGCTTCATCTATACCACCTCTATAGGTGGTTTATATGAAGCGAATTTTATGAATCGACTTAGATCGACCGTGTGAACGCAACCAACTTACTTGAGGCGGATTAAGGACGTCACACGCATGCGCAGTCGAGACCTTAGTTTGTTGACTTTCCGGTCGATCAAAAGCGCATATTATATAATTTAATTAATGAAACCGCTATCTATGCACAGATATTTTTTTCATCATTTATTTTTAGGGTTTCACTGCCCAGCAGAAGTTTTGACCGTTCCAAAACAATACTATTCAGTCGAAACAGATCTAGGTTGAACCCACACTCTCTAGTGCAGACGTCGACGAAGCGAAACTGGTGCTGGTTAGTCTTGACTTGCTCATGCGCAGATATCGATTTCCGCATTAAATCGACGCAAAGCACTGCCCGTGTGAACGCGAAACACTTTCAAACTAAATCGAATCATATGATTCGCCTTGTCTAAATCGCTTTACATTTTGCCCGTGTGAACACGGCTTATAACATCTTTGGTTGGTAGATCTTTTGTAGATTCACCACATACTTGCAGTAGATGTGAAAAACAACCCATTAGGAAAAACTGGCGAACGGCTGGGTAACTGAAATCAGCAGATAAATTCTTAATTTAAGAAGCAAAATATATTCTTCATATACATCTTCATATTTACCCGCTACTTTTGAGTTGAAAAATATAATAAAACAGG
This sequence comes from Branchipolynoe longqiensis, assembly GCA_030323885.1. Classification (NCBI taxonomy): domain Eukaryota; kingdom Metazoa; phylum Annelida; class Polychaeta; order Phyllodocida; family Polynoidae; genus Branchipolynoe; species Branchipolynoe longqiensis. Next base: position 78,389,630 of record CM059195.1, read on the forward strand.
TAGTTTAACAAACTTTAAAAGTGAAATCGACAGCATTCTATCATCACCATCTTATCTTTTTGCATTCTCTCCCATTTCACCAACTCTGTGCCGATATAAGTAGCCATTAGATACTGGAACCAGCAATTCCACTTCCTGTTCCATATTAAAGCAATTTTCGCCTGGATTTAGACAACGTTGACATTCACCCGTACTGCAATTACAGGGTGAATCTTTCATCTACTTTGGTTGGATGCCACATGTATACATCAGGGATGAAAGTGGTCTCCAGCAAAACAACAGGAAAGCAAGCCGGGATTATTACGTGTATCCAGCCCCCCCCCCCCCCCCCCCCCCCCCCCCCCCCGAAATAGGATTAGCACGGTCAGGGAAACGCTGAAAAATGGCGGAAGTCAGGTTTCAACGATCCTTGTCGTGCATATATTATCGCCGATACCCAACTCGTTCTTGCTTGGGTTATATGTTCTAGTAACATCTCAGGTCATATAAGAACGGGTTTCGAACCAACCAATTTTGTCATATAGATCTACATCCTGATTCCTTAGCTTTTTGCTTAATATTAATCAGCAAATATTAAAAATCGTGAAAACCCGCGAAATCGCGGGGATTTTTCATCCCTGATATATAGTAAATAACTATGGTAGTTTAATGGTCACGTGATTGTGGTACGAGAGCAAAAAGCAAGCGAGTTCAATTTTGTTTGATAATTTTAATTTAAGAGGGATGGTAATTAGTTTTAAGGAGGATTGGGAATTAAATTCATTATATATATATAGTAATGCCATTTAGGTTAGGAAAACACATTTGGGTTATTAGGCATGTTTTAGAGTAATTTAAAATTCAAAATTAATCTGAGTGCTATTTTAATTAGATAAATGAACGTGAATATTATTTTATTTTGGGGTGGGGCCAGGTGTAAACAAAATTGTTGGGTTTAAATCTGGAAAGTCAATTTCACCAAAAACGCGGATTTTCTCCCATAGACATAGCACTGTCAGGAAATCGCGGGAAAATGACGGAAGTCAGGTTTCAACTAGCCTTATGGTGACTGTATTATCGTCCATACCTAACTGGTTCTTGTTTGGGTTTATGTTCTAGCAACATCTAAGGTCATATAAGAACAGGATTCAAACTACCCAACTGATGTCATATACATCCCATATTTAACAATTTTGTTTAACGTTAATCGGTAAATATTTTTGTTGATCGTGAAAATCAGTGAAACCGTGGAGATCTTTCATCCCTGAGCGTGAAAACACTGGCTTGTGTAGCTAGCTGGTTGCTTGTCGGTACCTAGATAAAAGATTCACCCAGTACTTGTAGTACACGGGTGAACGACAACGTAGTGTAAATACGGGCGAAAATAGCTTTAGTATGGAACATGAAGTAGAAACTGTAGTTCCATGATCAAATGGCTACATATATTGGCACAGATTTGGTGAAATGGGAGAGAATGCAAAAATCCAAGATGGCGGCCATAGAACGCCTTCGATTTCAATTTTAAATCGTACTAAACTAGCTATTTTATTATATTTTTCAACTCAAAGGTAGAGGGTAAATATGAAGACATCTACAAAGAATAAATGTTGCTTCTTAGATTGTGAAATGAGGCTCTCATTTCATTAACCTGCTTTTTCGACCGTTTTTATATAGGGTTGGTATTCACCCGTGTACTGAGTACCAGGGCCGCGTTCAGGGTCCGTCTCGGAGGCACCTCGGAGATGGCACTGACGTCACGCTAGTCTGAACTGCACAAGCAGTTTGTCGCCTCGAAAATGGCCGCCCCCTTAGGCGGCGGCCATTTGCAATGGTAAAGCTGTGCTGTGATTGGCTGAAAGCACTGAATGCGGCGGCCATTTTCAAGGCGCTTTTTATCTCCAGTCTGAAAAGAGAGGCGTCTCCGAGACGTCGCCGAGACGCAGTCTGAATGGTATTAGGTCAAAAAGCATCGCCGAGACGTCTCCACGGCGCCTCCGAGACGGACCCTGAACGTGTCCCAGGTGAATCCTTTAGTCGGTACAGTCATACTAATTATTAAAGGATCTGGGTGAATACAACCTGTTGGATATTGAAGGGAGGAATTTGCTGACTCATACTTAAACTGTGTCTAACCTGGGTCAGCATTAGCTAATGATAGCGGGCTACAATAATAATAATAATAATAATAATAATAATAATACTAATACTGTTTCCCACACTACTTCCTAACATGACCCTGCCCTCGCCTCACTTTCTCAATGCGTCAAGTCGCCCGGTGTAATCCACCGAGACGACAAACAAACTCTGAATGTCATGTATGAATGACATCACGGGCAGGATTCCCTATCACATCACCTAGAGGAGTTTCCCAGAAGCTGGGGAACCCCTTTTGCTTTGAAGCATCCGATTGGTAGAGAATGCAAATAAAAACCAAGGGAATCCCACCCATGATGTCATTCATACATTAAACAGGAGCACAACCCTCAGTGCTGACCCCCCCCCCCCTGACATATTCGGTTGCATAAACTGAAAAACTAAGCAAACGTGTGCTTGGAGAGCATTTGTCGGAGTACAGCCGCAGTCTCAGCGGCTGCAGTCTCAGCGGCCTATACCAGACCTCTTTAAAGACCGCTACAGAAGATAAAACTGCGCACTCCCAATAAACCTAGTAAAAAAATAGAGAATAAAAGTAAAACACAGCTACCCCTAAATCACTTCACCATAGAAAGTGACACAATCCCAATATACAGCTAATCAATTCATCAATAGAAACGTGGATACATCACCAATCAACAAACACTGTGTGTACATTCCATGGGGGTGACATTATTCAATTCGAGCAAAGTGTTAAAAACCATAATAAGCTTAGCACCGTTCGCTGATATTACACGGAGTAACTCAGTTACTTGAAGTATCGATGAGAACAGGCAGCGCGGGTAATATACAGTATACACCCGCTTACCCTGTCGCGTATCAATATCAGTGTCTCCTACATTGCATTGCCGCCTAAGGGGTCTGACCGACTGGTGTTGCCATGGTGACTGGTACCGGCAGGCACATGGGCATTTAGAACAAGAGAAACGCAATGGGTTCAATTAAGGTAGCAAGTGCCTTGTAAATCCATCTGTCAAACTATGGTAAAAATCTCTCTAAATCTACCGACCATGCGACCGACTTTAAATGGACCATTTAGGGAGGTGATCAGTTCAGAGAGTTTTTTTGTATCATCACAATGGTATTGTATAGGTGGGCGATCGTTTGGGACCCAAATAAAGTGATCGATATAGGAGAGTGGTCGATCTGTAGAGGTGGTTGGTTAGAGAGGTTGTACTGTATTGAAGCTAGCCAAAAACCGTAAGTACCAAGCTGAGGTATAAGAATTGGAGCAAATTTTCACATTTTATTTTTTGCATAAATTATGCTAATTAGATAGCCAAAATGGCCACCGAACCAGCTGTTCCATATAGCAGTCATGAATGTTACTTTACGTGATATGTATATCAATGTCCTCAGGGGGAACAGATTTTTTTTCTAGCTGGTTTCAATTGTTTTTCTCACACAATTAAATTGTTGTTATATGAATTATATATTCATACCATAAAATGAATAGAACAATTATTTACAATTCCTGCCAGCAGTCCTTAGATAACTGCCTAAAGTTGCGTCACTCAAAATGCCATGTTTATCTTGAATAATAAAGGAGTTATGGTGTTTACAAAAATGGCATTGAAAAATAAAGGAGTTGTGGTGTTTAAAGAATGGCTTTGAAAAATATATGATTTTAAAAGGCACTTGCCACCTTAAGTTCTCCGCGAATCATAGCACAATATACACAAAGTCCTCTATGCACCCCCCCCCCCCCCACCCACCCCCCATTAAAGCCAAAAAAAGTGTCGGTTCAACGGCATATTCGTGCTGCACTGCACACAAAGAGGAAGTGCAAGTTCATTATACTGGCATTATATAGCACGAGTCTAGAACAACACGAATCGACAGGTGTTTATATACCATATTCTCACGGGTTAACACCAGGGGTGTTTAAATTGGCAAATCACGGAAGTGGGAGGTGGGCATTTGCCCAACACATGGTCGTTTAAGGGCTGGGCGTTTACGTTAACCCATATATGGGCATTTAAGGGCTGGGCGTTTACGTTAACCCATATATGGGCATTTAAGGGCTGGGCGTTTACGTTAACCCATATATGGGCATTTAAGGGCTGGGTGTTTACGTTAACCCATATATGGGCATTTAAGGGCTGGGCGTTTACGTTAACCCATATATGGGCATTTAAGGGGTGGGCGTTTACGTTAACCCATATATGGGCATTTAAGGGCTGGGCGTTTACGTTAACCCATATATGGGCATTTAAGGGCTGGGCGTTTACGTTAACCCATATATGGGCATTTAAGGGCTGGGCGTTTACGTTAACCCATATATGGGCATTTAAGGGCTGGGCGTTTACGTTAACCCATATATGGGCATTTAAGGGGTGGGCGTTTACGAAATATGGCTGTTAACCCGTGAGAATACGGTAATTAACATGAGCAGAGTAGTCAGTGAACAGTTATTCTCATCTACTAAGATCTGCCATCACAGTCAGTCAAATCAAATGCTCAGAATGTGCCTTTGATCCTCACACGTTGCAGGGTAGCTTACTTCCAACCCCTGTGTGTTGTGTAGGAAAGAAAGGGCTGTGGTAGAATGACCCAGATTCGGGACCCCTTGCCAGCAGGTGTAAAGGGAACAACAGCGCTGGGAACAAGAAGGGAGAGAGAGAGAGCGCTCACCAAGACACCGCCAGCCTGTTAGGAACAACGCATTCTCGGAGGTATTCTTAGAGGTAGCAAACATGGACAAACAGACGGGAATCGGTCAGAGCACAGAGCTTTCTGTGTGGAAGGTTGGGAGTTTGGAATAGCGGCAAAGTAAAAAAATCAATGACTTACAAAATTGATACTTGTCACTACCTAGCCTGGCGTTCGGCATTAATAGGATAGGGGGGAAAAGGAACGGTGAGCTCAGTATCGGGAAATCGGGTCATAGTGCCGGTGGGTGGGTCTCTCAGTGGGGCAGCACTTATAAAGTTGCCATGAGTGCACGCTGTCACAAGTCGGTAGCCATTCTGATGTTGCTAGGATGTAAAACCTCAACAAACAAGTATGGTCACAGCACTCGGTGCATCCATAACGAGTTATTAATAAGTAACAGTGGCGGTGGATTATTCCCCCACCCCCGTTAAATTTTTATTTTAAAGAACAGGAGCCATTGTAAACTATACGCATACGCGACAACATACACAAAAGTGAACGCATAAACACTCAATCAAATCTATTGGTGGGGCGCATTGCCAGATTGAATTATTCTCAATCATGACAAGAGGCCATTATAATTCTGTCTGTGTGACCCGGCCATTCCTGTGTGGGCTATAATTAATATTAAGTTCTCAAATAAACCACCTTAAATATGACTAACGTTATTTTTTGCACTCCCAAATCTAGTTTCTTCACCACGCCAGGCACTGCAAGCATCCGCAGTGTTATTCAACGGCTTTTTTCTTCTTTTTTTTTGCAAAGCGCTGAAACCAGGCATCCGTAGTATTATTCAGCGTTTTTGGTGGATTTTTTTGCAAAGCGCTTTACCATTCATCCGCAGTTATTTAGTGGCTTTTTTTGTGGTGAATGCTTTACGAATGATAATGCCATGCATCACCTGCCCGACACATCACACACTGGGCAGGCAGGCAGGCGGTACACCCAGATAGGACTGCTTTAGCTTCCGACAGTGGACAATAACTCAAAAAGACTGACTTGGTTCTGCGGCTATATTCACCAATAGCCATTGTCACCAGCCATTCACGCATCAGCTATAATTAACCCAAATATTGACTAGAATAGAGTTCTGTAATAAAAGATTGTGTGCTTTTCCTCCTTCTACCCATATTGGAGAAGTCCACAGCGAACCAATGAGGTCAACAATTGCAGATACTTCAAACCAAGTGAGACAACCAGCATTGTTTCGATGGAAACTTCCTGAGGCTCCAGACCGTCATAACAGGCCAGCAACGACGCTAACACCCCAGTCACACTACTACTTGCGACTACAAAAAAAGGGGTGGTCGCAAAGAGGTTGCAAGTGGTCGCAAAGTGATCCTCAGTGGTCGCCAACCTCCTTGTGACCATTTTGGTCGCAAGGAGGTTGCAGTTACTGCGCTAAAAACCTTGCAGCCAAAATGATTATGCAGAGGTCAGGGACCATTGCTTTCATCAACCAAAGGTCGGCAACCATTGCTTTGGTCACAAGGTCGCCGATGACCGCGGGTTCCTTGGTTCAAAGTGGTTGCAAGCCATAGTGTGACTGGGGCTTAACCAGCGAGGGATGCAGTTCCCGAGAGGAGCAGTTCCCTGATAGGCGAATACAGGTCAACAAACCCGGTGTCATTGACAAGCGTGCTACTCGACTAGGCAGTGCGCGCACACGCATCGTGCATATTCTACGAACCTGGTCATGAGCTACTGGTAATGACAGACCACTATCCCAGCAGCAAGTGTCAACGGCATCGATGCTGGGTATTCTATGACATATCGTTGTCTTACGCAGGGACCATTCAAATGGAATGAATTAAAAATTGATACTTGTCGCTTCCTAGCCAGACGCTCGGCATTATTAGGACCGACCAAGGAGTGGTTGGCTCAGTGTCAGGATAATGTGACTGAGTGGGATATCAGGTCATGGTGCTGGTTGCCTTGTCTCCCAGTGGGGCAGCACTATAAAGTTGCCATGAGTGCACACTGTCACAAGTCGGTACCGATCCTGATATGACCTTAGATGTTGCCAGGACAGAAAACCAAGCAACAATTCAAATGCCGTCACATTTTTAAAAGCTGAAATTAGGGGTTGGGGTTGGGGTCGGGGGGGGGGGGACTATTACAGAAGTACTATTTTCGCAGGGATGTAATTCATGCTTGGTATGAGTAACAAAAAATGGACCATAAAAAGCCAGATTTCTATACAAAATAATATAATAAACAAAATATAAAATTTATGCCCACTATCAAATATGATCTACAAAATGGCTGTCCATTCTGTCTGCTACGATAGAACGGTACTGCTGTATCATATTCTAGTTACCAGTACTGTAAAGTGGATGTACGGTAGGTAGGTTTGTACATATCATGTACAAAAGTTAATGGGCATACCAGCAGGTGGTCAGGACTACGGTCGACTTTTACACAAGGTCTATGGAAAATTCCAGATTTTTCCGCAAAAAATGTATTAAAAAACAGGATGTCGCCTTTTACATGCGATCGACTTTTACTCGAGTATATACGGTATTGTTTCCCCCATCTTCCATGAAGCGACCAAAATCGACTTAAAACGAACATGCAATATTCTATATATCAGTGTCAATATTTTGATAGAATTATTATGAATAATATATTGCCTTCATGCAGAAGCAACTGTCAGTGCTTTAATTTATGATCCTGGATTATATATAAAATGTGGATTTTGATTATGCCTGTGAGAAGTTTTTATATTTGTCTACGTCCAGCAAAAGAACCAATAACAGAATGTGCAAGAGAGGTATTCAATAAATATAACCCTTCAAAAACACCCATCATTCTCTGCTGAGATGCAGTTCAGAACATTTGTTACAACTTGGGTTCCAAAGTAGGGCAACAGTTTAGCAAACAAATATCTCAACTACATGCTTACATGTAGCATCAACTACCTACACAATGTGTACAAACAAACTGAAACAAACAAACCTCACTACATCACCAAAACTAAGGCTATCAAATTACATTTGTCTAAAAAAATAATTAAATTTCGCTTGCATGGCCGCTGTTGCAGTTTCTGCGGTACACCAGTTTGCGAGGGACACATCGCTTCTGCGCATGTGTCAAAATCGAACAGCATCGTCACTAACCTTATAAATTTGATATAATCTTTTTGGTATAAATGTTTTCTATATGTGTACCAAGCGATTTGTTTCTAGGTGGTGTAATTTGAGAGATATTTGACTTTTTCTGTATGAAGATCACTCACAGCCATTCACAATGCATTTGAATGGAAGTGTCCCTCGCAAACTGGTGTGCCACGGAAACTGCAACACCGCGTTTGCAGACCAGTTTCGCCAACATATGACTAGTTTGAGTGAGCTGGGTGGGTTAAGTGTCAGTGAAACAGGCCCAATGCCGTCCAATAAAACATAGCGCTGTGGACATCGTGCTCCCCCATATAAAGACACCCAGGCAAGCAGCATCATGGCTCCCATCTACACTGGACCAGACGGGATGGCCGAATGAGTTGAGCGTCCGTCTCCCATTTTAGTAGATCGTGGGATTCGAACCCTGGTCGTGTCAAACCAATGACATACAAAATTGATACTTGTCACTTCCTAGCCTGGTGCTCTGCATTATTAGGACAGGGCAAGGACTGGTTAGCTCAGTGTCCGGATAATGTGACTGAGTGGGATATCAGGTCATATGGTACTGGTGGCCTGATTTCCCAGTGGGGCAGCACTATAAAGTCACTATGAGTGCGCAGAGTCACAAGTCGGTACCCGTCCTGATATGACCTTAGATGTTGCTAGGATGTAAACCAACCAACGAACGTATTCACACTTGCGTCCCACCATGGTATAGTCAGTGTTGAACCAGGGTAAGACGTCACTACAGGCCGCGCTACCTCAGCGCCCCCTGTCGGTGGTGGACATGGGAGTCACGTGACTGTTGAACAAAATGCCCTCCTGTCTACAAGAGATCTGCCTACCCATACGATTCTTGCGTATTTTGTAGAGTTTAAAGCAGGAGTAACCCCAATACGCAAAACTAAAATTCTGTATGCCAAAAAAATAATTGGAAAGTACATGTTTTTCTTCTTAAGTTTTTGTTGTTTAAAAAAAAATTTCACTGGAGTACCCAAATAGGATTTGTCTTTGCATATTTTATACAAAGTCTTAAGTCAGAGTACGCGCATATGCAAAATATAAATGTTACACGCCAAAACAAATGTCGAAATATGCTTTTTGTTTCACTGGACTACGATCATAGCAAATTTGGGGTAGGCAAGACATGTCTACCCGTACGATTTTTGTGTATTTTGCAGAAAATTTAAAGCCGGAATACGCCGATAGGCAAAATTATAATTTTGTATGACAATATATTTTGCAAAGTACTAATTTTTTTTGGGGGGGGGGGGGGGAAGCACATAATTTAGTTTTGTCACCAGAGTACCAAAATAGGAAATTTGGGGTAGACAGGTCGGCTACACTTACATGTGGCAACATACGCCTAACATACCGAACATACTCAACGCAGGCCCAGCAACATCGCCTCTCAGGCCAGATGCTGCTTTATACATGCATTTTGGTTGGTTGTTGGAATTTTACGTCCTGGCAACATCTAAGGTCATATCAGGGCAGGTGCTGACTTTTGACAGTGCACACTCATGGTGACTTTGTAGTGCTGTCCCACTGGGAAATCAGGCCGCCAGGACCAGGACCCAGATATCCCACTCAGGTCATGTTATCCTGACACTGAGCTAACTAGTCCTTGCCCTATCCTATTAATGCCGAGCGCCAGGCTAGGAAGCGACAAGTATCAATTTTATAAGTCATTGGTTTAACTCGACTAGGAACCAAACTCTCGATCTCCCACACGCGAGGCCCGCGCTCTTCCGATTCGGCCACAGCACCCAGTCGCATCCATTGCTGTCTTTCCTTCTTTACTTAAAAGAAAGGGACAGACAACATATAGCGCTCCTTTTGGGCGTTTTTTTATATAATTAAGGCAATATAAAAAAATTAAAAATTAAAGAAAATCATTGATGAAGACCTAGATAGTTGTGTATGCCAAATAAACCAATCCAAGGCAGCAGTTGGAATAAATGCACTAATTTGTAGATACTTTACTTCCAAAGAAAACAAAAGGAGAAAACATTGGGCACCATCCTGTCTGCTGCCAACACCAAAGGCCTTGAAAGCCGGCTATTTATTTCTTGATGAAAAAGCGACAATTATTATTTCAGTAATGTGCTTGAAGAGAAATGCAAATTAAATTTACAAACTAGTTGAGAGCCCCCAACGTTCGACACACTTTGAATGCCCGCACAGAAGGAGTTGAGCATCCGCCTCGCGTTTTAGTAGGTCATGGGATTCGAATCTGCGGGTTTTAAACATGGTCCCGCTAAACCAATGACTTAAAAATTTATACTTGTCGCTACCTAGCCTGGCGTTCGGTGTTACAAGGATAGTGCAAGGAGCGGTAGACTGATGAATAACAATTATCAGCGATTGAAATTTCCCCGGCTTAATCAACTATCGTACCAAACGGTGGCAGCCTGTTCTTGGTTTAATTGCGGTGTGAGGGGGGTGGGGGTGTAGGGACTGCGGCTTCCCTTCCAGGCCCCGGTGGAAGGGTGGGGTCTCTAACAGTAACACACCAACAACAAGGCAGCTACCACACGCCGTTCCACAGCTGGTGTCCTCCCCATTCTGCTAACAATGGAATGCGCTTATTAAACCGGTACAGACTCATAACGCATACTGGGGGCACACGTGCACACACACAACGCAGTCTTGTGATTAAAATGCTCTCACCTTCCGCTCTTGATGCTTTTGACCGATATCCATTCACGCACACACCAACAGATGCAACGCATGCACCAACCGACCGACCCAACCTTACACACTGGTAGACAAAATAACGCATTAACAATAATATTAATAATAATAATAATGATGATGATACTCTTTTTTGACATAGTAGTAGGTAACCCCCCCCCCCCCCCCCACTGGTGGCGCAAAGCCCAGCTCAGAGCTGCGCAGAAGGCGTGTGCGCAGAGGGTGCAGTGGTGCAGCGCAGGTGCAGTCTGACTGCTCCACTGTCTGAGAGAAGTGCTAAGGCTAGAACACCGACTCGGCTGAGCGGGAGAGCTGCACCGGGTGGGAGGGACTCCGTGCCAGGCGCTTCTTGGGGAGCCGCTCCAGTGTGCGCAGAAGTGTCGAGAAGTCAGGCCGGTCTGCGGGCGTGTACGACCAGCACAGCATCATCACGTCCTGCAAGGCAAAACACATGTTCGGCTGAGGGAGGCATCCAGGTTTTCTTTTAGCAATGGTAAATTAACAAAGTAGTCTGCATATAATTAACCATTTGGGCCCTGGAGGAGCGCGCACATTTGCGTGTGGGTTTCGTATGCTTACAGTCTGGGTTCGCCTGAATGCACCTGCAATCGAGTAGCACTGTATTTCTGATATCATCTACAAACTTTCAGGAAAACATATCTAGAAAAGCAATTCCACTACAGGCGCACCGTGGCTGTAAGCGCGCGGAACTGGCGGGCATTCCCGCGCCCAAAAGGTTAAACTCTCAGGCAAGAAGCCATATACACGGGTATGTGTGGATAGGGTGATTGCATCAGGGAGCCTGGGTAATGTAACGGTTAGCATGCCAGCCCGCAAATGACAAGAAGTATTGGTTAGAATCCTGCGCTATGCGCAATATTTACCATTTGCATCAACCCTTACTATAATATATTATCATGGACATCAGATGTACACAATGAATATTATCAATATATTACCACATTGTAAAAAACAGTTACTTTAATTGATAAACATGAAAGGGTGGTTAAATATAATGGCTGTGAGTCAGGACCACCGGCGCCTCAGTTCAAATTTAACACACTATGATGTTACATTATTGTATTTTGTTGTCGTTGTTCCTGTCATAAGACGCGCCTCAGGAGGAGCGTACCTTGACATCCCTGGAGGCCTGCAAGCTGGACAGGGACTGCTTGACGCCTTTACCGATTTGCCAGATAACAGCCTCAGGCGGCTGGTTCTTGAAAGGCCACTCGCCACACAGCAGTTCGTACCACACCGTCCTGCAAAGGCACAAGGTCAGAATGATACCACGCAGCATTAATAACAGGAACATCAGAATGACACGGCATACCATCAGTAACAGCACACCATTAGAATGATACGGCATACCATCAGTAACAGGAACATCAGAATGACACGGCATACCATCAGTAACAGGAACATCAGAATGACACAGCACACCATCAGTAACGGCACACCATCAGAATGACATGGCATACCATCAGTAACAGGAACATCAGAATGACACGGCATACCATCAGTAACAGCACACCATCAGAATGACACGGCAAACCATCAGTAACAGCACACCATCAGAATGACACGGCATACCATCAGTAACGGCACACCATCAGAATGACAGGGCATACCATCAGTAACAGCACACCATCAGAATGACATGGCATGCCATCAGTAACATCACACCAACAGAATGACATGACATACCATTAGTCACAGCACACCATCACAATGACATGACATACAATCAGTAACAGCACACCATCAGAATGACACGGCATATCATCAGTAACATCACACCAACAGAATGACATGACATACCATTAGTCACAGCACACCATCACAATGACATGACATACTATCAGTAACAGCACACCATCAGAATGACATGGCATATCATCAGTAACAGCACACCAACAGAATGACACGTCATACCATCAGAATGACATGACATACCATCAGTAACAGCACACCAGCACAATGACATGACATACCATTAGTAACAGCACACCATCACAATGACATGACATACCATCAGTAACAGCACACCATCACAATGACATGACATACCATCAGTAACAGCACACCATCACAATGACATGACATAACATCAGTAACAGCACACCATTAGAATGACATGGCATACCATCAGAAACAGCACACCAACCATCACAATGACATGACATACCATCAGTAACAGCACACCATTAAAATGACATGGCATACCATCAGAAACAGCACACCAACCATCACAATGACATGACATACCATCAGTAACAGCACACCATCAGAATGATAATGGCATACCATCAGTAACAGCACACCATTAAAATGACACTAAGCAGCACCAGTAACAGGAACATCAGAATGACAGTGTACCATCAGTAACAGCACACCATGAAAATGACAAAACGTATCATTAGTAACAGCACACCAGGACAATGACATAATGTACCATCACGATGACACAATGCCCCATGATTTGTAAGTAAAGTGACTCTTCTTATTATATTGGTCTTACCCAAAGGCATATACATCCGATGCTTCCGTGAAGGGGAGATCCATGTCTCTGTTTGTGGCGCGCAGGGAGCGCGTGATCTCTGGGGAGAGGTAACACAGCCAGCCTGGTGCTATACTAAGGTAGTCCCCTTTCCTGCAACAAAGAAAATAAAACACGTAAGTGTTTTTCCTACTAAATTATATGTGATCTAATTTTTTTTAATCTATACAGGGTCCGTAACATGTGAAGATATCGAATTCAAGGCTATTTCAACGCTTTTCAAGGCTATTTTTTAATAGCAATTTAAGACTACTTTTATTTGGATTTCAGGGGGAAACAACAACAGCGAATGGCGATTTCGGATTAATTTACCTAGTAGGGACAGTTTAATGGAATTAAAGGCTTTTCAAGACTAATTACTTAAAATAGCTTAAATTCAAGGCTTTTCAAGAGCTTGAAATTGGGAAAATGAAGACTTTCCAGGCCACGTACGGACCCTGCAGATTACAACAATCAACCTAACATATTTTTCTTTACAAAAATGACTGAAACTCAAAAACCATCGGACTATGCAACTTTAACGCAGCCGAACCTGGTCACACCGTCTTCTAATGTGCAACAGTTGCCTTCGACTGCTGTCCATTTCCACTCTCGAATAGCTGTTATAGTGACAGAGCAAAAAAAACGAAAACAGTCAAGTTGCATTATACTGAATGCTGTTACTTCCGCCAAATAAACCTAGAAACTCACAACTTGTGACTGCCATGACAGAGCTTGGTGACACTGAATAGCCCGAAGTCTGTGATGACTACTTTGCCCGGCTCCACGAAGATGTTCTTCGTCTTGAGGTCTTTGTGAATAATGCTCTTCGCATGCAGGTAGCCCATGCCCTGGAGGAAAACACATAAGCAAAGTGTTAGTGTGACAACCACCTGGGAACAGGGACGAAAGATCTCTGCGATTTCGAGGATTTCCGAGATTTTTCAATCCCCTAGCACCATCAGCGTATACTAAGATGTGGTGCAGACGCTGCAGCACTATCAGCATATACTACTAATACATGCTTCAAACGGCTCAGCACTATCAGCATATACCAATATATATGAAACCTGACTTCCGGCAATTTTCCGCGATTCTCTGACAATGCTAAACCTATGGGAGAATATCTGCATTTCCGCTTTTTCCCCCCCGGAGACCACATTCATCCCTGAGTAAAGCTTGTTTTATTTAACGACGCCTCTAGAGCACATTGATTTTTATCATCGGCCATTGGACGTCAAACATATGGTCATTCTGACATATTTCTTTGGAGGAAACTTCCTTCCGCCACATAGGCTACTCTTTCCTATAAGCAGCAGGGATATTTTATATGCACTTTTCAAGACAGGACAGCACATACCACAGCCTTTGATGAACCAGTTGTGGACCACTGGCTGGAACAGAAAATAGCCCAAACTGCAAATGGGTCCACTGAGCAGGAACGATCGGATGACTGACAGCTTCACAGGTGGACACTCTATCGCCTGAGCTATGTCAAAGACCCTACAATACTAAGACGGCTCACTCAGCCTGTACTGTGTAATCAAAATGATCAAACCCACCACTTGGTGCGCTGGCTGTTCTCTTGGTTAAACAGTTGCTATATTATATGTATAAATGTATATATGAATGTGTGATGATGGTGATGATGCTGATGATGTGTATTTGTTCATAGCAATTTCATATTGATGTGTATTCATACTTACCTATCTCTTGTATGTGTTTACATGTGAAACACCAACCAGCAGCTGGGCTGATCAAACCCACCACAAGTTGGCACTGCGAAATTTACATTACCATGGGAGAGAGAGGGAGTGAGCCTTCTTATTATAGGGTCTTTGGCTATGTCCCGCTCCCAATGAACGACACAGATAATGGGAAATGGCTCACAGGTACAGACAAGAAAAGCTTTGTTCACTCATTCACTCTGGCAAACTTGAGATTTTTAAATACGACCGACTTGTTAATCTAAGTTTGGAAAATTCTAGAATTAGTAGTCCCTTTTTCAATAACTTCATCCGGTGTGGGAATTAAACATATGATTTATCACAAATCTAATAGAAAATTCTCCATGAAAATACTGTTGTTGCTTGTTTTTTGGGGTTTATGTCCTGGTAACATCTAAGGTCATATCAGGATAGGTACCAACTTATGCCAGTGCTCACTCATGGTGGCTTAATAGTGCTGCCTCACTGGGAGAAGAGGCCACCTGCACTATGACCCAATTTCCCACTCAGTCACATTATCCTGATACTGAGCTAACCAGTCCTTGCCCTATCCTAGTAATGCCAAGTGCCAGGCTAGGTAGCGACAAGTATAAATTCTTACGGTCATTGCTTTTGACGCGGTGGGTATTCAAACTCTCTACGTTTCGCATGGGAAGTCTGCGCTCCAACCAATTCGGCCACCGTGTCACGTCGCATGAAAATACTGACTATGCCAATCAAGTCATTACAAGAACTTGGACATTCTCCGGTGAAGCTGTATTGGAGTCAAAGTGAAGAGAAGCCGTGCCTACCTGAGCTATTTGCGAGGCGATGATGACACTCCGGTTGAGAGCAAACTTCTCTTTTCTCATGTGAATGTGGGTGTATAACGTTAGGCCTTTACACAAACTGAAGCGAAAACCAATACGAGCATGGTCAGATTTGCTATAGACGAGTTTGTAATTCCAGACACGCGGTGCATTGTGGGATGCATAAATGCAAAACAAACCCGTGCAGCAAAGCACATGGTTCATGTTCAAGCAGTGAGTGCAGTTATGGAATCTGTTAGTTTGTTACAACACATTTCAGTTAGAGTTTGAGAGCGATAATACCAAATTTTTAATATATCATCGGTTAGATGGCAATTGTTTATCTACCATTGTACATACATCACATCCATCAACACATCTTACACCATCTGCATTTAGATCTAGATCAATCTGGATTTATATCTAAAGCCAGAGTTAATTTCTCGTATTTTATTCACGTCTAGTAAATGCTTAGGGTTCAAAACATTGGTTATATATTTCTTTGAAACAAGTTTCTGTTGACACATTTGGCATTTTCTTCATTAAGATCAAGAATTAAAGTCTAGATTTAGATCGAGAGGAAGAGGAAGTTGTTCTTATTTTATAACATTTTTTTTCTCTTATTGTTTATGCTGGTTATGTCTTTCATCCCTAATTAAAGATAAACATACGGTTAAAACCAGAAACTGCAGTGAAATGAAAAACAGCTATAACAGACTTCTTACTTTACTCAACAGGAAAGACGGCCACTACTTATGACTACTGGTGAATTTGACGACTGAGTTTGTTTTTGTTTGATTGTTGTTCGTTTACGTCCTAGAAACATCTAAGGTCATATCAGGACGGGTACCGACTTGTGAGTGTGCACTCATGGCAACTTTATAGTGCTGCCCCACTGGGAGACCAGGCCACCAGCACCATGACCTGATATCCCACTCAGTCACATTATCCTGACACTGAGCTAACCAGTCCTTGCCCTATCCTAATAATGCCGAGCGCCTGGCTAGGAAGCGACAAGTATCAATTTTTAAGTCATTGGTTTGACTCGACCAGGGTTTGAGCCTGTGGGTTCGAATTCCACTAACTACTAAAACTTGACGACTGAGTCTGAGTAACTAACCTGGTTACGATGGCGAGGTGAGGCGGCTTCATACAGGCACCCATGAAGAGGACGAGGTTCTCATGCCGGGTCTTGCGCAGCATGGCTATCTCCAGTTTGAACGCGCGTAGCTGTAGTTCATTGTCCATGTCAGGGTCCATGTTCAACATCTTGATTGCCACGTCTCCATGCCAGTTACCCCTGTAACAAGGACAGACGCGTTACTGGCTGGTTGGTTGGTGGAGTTGTATCTCCTGGCAACATCTAAGGTCATATCAGGATGGGTACCAACTTGTGACAATGTGGCCACATGATGACTTTAGAGTGCTGCCCACCTGGGAGAGCAGGCTGCTGGTGCCGTGCCATGACCCAATGTCCCACTATCCTGATACTGAGCTAACAAGTCCTTACCCTATCCTAATAAAGCCAAGCTCCAAGCTAGCTAGCGAGAAGTATCAATTTAATAAGTTATTGGTTTGACTCTGCCGGGTTTCGAACTCCTAACCTTCCACACGGGAAGCCTGCGCTCTACTGATTGGACAACTGCGTCTCCTCCGACCAACGGGACACTGTAGGCAGCTCAACTGGTCACATACATTACCCATAACAAAAATGGCGGCTGGCAGATAGGGTAAGCATATGCATAGGTTGCAATCTGTGAAAAGACTTGGGGGGGGTGGGGGAAGAGGGGTAGGGTAATCTAAAATAAGATCATGGGATTCGAAACCCTGGGTTCAAAACCTGGTCAATGTAAAACTTAAGATGTCATGCTTGTCGCTACCTATCCTGGGTTTCGGCAATACTAGGATAGGACATGGAGCAGTGGAATGAGGAAGACCAGTGGTCCACAATTGAAATTTCCCCTGCTTAATCAACTTATGTACCAACAAAAAAAAGGAAGAATTTCATGCTTTGAACAAAAAGAAGCTTGAGACTAAAATAGCATAAGCATAAGTTTGTTTTATTTGTTTTACGTCCTGGCAACATCTAAGGTCATATCAGGAAGAGAGCCGACTTTATATGATAGTGTTGCCCCACTGGGGGACCAGGCTGCCAGCACCATAACCCACTGAGTCACATTATCGTGACATTGACTAAGCTAACCAGTAATACGCGTAAGTTTGATATTTGTGTGATATTTGCGTAGAACCTACCTATATACAGTTCCGAACCTCCCTGTACCCAACTCGTCCCCGCGAGCCAGATCCTCGTATGGAATGTCCCATTCTTTTAATGTAATAGATATCTGAAATGCAAAGACCAATTAGACAATATAATTAGCTGAACTGTATACAGCTTTTAATTTCACAAGTACAAACATGTATATTTTACACATTTTGCAATTTTCCAACTTTCTTTAAGTCCCTCTATCAGGTGAATAAGTGAATGTAAGTTTCAGAGAGCACTCCGCGTTATTTTTATCTAAGCGTTAGTGCCAGTTATGATCCACCTCAGATCGAATCAGTGTCACTTTCACACAGCGGTGCATGCTGGTTTTGTTCAACTCAACACCACCTTGTAAGAGCAGTCAGTATCGGAGTGTCAATGTAGTCAGTTTATTAGACAGTATAGGATTACGTCTACTCTGAGGTGAGTAGTATATAGCGTTAGCTAATTGAAAGTCGCTGCCTGTCAATAGTAGATAGCACTGCCTGTCAAAGGTAGATAGCACGAGCTGTCAGTGGTAGCCAGAACTAGCCATCACTAACAGATAGCACTGGTTGACAGTGACAGGTAGTACTAGCTGTCACTAACAGACAGCACTGGTTGACAGTGACATGTAGCACCAGCCATCACTAGCAAACGGCACTGGTTGACACCGGCAGCTAGCACTAGCTGTCACTAACAGACAGCACTGGTTGACAGACAGTGACAGGTAGCACTAGCTGCCACTAACAGACAGCACTGGTTAACAGTGACAGGTAGTACTAGCTGTCACTAACAGACAGCACTGGTTGACAGTGACAGCTAGCACTAGCCGTCACTAGCAGACAGCACTGGTTGACAGTGGCAGCTAGCACTAGCCGTCACTAACAGACAGCACTAGTTGACAGTGACAGGTAGCACTAGCAGTCACTAACAGACAGCACTGGTTGACAGTGACAGGTAGCACTAGCTGTCACTAACAGACAGCACTGGTTGACACTGGCAGCTAGCACTAGCTGTCAGCAACCAACATGAGTAGCTGTCAAGAGCAGATAGCACTAGGCGATAGCAGTATATAACACTAACTACCAATGGTAATGTCACCAGCTGTCAGTGACAGCTGACAGTGACGGCACACAACAGCTGTCAGTGTGCGCAGTGTCTATGGGCGTCACATCCAACCACTTCTACTTACACTGTTGACACGCGTCCAAGTCCCTTGTCCATCCTCCCCTACCTCAAACGAGTCCGCTCTGTCCAGCAGAGTAGGGCCGTCGCGCAAAGAACCCTATCACCATAGCAACAGCGCAACACAATAAGGATATCCACAATCAATCTTTTAAAGAAAATAAAAAAATAAAAATTAATTAAGATCAATTTTTCTTTAATCTTTTTTTTTGTAGCGTACATGGTATTAGGAAAACTGAAAGATTTCAAATTAACTTAAATTTTTCTTTAATCTCTTTTTTGTGTAGCGTACCTGGTATTACGAAAACTGACAGACTCGGCGTAGTTAATTTAAACCAAATTAAACCAGTTATGAGCTTAGTTAGCGCATAATTACATTACCAGAAGGCGATTTGAATGCACCATTTCCTTCCCAATATTATTGATTATTGATTAATTCTAGATTGGCAGATTGGTAAATTTGGATTAGGTTATGAGTACACATTAAGGCAACTGACGCAACAGTTATTCAAGCTGAGACTTTGAAATTACGTGGCACATAAAACTGTTATGTATGGCATTTATAGTAATCACAGTGATAAAGGTCCATACTGGCAGATATAGGAATCAGCTGGTCGTGTATGAACTTGGAAGCCATTGAATAACATGAATAGACACGAGGATACTAGATAAATATTATATATACATATATTTTTTGTTTTTTAATTGATATATTTATCTATATCGATAGATATATCTCTACATATTATATATATATTTACTCCATAACACGCATGCGCAGTATGTATATAAATATATAGATATATATATCTATAATAGCTATACACACATACATATGTATGTAAGTATATACACACGTAGATACATACAAATGTACGTATGTACATACATACACATTTGTTTGTTTTACGTCCTAGCAAGACCTAAGGTCATATCAGGACGGAGATGCATACATACATACACATACACATGTATACATACATGTATACATCCATGTATACAAACATACACACAAACATACATGTATACAAAATACACACAATCATACATGTATACAAACATACATGTATACAACCATACATAGAGTGCATGTATGTCGTGTTCGACAATAACAATGAAGTGATATAATTATAGAAACACAATGAAATATGTCGACAAGTTTAACCAACAGAATATCAATACAGGTCTACCCCATAGCACCTATATTGATATTCACTGTACTTTCAACTTCAGGAAATCGAATTATAACGAAAATGATCGGTCTAATATCGGCTTAAAAATATATATTAGTCAATAAACAATGTGTTTATTATTTACAAAGGCAAAGAGTAGCATTCTTCTTACTTTTTTTAAGCCGATCACATTGCCAATAGTTGGTAATGAATCTTAACATCACCAAACTGAAACAGCTTCTAGCAATATTTTTACACTTATGAATACCACCCTGCTTTGGCATTCTTCTTGGTTTTTCTTCTATGTTTGAGAAATGGACAGGGTCTTGTATTCCATTCAATTTTGTAGGATTAATAAATCTATTACAAGATTAAATAGTGCCTACTGATACTCAGTAGTGATTCGTTCATAATGGGATTCACAGTGTACAGCTTTAAGAACTAGGTATGTTGTTTGCCTTTCACATTGTACACTGCGTTAAGAACTAGGTATGTTTTTTCCTTTCACATTCTACACTGCGTTAGAACTAGGTATGTTTTTTCCTTTCACATTCTACACTGCGTTAAGAACTAGGTATGTTTTTTGCCTTTCACATTCTACACTGCGTTAAGAACTAGGTATGTTTTTTTCCTTTCACATTGTACACAGCTTTAAGAACTAGGTATGTTTTTTGCCTTTCACATTGTACACTGTGTTAAGAACTAGGTATGTTTTTTTGCCTTTCACATTCTACACTGCGTTAAGAACTAGGTATGTTTTTTTGCCTTTCACATTGTACACTGCGTTAAGAACTAGGTATGTTTTTTGCCTTTCACATTGTACACTGCGTTAAGAACTAGGTATGTTTTTTCCTTTCACATTGTACACAGCATTAGAACTAGGTATGTTTTTTCCTTTCATATTGTACACTGCGTTAAGAACTAGGTATGTTTTTTCCTTTCACATTGTACACTGCGTTAAGAACTAGGTATGTTTTTTTCCTTTCACATTGTACACTGCGTTAAGAACTAGGTATGTTTTTTTTCCTTTCACATTCTACACTGCGTTAAGAATTAGGTATGTTTTTTGCCTTTCACATTCTACACTGCGTTAAGAACTAGGTATGTTTTTTGCCTTTCACATTCTACACTGCGTTAAGAACTAGGTATGTTTTTTGCCTTTCACATTGTACACTGCGTTAAGAACTAGGTATGTTTTTTGCCTTTCACATTGTACACTGCGTTAAGAACTAGGTATGTTTTTTGCCTTTCACATTGTACACTGCGTTAAGAACTAGGTATGTTTTTTGCCTTTCACATTGTACACTGCGTTAAGAACTAGGTATGTTTTTTGCCTTTCACATTGTACACTGCATTAAGAGATTTTTTGCCTTTCACATTGTATACTGCGTTAAGAACTAGGTATGTTTGTTTCCTTTCACATTGTACACTGCGTTACAAACTAGGTATGTTTTTTGCCTTTCACATTCTATACTGCGTTAAGAACTAGGTATGTTTTTTTCCTTTCACATTCTATACTGCGTTAAGAACTAGGTATGTTTTTTGCATTTCACATTGTATACTGCATTATGAACTAGGTATGTTTTTTGCCTTTCACATTGTACACTGCATTACAAACTAGGTATGTTTTTTCCTTTCACATTCTATACTGCGTTAAGAACTAGGTATGTTTTTTTCCTTTCACATTTTAATATACTGCGTTAAGAACTGCACTGCG
Source organism: Branchipolynoe longqiensis (assembly GCA_030323885.1). Classification (NCBI taxonomy): domain Eukaryota; kingdom Metazoa; phylum Annelida; class Polychaeta; order Phyllodocida; family Polynoidae; genus Branchipolynoe; species Branchipolynoe longqiensis. Next base: position 78,411,610 of record CM059195.1, read on the forward strand.
TTAAGAACTAGGTATGTTGTTTGCCTTTCACATTGTACACTGCGTTAAGAACTAGGTATGTTTTTTCCTTTCACATTCTATACTGCGTTAAGAACTAGGTATGTTTGTTTCCTTTCACATTGTACACTGCGTTACGAACTAGGTATGTTTTTTCTTTTCAGATTCTACACTGCATTAAGAACTAGGTATGTTTTTTGCCTTTCACATTGTACACTGCGTTAAGAACTAGGTATGGTTTTTTGCCTTTCACATTATATACTGTGTTAAGAATTAGGTATGTTTTTTTCCTTTGACATTGCGTTCATAACTAGGTATGTTTCCCCCCCTACAGTCGAACGTCGGAGTAAATTATATGCGCGTGCTCATGGTACATCGGTAATTAGACACATTAGTCGGTTAGTCTCCAGCAAGCAAGCGTGGCGAAGTGTAGTGTGGTATGAGTCAAGGGACAAGTACTTACATCTGTTATCGTCTTATCACTATCGTTTGACGTATTGGTATTTACAAAGTCCCTGGAACAAGAAAAACCACAGACTAATCAGTAAACATTAACAAACCACACGGCAGTTTAATCAACATGTATAACTGACAAGGATAGCTATCCAACACTAAGAATAGCCTAGATATAAAACAGAGACAACTACTGAATGGATTCAATACAAGGATAAGATCACCCCCTCTGAGGATTCCAATCAATGTACCATACACACACATTATTATATACAAATATTATATTTATATAACTATTTATTACTATATATGTCCTGTATAAGCACTATATAAGTATAATTAATCGAAAGCTTTTCCAGGATAGGGCAAGGAGCAGTGGAATGAAGAAGACCAATTGTCTGCGATTGAAATTTTGCCTGCTTAAACAACTAATGGACCAAAAAACAAAACAAAAACACCAAAAGAAACTACACCAAAAACCTAAATTCCTCAACAATTACCGCATCCATGCTGTACAATGTTAATCGCTTTGCTTAGTCATTTTTTCTTGTGCATTATTATTTCTGATAATTGATATATTAAAAGCCATTACGATGAGATACTTACGAGTTATCTCCACACGAGGTGATGTCTATTGCTATATTTGATGCGGTACCTATAGAATTTGTTGTAGACACACTAGGAATATCTGCAAAGAAATTTGTTTAAATCAAAGTGGTAAATATGTTATGAGGAAGGCCACATGTATATGTAATTGTAAAATGACAAATATTTTTATATTTTTATAATTGAAGAACATGGTATTTGATTAAATTAATATTAACAAATATTGGTGGCCTACAGTTGATATAAATACATAGGCTAATACTGTCAAGCCGCCATCTAACATTGTCCACAGAATGATACAATGTAATCAATGTATTTTCACGAGTGACATACAAAAGTTATACTTGTTGCTACCTAGCCTGGCACACATCATTACTAGGATAGGGCAAGGATTTGGTTGGTTGGTTGGTTGTTGGAGCTTTACATCCTGGCAACATCTAAGGTCATATCAGGATGGGTACCGACTTGCGACAGTGTGCATGTATGGCGACTTTATAGTGCTGCCCCACACGGAGACCAGCCGCCAGCACCATGACCTGATATCCCACTCAATCACATTATCCTAACACTGAGCCAACCAGTCCTTGCCCCATCCTAATAATGCCGAGCGCCTGGCTAGGAACCGACAAGCACTAATTTTTAAGTCATTGGTTTGACTCGACATGGGTTAATGGAGAGAAAAAAAACAAGATTAGATTACTCGTTTATTCGAATTTTACGTCCCAGATATTTTAGAAATGACACAAATCTCAGATTCAGCAAAAAATCACAGAAATCTACAAAATGGTGGACATTTTTCATCCCTGCAACAAACCACACCAGAACGAAAGCCACGCCACCTACCGGGAAACTGGAACTGTGTGTCGGTGACAACCTGGATCTGTGGTGAGGGTGTCGGTGAGGGCGGGGTGCGGCACGAGTAGAGGGCGGGGGACGACGGTGTTGAAGAGTTGCACGAAGACGTGTTGGAGGAGGAGTCCATCACCTGGAAGGCGGGGACGGAGTTGGCCGGCCGGATCGATGCACTCTCATTGGCTGAAAGGGGCATCGTGTGGTTGGCTACCCGGCGTATCACATTTGGGGAACCTACCAAAGAATGTCAGGTTAGACTATACGGCTGCCACAACCACAGCCGGCCATCTGGTGATGGTGTTGTAGTAGTCCGCACTGACTTCACAGACAAGGAGCCACATAGACAGGTAACCGTGGATAGGGTGATTGCATCATCTCGCAAGAAGTCCACAAAGTAGTCGACGTCCTAGGCTCCCGTATGCAATCACCTTAATGGTTAGCATGTTAGTCCTAGAAAGTGTTGGTTTGAATAATGCTCTAGGCACAATACTTTCCACTTTCATCACCCCAAAGGACTTAAGGCCATAAACCATTTAAAAGACCTATAATTCCAGGGGGGACGAGTGTAGTAGTCTGCACTTACCTCTGTCTCAGGCAAGGAGCCACATAGACAGGTTTGTGTGGATAGGGTGATTGCATCAGGGAGCAAAGGTAGCGTAATGGTTAGCACACTGGCTCAGAAATGCCAAGAGGTGTGGGTTCGAATCCCACTCTAGGCATATTATTTCGCCTTTTTCACCACCCACATATAATATGCCCGTGGATGTGTCTCAGACTTCCTCAGTACCACGAGTCGCAAGATGCCCGAGATCTACCCAAATGACTACATTGGATGCCTTGAGACTTTGTCTATCGCTAGCAAATCCAAATGCATATTCAAAGCCTCCAAATGAGGCTTCATGCGAAGTCGTAGGAGGCGCATGAAAGTTTGCCTGGCTTCGTACATGTTACTGACATGGACTCCTTCACTTTCAAAAAGATAGTAAGCAGAGCAGAAGCTGTTCCATCATAGTACTAAATGGTACCAAAAACATCTTATTTAATACAACAGGTACAGCTAATTGTGAAATAACTAACATAACTGTGTTCTGTGTGTACATGTAGGGGTAACTTACGAGCAAGTCACCCAGGCTATGTAAAACACTAACCCTGTAGTCGCCCGTCTATCATGAATGGTGTGGGAAAGCTAAACACCCAGTACGCGGATATAGCTTCATCTCCCTGTGCTCAGATAGCCTAGTGGCTAGAGCCTATATAACAATTAACGCAAGAGAATGACTGCAGCTTTAATGAAGACGCTCAAAGCTATCACCTGACTGTGTGGTACTTACCATCTCGCAAGAAGTCCACAAAGTAGTCGACATACTCTGTGGGCAAGCCGCATGCCGGCGCTGCCTTCTCTGCACAGTCCCGGTGAAACTTTAACCTGCAATGGGCAAACACGACTTGTAAGATGCATACCAGAAAAAGCACTACTGCCAGAAGAAGTAATTCCACGTCTTGTACCACACAAACCCTGCACCGGCACCACCATTACAGCTTTATGTGTCTTGTATCACATTATCAAACACATGCACCACCATTACTAACACAAGCAGCCTTCCACGTCTTGTATCGCATGATCAAACACTCACACCACCATTACTAGCACAAGAAGCCTTCCACATCTTGTATCATATGATCAAACACTCACACCACCTTTACTAACACAAGCAGCCTTCCACATCTTGTATCACATGATCAAACACTCACACCACCATTACTAGCACAAGAAGCCTTCCACATCTTGTATCACATGATCAAACACTCGCACAACCTTTACCACCACAAGAACCCTTCCATGTCTTGTATCATATGATCAAACACTCACACCACCTTTACTAACACAAGCAGCCTTCCACATCTTGTATCACATGATCAAACACTCGCACCACCTTTACTAACACAAGCAGCCTTCCACATCTTGTATCACATGATCAAACACTCGCACAACCTTTACCACCACAAGAACCCTTCCATGTCTTGTATCACATGATCAAACACTCGCACCACCTTTACCAACACAAGCATCCTTCCGTGTTTTGTATCATGTGATCAAACACTCGCACAACCTTTACTAACGCAAGCAGTTCCAACTACTGCTACAAATAACACATCCATGTGGTTATATGACAGACCAGGCACTAGTGTCACAACTACTGCTACAAACAACACGTCCATGTGTTTGTACAACACATACCTGGCACTAGTGTTACAACTACTGCGACAAACAGCATGTCCATGTGTTTGTACCACGCAGACCTGGCACTAGTGCCACAACTACTGCTACAAACAGCACGTCCAAGTGTTTGTACCACACAGACCTGGCACTGGTGTCACAACTACTGCGACAAACAGTATGTCCATGTGTTTGTACCACACAGACCCGGCAATAGTGTCACAACTACTGCTACAAACAGCACATCCACATGTTTGTACCACACAGACCCGGCACTCGTGTCACAATTACTGCTACAAACAGCACGTCCACGTGTTTGTACCACACAGACCTGGCACTAGTGTCACAACCAGTGCTACAAACAGGACATCCATGTGTTTGTACCACAGACCTGGCACCAGTATCACAACTACTGCTACAAACAGCACGGCCACGTGTTTGTACCATGGAGACCTGGCACTAGTGTCACAACTACTGCTACAAACAACACGTCCATGTGTTTGTACCACACAGACCCGGCACTAGTGTCACAACTACTGCTACAAACAGCACGTCCACATGTTTGTACCACACAGACCCGGCACTAGTGTCACAACTGCCAAAAACATAATGTCCATGTGTGGTAACATAATGTCCATGTGTTTGTGCCACACAGACCTGGCACTAGTGTCACAATGACTGCTACAAACAGCACGTCCACGTTTTTGTACATATATTTACCCTATAACAAAACACCAAATGAAATAATGTTAATGGGGGATTTTGAAGAGATCCTCCGCCCCCTCCGCCAACGAATCACAAGTCTGGCAGTAAAAGGGTTTAATCACTCAAGCCGTGTTTACACGGGCAATTGTGAAGCAAATTAGGCAAATCGATTTATATGAAGCGATGTAGTGGCGCATTTACACGAAGCGAGTTTGAAAGTGTTTCGGCGCCGGGAAACAGCAGCCTTAGTTCTGCCTGTAGCTGGCGAGCACTGCTATTTGTTTAGTTTACACTCGGCGATTCGACGCCGATGCAGCTGTTACGTTAATATCGCTTTTAATTTAGGGTTAATTTAATAAATTTCATTATTTGAGTATGTAATTCTGTTAAATATGATCGCATTCAATAGATTTCGGCCTAATCGGTCCCTAACACTGCCGGGCACCAGCGATAGTTACAGCTGTGCATGTAGCCGGCGAGCACTGCTATTTTACACTATCGCCACCCGGGAACCAGCGGAATCGCTTCATATAAACCACCTGGCAAGGTGGTTTACATAAAGTGAATCATATGAAGCGAATCAGCCCTAATCCGCCTCAGTCGCGTTTACATGGCGAATGTGAGGCGAACTAGGCAAGGCGATTTATATGAAGCGACTTAACTTGCCCGTGTAAACACGGCTTAAGAGAATAAAAAAGAGTACTCACTTGCAGTACTTGCACTGCTTTCCGATGAGGACACTTTTATGGCATATATCACACGGGCCTACGCCTAGCTTGGTCTGTAGGCTGTAGAAGATAAAATTGTCAATACAAATATAATTTAAATTATAACCTGTCATCGAAAGCTATTTCGATTTCCACTTAGAGAAGTCATTCTTAACTGCTCTTGCAAATAACTTGTAGCACACGCAATAGTGAATTAACCATGAGGACCATTGATTCGCACAAAAGGGAGGAACACGAGATGGAGAGACAAAAAAGGCTTATTCAGTGGACTGAGGAGCCCATAAGCCCTAGCGGCAGGATCACAGTAGATATAAAGGAGTGAAATACAGTTGAAACTGATGATACAGAGGAATACAGGGGACATCATAATAGGAGTAGGAGGAAGATAAAGTCAGGTGGGTGGGGGGAAGCGTTGACCCTGATGTCTCGACTGCTATCTATGAATTCTATCAATTATTAATCAAATGTTTCTATGGGAATTTGTTTCCCTTGACCACAAATATATGATTGTGAGCTTTCTAATTTAATTAGTGTCTATTGGCACATAATTGATTGTCTGCTTTTACATGTAAAAGCGATGGTTTGAACAAAAAACAAACATTTCTCGCCGTGAATATGGCCTATGCTGCCGACACAGCATAAAGCAACCACCGATCAATCTCGACTGCTGGAGGAGTAGTAGTGAGAATGGCAGCAGCACAGCGGGAGGTTCTGGTGGGACGTGACAGGTGGCAACTTGAGCGAGCGAGGGGGGAGACAAGAGTCCGATGGGAGGGAAAAAGAACAGCTGACGCAGCTCCTCCCCGTGCCGCGAATCAATCAATGCACAATTTCTTAATTAATAAACCGAAGCTTGGAATGTTAATACTCACCGATGTCGAATGGAGTGAAGCATACTCCTGGAACCGAGCGGCGTCTTGGGGGAAATTGGGGGCACTAGCAGTTGATTCTCTGAGGAAGGAGCAAAGAATCCGTATAAATATAGATCTATTCGCACATCATATTTAACCCACCATTGTAAAATATATCTATTACAGATACACCTACTGGTTGTTTATTACAATTTGACAATTTACACAATTGATACTTTCTTCATATTAGTGCAATGATTAGTTGTATGATACAATTCTCTAACACGAGTGTAGTGTCTGGCTTGTAAAACTATTTATGGGAGTTTTTTTATTGTCAACGGATACCTTACCTCTTCTGCAAATAAACCCTTTCAGCCCTAAAGAGATTTCAATTGTGAAGTCCCGACTGAATCATTGCCAAATCTGAATATGCGACGTTAGTGCAATTAAAGTTGTATATATCTCAAAAACCGTTGAAAATCAAGTTGCTTTTATGTGAAAGTTTATTGATTTCTCTTTCGAAAGCTTCTTTGGTATTACTGGTTATGAGATATGATATGGTGGACGCATTTAAGCACTCCTAGCCTGTCAGCATGTGTAACTTGCGGGGCACATTTGGGCGCTCCCGTCCTTAAAGGGTTAATGAAGAATGGAAAATCGAGGCTAGGTCTAGGGAACAAAATAACAAAACAGCAAAGTCAATTCTTGAAATCGCACATGCAGCTTATGAGAATTGACCCCCCCCCCCCATGATTAACCCCAACCGGATAAATAATAGCGACCATGTGATGAGGTGAATTCTTTTAAATCCTAAACACCACAGCCCTGATAATGGCTTGCATTGCCAACTTGTTGCTTAGTGTAAAGGTCTCGGAGGGTGACGAGGAAACCGATTAAAACCAGCCATTCTTTTGAAATCAACTTAGCTTTGTTGTAATATTAACACTTTGAAAAGCAATCATAATCGTTGTTGTAATTTTGTCTGGAAATCGGGCCGAGACCCTGGAACCAGTTAGCGGGTTCCAGCAGAACCAAGCAGTGGTTATTAATATTATACCAACCACAAATTTCCGTGAAAATGCAATATCCCCCAGGGAGTCGTAAAAAAAATGCTGGAAGTCAGGTTTCAACTCTCCTCCTCAAGTTCTCGGAGGGTGACGAGGGTTGTTGTAATTTTGTCTGGAAATCGGACCGAGACCCTGGAACCAGTTAGCGGGTTCCAGCAGAACCAAGCAGTGGTTATTAATATTATACCAACCACAAATTTCCGTGAAAATGCAATATCCCCCAGGGAGTCGTAAAAAAAATGCTGGAAGTCAGGTTTCAACTCTCCTCCTCAAGTTCTCGGAGGGTGACGAGGAAACCGATTAAAACCAGCCTTTCTTTTGAAATCAACTTAGCTTTGTTGTAATATTAACACTTCGAAATGCAATCATAATTGTTGTTGTAATTTTGTCTGGAAATCGGACCGAGACCCTGGAACCAGTTAGCGGGTTCCAGCAGAACCAAGCAATGGTTATTATACGAATGGCAAATTTCGGTGAAAATGCAATTTCCCCCAGGGAGCCATAGAAAAAATGCTGGAAGTCAGGTTTCAACTCTCCTTATTGTGACTATATTATCGCCCATGCTGAACTCTTTCGTGCTTGGGTTTTATGTTCTAGCAACACCTATGGTCATATACGAATGGAATTTTAATTAAACAACCGCTGTCATATATATATATATAAATATATATTGGCATTTTGTGATGTTAATTGATGAATATCAAAAATCGCAGATTTTCCCAGAAATCGCGGAGATCTTTCATCCCTAGAAAAAAAATTTTGTAGTGCTTAAAAACTTAGTTGTGTGAAATCGATCCAGTATTTATATGAAAACGTACAGCAATTTACCATAAATCTTTATTTCTGATTAGTTATCGTGGTTTTTAATTTGAACACGTTATTTTGAGATTTGATTTTGCATAAATATTTATGAGTTATTTTGTTGTTTTCTTTTAACAAAAGAAAACACACACACACACACAAAAGAAGGCACACAAATATTTGACAAACAAAGAGCCCACGACTTTTCACCATACACATCACGGAGAATACGCCATTTCTACACCATACTAACAATGTACAGTAAAACCTCTCTAACCTCCACAGATCGACCACTCCCCTATATCGATGACTTTATTTGGGTCCCAAGAAAATCGCCCATACAATACCATTGTAATGATAAAAGAAACTCCCTAAACCAACCACCTCCCTAAATGGACCATTTAAAGTCGGTCCCATGGTCGGTCGCTTTAGAAAGGTTTTACTGCATAATAAATGAGATACAAAAGAAACGAGCAATTGGTACATATATTTATGTGCTATTATTAAATCAAATAAATCTGCTCATGAATCTGGAATTAAATATTAAACAAAATAAAATAAAATAAAAGATCGTTTTTTTAGTTTAAAAATTGCAGATTTTGTTTTGTATTAACATGTTAAATTAGCTCTGATATTTAAGAAATATACTCTCAAAATGCAAAGTATTTTGGAAAATGGAACAAATGACTGAATGTGTGGCAGGTAGTGGGATTCGAACGCACGGGGTTCAAAACTGGCCATGTCAAACCAATGACGTCAAAATTTATACTAGTCGCTACCTAGCCTGGCGCTTGGCATTGCTAGGATAGGAGGATGGAGCAGTGTAATGAAGACCGACTGTCTGTGATTGAAGTTTCTCCTGCTTAATCAACGAATATAATACAAATTTAAGTTTAAAAAAGGTACTCCAAAATTGTTTTGAGATGTTGGAGTGTACTGTGGGGACAAAAATTTGCTTTTAAAAAAGCTAAGAAATATCATCCTTTGAAGTGATCACAATTTTTGTTATTATGAGCTTTCTAAGTAACCATCAATTGTTAGGTGGGTGGATATTTCGTTTTTAAAACTAGGCTAAACTAACGGTGGGAATTTAGATGGTGTTTTACGTCCTGTCAACATCTAAGGTCATATCTGGATGGGTACCGATTTGTGACAGTGCGCACGCATGGTGACTTTGTAGTGCTGACCCACTGGGAAATCAGGCTGCCAGCACCATGACCTAATATCCCACTCAGTCACATTATCCTGACACAGCCAACCAGTCCTTGCCCTATCCTAATAATTTTTTAGCATCTGGCTAGGAATAGGAAGCGACAAGTATCAATTTAATTTTTACTCGACCAGGGTTCGATCGAACCGTGGGTTCTAATCACACGATCTACCAAGACGGGAGACGGACACTCAACTCATTCGGCCATCCCATATATGACAAGTTAACAAACCTAGATGGCAATTTGATTGTTCGTTTGTTTTTGGGGTTTTGCATAATAGCAACATCTACCGTCATATCAGCAGAAAACCTATTTATTTATAATAAATCAAGGCGTCGCGAAAATTACCCTGCAATGAATTAAAACCAAAAATCTTTTCTACATGAATACAGTTGTTTTATTTATGTTTTTTTTTTAATGCTCAACATTTCATAGTGATGTTTAAAGACAAAGAAATTAATATAAGGAGTGTTGGTGCAAAATTAAATAAGGGTACATTAATCAATCAACTGCCCCAGTGCATCAGCTATTAACTACTACCGTAGTGAGAAGTTCTCAGAGATTGACAAGGAAACCGATTAAAACCAGCAGCTTCCACGTATACTTACTTCTTTCGGAATCAACTAAGCTTTGTTGTAACATTAACACTTCGAAACACAATCATATTCTTTGTTGTCATTTTTCCCTTTAAAAAAAATATAAAAATTTTAATACAAAAAAATCCGATGGTTATGTTTTTAACGGTTCTAAGGAATTCAATTAACATTTGATTACAGGGATGAAAATGGTCTCCGAAAAAACCCGCGAAAATTAAACCGAGACATCGGTACCACCATGGCGGTAAAATAATGCGGAAATCAGGCCGACCTTGTCGCCACCTAGCAGGTTCCTAGAGAACCAACGGCGAATTTCCATGAAAACGTGGATATTCCCATCAGGGAATGGCGGGGGAAAATGCCGGAAGTCATGTTTCAAATGTCCTTATTGTGACAGTATTATCACCCATGCCAAACTCTTTCTCGTGTGGGTTTTGTTCTAGCAACATCTAAGGCCATATAAGAATAGGATATGTACTAACCAATTGTTGCCATATATATATTGGGATTTTGTGAATGTTAATCAGTGAATATAATTTTTGTCTGCAGAATCTGCGAAATCATGGGGATCTTTCATCCCTGTGACAGGGTTCGTACACAGTGAAGATATGTAATTCAAGTCCATTCCAAGGCTGTTTTTGATAGGAATTCAACACTTGTCATTTGGATTTCAGAAAGAACAAAAACAATGGCGATTGGTGATTTCAGAGTAATTTAGATCAGTGGGGACAGTTTAATGGAGTCTTTCATCCCTGTGACAGGGTTCGTACACAGGTGAAGATATGTAATTCAAGTCCATTCCAAGGCTGTTTTTGATAGGAATTCAACACTTGTCATTTGGATTTCAGAAAGAACAAAAACAATGGCGATTGGTGATTTCAGAGTAATTTAGATCAGTGGGGACAGTTTAATGGAATTCAAGGCGTTTCAAGACTAATTACCCAAAATAGGTTCAATTCAAAGCGTTTCAAGGCCTTGAAATGGGGCAAATGGCTTTCCAGGCCCCGCTCAGACCCTGCTGTGATTAATGTACAACAAACGCGTCCCATGTGATCCGGTACTACTTGCCATGTAGCTGACAAAACATGGCCACTAGAACGCAGTGAATGTGGTGTGACTACAAAAAGCACTACGGACAGGTGGAAATGGTGATGGTGCTGGTCCGGGGTTCGGGTGACACTATACAAAGCCTTACCCTGAAGACTACAAGACCCCAGAGAGGACTTGGGCGATGCCAGCGCCACCTCCAGGCGGTTCTCTGCACCAGACGAACACAAACACTAACTTTGTTATATTTATCTTACATTACCGTTCTCCTTTTAATATTATTATTATTATTATTATTATTATTATTATTATTGGGGTCATCCAAGGTTTTCCAACATTTTCACCGGCATACAAAGAGTACAACTTTGGGAAAGTGGGAGGGGGGGAGGGGGGGATGGGTTTCAGTCAAGTACGACTTTGATAGTTTAATCAAATGTTGTCGTGGGGGCGATGAAAATGGGAAATATTGCACCTAAAGCGGGAATCCAAACCAATCTCTTGCATTCCGAACTAGTGTGCTAACCATTACACCACCTAGGCTCCCTAATATCACCACCTTATCCACACCCACCTCCTCTACGCGGCTCCTTGCCTGAGAGGTCAGTGCAGACTACTACAATGTTGATATTTTTGCAGCAAACCTTTTCATCTTTTTCTTTTTTTAATACATTAGTTGATTAAGCAGGGGAATTTTCAATCGCTGACAATTGGCCTTCATCATTCCAACGCTCCTTGCCCTATCCTAGTAATGCCGAATGACAGGCTAGGTAGTGATAAGAATAAATTTTTTAACTTTAAAATTGTAATTTAAATTATTGATAAGCATTAATATTTTAAGTTATTGCTTTGACTCGACCAGGGTTTCAACCCAGGAGTTCGAAACGCATGACCTACCAAAACAGGAGGTGGGCGCTCAACTCATTCGGATACCAGGTCTGGGTCTGGAGCAAGATGTTGATGTGAACTACTTTGTGGGGATGGGGAGGTGGGGAGGTGGGGCGGGGGTTAGGTCAGGAAAAGTAGCACTCTTTGTACTACCCCGACAATGTTGATAACTTTGGATGACCCCTAAGAGGATTAATATCAATTTGTTTATTGTGGTACCACTGTAAATCAGTCATCACCTACGTACACAATCTATATACCTCCTACGCTTACAACTAGGAAACTGAACATTCGAACTAGTTCACTTAAATACCAATATAGCTTTTCATTTAAAGTTGCATAGTCGGATGGCTTTGCGTTCCTGCTATTTATTTCTACAGATAAATACATTATATTGATTGTTATAATTCACAATACTTTCTTCTTTTTTACCCTATTTTTCTTTCGGTAAACATTTTTTATTCATCTGAAGTCTTTATTCAACACGGAGTCCCTGATCTTCTAGCCATGCTTAACTTTGGGAACTTGCACTATTTAATTACTTTAGCTTGAAGCTACTTTTATCATAATTGGCTAACTTTGGAGTTATTTGAAGTGAAAAACATAGCAGAATGAATTTTGGCATGCACATCGAAACTATTCACGCCATAAACGTCAGCACCAACAGGTTGTATTAAATTTACTTAATATTCCCATCTACGCAGAGACAAATGCTTAATTAGTGCACCAATATCAGAGTTAGATATGTAGAATCAATTCTAGGTGCGTTTTTTGCTTGTTGGATATGTAGAATCAAATCTAGATAAGTGTTTTTGATTTGGAAAATTTGATATTTCATCAGAGTATGCAAATCAAATTCTAGATACGTCTTTTGCTTGTTATGTATGTAGAATCAAATCTAGATTAAGTGATATTGACCTGGAAAATTTGATATTTCATCAGACTATGCAAGGCGATTATAAAATGTATTAGCAGAAAACGAAATGTTTTTAAACTATGGTGGTTAAAAAAAAAAAATCTCTATAAAGGCTGAAAAATCTGAAATTTTAATAGCTCCAGAAAGATGAGATTTGAAAAAAGAACTCACTTCGACCAGGGTGGATTTCATCTGGCAGCGACACCTGGTCCATGTGTTTGTAGGGCGGAGACCGCTTCGGGGAGGAAATGAGCGGTGAGGTTTGCCCGGACGGGCCTCGACTTGAGCCACCTGCATCAGAAGAACCCTCAGTGGACCGACGCCGCTTGCAGATGGCCTCAGAGCTGCCGGCCAGCGTAAGGTTCCCCGGCTTCTTCTTCTGTGAGTGTCTGCAGAGTGGCACAGGGCAGTGCATTGTGGGTGCGTTGGATTTGTTTGTTTGTTTATTGTTTTACGTCCAAGCCACATCTTAAAGTTGCATAGTCCGATGGTTTTGAGTTTCTCTCATTTTCTGAGATAAATATATTAGGTTGTTCATTATAGTCTACCTTACTTTAGTTTGAAGTAACTTTTATTTTAAATCGCTAACTTTTGAGATATTTGAAATGGAAACATGCAAAATTAATTTTGGCAAGTTTGCCAAAACTCTATCACCATAGGCTTCTGCAGTAACAGGTTCTATTAATTGACTCAGCATCCCCTTATATGTGATGACAAATGTTTAATAAGTGCACTAGCATCTAAATTAGATATGTAGAATAAAATCTAAATAATTGTTTTGGTTTTGAAAATTTTATGTTTTCATCGGACTATGCAGCTTTAATGTCATATCAGGATGGGTACTGACTTGTGACAGTGCGCACTCATGGTGTGGCAACTTTATAGTGTTGCCCCACTGGGAGACCAGGCCACTGGCACCCTGGCAGGGTACCCAACACAGTCACATTATCCTGATACTGTGCTAACCAATCCTTGTCCCTATCCTAGCCTATTAATGCAGAGCGCCAGACTAGGTAGCGACAAGTACCAATTTGATAAGTCATCGGTTTGACTCAACCAAGAGTCAAAGTCCCGACTTTCTACACGGGACGCCTGCGCTCTACTGATTCGGTCACCGTGTCCGGTGGGGGTAAAATAATAGTATTAGCAAACTTCATACACGTGCATGTCATCTGAAAGTTCTCAAAATGTCATTCACAAAGCATCTTACAGTTTTGTAATCGGACAAATAATAAAGTCACAGTGCCTGTTTGCAGCTTTGTCTATTACTGATTGTTTTGTCACTGTGCGGTTTCAACAAATAGGGCAGATCTAGTAGACTAGTGTGCAGAAACTGAGTGACTTAACAGCTGTCAACAAAAGAAAATGACAAAAAAACATCTGATATAACATGCCACCCATAACACATTTACTCAGTTTAAGCTTCCTGTGTTAATAATCTTTTATTTCCCTTCTTTTTTTTTATGCTGTGTTTATACTGTCCCTGGCATGTAAGCTCGAGGGCTCGGGCTTGTTTTCAATGCTGGCCAGTTGTAGTAGAGGTTTAATCTTATCACACAGTAGGAGGTGATAAGATGTTTTTGTTTCGTGCACCGTAGCAGGTACATGGTGATTATTTAGTATCTGTAGATGTTTGAGCTTGTTTTTTGTGTTGGGGTTGATACTATAGTTGGCCAAAGTTGGCTTTTCATTCGATTTGCCTAAATGTGATCTATAAGAGACAATTCTGGGTGGCACGGTTTTGCTCATATTTCAGAAAACAACAAAAATATCATTTTGTTTGTGTGTCGCGTTTGTGTGTAGTTAATTTAACAGGCCGTGCTAATTTTCTGATATATTATATGAAATTCAATTTTTTTTAAACTTTGGTTGCTGGTACCTAATCTAAGTGCCTGCATTCAAATCTAGGAAAATGTACACAATATGGAGCCAGTATCAGATCTAAAATGAACTGCCAGCCAAAACAAATGACATGCGTAGTTACTTGGAGGCTTCGGTGTTCTCCACGTTAACCCGCATGTACAGCTGAGACTCGTGCGACTTGCTCTTGGTGAGCGGGTGGAACACATCCGGGTACAACTTGTTCCGCTTCTGGGGTGGAGGAGTAGTCGGGAACTTGCCTTTAACAGGCGTCTGTGTCGCAACAGATACAAAATGGCTACATCATTCAGCGATACGGTGTTAGGAACATTATTTTCAGTGCACAAACAAAATTATACGAGAAGAGAAAGAAATATTTGTACTATCAATAATTCTATCTGATTAGCATATTGAGGAAATCACAAATTTTCAAATAAGCAGTCAAAGCAGTCCATATTATGTCCGCCCCCACCGAACCAGTCCTAATATAATTACCACATTTAGGATAAATATAAGTGAAGATTTTTAAATAAGATTCCCTATACTACGCCCATAAATGTCTGTTACAATAGCGCACACTGGTAGAATTCAAACTATCTATGACATGATATATATATATGATATATATGTGATATATATATATATATCATATATTGAGTCCGTTTGAATTGTACCAGTGTGCACTATTGTAAAACAAGACACTGATGGGCGTAGTTTATGATGTATATAATAGACATATATGATATCATATATATCTCGTTCATTTACTAAATTATCCGTCATTTCATTCCTCCTAGATTAATTCTACATAAAATTCAAAATTTTAACCACCAAACAAACCATACATCCACTTGAACCGTCTGCTAAAAAATAACATAATTATTTCACTGATAACAACTTAGCAGCATACTCACGCTACCCCGGATACTGGTTAGCTCACAAACTGACCACCTATAAAATTTAATTCTCCATTCTTTTTTCTTCTTAATTTTTTTTATTATTCATTTTTTAATCATTAAAATTATTTAATATTATATTTATACACTTCTTTAAATATATTTATATTTACTTTTATTCATTCATTATTCATTTACTTTTTTTTAAATCTTTTTTTGTTGGATGCTTAAAGCTGCATAGTCCGAAGAAGCATCAAATTTTCAAAGCCAGAACAACTATCTAGAATTGATTCTACATATCTAACATAGATACTGAGGCACATATTAAGCATGTGTTGCCACATAGAATGAAATACTGACAGTTTAATAGAAGTTGTTGCTGCTGAAACCAATGGTGTCAGTATTGACATGCTTGCCAAAACTAATTTGACATGTTTGCACTTCAAATATCTCAAAACCTAGCCATCTAAAATAAACGTTACTTCAAAATAAAGTATGGTAGACCGTAACAATCAATTTAACATATTTATCTCGTAAAAATGACAGAAACTCAAAACCACCGGGCTATGCAACTTTAATAATATTCACTCTGCTAAATAAGCTCTCTGCTCTCCTCTCTTTCCTCCCAGCCCCCCTCCCCTCCAACACCCGAGTACCCCCCCCCCCTCCCCCGGCTTCTCCCTCTTTACACACCTTGACGAGAGGCGGTGTGGGTGGTGGCGTATATCTGCGACGCTCGGCGGGTGACGAGTATGGCAAGGGCGAGGCGGGCGTGCTGTGGGTGGGCGTGGGCGGGGACGAGGCCGGGCTCTGCGCGTTCAGGTGCGTGTCCGGCGGAAGTGACGACGTCGACGGCCGCTGCGCATGTAGGAAGTTGGGCGAACTTCCGCCGTGCGGGCTGTTGGTGGAGGCGTTGTTGAAGTTGGTCCAGTGCAGCTCCAGTTCGCCCAGCGGCGTCGGGTCCCCGCGCAGTTGTCGGTCTGAGGAGGCGAAGAGGGGTGGAGGTTTGTGTGTGTGTGTCGGGGGGGCGGGGGAATTAACAGGGGGTTTACCTACCTGCATACATATGCACATGTCCTTAATTAGATAAAAGATTCACCCCGTACTTGCCGTACACGGGTGAACGACAACGTAGTCTAAATACTGGCGAAAATGGCTCCAGTATCAAATGGGTACTTATATCGGCAGAGAGTTGGTGAAATGGGAGAGAATGCAAAAAGACAAAATGGCGGCCGGACAAAAACGCCGCCGATTTCACCTTTAAATTCGATTAAACTATATGTTTTATTATATTTTTCAACTCAAAGACTTCTTATTTTTATAAATAGCCTGGCGTTCGGCATTACTAAAATAGGGTAAGAAGCAGTAGAATGAGGAAGACCAATTGTCCGCGATTAAAATGTCACCCCCTTAATCTATTAATGTACCATAACACAACAACACCAAACTTACCCTTGTAGTTCTTAAGGTGTCGTAGTGCCACACAAAGTCTAGTTGACCTGTCCCGGTCACAGCCATACTTCTCCAAGATTCGGTGCAGATCTGATTCCCCTATCTCCAGCAATAGGTCCATCGTCAGACCCTTTCCAACAACACCCTGCAAGCACATAAACTAGACTTACTTGTAAATTGGAGCCTGACTAACGTTCTTACCACTCTATGAATGTGAAGGTGTTCATCAGGGGAGAGGATAAACTCACACTGACCGGAAGTGGAATCAGTTTTCGTAGTTGGATAGAAATAGAAAATATACGACCTAATCAGAAACCTCCTCGACCCACTCCGTGTTTCCCATGAAGCTACATAGTCCGATGAAGCATTAATTAATCTAATTCTATTAAATTGAACCAGTGTTCCCTTCTATGTGGCAACCCACTGATTCACGAGAGGGATGTATTTCAGAGGTGTTTCGGCGGCCAGGAAAAAAAACGGAATTTAAAAAGACCACGGAATTCCTGTTTCGGTAGCCAGAAAACAAACAGAAATCCGGTTAAAACCGGAGAAATCACATGCCTGTATATATATATATAATGACTTATAAGTTCCGGGCGCAAGTGACAATGTTAGCGCTGGCAGTATGGTCGGGAGGTGGTGGAGTCACCAGTATATGAGTAAGGAGCAAATACATGCACAGAGCCCATTGGCTAATAACATAATATCAGAATAGTATAGTATAATAAACATATAGAAAATCCCTTCAGTGGCTTTATACTCGCATAATGCCTATACATCACATATACAATTTTAATCATAAGTAGAATTAGAATCAGATGACATTGCTTACATGTAGATTTTATACACACATACTTGTTACACTTTAACGACAATCAAATACTAGAAGTCGCAAAGAAATATAACGCAAAACAGCTCTCATGACACTTGTGGATAGATAAAGTTATCATATAGCTAATTTTCAAGTAATTTTAATTTAACATTTGCACTGAAGAAATAAATTATCCTTCAAAAAACTTGTTTTTGCAGTCTAATTTGTGGTAGCGTTAAAAAGGGCTACAACTAGTACAAGCAGGGATTTACCTTGACAGTGTCTGACGGGATGCCCACAATTTGAAGCCATTGCTCTGTGATTGGGTAGGCGCGTAGATCAGACGGCATCTGCTCCAGCTTCAGACCGGCTTTCGAGATGAGCTGGCAGGCGACCAACTGGATCAACTTCCCCTACAGCAGCACACGGGTTGTGTCAGTTCATATTATGTATGAGCCAACTAGTGAAAATAGTCAACAACGGAATATACCGCAGCCTTGCACAAGCCAGTGTTATCGGCAAAACAAATGGTTTTCCAGACTTCCCAGGCACAATGAAGCCTGTACCCCCCTATATAACGTTCGTTAACACCAAATATTTTTCCACCGGATTTGCACGAATCACAAGAATGACCAATTTCCTTAATAAAAACTCAGAAATCTGTGAATCCATGGAACAAAATCACATCCCTACATAATATTTTTATGAGTTTTAAATTCAGCATAAAGCATATATGGTCTATATTGAAGAAGGGGGCTGAGAGAGGTAACCATCTCACCCCCCCCCCCCCCCCCCCCCCAGGCGTGTCAAGAAACTAGGTCGCAGTTCCAGTACCTGCTCAGGGACCATATCACAGAAGGCATATTGAGCACCCCGAGTCAAAAACAAAGGGACCAGACGGGATGGCGAATGAGTTGAGCATCCGTCTCCCGCTTTGGTAGATCATGGGATTTGAACCATGATCGAGTCAAACCAATGATATTAAAATGTATGCATGTTGCTTCCTAGCCAGGTACTATTAGGATATGACAAGGACTGGTTGGCTCAGTGTCAGGATATTGTGCCTGAGTGGGATATCAGGTCATGGTGCTGGTGGTCTGGTCTCCTAGTGGGGCAGCACTATAAAGTCGACTTTATAGTGCTGCCCCACTGGGAAATCAGACCGCCGGCACCATGACCCGATATCCCACACAGTCATATTATCCTGACACTGAGCTAACCAGGCCTTGCCCTATCCTATTAATGCTGAGCGTCAGGCTATGAAGCGACAAGTACCAATTTTTAAGTCATTGGTTTGACTCGACCGGGAACTGATCTCCCAACCTTCCGCACGCGAGGCACGCGCTCTACCGATTAGGGTCACCAGGACCAGTCACAATATGTGCACAGGTAGAGATACGCTACTGTAAAATGAATTTCAATCAAAGACTTTGACAGTATGAGCGGATGAGGTGACTTTGTTCAGAAATAACCATCCCTTTTTAATTTCGCCCACTAAAATCAACATCAATAAAAATTGTCAATATTGTCTTTTACTCATACATAAAGTACAAACTTGATTTAATGCAAGTACCACCCAGCTCCCCCAGCTAAAAATTGGCCCGTTATTTCTGAATCTGGTCACTGAAATTATTCTTGGGCATATAGGAAAAATAGACATAAAAAAAAACCTAGTGTGCTGTGATCATATTAATAATTTGTTGATGCAAATGCAATAACAAAATTTAATATATCAGAAAGATACGCTTTGAACACTTCCCTGTATCAATCAATATGCAGTGCTTGCATGCTGTTTGACTTTCGTTGGTCATGTACCAAACACATGCTTGTGTTCTTTTCACCATTGGAAGGTTCCAGGTCGTATGAGCGGGTGAAAGTGTGAGATCAAAAAGTGCATAAATCGCTAGCATTTAGGAAGCAGGTGGCGAACCATGACTGCATATGCACTTTGAATATAATAAATACACTACCTAAATACACGATAAGAGTGATCTATCTAGATCCCGCCCCCCCCCCCCTCCACATATATCTCTATATTACTAATAATATCAGGCACTTGGACGAAAAATGCGATATCGGAATTGGATATGAACAGTCGAAATTAATATATTGGGCAAATTGTAAAGAGCATGAAAATATCTTCAAAAATAGTACCTCACTCGTTAAAGCTGCATAGTCCGATGAAAGAATTAAATTTTCTAAACTAAATAATTACCTAGATTTGATTCTAAATAGCCAACTGAGATACTGGTGCACTCTTGTTAGTGGCCTTCAATTGAAAACTTGGCTGAATGAATGAATGAATGAATGAATGAATGAATGAATGAATGAATGAATGAATGAATGAATGAATAGCTATGAAATGGGACTAATATAGTTACTATGGAAAAGATGGATTATTATCTAAGACTAAGTGAAAGATGCTCAGCATATTATTTGTTTGTGTCAAATATACCACAGCGGCACAGGTACCCACGATATGTAGAACCAATTAATATCGTGATATTCAGCATACCCTGTCCATGGGCATGGCCAATGCTAGATAAAAGATTCACCCGGTACTTGTAGTACACGGGTGAAGGACAACGTAGTGTAAATATGGGCGAAAATAGGTTTAGTATGGAACATGAAGTAGAAACTGTGGCTCCAATATCAAATGGCTACCCATATAGGCAGAGTTGTTGAAATGGGAGAGTATGCAAAAAGACAAGATGGCGGCCACAGAACGCCATAGATTTCACTTTTAAATCTAATTAAATTAGATATTATATTATATTTTTCAACTCAAAGGTAGCGGGCTATCAATAAGACATATGTAAAGAATAATTGTTGCTTCTTAGATTGTGAAATTAGGCTCTCAATTCGTTAACCCGCTTTTTCGACCGTTTTTATATAGGGTTGGTATCCACCCGTGTACTGCGACTGCGAGTACTGGGTGAATCCTTTATCTAGGCCAATGCGTGTGTAGCAAGATATCATTTGGTACACTGTCACTGTTGAAATTATATTCAAGTACAAGTGCCTATCTATAATCTAATATCTATTGTCATGGATGGGCCCAATAAAATTATTCTCAATCTTTGTCTTTGTCACACCATGCAGTTATATGGTGCACAGAAGCATGTGTACATTAAGCTTAATGCAGTACTCCCAGGTGAGAAGCATTTACTAGAGGGGGGTAGAATCACATAATAATTATTTCAAGATGAGTAAATGAAGTATTGGGAGCTGCACTGGATTTACTCCAGCAGGTCCAGGGTCTAGAGACTAGACTCCAGGACCCTGGACAAAACTCCACTATTCATGACTCCCCCAACAACACACATCAGAAAGGTACGCCATTCCATGTGTATTGCAAATAGAAATGCTCGTGATAAAATTGTGTTATTTCAATGGGTAGAATTATGGTTCTACTTTTTGCTATGAATGCACTGAAACGGTGGCAAAACACTAACAAAACCTCCCAGCGAGATGTGCAGTAACTGAGTAAGAGTAAGCTGTCTCAATCTCAAAGCGCCCACAATAGTCACGTTAGCTGCCCGAGATCGCAGCGCTAACGCCATGCAGCGTAAACCATGAAGCATGCACAATGACAGAAAAGTCTTCAAGAATCAAATGACACATTTTCGCTCACCTCGGCTTCCTTTATTTCTTTCTGCGTGATTTCTTCTGTGGTTGAGCACTGTGTCCTCAATCCCTCCAGCTGCTTTGCCGTATTATCGATAACGCATTGTGTCATTACGCACTGATCTATTGCACTTTGAATTAGGTCCTTCTCCCTCCCGGATGACATGATGGCCTATTCGGATGCCTACTTACAATTGTTAATCTTTCTTTTGTGTGCAAGCTGGTGTATTGCTTTGCTGATCAGTTGCATCCTCTTACATTTCCAAAAGTGGCTACACTATCTCGTTAAGAATGACAGCAGTTCGGTATGGCAGCCATGTTGGAATAAATGATCTCGACCAATAAACGAGAATTTACGAGAGCTTGTGACAGCCAATAAACATAACCAACCGATGACCATTGGCCACAAACTGAGAGGTCCCTGGGAAAAGGTTTTGGGTAGAATACCTCGGAAAATAGAGATGTTGCATTCCTCTTCTTTAAAAAAAAAAAAAATTCCTACATGAAATTCAAGCTATTTAGACCAAAGACTGCACGCTATGTCATGGCGTAGTCAATGTATCAATTTAGGGCACAGTTAGTGAATGTTCCAAAATGTCAATATCAATTTCTGTTGCATGGCTAAATAGTGCAAGTATTGTTTTGTTTGTAAATATTCGTATGAACGCAAGCATGTAAAATACTACCATTCTGGCATACAAGTTCTTTTTTCTCCGATCTCATTATTTACCCACCACTTATATTGACGCCTTGCCAATTGTCTTGTCTATTTATATTGTTGTAGCCTTGTTTTGTGTGTAATGAGTTGGGAGCCCACCCAGTGCATCAGCACTGGCAACATGTTATTCAGATAAATAAAACCACTTGGTTCAAACAATTACAACGAGCTGGAGAAAACTGATCGATGTGTGTATAACTGTAGTTTGCCATTTATTGTCCTGGTACCCTGTCTAGCGATACCATTGATTAGATTTATATCTAAATCTTTTTTTTTACTGTTGATATTAATTAATTTTTCAATTATTTTGGCAAAGAATATATGTGACTGCTGGCATTTATGTAATCTGGCATTCCCGTTTGGTTATGAATATGTGCAACTGGTTATATAAGTTCAAGATTAAATGGCATAATTCAAAGCCATTTCACTTCAAATGAAATGCTACTAACTGCATGTTCGATGAGATTTTTGTTGTTATCTAATAAAAACAACATTAATCAAAATCACTATGTCAAACAAATCGTGGATAAATGATTACTATCTATGCACTTTAGACATTTCCTCCGTAAATATAGCTTTAATTATATAATAACTTTTATTCTTTAAGAAGAAAAGAAAAAGACTACTTCAATCAATTGACAATTTAGAAAAACATTACATGTCAATCGATCTACAATTTGGCAAGAAGACTATACCTTGATACCATGTAGGCCTACAGAATATGGAAGCTAACTATCACATTGAAAAGGACCGTCATGAAAATCGAGAAATGAGTGTCACCTCCTTTGTTCATGGCATGAAATAATGAATGTGAAATTACCCATCTTAAATCGACCAACGGTATATTATATGTATAAGTAGTGTGACCGTAGACTTCTGTAGCAGCTGACAATAACTGAGCAGTATTATATATAGCCTAGGCGTACTCTTTTTTAAAATTCTTTTTACCATGGTCAAGTAGATGGACGGTTTTAATAGAGTGCCCTTTGACATGTTCTTCAATCTCAACGCTAAAAATTGTGAATTGAAAGTCTAAGTGTTAGGACTTATTGAAGTTATTCGTCACTGCAGTACATCCATAGCCTAGGTATAAAATGACATTTTCAGGGGCTCTTTAGCATCGAACACTAAAACGTAAAAGTAAAACTATATACTATTTTTTTTAAAGAGGGAATAAAAGATTATGTCGAAAATGTTTCGGGCGATAGTGGCGATGCCAACTGAAAACAAACTGTGCCCTTTTGGTCACAGTGACAGTGGCGCCATCTAGTATCGCTGAATCTTTAGTAATCGATTGGTTTAGCCATGTTGTTTCGCGCGGAAATTTCAACATGGCAGATAGCAAGACAGAAAACAAAAAGGATAACAGGAATTTACCATGGTACGTTGTTGTGTATCATCGATTATTAGTTTAAATGTATGAATTGGCATCCGCGTATAACAGGGTATCTCGGAGAATGAAAAGTTAGTCGTGCATGGTCATTTGATCAAATCTAGCGGACTTACAGTGTCAGTGTCATACTATTTCTAGTATTTGTCAAATACAGTCTTGACTCATGACTGTTCTGTTGACATCAATTAATTTGATGTCAACAGTCAAGACTGAACTTTACTGTTTACATCTCCGGAAGTACTAAGTTTTGTAAGTAGGACAGCCTAAAGTTGACTAAAGGCTAAAGCCATGCCTATCTACACTATCAATGACAATGTCACTGAATGTAAAGCCTGGTACACACTTCCCGTATACGATTCATGTGCTAAAACTGACTGCCCGACACTACCCGTCCCGTCCCGTTATGCCCGGACCCCGGTACACACCTCCCGTATAAAACCTAAAACTGTCCGATTCATTTTTCTAATCTTATACTTAAGCCCTAAAACTGTGTTTTAAGTCGTGAATCGGAAGGCTCAGGTGTGTTAGGGGGTCACACACCTAAACTAAAGACTGAAATCGACTAAAACTCAAACTTAGTCGTGAAATGGGCAGTTTTAGGTTTTATACGGGAGGTGTGTACCGGGCATTAGATATGATACATACAAAATTGAAACAAATCATAATGTCTTACAATTATATAGACATACATAACATGATATACATATATCCTCTTACTCTTACTGGATCTTCAGGCTCCTGTTTTAATTTAGACATGGTCTAGTCTAGATAAAAGATTCACCCGTGTACTCGCAGTACTCGGGTTAATACCAACCCTATATAAAAACAGTTGAAAAAGCGGGGAAATGCAATGAGAGCCTAATTTCACTGTCTAAGAAGCAACATTTATTCATTGTATATATATATGTCTTCATATTTCCCCGCTACCTTTGAGTTGAAAAATATAATAAAACATCTAGTTTAATAAGATTTAAAATGAAATCGATGGCGTTCTATGGTCGCCATCTTGTCTTTTTGCATTCTCGCCCATTTCACCCAACTCCGTGCCTATGTGGGTAGCCATTTGATACTGGAGCCACAGTTTCTAGTTCCTGTTCCATACTAAAGCTATTTTCGCCCGTATTTACACTACGTTGTCGTTCACCCGTGTACTATACACGGGTGAATCTTTTATCTAGGTCTAGTCTAGATAAAGGATTCACCCGGTACTCGCAGTACACGGTCACGGGTGAATACCAGCCCTATATAAAAACGGTCGAAAAAGCGGGGAAATGAAATGAGAGCCTAATTTCACAATCTAAAGCCCCGTTCACACGGCACAACTTTATGCCGATTTAGATGAAGCGAATTAGTGTCATGTCCACACATGCAGTACTTTTAGCCGGAAATCGATATCTGCGCATGAGCAAGTCCGTTCTAACCAGCACCACTTTCGGTGAGTGACAATATGAATAACGACGCCGATGTTGCTGCTACGTTAATATCGCTTGGAATTTAGGGTTAATTTAATTAAATTTCATTATTTGAGTATGTACTTCTGTTAAATATGATCGCATTCAATAGATTTCGGCCTAATCAGTCCCTAACACTGCCGGGCACCAGCAATAGTTACACCTGAGCCTGTATCTGGTGAGCACCGCTATTTTACCCTATCACCGCCCGGGAACCAGCTATATCGCTTCATCTATACTACCTCAGGAGGTGGTTTACTTGAAGCGAACTAGATGAATCGATTCAGCCCTAAATCGCTTTAGCGTAGCGCCCACACGGCGAATGTGAGTCGAACTAGGCAAGTCGATTTAAATGAATCGTTTTAACTCGCCAGTGTGAACGGGGCTTAAGAAGCAACATTTATTCTTTGTATATGTCTTCATATTTACCCGCTACCTTTGAGTTGAAAAATATAATAAAATATCTACTTTAATAAGATTTAAAAGTGAAATCGATGGCATTCTATGGCTGCCATCTTGTCTTGTTGCATTCTCTCCCATTTCACCAACTCTGTCCCTATATAAGTATCCATTTGATACTGGAGGCAGCCATTCTACTTCCTGTTCTATACTAAAGCTATTTTCGCCCTTATTTACACTACGTTGTCGTTCACCCGTGTACTACAAGTACGGGGTGAATCTTTTATCTAGGTCTAGTCGTGCCCACCTTGAAGTATCATCCCAATCGAATTTGTATTGTCAATGTTTCCATACATCATTAAGCCCAGTCTTGAAGCAGTTGACGGACTCGGCGTCAACCAGGTAGTCAGGTAGCGTGTTCCAATCATCCACCACCCTGCGCGTGAAACTAAGCCCTCTGAGGCGCATATTACTTCTTTTCTTGAAGATTTTATATTTATTACCACAAGTAAATCCAGGGTTTAAAGTAAAGAACTGTTCTTTGTCAAGTTTATCCACCTTGTGCATAATTTTAAAGACTTGAATCATATCTGCGCGTTTCCTCCTATATACTAATGTGGGTAGACCCAAATCTAACAATCTCTCCTTATAACTGAGGCCTGCTATCTGTTTTACCAGTTTTGTTGCCCTTCTCTGGACTCCTTCGAGAGCAATTACTTCCTTTTTATATATCTGGTTCCAAACACATTGCGCATATTCCAAATGAGGTCTTATAATAGCAAAATATAATGGAAGTAACGTGTCCTTTTCTAGAAATTCAAATGTTCTCCTAATAAGGCCATACATGCTGTTGGCTTTCTTCACTGCTTTACTAACATGGATGCTAAAATTTAAACTTGGGTCAACTATATAACACCTAGGTCTTTCCTATCATTAGCATGGGGGTGTGCTATACGGTAGAGCGACTAACATTCTTGCTTCCAACACCCAGTCCGATCACACTCACCACGTCATGGGTACTGCTGGAGGTCAGTGGCTTGCTTTGCCTTATTCCTGCCCATGTGCATGGCCTTGCACTTCACTTCATTAAAGGACATTTGCTATTTTCTTGACCACTCTGTTAGGGCCAGTAAATTATTCTGTAAAATGTCCCTAGCTTCCTGGGTAGAGGTTTCCCTATACAATTTAGCATCATCTGCAAATAAGCAAATGGAGCTGGATCCAAAGTCAGGCATATCATTTATATATATATGATAAAGAGAATCGGGCCCAAAACACTCCCTGGAGGAATCCCGCTCAGTACGTCTGTCCACTTAGAAAAGTTGCCCTAAACAACAACACGCTGTCTTCTCTCGGTTAAAAAGCTTGTGATCCATTTCAGAACCGATCCGTCAATACCATAAGATTTTAATTTTATCAACAGACGCTGGTGAGGTACCGAGTCAAATGCCTTACAAGTCTAGGTCTTCTTCTAGGTCGTCTGCAGGGATGAAAGATCTCCGCGTTTCCGCGGATTTCCGGGATTTTTCAATCCTGCAGCACCATCAGCGTATACTAATATGTGGTGCTGATACCCCACACTATCAGCGTATACTACTAATAAATGCTCCAAGCACTGCAGCACTATCGGTGACCGCGACTAATACATGCTTCAAACGGCGCAGCACTATCAGCGTATACCAATATATATATTAAAAGTTAAAACCAGACTTGCGGGAATTTTCCGCGATTCACTGACAATGCTAAACCTATGGGAGAATATCAGCATTTCCGCTTTTTTCCCCGGAGACCACTTTCATCCCTGCGTCTGGTAATAGGGTTTGTATGACAATGGTGAAGTAATTAGGGTAGGCCAACAGATCCAACTTTTATGAATAGAATTGGATGGAAAATGTTGATATATTCTTAATGCTTGCACTTAGGACGATGAGAATTTCTATTTAGGGGTATTTTGGGGTGCTCTTTCACATGCTGCAATCAAAATTCATTAAATACAAACAGTTTTTTTAAAAGTTATCATGGTTGCAGAACAGCCCACACTAAATTTTTGGAAGGCTGCTTGGAATTCATGGGTGAAATCAGCTGACCAGATTGACCCATTTTATGTAAAACATGTCTGATCAATCGGTTTATGGCCTTAAAAATTCAGTTTATTGGTGTCTAACCTTCTTTTTGCCAGATTGAAAACTTCAAAGTCGATTCTTTAGTAGTAAAAATCGACAAAATTTCTTAAACAACACATCAAAATATAGCTGAATCAAAACTATTTTCAAAACCTGACATACCCCTGCAAATATTCCTACAGAGGATGCATAGGGAGTAAGTTAGTTGTATTATTTATTGGTGTAAGTTACTGTATAGATATTTACTGCCATCTCTTCACGATGCCTTCAGTCAAGTTCATAGACCTACATATTGCACTGTCATATGGGGACACAAGCGGAAGGGTATGCCAATAAGGACACACGGGGCACCTAGTTTACTTGGTCGGGCAGGTAAAGTTCTCGGTAACCTGCCTGAACGGGCAAGTCATATTTTTCTGATCTGCAGTAGCTGAGTAGGAGATTTCAGTTTAAATTGGCTGACTTGGGCTTGGGCAAGTAGTTTTGCCACTTCTGCAAGTAGAAAATTCAGTCACTTGCCCGATTTGGGGAAAATAGTTACTGTCCTACCCCGCAAGCCTCAGTTCAGATATCATTTTATTTTCTATGTAAAGTATCACCTCATCTCTAATGTTATTTGTTGCAGGGTTGAGAAATATCGACCAAATAATCTTGATGATTTAATATCACACAAAGATATAATCTCTACAAGTAAGTGTCCTTCAATGCTTCAAGCTTGAATGTTTCTGCCATTTTTAATATGTCAACAAATATTATATAGCGTATCCTTTATATGCACGTAACCTTAGTTCCGAAGTAGTTTGTTGTTGTTTTACATCCTGGCAACATCTAAGGTCATATCAGGACGGGTACCGACTTGTGACAGTGCACACTCATGGTGATTTTATAGTGCTGCCCCACTGGGGAATCAGGCCACCAGCACCATGACCTGATATCCCACTCAGTCACTTTATCCTGACACTGAGCAAACCAGTCCTTGCCCTGTCCTAGTAATGCAGAGTGCCAGGCTAGGAAGCTACAAGTATAAATTTTTAAGTCATTGGTTTGACTGGACCGGGGTTCGAATCCATGATCTCATGTGTTCGGATCCCCCGATCTCCCAAAACAGGGGACGGACACCCCCCATCTGGTTTAATTCCGAAGTAGAAATGTAGATAATGCTGCATTTAGTTAATAAAACCATGTATTCAGGAGTAAACTGTTTACTGCATTTTTGGCTTCCACATTACATTCTCAGGGATGCCAGTCTTCCACTAATTAATGGAATTCCAATAATTTCCAAATTTCTCCTTTTTTCATTTAACATTTTTGATTAATGTTCTATACAATTTGGGATGACTTAGATTTTTTTAAATTTTCCAATTTCCATGCATATATCCATTACTACCGATTTTTATATATTTCTTTCCAAATTAAATTTTTCTATATGTTTTAGATAATTTGGGACGTTAACATTTTTTTAAATTCCATAATTACACTACACTGGAAAATCTTTAATGGAACGGGCAAAATATGAAGAATTTGGTGTGCTCTGATTGGTCAATATTTGACGACGACTTTCTCATAAGGCTAAGCACTGACACCACTGGTGGTTCCTCCTGTCACATTACGAGAACACTACCGTTAATACTGACCCTTCCCAGTCAGCGGTGGCCGAAGTACGAAGGCGCCACCTCTTGGGTAGTGCCTGAACCAAACTTGATACAGACACAATGGTTTTTTAGGTGCACTCAACACCTTTCGTGTTTTCCACTAATTTCATCAACCTCAACTGGCATCCCTGCATTCTTAATGATTTTGCCTTCTTTTTTGGAGGTAGTAAGTCAAATAGTTATTTTTGACTCTGTGTATTAACTATGTTACTATTAATATTGGTAGCAATACTACATGTATTTAATCTATCCCACAACATGTATCCAAATATGCTTATATGATTTTATATTAGTCTAAAGTGAAAATTACATATCAGCACCATGCATCTACCCAAACAGTTTTTAAAACTTTTTTCTTGTAAGACACAATCTTTTTTAGCTTAACTGTAATCAATCAAATCTTATTTGAATTTGTTGTGCATGTTAAAATGGTGTTATGGGTGGATGTTGCATGGTTAATTTTTACAGCTTTCTCAATTTGTGTAACTTATACCAAAGACCCTATAATACTAAGACGGCTCGGCTCACTCCCTATCTCTCCTATGGTAATGTAAATTTCGCAGTGCCACCTTGTGGTGGGTTTGATCAGCCCTGATGCTGGTTGGTGTTTCACATGTAAACACATACAATTATATTATACATGAGATAGGTAAGTATGAGTACACATCAATATGAAATTGCTGTGAACAAATACACATCATCATCAGCATCGCCATCACACATCTTTCATATTCAAATATACATATAATATAGCACCTGTTTAACCAAGAGAACAGCCAGCGCACCAAGTGGTGGGTTTGATCATTGTGATTACACAGTACAGGCTGAGTGAGCCGTCTTAGTATTATAGGGTCTTTGCTTATACTATAACAGTATATGATCAAAATCAAAGGTGAAAAAAGGTTTCCACACTGACAAATGCACAACATATAAACCTTCATATGAATATTCTGCTATTATTTGGTATGTTTTCCCTTTTTGTTTCCATGTCATAAAAGTGGTACACAGTTTCTGAGAACGGGCCATGTAATGATGATGTATTATTTCATGTTGGGAGGCGAGTGCACCTCACTACATTATCGAAGATAATAGATGAGGTAATCTATGGATCTCATTCTTTACAATAAATCTAGTAACCCGATTCGTCAATGAGGACCGTCTACCACACATGCTTTTCTATGGACCACCGGGCACAGGCAAGACAAGCACTATACTTGCTGTGGCTAAGATGATATACTCGCCGAAGGAGTTCAACTCGATGGTCCTTGAGGTGAGCTTACCATACTGGCAGTTGTCGTAACTTGTCGCACAAGCATTCATGACACCAAAGACAATGTATGACAAGACGCGCCAGTCAGCGCTTTCATATAGGAAATTCTGAAATAATCATGCCGTGGCGCTATCCCACGGCAAACAAGGTGCGGTGAGCAAACAAGAAAAAGAGTGCACAACTCTTAACAGTGGATCACTCGGCGCATGTGTCGATGAAGGGCGCAGCCAGCTGCATATATTAATGTGAATTGCAGGACACATTGAACATCAACATCCTGAATTAATATTGTTTTCATTATTAATATTAGGAGATAATACACTATAATTGTCATACATTGTCTTTGATGGCAGCAGTCAGGGTGGGCTAGGGAACCTGTCCCCTTGTTTCAATGGTAGAGCAGTCAAGGTGGGCATGGGGACCTGTCCAATTCCCTTGTTTGCTGTTGGGTGGCAGTACTGCATCTGTATTTCACGGGAGAGTGCTGGGTGGCACGTCTTGTCGAACATTGTCTTTGATGGCACAATTTTAAATTACAAACTATGCTCATATAAACATTAATATATAGTGTAAATCTATTAGGGTTCGCATGTGTCGCTGAAATTCAGAGAACGACCTATATAGGGATTAAAGATTTTACGAATTTCCACAATTGTTGATATTCACCGATTAATGTTCACAAAATGTCAATATGTTATATAGATATATATAATATGACAGCAATTGATTGGTCCGAATCCTGTTCTTATGATATTAGATGTTGCTAGAACATAAACCCAAATAAGAAAGGATTAGATATGGGTGATAATATAGTCACAACAAGGACATTTGAAACCTAACTGATAATTGATAGTGCTAATCCTGTGGGGGGAAAATCCACGTTTTCACAGAAATTTACCATTGGTGCCAATGTCTCAGCCTGATTTCCAAGTGTTTTTTTGTGTCGGAAACCATTTTCATCCCTGATATATGGGTGTAGTTGTCCCTCCCAACATGAGCTCCACCATGTGGTGGTGGCAGAGACTACATATGCCATCTACTGTTGCAGTTCTACTGCGACAGGTTGTGGCATGCTTGCCAGTGGCCAGGGCCGTGTTCAGGCTCCGTCTCGGAGCCGCCTCGGCGACGGGCCTGACGTCACGCTAGTCTGAACGGCAAAGGCAGTTTGTTGTCTCGAAAATGGCCGCCCCCATAGGCGGCGGCCATTTGCAATGGAAAAGCTGCACTGTGATTGGCTGAAACCACTGGACACGGCGGCCATTTTCGAGGCGCTTTTTGACTCCTAACTGAAAAGGGAGGCATCGCCGAGACATCGCCGAGACGGACCCTGAACGCAAATAGGCCAAAAAGCGTCGCCGAGGCGCCTCCAAGACGGACCCTGAACGCGGCCCTGGTTTGCGGGTGGACTTCCCTTACCGCGTGCGGCTAGCGGCTCCCCCTACAGTGAGAGGTTACTTGTGACCTTAACGGTCAGGGGGAAGTTCACTTGGTACTGTGGCACCGCTGTGGGTGGGGGATCAAGTAATAAACATGGAAGCATACGTTTCTTCTTTGTCGTCATTCCTTCCACATGCGCTTCCGGATACAGACCAGGGGGAACCGGCCGTACGCGGCCTGCCACATGAGCGTTACAAGCTAACCCAGGGCCTGCTTTTATTTCATCAACTGGGCATCGGCCCCCACCCTTCCTTTCCTTCAGTCATTCGTGAAAGTTGTCAACACTTCATCATTGACTTGCTTTGACTGCATGATGTGACTTTCAGACTTATTTGTGTTAAACCAGTCGGTGCGGGGTGTAAAAGTGTCGTGTCCTTGCAGCTAAACGCCTCTGATGACCGTGGGATCGGTATCGTGCGGGGACAAGTCCTCAGCTTTGCCAGTACACGGACAATCTTCAAGTAAATATGTTTGAAACCTCTCTAACTGATCAAAAAAAAAAATCTTAAAACTTTTGAAAATTAAGAAATTAATTACTGAAAAGTCTTACAATTATACTAAAAGTATTATAAGTTATTACAAATTATGAAATTTAGTTTTTTAACCTGTCCTTATATTAAAGTTGAACACTTGTTCTTTTAAAGGTGACATTTGGTGTCATTTTGAAATAATTTCTCATGGTTACTGCAGACAGAATAACTTTGGGCGAACCTTGGCTGCCCTCCAAAAATTACATTGGAATTTTTTCTCCACTAGTGGAGCGTACTTGGAACCTTCAGTTATTGCATGCTGAAAAAGCTGTGGAATTTCTTCATTTTAGTCCTTAAAAACAGTTTTAATGGTCCTAAGAAGTACTTAAAAGGTCATTAACAAAAAAGAAGCCTGAAAAAGGGTGGGAACCTGTTATGATGCTGGCGGCCTGGTCTCCAAGTGGGACAGCACTATAAAGCCGCCATGAGTGCGCACTGTCATAAACATTGGTCTCTAGCAGATAAGTCAATGGGGGCATTCGACTGGGCCTCTATCCGAATATCAAAATATTTCCGAACAAATTCCTATTCGACTTGGACCGGAAGTGTGTTCATATACCGATGATTCGGATGTGTGTATGTGGCTCCATCCGTTCCATCCGTAAATCTTGCGGATAGAAAGGGCCCAGTCGAATGCCCCCAATGTCTTTCTTTAAACAAAAAAAAATAAAAGAAATCTATTGTGGAATGAAGATGGAAGTGATGCTTAGAAAGTTAATCTTCTCTCATTAAACAGGTCAGGGTTTAAGATTGTAATCCTGGACGAAGCCGATGCCATGACGAGGGATGCGCAAAACGCTCTTCGACGGGGTGAGTAGGAAAAGGAGTAATTGATTATTTGTGGTTTTAATAATGAATCAGATGGTGCACTATGGTTATGTTATTTTTAGTATCGCACCATGTCATAGCGTAGCAGATTAAGGATTCTGATAGTGAATAGGTGGAGGATGACAGCGGCAGCAATAATCATCAAATATTAACTAGAAATAGATCAACGTGGGCTTAAAGACTGAAATCCCGGTCGAATCAACCCAATGACTTATGAAATTGATACTCTTCGCTACTTAGACTGGTGCTCAGCATTACTAGGATAGGGTAAGGACTGGTTAGCTCAGTGTCAGGATAATGTGACTTGAGTGGGATATCAGGTCATGGTGCTGATGGTCTGGTCTCCCAGTGGGGCAGCACTATCTAAATCGCCATGAGTGCACAGTCACAAGTTGGTACCCGTCCTGATATGACCTTAGATGTTGCCAGGATGTAAAACTCCAACAAACAGCATCTTCTCCATTCAGGTAGGTTGGTGGTTGAAAAGGTCCATGGTGATGGGCTCAAGAGAAAGTCTGTTGTGAAATACAGGGTCCGTATTAAGAGTGAAAAGTCTTGAACTTCATTTGCCCCAATTCAAGGCCTTCAAAAGCCTTGAATTTAACCTATTTTGGGTACTTAGTCTTGAAAAGCCTTGAATTCCATTAAACTGTCCCCATTGATTTAAATTAGTCCAAAATCGCCATTGTTTTCCCCTGAAATCCAATTGAAAATAGTCTTGAATTCCTATCAAAAATAACCTTGAAATAGCCTTGAATTCCATATCTTCACATGTGTACGAACCCTGGAAATGTAGCTGACGTCACTGCTGTGCTTTTTGTTTTAGTGATTGAGAAGTTTACAGAGAACACGCGCTTCTGCATCATCTGTAACTACCTGTCCAAGATCATCCCGGCTCTGCAGTCTCGGTGTACGCGCTTCAGGTTCGGTCCACTCACCGCCGAACAGATGCTCCCCCGCCTCATTACCATAGCCGACAGTGAGAAGTAGGTTCCTAGTCTGTACGTTTTGTGGGTGTGTGGGAGTGACATATAAAAATTATACGAGTATAAATACGGGAAGATTTGTAAACGCCCACGTCACTCTTTGACTGCCTCGCTCTGTGACTCTTCTACCAATTCGAGTGGTGGCACCTTCTATGTGTGTCTGCCTCCCTAACCATTCATCTATGCCTGTTGCAGTCTCACCAATTTTGTTTGGGGGAAGGGGCAGATAACCTCTTGCTCAGATAAAGTCTTACACTATCCACCTCCTCCTGGTACGATATGAATATGTAGTTTGTCAGGGAGGATATGGATTCAACTATCGACTGAGTCAAACCAACGGCTTACAAAATTGATACTTGTCGCTACCTAGCCTGTCATTCAGCATCAATAAGATATGGCAAGGACTGGTTTGCTCAGTATCAGGATAATGTAACTGAGTGGGATATCGAGTCTTACTGCCGACAGCCTGGTCTTCCAGGGAGCCACCACTATAAAGTCACCAAGAGTGCGCTTTGTCAGAAGTCAATATCTGTTATGATATGACTTCAGATGTTGCTAGGATGTAAAACACCAATCACTTATTGCACTTTACAGGGTTGATGTCACCGAGGACGGAAAGCGGGCGCTACTTACACTGGCCAAGGGAGACATGCGCAAAGTGATCAACATCCTGCAGGTGGGTCCCCTTCGTCGACTTCTAAACCCGTTTCTCCCTGTTCTCCACTGTCCTCTGGGACATGACAAACTCCAGGCCTGTCCATTCCTTGATGTCGTCCCAGCTCTTTCTTTGTCCGCATTGTCTTCTTCCCCCTTTCACGGTTGAGTCAAACCAATCACTTAAAAATGTATACTTGTTGCTTCCTAGCCTGACACTCGGCATTAATTATATATGGCAAGGACTGGTTTGCTCAGTGTCAGGATAATGTGACAGTGGGATATCAGATCAGTGGCGTTCTCTGTGGCGGAGTGGTTAGAGTGTCTGACTTTTTTCTAGGTCAGACTCCTAATCTGAGGGTCAACAGTTCGATTCCCCATGCCCCCAGCTCTGCCAATTTGGATTTCCACCGCTGTGTATAACTTACATCGTCATCAAAGGCCGGTTGCTCTCATACCATGTCTATGTGGTGTGGGAGGTTAAAAATCCCTTGGGTCGGTAAAAGTGTAGGCTTGGGCTTTCTATCGACCAGCAGTAGAATGAGGAAGACCAGTCGTCTATGACTGAAATTTCCCCTGCTCAAACAACTAATGGACAACAACAACAACAAAAAAATGGTGCTGGCAGCCTGATCTCCCAGTGGGGCAGCACTATAAAGTCACAATGAGTGTGCACTGTCACAAGTCAGTACCCGTCCTGATATGACCTTAAGTGTTTCTAGGATGTAAAACAACAACAAACAAACAAATCCTCCTTTCACTGTGCCTTGCAAGATCAGGGATGAAAGATCTCTGCGATTCCGTGGATTTCCGGGATTTTTCAATCCCGCAGCACCATCAGCGTATACTAATTATTATTATTATTATTATTATTATTATTATTATCATCCTCTGCTTTGATGGTGCTGACGCTGCAGCACTGTCAGCGTACACTACTAATATTAATAAATGCTCCAAGCGTTGCAGCACTATCAGCGTACACTACTAATACATGCTTCAAACGGTGCAGCACTTTCAATGTATACCAATATATATGAAAGCCCACTTCCTGGAATTTTCCGCGATTCCCTGACAATGTTAAACCTATGGGAGAATATCAGCATTTCCGCTTTTTTTCCCAGAGACCACTTTCATCCCTGCAAGATGATTTTGGCCCGATCTGATAAACGTGAAACGTGACCATACCACTACCCCGGTATGCTAATCTTGTTTCTTCCACTGCAGAGTTGTTCGATGGCATTCGACGTGGTGAATGAGGACAATGTTTACACATGCGTGGGACACCCGCTCCGCTCAGAAATTGAGAGCATTGTCAACTGGATGCTCAACGACAACTTCACAGCCGCCTACAACCGTATCCTTTCATACTGATATGACTAGATGTTGCCAGGATGTAAAACTCCAACAACCAACCATTTTATACACCAGTCTTCCTTCGCTAGCAGTTGTTCTCCTCAAATGTTGTTGCCACATGCGGTAGCCGAATTGGCAAGAGCACAGGCTTCCCATTCGGAAGGTTGGGAGTTTGAGTCCTGGCCGAGTCAAACCAATGAGTTGCAAAATTTATGCTTGTCGCTACCTAGCCTGGCGCTTGGCATTACTAGGGTAGAGCCATGGACTGGTTAGCTCAGTATCAGGATAATATAACTGAATGGGATTTTGGGTCATGGTGCTGGTGGCCTGATTTCCCAATGGGGCAGCACTATACAGTCGCCGTGAGTGTGCACTGTCACAAGTCGGTACCTGTCCTGATATGACTTTAGATGTTGCGAGGACGTAAAACTGTAACAACCAAACTAAACCAAACCGGACGCGTTGGCCAAGTCGGTAAGAGCACAGGCTTCCCGTGTGGAAGGTTGAGCATTTGAATCCTGGCCGACTGAAACCAACGAGTCACAAAATTAATACTTGTCGCTACCTAGCCTGGTGCTTGGCTCTATTCGGATAGGGCAAGGACTGGTTAGCACAGGATCAGGATAATGTAACTGTGGGATATTGGGTCATGCATCAATCCATACGCACCTACATACATATATACACGCATACATATATTGACACATACATACACACAGATACAAACATGTGCATACATCCACACATGAAAACATGCATGCATACACACATACATACACATAGTTGTACTCATGTACACACACATGTATACACACATATATACCCACATGCATACACACATACATCCACGCATACAAACAAACATACATACACACATACATCCACACACACATGCATACACACACATACATACATACATACATACATACATACATACATCGACCATGATGTGCTTAAACCGCCTCAACTAAACCACTTGCGTTCACACACACAACTTAGGCTGACTCAGGCTAAGTCACCTCATCTAATCCACCTCGCGAAGCAGTTTACTTGAGGCGAACTAGTTGAGTCGAATCAGCCCTAATTCGCGTCAGCGGAGCGTTCAGACGCCCGTTTTGAACCGACTTAGATGAGGCAAACTAGTTGAGACTACTTAAGGTCTGTGTGTGAACGGGGCTTAAGTTGGATATTTAAGATCATGCAAATCTAGACCAATCTTTTGCTTGTTAAAAGTTGATTCTTTCATTGGACTATGGCATATTCCTCAGCTTTAAACATTCCGCTTTCCCTCATTCATTGTTTTAAACTATCAATCAGGGATGAAAGATCTCCGCGGCTTCGCAGATTTCCGCAATTATTTATATGTACCGATTAACTTTATACGAAATTTAAAAAAATGATATGTAGGCCTATATATGACAACACTTGGGGAGTTCGAATCCCATTCTTATATGACCTTAGATGTTGCTAGAACATGAAATACAAACAAGAGCGAGTCAGGTATGGCCGATAATACAGTCACCATAAGGTTAGTTGAAACCTGAGTTCCGGCATTTTTCCGCGATTCCCTGACAGTACTAAGTCTATGGCAGAAGATCCGCGTTATCGCAGAAATTTGCCGTCGGTGTAATAATCGCGGCCTGATTTCCGCGTTTTTAATTTTTAGCTGGAAACCACTTTCATCCCTGTATCATGAGTCGATAATCGTGTTTAACAATAACAGTCATTATTGGGAACAAAGCAAAATGGTGACTGTTATGGTGAAAAGCTGGATTCAAGATTAACACGGTGATGATGATGGTATATTTGTTCTCCTTAATCCTAATGCAAGACATTCAAAACCTGAAGACGGCAAAGGGCTTAGCACTGCAGGACATCTTAACAGAGGTGCACCTTTACGTACACAGAAGTAAGTATACGGATACTGTGTTTAAAAGTGGACCATGTGACAAAGTAAAGGGAGAGCCTCCTCCCGAATGCATTGGGTGTCAGTCACCACTGATGCTCAAACACATTTTTATTAAACTGCGTAGATTTTATGGTCTTGCGCCAACAATCTTACAATGCAAACATCATGCATGATCTTTCGACTAATGTAAAACAAGAAGCAATCCTAGTTTTCTTGAGGGCGGCAGGGACTATACTGCCTGGTATAGTTCATTAAAACAATTTCACCAATTTATCTAGTATTTTACCTGGCTTCAAATTTGTTGTCATTATAATTGTGAGCCTTTGACTACAAAAATATCTCGGGACACATAGTTGACGATATGCTTTTACATTCTCTGTAAAAGTGACAATCTGATAATAATATGACAGAATAAGATCTGAACAATTCTCGCAGTGATTATGGCCTTTGCTGCCGACACAGCGTTAAGCAATCACCACTAACTAACTAACTAACTAACTAACTGTGACAAAGTAAAGTATGGTAGTAGTCTGCACTGTAATATATGTAATATCATATGTCGCGTGCCGGCGATAGGGTAGGTAGCCCGCGGGCTGGTCACGTGGAAGTGGAGCGAGAGGAACTATTAATAAACACTTGTGTCCTAGTCATCGTGGCGTTCGCATGTTGTCTTTACATGGTGTCAGATAGAGAAGAACCAATAGATATGGCACTCACAGGCCTCAAACCACCAGGTGCTCTAAGTCTAGAAGGTAACCTGGCTTTGAACTGGCGAGCGTGGCTACATTCGTACGACATTTATGCCACAGCTTCAGGGGCAGCGAACAAGACGGAAAAAGTGCAATGTTGCGTGTTCCTCCACGTGGCCGGGAAGGAAGCCCAAAAGGTGCATCTGAACTTTAAATTTGAAGAAGGCGACCAAGACAAAATTGCTCCGTTAATTCAAGCTTTCGAAAAATACTGCACGGGGCACACTAATGTGACAGTCATCAGGTACAAGTTTAATTCATACAACCAAATGACAGAAAGCATGGACACGTACATGCGCGAATTACAACACCGAATACACCTGTGTGACTATGGTAGCTTGGAAGACTCGATGTTGTGTGACAGATTGGTGTGTGGTGTGAGGGACCACAAGCTGCGTGACAGACTTTTGCAAACACCTAATCTCACATTGGACCAGTGTCGAGATATGTGTCGGTTGAACGAAAATAGTCACGACCAACTAACAGCAAGCAGCAGCAGTGATTGTGTCGATTTTATAAGGAAACGCCCTGCAGTCAGTACCAACCAGTCTCGGTACGCGTCAGGCGCACCACGTGGTCGGACAGAGCGCTCGCCAAGATACACTCAGCCGAGCACCCAGAAAGTACAGTGCAACAAGTGCGGATACTATCACGCCCCGAACCAATGTCCCGCCCGAGATAAGCCCTGTCTACACTGCAAGAAAATTGGGTGAAATAGAAGTAGACGACATACAGCAAGAGGTGCCAAATGAAGACCCTGACAGTGACAGTGACGAACTGTATATTGGAGAACTATCAGTTCAGGAAGAGGAAAACAAACAGCTATGGTTTACAACAATTCTACTAGAAGATAAGCATGTGAGCTTTAAACTCGACACAGGCTCACAAGCAAACATAATACCTAAGAGCGTGTATGTAAAACTGCAGAACACTGTCCTTCACCCGTCAACAAGTATCCTGGTAACGTACTCAGGACAGCGCATCATACCCGAAGGGGAAGTACACATGACGATAGATGGAATCGACATGTGCTTTCAAGTTACAGAAGTTGGGACGCCGATCCTGGGAAAGGACGCCTGCGTTCAACTGCAACTCATCAAACGAGGGCGCCGAGTTGGAGTCAAGCGTGGGAGGACACAACAGCTGCAGTCCGGGCGTCAGAAATCAGTGCGTGCGGCGACAGACAAACTACAAAAAGTCACCGAAGACGCAAATGATCTGGTAAAGAAATATAATGACATTTTTGTGGGTCTGGGGACCATTAAAACAAACGCCAATATATTTATTGATAAAAGTGTAACCCCATCTGTAGATCCACCGCGCCGAATTCCTCATGCTGTAGCCGATCAAGTCAAAGAAGAAATTGACAAAATGCTTAAATTAGGTGTAATTGTACCACAACTAGAGCCAACCCCTTGGGTTAGCTCTATAACAGTAGTTCGGAAGCCAAACAAAATCAGGGTCTGTCTCGACCCAACCAAGTTAAACATGGCTATTTTACGTACACCGTACCCAACCAGAACTATCGAAGAAGTCATTGCAAAAACAGCAGGTGCCAGGTATTTCTCAGTGCTGGATGCCAATAGCGGCTACTGGCAAATTGAATTAAACAGACAGCTCTGAGTTGTGTACTTTTAACACGCCTTGGGGTCGGTACCGCTATACGCGTCTTCCATTCGGCATTAAGACAGCTGGGGACATCTTCATTAATGAAATGAACGAGATTTTGAAAGATTTACCTGGAGTTAATGTTGTCACCGACGATATACTGGTATATGGTAACACTATAGCTGAACATAACCGTAACTTAGAAAGAGTATTTGTCAGAGCAAGGCACGCAAAATTAAAATTAAATCCCAAAAAGTCGAAAATTTGCCAGACACAAGTCAACTACGTTTGGCATGTATTAACGCAGGGGGGTCTCAAACCAAACGCTGACCGTCTGCAAGCCATTATAGACATGCCTACACCCACTGACAAGGCAGGTATTCAACGGTTTCTGGGAATGGTAGGCTATGTAAGTAAATTCATACCTAAGTTTTCGGAGGTGACTAAACCCTTGCGAACAGTGCTTGGGAAAAATACTGTGTGGCACTGGCAGCACGAGCAAGAACAAGCATTTAAGTTATTAAAGAAATTACTAATAACTGCTCCAGTTCTAAATTATTACAATGTAAAAGCAGCTGTTACCATACAAGTTGACGCATCTAAGTCTGGCTTGGGAGCCACATTGTTTCAAGGCAATAGGCCGGTGGCCATGGCTTCTAAAGCTCTTGATGACACACAGTCCAACTACGCAGTCATCGAGAAAGAGTTGTTGGCCATTTGTTTCGGGTGCGTAAGATTCCACGAGTATGTTTTTGGTAAACAAATTATTGTCGAAACAGACCACAAGCCATTGGTAAAAATTATGAGTAAACCGTTACATTTGTTGTCAGCTCGTATGCAGCGCATGCGGATGCGACTGCAAAACTATAATATCGTTGTTAAACATATTAATGGATGCAATATGTATTTTGCAGATGCCTTGTCAAGAGCACACAGTACGAGTACCGAACCACATAACCTGTTCGACAACAGTCTTTCAATAGCAAGTATCGACGTGTCATACACCATGTTAAAACGCATTGAAAAAGCAACAAAAATAGACGAAACGCTACAAGAAATAATTAAATTGGTAAAAGAGGGATGGCCGGTGAATAACAAAGACTTGTCTGAGGGGGTTAAGCTGTTTTATGGCTTTAGAGACGAAATAACATTCAGAGAAAATGTATTACTGAGAGGCAGTCAGATTATTGTACCACAAGTGTTGCGCCCATCGGTTTTAAAATGAATACACGAAACGCATATGGGAGTCGTCAAATGTAAGCAATTCGCCCGAGATCACGTGTTCTGGCCAGGCATGAGTAAGCAAGTAGAGGATCGCGTTAGCCGATGCATAGTGTGCCAACAGTACCGAAATAAACCTCATGCAGAACCCATGATTTCACACCAAATTCCATGCAAGCCGTTCGAGAAAGTAGGAGTTGATCTTTTTGAAATAGAACATAGACATTTTTTGATCACTATCGATTATTATTCCAAATTTCCAGAAGTACGAGAGTTGAAGTCAACCAACGCTACGGCAGTAATTAAAGCATTGTCAGAAATATTTGGTGTACACGGGATACCGAAAATTTTAATGTCGGACAATGGTCCACAGTTCAGCTGCAATGAGTTCCATAAATTTGGTTTAGAGTTTGATTTCAAACATATCACGTCAAACCCCCACTACCCACAAAGCAATGGACAGGTGGAGCGATATGTGCAAACAGTTAAGAAATTAATTAAAAAAAAAAGCGCCAGCCAGTAACATAAATTATAACTTATCTCTACTAAACTACCGCAACACACCATTAGTAACACTCAATGCGTCACCGGCACAATTACTAATGAGCAGAAGACTAGGGTCAAAGTTACCCACAGTCGAAAGTCAACTAAAGCCAGCGGTGCAAAAATCGAAAGTGCGAGAATTTCAAGAAATTCAGGCAAGACAACGACAATACTATAACAGACACGCATCGACAGCACACAAGCAGTTGAGCGTAGATGATCAAGTCCGTTATATAACACATGAAGGTAAATGGTCCAGTGGACGAATAACTAAAATAAATTGCCCCAACACACGGGACTATGAGATACAAACCAGTAATAACAAAATACTGAGACGGAATCGTGTGCAGTTGTTCAAAACACCACAAACGCAAATTGGCGAACACATAAAACAAAACGAGCATACTTTGAACAATACTGACAATACAGACGCAAATGAAACAAATAGTTACATAACTAGGTCCGGTAGGGTGTGCCACAAGCCAGACCGCCTAGGTTTTAACTAAAAATAATTGATTGCTAGTTGGAAGGGCCAGGTGGCAAATTGATATGAATAACAATCAAGGCTGCGAGCCGGATGAAATTACCGGGGGACGGTGCGGTGAAGTACCGCGCAAGCTACGTAGATATAAATAGCCTGCCACCGCACTACAAAGCACGTGCGAGTGTCAGAGGAGCAATACGCTGTAGTACAGAGTGCCACCCAAATATATGTACGACTGTAAGATACGATAGTCAAAACCCAGTGCGGCCAAAGGGGCAGAACAATAAACTATATTGTACAACTCGTAAATAAGCAACTAAAAGTTAAGAGAAACTTATAATTATCAAGCAACGAACATACGTAATGTTGTAAATTAATCAAAACAAACAAATGCAGACACATTGTCTATGATGTCTTTATTGCAACATGTGTTCTTGAAATTACTGTTGTTCGTTATCATTTTCATGATTAGTGTTAAGAATCGTTATAAGTTGTTTAACGACATAGGGCATTCATCGCACTTACCAAGGTAAAATTGTTACAAAACCGACCGCACCACATGTAATAATCATTGTTTTGTTTGATTAATATGTTCCAACTAGTATTGTACGGGACAGGTATGCATTATCATTGAATGAACAGACTTGCAACCCTTTAAAAAAAAAAAAAAAGGGAGATGTAATATATGTAATATCATATGTCGCGTGCCGGCGATAGGGTAGGTAGCCCGCG
This sequence comes from Branchipolynoe longqiensis, assembly GCA_030323885.1. Classification (NCBI taxonomy): domain Eukaryota; kingdom Metazoa; phylum Annelida; class Polychaeta; order Phyllodocida; family Polynoidae; genus Branchipolynoe; species Branchipolynoe longqiensis. Next base: position 78,455,229 of record CM059195.1, read on the forward strand.
GGCTGGTCACGTGGAAGTGGAGCGAGAGGAACTATTAATAAACACTTGTGTCCTAGTCATCGTGGCGTTCGCATGTTGTCTTTACATGCACTGACCTCTTACTAAGGCAAGGAGTTGCATAGACAGATAGGAGTGGGTAGGGTGGTGACACAGATGGTGTAATGGTTAGCACACTGGCCTGCAATGTAAGAGATGTGGGTTTGATTCCCGCTCTAGGCGCAATATTTCCCTTTCTCATCATCCTCCATCTTCCGTGATCATGATCCTATACAAGCTATGCGTGTTGTATCGTTGTTGAACCTACCCTATGTATGTATATGTACTTGAAAGTATTAAATGACCATTTAAAAGACTTATAATTCCAGGGGTACAAGTGTAGTTGTCTGCACCGACCTCTTAGGCAAGGAGCCACATAAACAAGTAGGCGTAGATAGGGTAGTGACATCAGGGAGTCTAGGTGGGCTAGTAGTTAGCACACTGGCCCAGAATGTGGATAAGGGATGTGGATTCGATTCCCGCTCGAGGCGCAATATTTCCCATTTTCATCATCCGCCACGACAGTATGGTAGACTTGGTAAGGTACCAGCCATAAGTACAAAAGCCTCACAGTCAACAAAAACACTGCGGGAAGGAAGTCTTTCTGTCCGGGGAGTTCAGCTCTTCAATACAATGTCAGCTTACATAAGAAACCAAACAAACTGCAGTGTACAATCGTTCAAAAGGCAGCTAGTCGAGGTGTTAAGTGCAATACCAGATGAACCACAGATTCCAGGATACACCCTGATAACGCCAGCACATTCGTTGCTGAACATGGTAAAACTGAACAGAACGTCCTCACCACATGTGGTGGGCCCTGATGGTGGAGTCTCCGACTTTGCCTGAGAATACCACTCAGACACTCGGAGCTAATCTAATCTAATCTAATCTAATCTAATCTAATCTAATCTAATGTATTCATGTTGCTTTCAGACACTTCCTTCATGTTTTATTAGTGTATATGAGCCTGTCTCAAAAGGTGCTAAGTAATCTGGGACAAAACTTTGTCCATTGTAACGATCAACATACTATCTGCTTATGCATTTGCTCAGGATAAACTGATTTATGGTGTTTCATAATCCCAATAGAATACATACTGATTTGAAGAAAATGTCCTTGTGTTTTCAGTGTAACCGTTTCTGTGCTGTTTTGTGTCAATCGTTACGCAGACACACAAAAAGTTAGCACTTTTTGAGACAGGCTCATATATTGAACATAATCTCAAATACTAAAATTGCCTTCCCCCCCCTCCCATCCCCACCGGGGGAAAAACACGAAAAGAAACCACGGGGGGGGGGGGGGGGGAACAAAACTCGACATATGTGGCATTGTCAAATCTGCATAATCTGATGAAAGCATACAATTTTCGAAACCAAAACAGATAGCTATATTTGAAGTTACATGTTCAATTTAAATACTCATTGAATTTTTTTTTCTGCATAGAAGGAGAAATAAATCGATTTAATAATTTTGTTTGACTTGCCACTGCTTAAGCCTATGAATGTTCAGCATTTCAATCTGACGCCAAAATTAATTTAGCATGTTTTCACTTTAGATATCTCCAAAGTTAACCCAGTAAAGTTATTTCAACGTGAAAATCGATTATAATGATCAACTTAAAGTTGCATAGTCCGATGGTTTTGAATTACTGTATATTTTCTGCGATAAATATATTAGATCCGTCACTAGTATCTACTTTACATTAGTTCAAAGTTACTTTTATTTTAAATGGTAAACTTTTGAGATATGAGTGCAAACATGGAAAATTAGGTTTGGCAAGCTTGCTAAAACTCTGACACCATAGACTTCTGCAGTAACAGGTTCTGTTAAATTGACTCAGTATTGCCTTCTACGCAGAAACAAATGCTTAATAAGTGCACCAGTATCTAAGTTAGGTATGTAAAATCAAATCTAGATAATTGATTTGGTTTTGAAAAATTTGATATTTCATCAGACTATACAGCTTTAATATATTGATCTAAAAAAAAAGATTGTCAGAAATTCCCAACCATGGGAATCTACAACTTTAATGGTTATGCCATGTCTTCTAATGTATGGGCGTTACTGTTTCAGTTGACTTCCCGATACACATTAGGATCCAGCTCTTGGAAAAGATGGCTGATGTGGAGTAAGTACCTGATCGCTAACGTGCCTAGTGTAGTAGTAGTGTTGAGCCTTTACTCTACCAACTTTGGTTACCAGGAAGCATGTGGTTATAGGTGCAAAGTGAGTTTAACGTATAGGGTCTATAGTGGAGAATAGGTGGGGGGGGGGGGGGAAGGAAGGAAGGAAGGAACCAACCCCAACTTCCGGTGTGTACGCTGAAGCTGCGACCTGGGCCGCATTCAGGGTAGGCCTTCGAGACATTTCGGAGATGCCTTTTGGCTTATTTCCGTTCAGGATACGCCTCCGAGTCGTCTCGGAGAAGTCTCGTTTTTCAGACTGGAGACAAAAAGCACCTCGAAAATGGTCGCCATATTCAGAGGTTTCAGCCAATCATAGCTATTCTTTTCCATTGCAAATGGCTGCCCCCTATGGTGGTGGCCATTTTCGAGGCAACCTACTACTTTTGCCGTTCAGACGAGTGTGACGTCAGGAATTTCGTCGAGACAACTCGTAGGCGTACCCTGAACGCGGTGGCCCTGATGTGCTGAAGGTGTGACCTGACCTACTGGGTCACAGTTTCAGTCCTTCCTGAGGGACCAGTAGAACTGGCTCTACTAGGATATCTTTTCTGTTCAACGTGTTGTAAATAGATGTCATTTTATACCACAGCTTAGTGAATTTAGACAGACCTAGTTGTACTGATGATGGACACAAGTCTAACCACTTCAAAATTGCATGGATTTTGCTGTCATTTGACACGGTTCTGATCGTTGCGGAATTTCGTGTAAATTTCAATGTAGGCATGTGAATGTGATTGACAAGACTGCCAGAATAGATCCACTAGCTTTTTTCTGTGAAAATCTGTCATATTTGTTATTGCAATAATACATTAACCGTATCAGCCCTAAAGAGATTTCAATTGTTAAGGGGAGACATGGGTGATCGGAACATGAATTTGTGTCAAACTCGGGATTTCAGGTTTTTGGTGTATTCATATAGAAAAACCTCTTGTTTTTTTGGTAGAGATAATTACTTGACTGGATATTTGTGTATATCATATGGAATTCTAGATGATGCTACTGGACTTTAACATTTGAAAGAAACACTTTGTGAACTTTGAAGCTCGTTTTCTCAGAACTGCTTTTCCCGGAGTTTTGCCAATTTGCCCCCTCTAAAAATGTAAGTTATAATTGTAGCAGAAAGTTGAAACTTGGCAGTCTTATGTAAAAGTTGCTGCTGAGTGCAATAAGATGGTTAAAAACACTGTATCTTTCATAGTTCAAGAGCTAGGGATGGAGACACAAAAATTGACCATTGAATTTTTTTTACCTCTGGTTCGTCATGTAGGGACATGTTGGTAATGACATATATAAATTCACAAACCACTTTATTGCACTCAACTGGACCAGTTCTTCATATAATAACTTGATTCAGGCAAATCTAGGCACATTCAGTATACTTACTGGAGGGGGTCAAATTTAGATATTTCTTTTTGCAAGATCCTTCATCATATGACCCCTACTTAAGATAGAGCTTTGAAACTCTGCAGATATGCTTCTCTTGATACAAAGAATGTGTGCTGCAATTTTCAAAGCTCAATCTTTAATAGTTTTTGAGATACGGAAATCACCCAAAAATCACCCGTGTCTCCCCTTAAGTCTCGGGAGTCCTGACCGAATTGTTGAAAAATCCAAATATGTGATGTTAGTGCAATTAAATTGAGATATATGTATCTCATGACTCGTTGAAAATCAATTCTTACAAGTCGATTTTATATGAAGTAAATTTATTTTTCTTTCAAGTGATACCAAATTAAGCCTCCTTGATATTACTGGTTTTACTAAATGGTTTTGGAAATCTATAACTTTGTATGCAATTTTCATTTTTGTAAATGTTTGTGGGGACATTTAGGCACTTTCGGCCTTAAAGGGTCAAACTGACAACCTTCGTGTTACACAGGCACCGGCTCGCATCAGGCACTAGTGAGAAGATCCAACTGAGTTCGCTTATCGCGGCTTTTCAAGGAGCCCGCCAACTCGTCGTCCAGGAGGTCCATTAGCCACCCTCCATGATGGGGGAAGCCGCAGTGGCCATGGCATCTACTTTTGTTTATAGTTACATAATCCGATAGTTTGAGTTTCGGACATATTTTTTTTTAGATAAATATATTATAATCCACCACTTTATTTTGAAATAACTTTTATTATAAATAGCTAATTTTGGTAATATTTAAAGTGAAGACATGCACAATTATTTTGGGTGTGCACACTGAAATGCTGGATACCATGGGCTTCTTCAACTGTAATGTTTTTTTTTATTAAATTAGTATTCCCTTCTAATACTATATATAATATAGCGACCAAAGATGGATGTGTAAGACAAAATCTATGTAAGTGCTTTGATTTAGAACATTTTATACTTTCATCAGACGATGCAGTTTTAAAATCAATTATAAGCAGATTGTAAAGTGACAGAGATTAATGAAGATTTTACGTCAAATCTGCAATTCAGACATGAGGAACCAAAGGGTATGGCTGAATGAGTTGAGCGTCCGTCTCCTGTTTTTGGTAGATCGTGGGATTCGAACCCATGGGTTGGAACACTGGTCGAGTGAAACCAATGACATACAAATTTATACTTGATGCTTCCTATCATAGCGCTCGCTGTCAATATGGCCTGTGCTGCCGACACAGCGTAAAGTAACCACCAATCAATCAATCAGTCTAGCACTCCGCATTATTAGGATTGGGAAAGGACTGGTTGGCTCAGTGTCAGGATAATATGACTGAGTGTGATATCAGGTCATGGTGCTGGCAGCCTGGTCTCCCAGTGGGGTAGCACTATAAAGTCACCATAAGTGCGCAGTCACAAGTCGGTACCCATCCTGATATGACCTTAGATGTTGCCAGGACATAAAACTCCAACAACCAAGCAACCTTGATTTGCCTCATTATTGCTGACTGTTTTAGCAGGGTGCCGTTAACCAGCTTGTTTCTTATTCTGGTTTGACCATGGCAATTGGCATTAAGCAACATGTAAGGTCACATCAACATTTAAGGTCATAGCAAGAGGTGTATCGACTTATGGCAGGGCACTCATGGCGACTTTATAGAGCTGCCATGGTGCTGGCAGCATGGGAGACCATGCCGTCAGCACCATGACCCGATATCCCATAGTCACATTATCCCGATAACCAGTCCTTGTCCTATCCTAATAATGCCAAGCACCAGGCTAGGTAGCGACAAGTATCAAGTCATTGATTTGACTCGGCCAGGTTTCAAATTCCCGACCTTCCGCACGAGAACCCCTCTCTCTTACTAGTCGGTCCCTCAGCTTCAGGTTTCTCGTGATGGTATCCTTGAACGGGAGACAAGGGCGCCCTCTCTTTTTGTAACCAGAAGACAGTTGAGAGTAGAGGATCAGCTTTGGTAGCCTGTCTGATGACATCCTTATGAGGTGTCCAGTCCACCGGAGATTCTTTTTGATCAGGAGATCTTCCATAGAGGGCAGCCCTGTCCGTTCAAGTATTTTGAAATGTTTACATGGATATTCAAATGTATGTGTACAAATCTGTAAATAAACCACACAGTATCAGTGTAGGTTTCTTTTCCTTGCTCTGTTAATATTTTGTGCGGTTCCGGGTGTTTGGAGGTAAGTGCATCGATGAAACATAAGTTTTTCTGCAATCTCTCATATCCTCAAAGTCGCATAGTCCGATGATTTTGAGTTTGTCATTTTCTGAGATCAATATATTAGGTGGATCATTACAATCTAAATTACTTTAGTTTGAAGTAACTTATTTTAAATTGGTAACTTTTGAGAATATTTCAAGTGTAACCATGCAAAATTAATTTGAGCAAGCATGATAAAACTTGATGAAATAGACTTCTGCAGCAACAGGTTCTAGTAAATTACCCTCGTACTCTTGTCTGTGCAGGGATGAAAGATTGGGATTCCGCGGATTTCCAGGATTTTTCAATCCCGCAGCACCATCAGTGTATACTAATATGTGGTGCTGATGCCACAGCACTATCAGCGTATACTACTAATATTAATAAATGCTCCCAGCATCGCAGCACTATCAATCAAAGACCCTATAATACTAAGACGGCTCACTCCCTATCTCTCCAATGGTAATGTCAATTTCGCAGTGCCACCTTGTGGTTGGGGTTTCACATGTAAACATACAATTATATTATACATGAGATAGGTAAGTATGAATACACATCAATATGAAATTGCTATGAACAAATACCCAGCAGCATCGCCATCATCACCAGCATCGCCATCATCACACATCTTTCACATTCATATGTACATTTATACATATAATATAGCACCTGTTTAACCAAGAGAACAGCCAGCGCACCAAGTGGTGGGTTTGATCATTTTGATTACACAGCACAGGTTGAGTGAGCCGTCTTAGTATTATAGAGTCTTTGTATCAGTGTACACTACTAATACATGGTTCAAACGGTGCAGCACATTCAGCATATATCAATATAGATGAAACCCGACTTCAGGAATTTCCCACGATTCCCTGACAATGCTAAGTGCACAAGTATCTAAATTAGATAGATAGAGTCAAATCTAAATCACTGCTTTGGTTTAGAAAATTTATTGTTTCATCGGACTGAAGCTTCATATTTCGACGGTGTTTGACTGTCATATTATTTAGATAATAAGCTCCTTGTAATAAGCTGATACTGGGAATGTTAGGTATTACTTATCGGATGAACAAATCCAATTTTGTTCTCTGCGTGTGTTAAGCTGATCAGCTGTCCCCTTTTTCGCGGAAGCCTCACTTAAAGCTATATAGTCCGATGAAACCAAAATAAATATTCAACAACTATTAAAGTTGCTTGGTCCAATGAAACATATTTTTTTCAAAACGAAACAATGACTTATATTTGATTCTACATATCCAACTTAGGTACTGGTGCATTAACTAATGCTTTGGTACAGCATATAGAATAATCAGTGAATTTATTACCCCATCCCTTTGGACACCTACTTTGAGACAGCCATTAGGTAGAGAGGGGGGCACTGACCAATTAGGTCAATCTTGTCACCTCATTAGTCTGGCCCTCATTCCAGTACCATATATGGCTTTAGTCAGGTTCCAGGACGTATGGTCATTTCTAATCACGTGACCATTGCAAGATGTTAATCTGGACCACAACAACTGGACTTTTGGCAAGCTTGCCGAAATTATTTTAGATTCTTTCAGCTCAAATTGCTCCAAAATTAGGCGTTTTTTAAATCAAAGTGACTCCAGAATACTGCATATAAGGTTATCATGGTCAACCTGATACATTTATCTAAAAAATGAGGGAACAATTCGAAACCTATCGGACTGCAACTTTAGGCATTCATTGCAGAACAGGGGGGGCATATTAAATCAATTTAATAGAACCAATTACTACTGAAGCATATGCTGCCAGTGAAGGCCCAAATTATTTTACGTCATATATCTGCAAAGTTAAAATAAAACTAACTTCAAAGATAGATTAAAACGAGCATCCTGGTATAGTTATGGGTCATTCTCTAAAACTGGGCACTAAAGTGTGATATAGAAGACCAAAGTGAAAACCTTCCAAATAATAGCAGAATCCATGTTCCCATGAAAGATTTTCATTCTCAATTTCGCAACTTAAAGGTCCTGTCACACATCACCGGATTGGGGGAAACGGAAAGAAACCGAACAAGGTCCGGTTTGTGGCTGTACAAGTTTTGAACATGCACAAAACTTGTAACGGATGCTGCCGGATTGACATCTACGGTTCTTGTCCGGTTTGAGTTTGTTTCATCCGTTGGCTGTCCGTTCGTCCAGCGTTCTTTGACACGATATCACAACATTTTGATACTTATCACGCCCAAACCCCACCTGACTAGACAGTTCTGTCCATTGCTCAATCCGGCATGGTGTGACAGCCGGTTAAGCCACTATAGATATAAACTGCACTGGAACCACCACATCCAGAGTTAATTCTTATTGAAGCAATTGTACTCTGGGTCGGGGTCGGGGTGAATCTATCAATTTAGGTTCCCCACAGACCAGGGAACCCCTTTAGGGTGCACTAGTACACTAACCATTGTGCGCTCTCCCTCCACATATTCAGTTACATAAACCGAAAAGGTGTGCTTGGTAGATCGTGGGGTCGTGGGTTCGAGTCCCGGTCGAGTCAAACCAATGACTTTAAAATTGATACTTGTTGCTTCCTAGCCAGGCGCTCGGCATTATTAGGATAGGGCAAGGACTGGTGTGCTCAGTGTCAGGATAATGTGACTGAGTGGGATACCAGGTCATGGTGCCGGCGGCCTGGTTTCCCAGTGGGACAGCACTATAAAGTCGCCATGAGTGCGCACTGTCACAAGTCGGTACCCGTCCTGATATGACCTTAGATGTTGCTAGGACGTAAAACAACAACAAACAACAGCTTGGAGAGCATTTGTCAGAGTACAGTTACAGTCGCAGTGGCCTATACTGGGTCCCTTTAATTGCGCTTTCATTACAAACTTTGATTTAAACGGTCAGTGACATTTGGAACGCTACACATTCACTTTTTTTTTTTTTTACACAAACTAACAAACAAACAAACACCTCAAATGAGATCAAAATCCCACGTCGGATTAATAGCCATTCTTTATTACCATCAGGTCACGTGACAACAATCTAGACGCCGGGTCCGTAAGGCACTCCGTCTGGTGGGAGTTCCGTGTATTCACAGTAGACGCCCCGCCTGACGTAAATACATATCACAATAGCTACGTCACGGTACGGACATAATGAGGTGTACACTCAGCTAGTATCACTCAAATAGCTACAGTTTGGATTTCATACACAAAATATTTGTAGGAGGATTGTGTTCATGTTGCAGTACATCTGGATGAATGTGTCTATCTTGCAGTAGGTCCACATCTCCAGCTTTAGGCACAAAAACAAAAAAAAAATGGTGATCGTCCTCTGCCCTGCCTGAATCATCGCGCGCCCCTGATTAAATGTGTTTGGTATTTTTATTATAAGAACTATTAAAAGTGTCGGGCTAGCAGCAATTCAACTTTCGCAAGCACACAATCTGTGCAATGTAGTCACCATGCAAAGTCACCTATCCAAAGAAACACCTTAAAGGGGCAGCAACATGAGCAATATAACTTTAGTAACGCTAGCTACGTATTACGTCTACATCATAGACTAGAAAAATATATTATATAAACCACTCGCGTGAGCCTGATTTATGTGATCAAAAGGATGATCACCAACAACAAATTTGTTGGCCTTATAGTTAAAGTTGCATAGTCCGATGGTTTTGTATTTCTGTATTTTTTCTGAGATAAATATATTTGATCGATCACTAGTATCTACTTTACATTAGTTGAAAGTTACTTTCATTTTAAATGGTAAACTATTGAGATGTTTCGAGTGCAAACATGTAAAATTAGTTTGGGCAAGCTTGCCAAAACTCTGACGCCATAGACTTCTGCAGTAACAGGTTCTGTTAAATTGACTCAGTATTGCCTTCTACGCAGAAACAAATGCTTAATAAGTGCATCAGTATCTAAGTTAGACATGTGAAATCAAATCTAGATGTTTGGTTTGGAGAATCTGATATTTCATCGGACTATGCAGCTTTAAATCCACTGAGTTACTAACTTCACTCAAACAGCTACAGCTTTGATTTCACAGAAAATATTTGTAGTATGATTGTGCCTATATTGTAGTACATCTCAAGTTTTATTGTTAAATCAACGTTAAAGTATTTAAATTTAGATTACATGCTCAACATCTACCTATATTAGGCGCCATTCAAATATTACTTAAAGGTGCATAGTCCGATGAAAGCATCACATTTTCAAAAAGTAAAACCTGATATCTACATTTGAACCTACATAGCTAACTTAGATACTGGTGCAGATATTAATCATTTGATGCTATATAGAAGGGTGTACTAAGACAATTTAATAGAACCTGGTACTGCTGAAGTGTATGGAGTTTGGGGGAAGTGCTTGCCAACATTAATTTTGCATGGTTGCGCCTCAAATATCTCAGAAGTCAGCAATTTAAAATAAGTTACTTCAAACTAAAGATGATTAATGATCGAAACTCAAAACCATCGGACTATGCAACTTTAACACTTATGCGGGTGGGGGTGTAGGTCCAAGCATTATGTTGTAACGGGGTAGGTGGTAGATAAAGTATTCACCCGGTACTCGCAGTACACGGGTGAAGACCAGCCTTATATAAAAACGGTCGAAAAATCAGGTTAATGAAATGAGTCTTTATGAGAGCCTAATTTCACAATCTAAGAAGCAACATTTATTCTTTGTATACGTCTTCATATTTCCCCGCTACCTTTGAGTTGAAAAATATAATAAAACATCTGGTTTAATAAGATTTAAAAGTGAAATCAACGGCGTTCTATGGCCGCCATCTTGTCTTTTTGCATTCTCTCCCATTTCACCAACTCTGTACTGATATAAGTAACCATTTGACACTGGAGCCAGGCATACTAATCCCGTTCCATACTAAAGCTATTTTCGCCCATATTTACACTACGTTGTCATTCACCAGTGTACTACAAGTACCGGGTGAATCTTTTATCTAGGTGGGTGGGTGTCTAATTTTGACCAAAATAATGTTGCGTAATATTTGAACGGCCACATCACTTTGAGCTGCTTGGAACCAAATGCAATATTTAACTAACGACTTTCCGACAGGGAATGGATTTTGTTTTTGATTAAACGGTACATTCAGTTATTAATACAATAAAGATTTTAACAAAATAAAGAAATAAATTATAAAGAAATAAAAGTTAACTGGTATAATCTAGCTTTCCTTCACCCAGTGGCGTATATACTGAAAACTGAAATTGCGCCCCTGTCCAAATATCCGACAGCCGTTTTAAAAGAAACTAGTTTTAGATAACTTTACCATAATATAAACTCAAATGGCGCGCCCCCTATAAATGGTGCCCAGGGCTCACGTGACCAGAGCCGCTAAAGGTACCGCCAACTCGGAAAGTTATCGGGTGCGCCACATGCTAGGGAGTGCCATGCCAGTATTAATTTTTTTTGTAAAATTATACATGGAAGGGTGCCAAAGTTCAGCTTGCCCAGGGCGCCAGCAACCCTAGGGCCGGTTATGCGTGCCATACCTGCCATACAAAGGTACCCCACTGCCCTCACCCGCTGGGGCAGTGGCAGCATGTTGAGCATGTCACAAGTTGTGGCCTCACTCAGTACATACAGCTCTACTAGTAGTACCCGGATGACATTTACATAGCAGGTCTCAAAATAATAGCAATTTAGTTTAAATGATTATACTTCATAAGTCGGTATTGGTAGTAACTTTTCGCCGGTATTGGTAGTAACTTTTCGCCGGTATTGGTAGTAACTTTTCAAGACAGTATATTTACTGGGCATGGTTAGTATGTTCAAGTGCATTGTGGTTCTGACTTATTGCAATACCCCAGGATGCAAAAAGTGCCTGATAGTGCTTCACGCCTATTTGTACCAACACCTCGCACATTGTGTATAGACAATCTTGAATATGACGTCAGTGTAAAATATATATATATGTAATTCCTTATTTGAAATTTGTTGCTGTCTGCGGCAGTTTCAGAATTCCATTTCCAGTAAATATAATGTCCGATAAGACATGGCGATACAGTATAATCAAGCGTAGGCGATTTCGACAGAGTACCGCCAACAGTACCTGAAGGCGGCTACTTAGGAACTCGCCAAATGCTCACCCAACAACCGACAATGCCACGATTACTTTACAATCAATATGGAGTTACGATACTTGGGTACCTAACTGCGGTTAAGTGTGTACCTGTGAATACATCCGTCCTGGCTAATATGTATGGTAACAGAAATCGTAATTACAGCAAACCAGTAATAAAACATTTTTCCCCCTAAAAGCAATGTAATAAATATCATACGAGTTGGCAAGATGGTGGGAGGTGTAAGACCGTCTGTATATCACTAGTAGCCCGTGGCGCGTATATATCCATACACATGTGAAGATAAAGGATTCAAGGCTGTTTTTGATAGGAATTAAAGATTTCCTGGGGAAAAACGATGAATGGCGATTTCGGACTAATTTAGATCAGTGGTGACAGTTTAATGAAATTCAAAACTTTAAGACTAATTACGCAAAATGGGCTAAATTCAAGGCTTTTTCCAAGGCCTTGAAATGGGGAAAATGAAGTGCAAGACTTTTGAAGACTTTCCAGGCCCCGTACGGACCGTGATATATTATATATAATACACGCGTTCCACCAACTTCTGAACGGTTACATGAAAATAAAAATTGTGAGCTGACGAGATGAAATGGCCAGTCATAGAAAAAGGTGCCCACAATACAGTAACATTTAACGGTATCATTAAACATTTTAAAATATTTCTTTAATAACCAATTTTAATAATAGTAACCAGTATGACCATAGTTGTAAGTAACACGTGAGTACCACCAACAGTACCAGAAGGCGTCTACTTAGGAAGGAGGAACCAACTCGCCAACTGCTCACCCAATAATCGGCAATGCGGCAATTACTTTACAATCAATATGGAGTTACGATACTTGGGTACCTAAATGTGGCTAAGTGTGTACCTGTGAATACATCCGTCCTGGCTAATATGTATGGTAGCAGAAATCGTAATTAGCACAAACCAGTAATAAAACACCTCTTCGTTTTCTGTTATAAAGCGATGTAATAAACATTATTTGGGGACTAAAGTGTCCCGTCTATTAAGGATGTAAGTTTCAAGATGTGTACATTTATGTAAGGTATGGAATTACTACAGCATTTATCACGTGACATGCATATGTGACTCGTCAACTCAAAGTGGCAAAATTTAAAACAGCATCCATAAAAATAGAGGAGCTATGTACAACTTTATCTACCTTCGTGCTTACACATTAATTAGGCTTATATGGATCACTCTCCTATAAACTGGTCAGCATGGGATGGGATTTTAAAACAGTAGAAAACCGTCACACTTATTTTTTTCCTTATACTTTTCATATTCATGTTCAGATTTGATGTAAGAAATAAGGGAAATAAAATAAACTGCATACAACTTTGGTTTTTTTTTAGTAAAAACATTTTACAGTCAGCCATTTGTAACATGACATATGGGACATGGTTGGATCCTTACTAACATCTTGTATTGCATTGATATCAAACAAAACAGTTCCTAAACCAAAAGGAAGTATTTATTAACATGTATGCATGCTTAAATTTAAAAAGAAATTATTCGATGTCTTCAGCAATAACATTACAAATTTCCCTCACAGATGTAACCAGTGGTGTCTGGTTGGCCCAAAAATATTCTACACTAATTATTCAGTGAATAAAGCATGACTGGGAATTACTTCTTTTTTTGAAGCACTACATATTTCTGTATATTATGCCATGATTAATATGCTTCTCAGTATGAAATTATTTAATTCTGCTTAGATTCTTATTAAGCGGACTGTGTGGTGTCATAAACATGTCTGAGCAACACACATTATACTGCCATATGACATAGCTTAATCATGGACTACACCTTTATTTGTTTATCTCATCAATTTATATTTTACATATATGTAAAGGGGAGATTTCCAGCTTTCATTTGCAACCAAAGAATGTTAAAAAATCTAAATATTAGATTGTGACACTTCTGGCCAGTTTTCAGGAGAGTGACCCATATACATCAATGTAGTTTGTGTAGTATTCGTAAACCTTTTCTTCAATTGATCAAAGTTAGATAGTCCGATGGTTTTGCATTTCTACCATTTTCTGAGATGAATATATTCGATTGATCGTTATAATCTACTTTACTTTAAGCGCCAGTCACACCTCACCGGATTGGGGGAAACAGACAGAAAACAAACAATGTCCGTTTTGTGTCCGTACAAGTTTTGAACATGCACAAAACTAAGAACGGATGCCACCGGACTGACGTCTACGGTTCTTGTCCGTTTAGTCCGATTACCGTCCATTTCATGTCCGTTCATAGACCCGAAGTCGCAACAATTCTGTCCATTGCTCAATCCGGCGAGGTGTGACTGGGCCTTAAGTTTCAAGTAACTTTTTATCTTAAATGGCTAACTTCGGTTTGTTTGTTGTTGTTTGTTGTTTTTTGTCCTAGCAACATCTAAGATCATATCAGGACTGGTACCGACTTGTGACAGTGTGCACTCATGGCGACTTTATAGTGCTGCCCCACTGGAAGACCAGGCTGCCAGCACCAAGACCTGATATCCTACTCAGTTACATTATCCTGACACTGAGCCAACCAGTCCTTGCCCTCATAATGCCGAGCGCCAGGCTAGGAAGTGACAAGTATCAATTTTTAAGTCATTGGTTTCACTCGACCAGGGTTCGAACCCACGACCTACTAACACTGGAGACGGACGCTCTAACCCATTTGACCATCCCGTCTGGTCACTAACTTTGGAGAGATATTTGAAGTGAAAATGTGCCCACCCCCCCCCGAAAAAAAAAAAAACTCCAGTATATAACCTCCCTGAAATGGCTGTACAGGGATTTCAGAGCCTCCAGATTTCAAAATTTCCTCCGCGGGCTTATCTACAAAACCACCTAGTGCATCACCGTCACACTTTCAGCTCTCGTTCATTCCAAGAATTTATCCGTGCCTCCAAACAAATCCAAAACTCTAAACACAAACTCCTGGCTACGACCCTGAGATGGCAGATTGTATTGTTGGGGTGGACCTGGATTTCATAGTACAGGGTAATATGAACCTTCCATGGTGTAACTGCCCCCCCCCCCCCAACAAAAACTTAAATCTGTTATTAAAGAGGAGGGGGGTGGGGGTCTGTGAATTATTTCCACGTGGTCCCACATATTTACTTGACATACACCAGTATAAGGCAACAATAAAAATTGGTGATCGTCCCTACCTGTGCCTAAAAAATAGACCGTTAAAGCGTTAAAAATGCGTGGGGCTAGCAGCAATTCAGCTTTCATCAATTTTAGGTACCATTAGATAAACTCTATGGTTGTCTCACATGTCGATAGGCCTCAAACATGTCAAAATTAAAATATTTTGAGAATACAGTGTTCTTTGTTTGACTGAAAACATGAATGACATCTAATTCTTTTTTCAGTCTAGGGTGGACCAATTTTTTTTTTTTTAACTGAAAATAAAAAACACACACAAATCCCGCCCCCCCCCCCCATACCCTGATTTGTGTGATCAAAAGGACAATCACCACTGTAAAAATATAAATTTGGCCAAGAACAGCAAATTGGCCGTGAGTAGGGCACATGAGGACATTTCTGATTTGACTATTTGGTGACTCTCCTTAGTTCCCTAATAGAAAACGTGACCACAAAAAACTCTGAGTACACATTTACAGAAGTGACAATAAATGGCTTCAATAACCAAAAGTGGGGGAAAACATCGATTTCAGCATAACTTATTCTTATTACAATCAATCATAGCTGATGTAAACCTTACGGATTACATCATAGCTGATGTAAACAGCCATGGTCCTCAGTTAACCCACTACTATTGTTAGCCCTCAATACACATAGGGAGCGGGACGTCGCTCAGGCGGTAGGGTGTCCACCTGTGAAGGTGGCGGTCATCCTATCAATCCTGCTCAGTTGACCCATTTGCAGTTTAGGCTATTTTCCATTCCAACCAGTGGTTCACAACTGGTTCATCAAAGGCTGTGATCTCTGGTTCATCAAAAGCTGTGATCTCTGCTATCCAGTCTGTCCGTGGAAAAGTGCATATAAAAGACCCCTTGCTGCTTATCGGAAAGGGTAACCTATGTGGCGGCAGCGGGTTTCCTCCAAAGAAATATGTCAGAATGACTTATGTTTGGTGTCCAATAGCCCATGATATGAAAATAAATGTGCTCTAGAGGCGTCATTAAAATAAAAACAAGCTCTTTTTCAATACACACAGAGCACGATACCATTTCAAAATTGACAGGGGTTTTCTACTGAGGCAGGCTAGGAGCAGTGACCTGGGAGTTTGCGTGTGTCCCTTGTAGCCAAAAGCTAAGATGCCATACCAGTCGCTACATGGAGCGATTCAATTGACTGCACATGCATCTGTATGAAAAACCGCAGTCGCTTAAGGACATATGGAATCATACTAATGTGTCTACTAATTCCTCCTCCCACCCACATCCACATTATCATGCTTCCATTTTCTCCACACACACCACATCTGCATATTACTGTATGCCGCTTTCATGCATATGGAATCTTATCCTTACACTGTAAGTTCACTTTAATCCGATAACTATGTTTACCAACAATCAAACTCAGTCACGTTCTTGGGGTAGAGCAATAGACCCCGTCAGTTAAGCTAGTGACATCTGTCAGCAGGATCTGGAACCACTCTAGTCGGGTACATTCCCTCGGCTGCCTATGATTTCACATGCTATATCTCCATAAAGAATGCTTGGAAAAATAATAAAACGCCTGATTATATTCAGATATTCATATCGCAACAGGCATCAAGCAAGCTCTTATCCTTGTAATATATACCTTAAAAAAAAGACATCTATATTATATTTTTCTTCTGGAATTTCACTGCCACTCTTCTTCATGCATTACACCCCTCCAATTAAGCTAGTGACATCTGTCGGCAGAATTTAGAACCACTCTAAGTCAGGTACTTTCCAGCTTAACTGGCAGAGTCTATCGTGCTGGTAAATATTCAACTTTACACAAAATACTAATTCTTGTATGTTACTAGCACTCACCATACCTAACTGACAGTGCTGCCCCTGGTGCGCATGTGCAGCATACAAGGGTACTATTACTGCGCATGCTCCATCTCTGGGCTGAGTAAGGCTGGGCGGAGAGTTCAGCTCTCCTGCATGTACCCAGTACCAGTTTTCTGAGCCGATGCAGTGGAGTTCATTAGGGGTCATCCAATATTTTCAACAATTTCAAGATAGCACAAACAGTACTACTTTTCCTAACCCCCACCCCCTTACTGCCCCCCCCTACTCCCCACCCCCCCGCCAACCCACTCCCCCTCCCATACCAAAGTAGTACGCATTAACATTTTACTACAGACCCAGGTGGGATGGCCTAAATGAGTTGAACCAATGACTTAAAAATGCATAATTGTCGCTACCTAGCCTGGGCATTCGTCATTACTAGGATAGGGCAAGGAACAGTGGAATGAGGAAAACGAATTGTTCGCGATTGAAAACTATCCTGCTTAATCAACTAATATCATTTTTTTTTAAAGATTGATGACAAATATTAGCATTTTATTAAACGATAAAAGTTTATACTTGACTGACACCCCCCCCCCCCCCCACCTCTCCCCCAATTTCAGTTTCTTCCACACCGCTAAAAATAGATTTCTTAATTTTGATATACAGTATATAATTGTTTTTTTGAAGCCGCATAGTCCGATGAAAGCAAACAATTTTCAGAACCAAAACACTCATTTAAATTTGATCCCAGATATCCAACTTAGATACTGGTGAATGTATTAAGCTTCGATACTGGTGCACTTATTAAGCATCTGTCGCTATATAGAAGGAATACTACGTCTGTTTAATGGAACCTGTTACTGCTGAAACCCATGGTGGCAGAACTTTTACATGTACGCCAAAAACTAATTAGTTCATGTTTTCACTTCAAATATCCACAAAGTTAACCATTTATAATCAACATTACTTCAAACTAATTTTTGTTGTTGATTATACCAATCAAACTAATATATCCATCTAAAAGAATTGCAGGAACTCAATAACATCGCACTATGCAGCTTTAAGTGGATCGGAATATAATTAAGCTGTTTTACAATAATTTATAATACTTATTATTATGGCTGAAGGTTTGAGTGACTATTAAAAGGCTATGTGAGTGCCCGGAAGTAGAGTACAGTAAAACCTCTCTAACCGACCACCCCCACAGATCGACCACTCCCTTATATCGATCGTTATATTTGGGTCCCAGCAATATCAATGTAACTATATTCTAACTCCCTAAACCCACCACCTCCCTAAATGGACCACTTGAAGTCGTTCCCAAGGGCGGTCGATTTAGAGTTGGTTGTTGGAGTTTTACTTCCTGTCAACATCTAAGGTCATATCAGCAGGGATGAAAGTGGCATTCGACAAAAAACGCGGAAATCAGGCCGAATTTCCGCGAAAACGCGGGTTTCCCCCCATAGGATTAGCATTGGCCAGGATCGCGGAAAAATGCCGGAAGTCAGGCTTCATCTATCCTTGGTGTGACTATATTGTCGCTCATGCCTAACTTTCTCATTTGGGTTTGATGTTCTACCAACATCTAAGGTAATATAAGAACGGGATTCAAACTTAATTGCTGTCATATATTATTTGTTGGAGATTTATGTCCTAGTAACATCTATGGTCATATAAGGCCACGGCAGTCATATATATTGGCATTTTGTGAACGTTAATCGGTGAATACCAAAAATCTCGGAAGTCCGCGAAATCGCGGAGATCTTTCATTCCTGTATCAGGTGTGTCGATTTAGAGAGGTTTTACTGTAGTTCCTTCTACACTACTCCACAATGCATTACTACACGCCCCTACCAGGCCTAGCGCACTAATGCCAATATACACACACACACCCACCCCCACCCCCACACAGATATTTACAAGTATCATCACATCACACTGTGGTGTTCTCTGTGGTGGAGTGGTTAGAGTGTCTGATTTTTTTCTAGGTCAGACTCCTAATCTGAAGGTTGGTGGTTCGATTCCCCATGCCCCCCCACCTCTGCCAATTTGGATTTCAACCGCTGTGTATAACTTACAGCGTCATCAAAGACCAGTCGCTCTTATACCATGTCTATGTGGTGTGGGAGGTTAAAAATCCCTTGGGTCGGTAAAAGTGTAGGCTCGGGCTTTCTATCGACAAACTGTCTAATGGTGAAAACAAGTTTGAAGACCATGATAGGCAGCATAAATTTTCAAAACAAAAATCACAGGAAAACAAACAAATTCTTTCGGTGTCTACTCATGAATTTCCAACAACTCAATTGGACCACCCGTCCTGATATGACCTTAGATGTTGCTAGGACATAAAACAACAAAAACAATTGGACCAATATGAATGGTGTGCTGTTACCTTTCGTGTGTATGGTTGGTTGGTTGTAGGAGTTTTCTGTCCTGACACCATCTAAGGTCATATCAGAAGGGTACCGACTTGTGACAGTGCACACTCATGGCGACTTTATAGTACTGCTCCACTGGGAAACCAGGCTGCAAGCACCATGACCTGATATCCCATTCAGCTCAATTATCCTGACACTGAGCCAACCAGTCCTTGCCCTATCCTAATAATGCTGAGCGCCTCGCTAGGAAGCGACAAGTATACATTTTGAAGTCATTGGTTTGACTCGACCCGGAACCGAACTCCCGCCCGTCCGCACGCGAGGCCCGCGCACTCCCGATTCGGCCACCACGCCTGGCTTGGACCAATACGAATGGTGTGCTGTTACCTATTGTGTATGGTGGTTGCTGCACCAAATGAGGTCAGATAACATAGAACCTATCTACACACAGGTGTTGGTTGGTTGGGGTGAGCAACATCAGTTCTACTTCCATTCATCGCCAACAAACCACACTGAACATATCAACACAACTAAAGGATTCCATAGCTACATTATTGTTGTATGCCTAAGCCGAGGTTAGTAGTCAACTGGTCCCGCAACCGGAAGTAGTTCTCTGTTTTGGTAAGTGCTGCCCCCGTGGCGGGAAACCACCCATATACCATAGCGTCTCAGGTAGAACAGCCTCAAATTTAACGTTATTCGGTAAATATAAAAAAAATCCTGGATATCTGTGAATTCGCGGAGATCTTTCATTGCTGAAATTTGAAAGCGCGTATTTCCGAAGACCTCTAATCCTTCACTTCACGCCATGGTTGGTACTACCAATAGGCCAACTAGTCGGGCACCTAGGGTGCAGACCTCAGAGGGGCGCAGTACCGACCTTTGAGAGGTCACAGTTTTATACAATTTTGAGACGGGAGTGAATGGAGGGAGGGGCGTGCGAATAGTTGGCTTTTCCTAGAGCGCAAAATAGTCTGGCACCGGGCCCTGCCCCAACCACCATCACGCAGGAAGCAGACACGTAACCTGCCACTGAAGAGCACCCTGCAGACATCCAATAGGTTGATTGTTGGAGTCTATCATCTAAGGTCAGCCAATAAAATTTGTTTGTTTATTCCCATTCCTCTACCCGGATGTCAATGCCTATATGTCCCTTTGGAACCAAGCCACATTCAAAATAAAAGGACATTCTCAAACGCATTCACACACAGCAGGGGGGGGGGGTCCCCAATATTGCTCCTTTCGTAGTAATACTTAACTCCTACTAGTCAGACATACCAAATATATAATACACATAACCATGGCGAAACTTACCTAAATAGTGCTTGCGTAGTGCTAAACTAGTCATCCTCTTTTCAAGTGAGTTACTGTTGAGTCATAAAGCCTCACCGTGTATAATATCACTGATATAAAAACCAGACACAAGAAACAAACAACGGATATTATTAGAAAAAAAAACATACAGGTGCCTTCAGCCAATGAAGAGTTGGCTCTCCGACAGCTCTACATACACATGCATTATGAAACACACCAGCCAGGGATGATAGTGGTTTCAGGCACAAAAATAAAAGCGGAAATCAAGCCGAGATTATTATCCCGATGGCAAATTTCCGTCCTAGAGGCTCGCTACCGTACCATCATCATATATAAAAAATGGCCCCAGGCTGGGGAAAAAACCCGGAAATCCGGTTAAAAACGGAAAAATATCATCCCTGCCAGCGTCTTGCTCGAAAGAAGCGACGCGTGCCCACTATCGATGTTGTTCAAAGGACGTAAGGTGAATCATTTGTGTTCCCAAATTCAAGTATATACATAGTGGTGATGGCTTAACGTCATGTCGGCAGCAATGGCTATAATCACGGCGACAAGTGTTCAACTTGTATTTTGTCGTATTATTATCTGCCCATCACTTTCACACGAAATGCATTCAATCAATTATGTGTTGAAAGATCCTTTAGAAGTTAAAAGCTCACAATTATAAAAAAATTGTGGTCACAGTTCTTCCTTAATTAGTGAATATTGGTGTGATAACCTATATGAGATGGCACAGTCTGGCTGTCCTCAAGAAGGCTAGAACCGCCTTCTTGTTTTATGTTCGTAAAAAGATCATGCATGCTGGTTTACATTGTAAAATTATTGGCGCAAGGCTCCGAGTTCAAGTAGTCGGTCACAAATTCTACAAGTCGGTGGAGCAAAATAGACTTGTCTCTAACTCTACGTACTATCAGTTGCATGTCGGTATGCACTGAAGTTGCAGTGTGATGTTCTGTATGTATTGCGCATGCGCATGCGCATGCGCACGCGCACTGAAGAGGTAGATTCCCACCTCCCCTTTATGTAAGAGACTAGTCGCGCAGTGCTAGTTCGCACATGACATTTATTATTTAAAGCTGCATAGTCTGATGAAATCATCAAATTTCCAAAACCAAAACACCTAGTTACATTTAATCCTATATATATATACAGAGAGCGTGTATATAGATGAGAGGGACAACTCCCGCGAAAATCGGTAACACAGGCTACAGTGGCGCTCCTGGCGGTTATTGTTGAACAAGCCTTGAGTTTGCCGGTACGCGCAGTGCAAAACATTAGTTTTCTTAAAAAGTTAATAGAAATCCAGAACCCTAACCTTATAAATTCAATATAATCTTTTTGGTAAACATGTTTTCTATATGTGTTCCAAGCGGCTTGTGTCTAGGTCATGTAGTTTTAGAGATATTTGACATTTTCTGTATGAAGATTGCTCACCACCATTGACAATGTATTGAGTTTGCCGTACATGCAGTGCGAAACGTTTATTTTATTCCAAATTAACAGAAATGCAGAACACTAACCGTATAAATTTAATATAATCTATTCATTGAATATGTTTTCTATATGTGTACCAAGTGATTTGTTTCTAGGTGGTGTGGTTTTAGAGATATTTGACATTTTCTGTATGAAGATTGCACACGACCATTGACAATGCCTTGAGTTTGCCAGCTGTGTCATAAAGTGTTCAACAACCACCACTTGGAGCGCCACAGTCGGCAGCTGTTACACATTCTACTATGACAGTTGTCCCTCTCATCTATATACACGCTCTCTGATATACATCAAGCTTTGGTGATATTGGTGACCTTATTATGCACCTTATTACACCTTACTATTGGTGTAGCCCCAAACGGGGCTACACCAATTTAATAGAACCCATTATTGCCGAAGAGTATTGTGCCGGCGCATTTACATGTGCTTGCCAAAAATCTATTTGGCATATTTTCACTTCAAGCATCTCCAACGTTAGCCATTTAAAATCAAAATTACTTCAAACCTAACGTAAAGTAGATAATAACAACCAATCCAATTAATGTATTTATCTAGGAAAATGGTAGAAACCTGAAACCATCGGACTATGCAACTTTAACGCGTAGTTGTGAGATGCCTGCAAGATGTAGGCATATCGCTATCGCAAGGCAGCGCATTATCCACAGCTGTGGGGCTGAGATATAAGGTCCCTTTGCCGGTGAGGGCTGGCATTTTCCCTGATATATCACCCAGCCGTACTTCTGAAGACACTTTGGGGCGGTTAATAATTCAAGTGTGCAGGCCCGTCCAGCTGCCACGTGACCAGTCTGACTGACTCACTACACAGGGAGACCATGCAACAAAACAGAACATATAACTACATACGCCCATATAGCCCCACCACCCTTACAGGGGCCTAGCTTCTATATCCGCAGGTACGCAGCTGCGTACCACCTGTGATTACAATTAAATGGTTTAATTTTTTTTAAATGTATGATCTTTTATAGTGTTTTATTCCATCGCGCTTTATTCCAATAGCGTTTAATTCCATCGCCGAAAAAGTCTGCGGACCACCTGGAAATCCCAAGCTAGGCCCCCTACGACAGGCACAGAGAAACAGACTTAGAAAATTACAATATTCGCCAACCTGAACAAAGTTTAAAAACACAATACTCATCTCCCACTGGCACACTTAATAACAACAACAAAACCCACAAAAAAACATGGTCATGTTGTCTACCACCAGTCAAACTATAATATAAAACAACGTATTTGTCGCCGGTTTTCTAGTAAGAGGGGCCAGGACACCAATCACGGTCTGAGTTAGTGCAACATGAGCTAAGTTGTCTGGACGCCCAGTCAAGGAGGGGTGGCGCAGGGCCCGGGGTGTATGGGGGATGTAGGGGGTAGGATGTGTGTGGGTGCATGGGTGTATGGGGGGCCTTAGGGGTAGGGTGTGTGTGTGTATGTGTGTGTGTATTTTTGTGTGTGTGTCTGCGTGTAGATTGCGGGGTGTAATGATGTACAGGGTGTGTAGGGTGTGATGTGTAGGGTGTATGTGTATAGAGTATAGATGCACGAGGTGTGTAGGGTGGGGTGTGTAGGGTGTGTGTGTGTAAGGCGCGGTGCGTAGAGTGGGGTGGGGGGTGTAGAGTGTAGATGTATAGGGTGTGTCGACCCCCACCCTACACACCCTGTACATCTGTAGAGTGTAGATGTATAGGGTGTGTCGACCCCCACCCTACACACCCTGTACGTCTGTACAGGGTGTGTACGGTGGGGGTGTAGGTGGGCGATGTGTGTGGAGTGGGAGTGTGTATGTGGGGTTGTGTAGATTGTGATTGTGTGTGTGTGTGTGTGGGGGGCAGGGGGCATAAATGTGTAGGGTGTGTGTAGGTGTGTAAGGTGTGTGTAAGATAGGCGGTATAAGTGTGTACTGTGTGTGTCAGGTGCACAGGGTATACGGGGAGTGTAGGGGTGGAAGTGGGGGGTGGAGGGACGCAGGGTGCAGACGCTACTATCACATGAGGACGTGGTGCCCGTTGCGGTGTCCGTTGCGGTGTCCGTTGCGGTGTCCGTTGCGGTGTCTGTTGTGGTGCCCATTGCTATCTCTAAGCGCGGAACGTGTGTACAACGCGCACCACGTACTGCCGGCAGATGGGACATTCGGAGAGCTGACGGCCACACTTGGTGCAGGTCAGCATGTGGCCGCACTCAAGGAGCACGCAGTCAATGACTGCGTCCATGCACACCTTGCAGATGTTCGCCTCCTCGCCTGGATCACATGCCACATCTGCACAGCAAAGAAGATAGCATGAGGCACTCGCTGAGCACAGAAGCACAAACGGGCTTCCTTTAACGCGTGGTTCCTATGCTAACATGCACTCACTGAGCATAGCAACACAAACGGGGCTTCTCCTAACATGTCCCTTCCCACGCTAACATGCACTCACTGAACAGAGCAGCACAAACAGGGCTTCTCCTAACATGGCCCACCGTACGCTAACATGCACTCGTTGAGCACAACAGCACAAATGGATCCCTCCCATGGTAACATGCACTCGCTGAGCAGATCAGCACAAATGGGGCTTCCCCTAACACATCCCTCCAATGCTAACATGCACTCGCTGAGCACATCAGCACAAATGGGGCTTCCCATAACACATCCCTCCCCACGCTAACATGCACTCATCAAGCACATCAGCACAAACGGAGCTTCGCCTAACACATCCCACCCTATGCTAACATGCACTTGCTGAGCACATCAGCACAAACGGAGCTTCGCCTAACACGTCCCACCCTATGCTAACATGCACTTGCTGAGCACATCAGCACAAACGGAGCTTCGCCTGACACGTCCCACAATATGCTAACATGCACTTGCTGAGCACAGCAGCACAAATGGAGCTTCCCCTAACACATCCCACCCTACACTAACATGCACTCACTGAACAGAGCAGTACAAACGGGGCTTCTCCTAACACGTTCCACCCTACGATAACATGCACTCGCTGAGCACATCAACACAAACGCACATTAACACATCCCTCCCCACGCTAACGTGCACTCATCAAGCACATCAGCACAAACGTAGCTTTGCCTAACACGTCCCACCCCACAATGACATACACTCCCCAAGCACATCAGCACAAAAAGAGCTTCGCCTAACACATCCCTCCCACACTAACATGCACTCGCTGAGCATAGCAGCACAGACGGAACTTCCCCTAACACATCCCACCCAGTACAGCACAGTCGAGGTCCAGTACAGTACTGTACTGTGCTGTCACTACCCCCACCCCCACAGCCGCCCCACACCCCTGACCAGGACGCTGGAACAAGCAGCTAACTGACTAACAGTAGTAACACTAGGCTGCATGACTAACTATTTTAGACTAGATAATAAATAACGGAGTGACTGTTGTCATGGTACCGGGTCTACGACAGTGGATTATTCTACAATCACGGTTTCACTCAGGGTTAGGGTTAGATATTTTGGGCAGGCATTGACTGTAGACTTCGGATCCGAAAGAACGGTACCATGGCGTTAACTGACGATCTATATCATCAGTACTGTGATGCTAGACAACCGCCACAGTACCATGATTTTAGAATATCCTTGTTGGCACGGTACCATGTCAGTAGAGGCATCCCCATTGGCCTGTATGTTGCAACCTTAGCATCTAAAAGAACAGTACCGTGATGCTAAACTGCCAATCTGTATCAATGGTACAGTGACGCTAGACTACTACACTGCCGTCACAGCACTGTGAGCTTAGAATATCCTTCTGTCACCACGGTACTATGACAATAGAGGCGTCCAATATATAAAGGGATGTTCATGAAGAGATGTCGGACAGCAACACCAGCTCCATGGTTCAGCTGCTCCAGCGGGTACTTACTCTCTTGTGACTCCCGATCTGCAGCACAAAAAGAAATGCAACCACCATTAAGCATTGCCTTCTCAATCCAGTGGCAAAGACTAACTTCAAACAGGCTCAATATTATTATGCTATGTTGTTACACTGTAAATAATTGTATATGTGTCGGCATTACATTATTTATTGAGCTGTCCACATTAAGTATTACCGACAGTCCTGTCGTTATTACATTATTTACCTGTCCACGTTAACAATTGCTCACACTCCTCTCAGTACTACATTATTTACTTGTCCAAGTTAACCATCATTCGCAGTCCTGTCAGTATTCCATTATTTACTGTTCCATGTTAAGTATCACTTGCAGTCCAATCGGTATTATATTATTTACTTGTCCACATTAAGTATCACTCACAGTCCTGTCGGTATTACATTATTTACTTGTCCACATTAACTATCGACCGCCGTCCTGTCAGTATTACATTATTTACTTGGCCACGTTAAGTATCACTCGCTGTCCTGTCATTATTACATTATTTACTTGTCCACATTAACTATCGAACGCAGTCCTGTCAGTATTACATTATTTACTTTTCCGCGTTAAGTATCACTCGCAGTCCTGTCGGTATTACATTATTTACTTGTCCACATTAACTATCGTCCGCAGTCCTGTCAGTATTACATTATTTACTTGTCCATGTTAAGTATCACTCACAGTCCTGTCAGTATTACATTATTTACTTGTCCATGTTAAGTATCACTCACAGTCCTGTCAGTATTACATTATTTACTTGTCCATGTTAAGTATCACTCACAGTCCTGTCTGTATTACATTATTTACTTGTATTTTAGTATTACTAGACTAACTTGTAAGTTGAAGTATTACTAAGATTCTTACGAATCTATGAATACGAAGGTAAGGATCAGGGGAGAGGACAAGCTCGCGCATATCCGGAAGTAGCCTTAGTTTTCGTAGTTGGAGGGAACAAAAAAAACTATTCACTTGGATCAGTAACCCCCCCCCCCCCCCACACCCCTTATCCCATCACCCTGTTCACAGAACCTTATTTGATATTTATACTCGCGTATTCGCGGTTCTATTTCGTTAACAAGGCATGGGTGGGTGTGCCCCTGATCCTTACCTTCGTATTCGTAGATTCGTAAGAACCTTAGTAATACTTCCAACTTACAAGTAAGTCTAGTATTACTAAAATATTATTCTTCAGCTTCCGAACACCGGAAGTTAAGTATCCGGGGAGTCTTTGTAGCTTGGTTTTTTTTTGCTTTCCGACCTCTCCTCCTTTTACTTTCTTCCTCTCACTTCTCCTCTATAACACCATCTAATCTTCTGCCTTTTGAATTTTTAAACCCATTTAACTCATTTCATGTGTTTATGTAAGTGTGATAATTATTTACTTCCATTTAACATACTTATTCAAACCTTCTCGGTGTATCACCCCAATTTTTTCAATATATATATATTTTTTAAACCACACCATCACACCTTTTGCTCACTTCTGTAACCTTTCTTACAAATGTATTTTCTCTTACAGTTTTATATTTTTATAGCCACTCTTATCATAATTAGTTATTCACATTTTGTGTTTTAACCCTTTCCGACTTTGGTACGGAATAATCCGTATGAAAATGAAAAGCCATTGTGACTTCAGTAGGTGATTTTCCGTACACTGGTTTAATTGTAACATAGCAGTGAATATATGGAGACTGCACATGTTTGGACCGTCCTACATGTTGGTTTGTTTGTTGTTTTACATCCTAGCAACATCTAAGGTCATATCAGGACAGGTACTGACTTGTGACAGTGTGGACTCATGGCGACTTTATAGTGCTGTCCCACTGGGAAACCAGGCCACCGGCACCCTGACCTGGTTTCCCACTCAGTCACATTATCCTGACAGTGAGCTAAGCAGTCCTTGCCCTGTCCTAATAATGCCTAGTGCCAGGCTAGGAAGCGACTATCAATTTTTAAGTCATTGGTTTGACTCGACCAGGGTTTGAACCCACGATCTACCAGCACGGGAGACGGACGCTCTAACACATTCGGCCATCCCATCTGGTCCCTACATGTTGGGTAAATGCTTATAACATGTTGGGTAAATGCTTATAACATTTTACCATTCAGTGGATGACTTTAAGTGTACTCCTAGTGGCAACTGATTTATTTTCTGACGTTTTTCTTATTGTCGCTCGATCACATATATGATCGTAGATAATAAGCCACATCAGATCTAGCAGTGAAACTTGTTGACTCTTCTAAGGTGTTATTCTGGCTTGTGAAAACAGTATTTTTATTCAAATATATGGAAGCATTTTTTTTTTTACAATCATTTTAATATTTGTATTCACACCAATTTTAAATTTTCATATTTTTTACTCGTTTTAAATAGTACCTTGCATTAGCCTGTTTGTGAATATCATAATAAAATATGCATAGCTGGATAGGAAATTATTCCAGCTTTCAGAAAATGTATAATGTATTGGGTCTTTATCTTATTCCCATGACGTTTTTTTTTAACATTTCCTCACCTTGGAGATGAAATATTAATGTTCCCTGAAATAAATACATCCCCTAGGCATTGTTTTGATCAAAAAAATGTAAGTCTGAAAGGGTTAATGTCTTTTCAATATCAGTCTCTGTGCTTCGCCCAGATCTTTTAACGATTTGTCATAGAACCGGGCAAAACTTGCACTGTCCCGCCATGACGCGTTCATCATTATGGCGTTTAGGCTAGCTCCCAGAGCTTTAGATGAGGACGCTGAAGCCCCTCATGTGCTGTGTCCTTTTTATTTTGATGTATCAATTCCAGAGAGTTCTAGCACACTCAAAGGCCATCTTCCCAAAGTGGCTCACGACTTAGGTCCATGTGCTCCAATGTAGGACAACAACAACTGAGTAGAGTACTTCCACCGTTCTTTTCAAATACCTTTTCAAAGCTATTACCACACGCAATTTGCAATTTTCTTTATATTCATAAAACCGTATGCCATCCAGCGGTTGCCCCAGCTGGTTATGCTTTAACAGACACTTCATTTTGAACACAATTGAATCCTGTTCAATCAGTAGATAGGTTGAGGATAGTTTGTCCCCTCTGAGAGGACACCAGTAATAATAACATTGTTACCTTATAAGACAATAGTTTTAAACTCACTGCAGCATTGCATCCTAGTTTTTCTACCCAATTTAGGACAACCTGCACTTTCCAAAAAACTATCATATCTAGGTTGCAGTGGTCGCTCCTCGTGGCAACGTTTTCAGAACCACCTCACTATGTAGTGTTCACCTACTGTAGTTCCATCTATCCTTCCGGACAAGATCAAGCTCAGCGCACATCTATCTGCATTAATTGCTCCATACCCTACTCCACTCTTAAAATAAATTCTCAAATACTTAATTATTCCCACCAACAGGGGACGCTAACATTATTTTCTATGGCCCAAAGGCCCAATCTATTTATATGAGTTCTGTAGTTCTTTCTTGTTGACAATCTCCATGTATGCCCAGAATACTGTAATGACTTTCTATCAAAGTTGGACCCTTCTAACGTTTAACCTAGAAGCGGTATGCTGTTAACCTTGACGTTGTTAGACTTAGCAATGCTGGGTCGTTTTTCTGGTTGCCGACTCCATAGAGGTTCTGCTCCCCTTTTTGGATTCTGTCTCTGGCTTCTCCTTGTAGCAACGGATGCCACAGTTGTGCGGCCCAGTGAAGAGCCACCACTATCGCACTCGCCCCATTCCTTTGGATCTTCCGTATCACCCTGGGGAGGAGGTTGAAAGGTGGGAAACAATAAACGTACATATTTGACCAACTCAGTGAGAAAGCATCTGTTCTCCAATTATCTGGCTCCAGTTCCCAGCTCGCATATTATTTTATTTTCCTATTTAAACATGATGCAAACATGTCCACCTCTGGTGTTCCCCACTGGTCACAGATAGCTTAAAAAATCTTTGGATCTAATTCCCATTTGAAATGGTCCTTAACTTTTCTTGATCTAAGATCCGCCAGCACATTATCTACTCCCGGGATATGAGTAATTGTTAGCCAATTCCTATTTTCTTGGGCCCATTCCCAAAATATCAGCGCCTCCCTCAGGCAGTCTTCTGAATGTGTGCGCTCCATGTTTTTGACATGTGCTGTGGTACTATCTGTTCTAACTCTAATATGAATGTTTCTTCTTTTACATAGGCTTTTTAGGCCAAAGGCTATAGTTCTAAAGCATTAATGTGTGTTAACTCATTCGGGTGCCATCTTCCCCCCCCCCCCCAGCCCCCATTTGCTCATCCGTGTGCGCTCCCCACCCCTGGTGCAAAGCATTTGTAAACAATTCCATGTCTGGTTCTGCTCTTCTGATTACATGTTGGTTCTTAACATTTTTGTCCCCACCATTCTATGTCTTTATAACCTCCGTCTGAGATCCACATCTTACTTTCAAAATTCCCTTTACTTCTTTTCAACACCATAATTTTATCACTTTCTAACGTCTTAAAATGGATTCCTGCATATTCAACTCCTGGTGCATATGATACCATCAATCCTATTAGTCCCGCTACTTGGTGTATAGTCAGGTTATTCTGGGGTGAATTTTCGTTGTAGGATTATATCCATGACCGGAGCAACAGCTGTTAGTGCTCCCAAAACTCCTTTTGTCGCCGTAAGCAGCGAACTTTCGCCGTCTCTTCTACCTTCAGCGAATCGGATCTCCTCATTCATGGCTTGAACTCTGGCCCCTGAGACATCCGCTAAGCCTGTATACTGTCGTGATATTTCCTAATATTTTAAAAGTTTTGTGGCCTCTATCACCGCATTCTTGGAAGTGGTGGATAATTCCAGCCATACTCTCGCTTATTGTAACGTCAGCTGCCACTGGCTTCCTGACATTCTTGTACTCTTCCTCCAGCTTAGTCAAAAGCGCTCCCTCATGGAGTCCTGTATCCAGTTTGAACTCCATTCTTTTTGGATTTGTCTCGGTGTTACTTGTTGACCCATCGCTTTGTTTTTCTTTTGAAATGGTCGGTGTTTCTAACGGCTTTGGTTTTGCTGGTGCTTTAAACCCGCTGAACGGCGATGCCGTGACTTGTTTTGTTGTTGTGGTGGCCTGAATAGGTAGTTCCACTTTAGTGCCCTGCAAAGCCGCTAATTGGTCCACCATGTTCAAAGAAGTTATCGACTCAAAATCACAGTTGTCTTCATCGTCACCGTAAATATCCTCCTCGTGTACGTCTTCCTCGTCATCGTAATCCCAAACGTCCCGACATGCGCCACCTTTCTGTCCTGCATCACCGCGATGACCCACATACGTCTCCTTGCCTCCATCTTGGCTATCTCTCCACAACTTTGCCTGCTCTTTCAGGCGCTCTACTTCTGCTCTACTTCTGCCTTTTCCTTCTTTGAGTCCTCTCTCATCTCTAACATTTCTTGGTACATCTTTTTAAATTCATCCATCTCCGAAGTTTGAGCCCCGCACTGTGCCACATGCATTTGACTTGCTTGACCTACATCCGTAACTTTCCCGCACAAATTTGGCTTCACATTGCCCACGGCCATTTTCTTTATTTTTGCTTTTGTACGCGCTTCCAGCACCTCAGAATCATTTTCAATCAACCCTTAAGCGCTTGACAATTGGGGTGTGGGTTCATCCGTAGACATCATTTGTGCCATTAATTTTCGTCACACCACCCGACTTGTGCTTCAATATAGCGACCACACCGCTTACTCGCCTCGGTTAGATTGGGCTTTCGTGTTCGGCCGAGTGTGTGCTCAGGGTACGCACACTTGCAGTCAGTACGATTTGTAACGACAGTGTTAGAATCGTATAAGTTCACAGAGAAACTTTCAGCAAAGTATAAGCACACAGTCTTTTATTATTGTACCAATAATTTGTATCAATCTGCCTCTACTTAGTAAAAAAAACTTACCTTTACAATGTTCCTCCTCAACTCGCTGTTGCTCCCTCCACTGCCGAGTTGCGTACTGAGGCTACTTATCCTCTCCCCAGATACTTAACTTCTGGTGTTCGGAAGATGAAGTAAAAATCCACATTAACTATCGCCCGCAGTCCTGTCGGTATTAGATTATTTACTTGTCCCTGTTAAGTATCACTCGCAGTACTGTCGGTATTACATTATTTACTTGTCCACGTTAAGTATCGCCCGCAGTCCTACTCACACGTGGTCCTGCTCTGCTTGTTGTCCTCCCAGAGTCGACGCACACGTGCCACCAGCTCCCACTTCTCCACGCACCCCTTGTAGTCGACGTAGTTGGTGATGAGAATCTCCTTCAACTGGCGCACTGTCAGTTCGCTGATCTCGCCCACCTCTTTGAGCTCATCAATGGTGGCTCGCAACCGGCCAGGCCGAGTTTCAACCTGCACAGCACGTGTATTTACAGGGATGATAGTGGTTTCAGGCAAACAAAAATCCGAAATCAAGCCGAGATTATTATCCCGATGGCAAATTTCTGTTTTTATTTGGATTTCAGGAAGAAAAAAACAACATGGGCAAATGGCAACTTCGGACTAATTTAGATCAGTGGGGACAGCTTAATGGAATTCAAGGCTTTTCAAGACTAATTACCCAAAATAAGCTAAATTCAAGGCATGATATCAAACTCAGTCACATTATCCTGATACTGAACTAACCAGTCCTTTCCCTACCCTAGTAATGCCAAGCACCAGGCTAGGTAGCGATAAGTATCAATTTAGTAAATCCTGACCTTCCACATGGGAAGCCTGCGGTCTACCTAGCAGTCGCCCAGGGCACCACATGCTAGGAGGCGTTAAATATCTTCTCTTTTTTTTTGGTCCATTAGTTGTTTAAGCAGGGGAAATTTCAGTCATAGACGACTGGTCTTCCTCATTCCACTGCTGGTCGATAGAAAGCCCGAGCCTACACTTTTACTGACCCAAGGGATTTTTAACCTCCCACACCACATAGACATGGTATGAGAGCAACCGGCCTTTGATGACGCTGTAAGTTATACACAGCGGTGGAAATCTAAATTGGCAGAGCTGGGGGCATGGGGAATCGAACCACCGACCCTCAGATTAGGAGTCTGACCTAGAAAAAAGTCAGACACTCTAACCACTCCGCCACAGAGAAGAATTTTTTTCTTTAAATTATATTTGTAAGAGCACTGAAGCTGAGCTTGCCCAGGGTGCAGGCACCCCTAGGACTGGTTATGGTGACCTCACCTTCTGCATTAACTGCGCGTCCCACTGCTGCCATGGGTGACACTCACCTCGTCAGGCTGCAATTCCTCCTGGAGACGCGACTCTGTGGCTGCCATCTCCTCCTGCTGTCGCATCGCCATGCGCGCATTCCGATCAGCCTCACTCTCGTTCCTCGAGGACCAATCAGGTTGCGTCCCACTCGAGGCGCCGCTTGCCCTTTCCTGCAGTGCATTCTGGGGCACAGTTTGTTCTGCATCGTGCATTCGCATTCGCTCCTAAACAGAAACATCACATAATTCACTAGACTTGGTACCTGATTGAAACCTCAGTTGAGTTGTGTTGGTTTGAGCTTTTAATTGCATTGAAATCTGAAATGCAGGTTTGACTTTGACTTATATCAGGGGGATGCACTTTGATCCCTTCCTTATATCAAAAAGTACTAACTGGATTTAATGCAAGTACCATCCCCCCGCCCCGCCCTTTCCCAGCTAAACACCTGCCCGTTATTTCCGAATCTGGTAAATGAAATTATTCTTGGGCATAAAGTTAAAATAAACATTAAAAAACAGTGCGGTATGATCATATTCATAATTTGTTGGTACAAATGCAATAACAAAACTTAATATACATACACCTGTCCACAGTACTTACTTTTATTATCTCAGTTAACCTCCATTGTTATGGGAATAAAACTACACAAATAAAATCAAAACAACAATACAAATGTCATAAATAAAGTAAATTTGAACTTGTCCAACGGAAAAGCTCAATCCACATTCTGCTTGTCCGTGCCTACTCTCACTTGGCTCAGACAAACGGGTAACCTCGTATTTCGAAAGCTGAGCAGGAAGATACACTTTGAACCCATCTCTGTATCAATCAATACGCACTGTTTACATGTATTTTGACTTTTGTTTGTCATGTACCTAGCACAAGCATATGTTCTTTTCACCATTTGAAGCCAACAATGATATGAGCGGGTGTAATTGGTGAGATCCAAAAGTGTATAAATCGCTAGAAAATATATTTAAACCATGACAATTCAAAAGTGTGAGTGCATGGGTCTTTGAATACTTCAAATTTCTGGATTAAATAGGTTAAATTCGAGACTTACGAAATATTGGCAGCAATTGAAGAGAATTAATAATAGATATCCTATTTTGCTTAAGGTCTTACGGTACCAGGTCTAGCTGAATTAAACATTTTATTTTGAGAATTTGACAAAATTGCGAGTGAGCAATACTATCCTAAAGAAATGTAAAGGTTCGAGACAAGGAATATGATTGTTTGTCTGTGTCCATGTCTCTCTCCATCTGTCCCTAACTGCATTTGTCTCTCTATCCGAATTATCAGGTAAAAAGTATGGAATGTTGATAGACAAGATATACATTTTTTTTTTTTTTTTTTTTTTTTTAAGGTGTGTATGTTTTATTTGACGAAATTACCATTTTCAAGAGTTTTCCAGACGACAAGATGATTTTCAAGGGTATTCAAGCGCTTGAATACATTACTTTATTTCCCAGGTGTGTACGAGCACTGTCTATTAGTGTCATGGAGGTTACGCAAATGGGAAATATAGCACCTAAAGCAGGATTAGAACCGACACTCTACACCATTAGGGGCTAATGTCCTAACCATTAGTCTACCTAGTCTTCCTGATGCAATCACCCTATCTACGCTTACCTGTCTATGTGGCTCCTTGCCTGAGTACAGTTCAGACTATTACATTCCTCTCCCTGGGAATTGTAAGTCTTCTAAATGGCTTACAACTGTAAGTTGTTTAATGCTTACAATTGCATACATATATGGATCATTCTTTAAAATTGGGCACCACATATTTGGTTTCCACATTACGATGCTGACAATTTGTTCTTTCTTTTATTGATTGCAAGTCAAATAATTATTGTATCCTCCGTGTGTATTAAGCATGTTAGCAATAGTACATTTATTGAAGCTATCCCAAGAAAGAAAAGAAAAGTTTACTTATATGATATTGTGCTGATGTGAAAAAGTGAAAATTTACACATTTACACTATGCATGTAGCCAAACATTTTTCAGCTTATTTTTCAACTTTTTTTCTTGTACGTAATAACCTTGTCAATAAAATCTTGTTTTACTATGTTGTATATGTTAAAATGAGGTTCTGGATGTGTCTTTCATTTTCCTGTTATGCGAGTGATATTAATGTATTGCTCAATTTGACAAGATCTAATTCAAAAAGTGAAATTCATTTTGTTCAACTCTGACACATGCACAACATGCAAACCTTCATAGGACATTGGATTAGGCTATTATTTGGAAGGTTTCTTGCTATTATTTGGAAGGTTTTCACTTTTGGTTTCTATGTCACACTTTAGTGCCCAGTTTTAGAGATTGACCCATATATATATATAGGTAATGCACTTAGATATATACATACACAGTGTAGGCTCAACAACCACACAGCGTGCAGCTTATATAGGGTCCTGGTCACAGTAAGCAGTTGTGAGGGTGAAAAAATAAGAAATATTGTGCCTAAATCCACATTCGAACCCATACTCCCTGCCATTCTGGGACTAGCATGCTAACCATTACGCCATCTAGGCTCCCTGATGCTATCATTCTATATACGCCTATCTGTGTATGTGGGTTCGTGCCTGAGAGGTCAGAGCAGACTATTACACTCGCCCCCCCCCCCCCCAGGAATCATGACTTTTAATGGTTTATGACCATAAGTCGGTTAATGCTTACAATTATCATTTACATACAGGCAGTGCATAAACCTACACAGGGTAGGTTCATCAACTATACAGTGTGTACCTTGTACAGGATACTGGTCATGGAACCAGTGCTGTTTGTGTGTGTGTCGGGGGGGGGGGGGGGTGATGCAAATGAGAAAATATTACGCCTAGAGTAAGATTCGAACTGACACTCCCTGACATTCTGGGACTATCACGCTAACCATTACACTACCTAGGCCCCGTGTGATGCAATCACCCTATCCATGCCTACCTGTCTATGCGGCTCCTTGCCTGAGAGGTCATCGCAGACTACTACCTATGGGCTAACAGAGCAGCTACCCTACCACCGACACCCGCTTTAATAGCAACTGAGATTTGAGCACCGTCTGTGAGTTAGTAAGCACAGCTTCCAACAGTAGCTTGCTATTTATTAGTATTACATTACTTAACAGTTGTGCACAACGTAGAAAAAATAAGGGGGTTCAAAGAGGGAGGAATAACAAAAAACAAACCTGAAGTCCTGACGGTCCTGGGACATCAATGTTGGCACGAGCTGCCTGGGACTATGCAAACATGGTTTAAGAATGTAATATCTTTACGCAGTTTAATTGGTATTCAAATTGGTTGTTGCAGTTTTATTTGTATTCAATTTGACAGGTGGGGTTTTATTGGTATTCAATTTGATTGATGCAGTTATATTGGTATTCAATTTGGC
Organism: Branchipolynoe longqiensis; assembly: GCA_030323885.1. Taxonomy (NCBI): domain Eukaryota; kingdom Metazoa; phylum Annelida; class Polychaeta; order Phyllodocida; family Polynoidae; genus Branchipolynoe; species Branchipolynoe longqiensis. The sequence continues at coordinate 78,491,744 of CM059195.1, forward strand.
TGGTGCGGTTTTATTTGTATTCAATTTGATTGTCATAGTTTTTTGTATTCAATTTGAGTGGCACAGTTTTATTCGTATTTAATTTGATTGGTGCAGTTTTAGTAGTATTCCATTTGATTGGTACAGTTTTAGTAGTATTTGTTTGATTGTTAGTTTTATTTGTATTCAATTTGATTGGCACAGTTATATTCATATTCAATTTGATTGGTAATGGCCATGTATCTCAGATAGACACACACCTGATGCCCTTATTATATTTTGTATAACACCATACTACCATTTTTTGTATATTTTTGCTGCTGATTAGTCAGTAATGATCTGAATTTTATTAACTATCATTCTGTAGGCTATCAGGTTATCAGGAAAACGAATAAAATTATCCCTCCCTCACTGAAGAGTTATGCACTTAATGATGGACCCCCCCCCCCCCTCCCCGTCTGCTACACCCAAAGAGCTCTGCTTTTCAGAACTGACTGAACACAATTTTATGGTGATAACTAATATGGTATGGTGATAACGTGATACGGGCCAGAGAGATGAGAGAATTAAACAATTAAAAAAAAGAAATTAACCAAGAATAGAAGTGGTAGAATGAACCAACAATGGAGGTGGTAGAATTAACCAAGAATAAAGGTGGTAGAATTAACCAACAATAGAGATGGTAGACTTAACATCAATAGAGGTGGTAGAATTAACCAAGAATAAAGGTGGTAGAATTAATCAACAATCAAGGTGGGAGAATTAACCAACAATAAAGGTGGTAGAATTAATCAACAATAGAGGTGGTAGAATAAACCAACAATATAGGTGGTAGAATGAATTAACAATAGAGGTGGTAGAATTAACCAACAATATAGGTGGTAGAATTAAGTAAGATAAAGGTGGTAGATTTAAACAACAATAGAGGTTTAAGAATTAACCAACAATAAAGGTGGTAGAATTAACCAACAATAGAAATATGAGAATTACCAAACAATAGAGATGAAAGAATTAACCATGATAGATATGTGAGAATTAAACAATAGAGATGTGAAAATTAAATAACAATAGAGAGGCGAGAATTAAACAATAGAAATGTGAGAATTCATCAAAAATAGAGATGCAAGAATTAACCGCAAGCAGACATGAGCAAAGAAGTAAAACAAATTAGTCGATTGTGGGGCCGAGTAGGGGGGGGGGGGGAAGGGTGTAGGGAGGGGGGGCCACCCCCCCCCCCTCCCATGGAGAAATTTGTTTACAAGTACGACCCAATTGGTGCAATTTGGTAGCCACTTAGGAGGGATAAATTTCACTCTTCACCTGTGACATAAGGTAAAAGTAGGCATATAGACCAGTACTCTAAGAATACAGAAGTGTTATTCTTGTAATCTTGCATAAATGATAAGTCAATAATATAAATAATACACCTATACCATAGTTAATAGTTTGTTATTTAATTTATTGTCTTATACTCCTTCAGCTGGCAGTCCTTGTAATATGGTAATACTTGTATAATTGTTATAATAAATGTAAAGGAATATGATAAAAGTAATGTAAATTTCATTTTAACAACAATATATAGTCTTATGCTCCCTCAATATAGAGTATTATGCTCCCTCAATATATAGTCTTATACTTCCTATATATAGTCTTATACTCCCTCCATCAGTTCTTAATACTTGCATAACTGCTATAATAAAGCATAAAATGTCAAGGAATACGATAATAAAACTAATCTGAAGTTCATTTTAATAACAATGTTGGTTCATTTTTTCTGCTTGTTCTTTTCCTTTTATTTAATTGGCGGAAATCAGCCAATTGGCGGGAAATGCTCATGCCTGCGCAAGCTATATGGGTTCTTCTTTGCTGCTGGTCCTAATTGGTTGGTCCTCACATTGTAACTGTTTTTGTCTAAATTAGTTCTCCTTTTCATACCAAATGAAGAAAATTCCCTTTATTATACCCCAAAGAAGCAATGACAGCAATCCAGTGAGAAAAAAATGTTTGGTTTATTTTTTATTGCAAAAATAGATTCATTTGTCACGCAAATATGACAGCTAAAAATGGGAATGGTGAAACAGTACTACTTGTGTTGGAAACTACTTCATTGTAGACCAAAATATTCAAACATAGCTAGTTTATTTGCAAAGTTGTAACATGCAAAAATGTCAGAAAACTAATTTTAGGACTATTGAGTGTCTGTGTGTAAAACAACGATGCTCGAAAGTGAGCATAACGCGTGTTACATGAGGTGTCACGTCATGAAACACGCGTTCACCTTCAATTTTCACAATATCCAACCATGCAAGCCAGGAAAAACCCTGCTGCTTTAAATAGGATAGCATCATAGATGCCTAGTTCTGAACACAAAAGTTATAATATTATTTCCTAAAATGCATTAAAAGTGAAATAAAAACTTTGTGTCACGGGTGAAACACGCGTAACGGCGAAAATTTATTTTGCGATACAAAATCCAACAATGGATCAAATCTCTTCTCGCCATGATTTTCAAATATATCGTGGGCATCTACACACCTACTGATGATGTGGTGTCAAGTCATAAACAGGATGTTGCGCTATGATGCTATTAGTGTGGCGTGTCACACTTCGATGAAGATGAAACACGCGTAACGGCGAAAATTATTTCGCGATACAAAATCCAATAATGGATCAAATCTCTTCTCACCATGATTTTCAAATATACCGTGGGCATCTACACACCTACTGATGATGTGGTGTCAAGTTATAAACAGGATGTTGCGCTATGACGCTATCACGCGTTCACCTGTTGTCATCTTCATCCTCTAAGTCATCGCAATATCTTTTTCTACATAAGAAAACTTATAACACTCAAAAGAAATATTTGCATACATGTAATGTGTACAAATAATGCCCTGAACAAATACATTTTTTGCATGCTATTAGCAGTGTCTAACCTAAGTCATTATTGAGTGTCACATGAAACATGCGTTACATGTTACATGTGTTACAATTCCAAGAACATCAGAAGTTAGGGAAGTGTTCCAAGATTACTTTGAAATATGTCCACAGCATCAACAACTAATAAGCATAAATATTTTCACCATCTGTGGTGCTTGTTTCATCATGAAGGAACAACTTTTCCTTTCCATGTAACGCATGTTTCAGTGTCACAATTTTATATCTTCTCTGTTCTACTCTGAAGTGGACGAACACTCATAAAATTGCACTTAGTTACTCCTAGTGACTGCTGTTCAAAACCTAACTAGGAAATAATAAGGGTCTTGTTCTAAATATTACATAATGAAGGTTTTTGTGACGGCCGAAACACGCGTAACATTCTCCACTTGGTCATGTTCGAAGCCACCCTGACTTGTAGTCTGGGTTCAAATTGTTTTTGTTTTAAATTGTGTCTTAAAATTGGATGTATATGGAACACAACAAACCTAATTGGGATAGGCTGTAACATATTTCAGTTTTGACCTCCGATTCCCCCTTTTTAGGACCAAAACTGAAGAAGAACCCATTATAAGCAAAACTTGTAACACTCAAAAGACATACTTGCATACATGTAATGTGTAGAAATAATACCCTTAACAAAAACTTTTTGTGTGGGCATACTGTTAGCAATTTCTGAGCCAAGTTATTATTGAGTGTCACATGAAACATGCGTTACATGTCACATGAAACATGCGTTACAACTCCAATAACATCAGAAGTTATGGAAGTATTACAAAATTACTTTGAAATATGTCCACAGCGTCAAAAACTAATAAGCATAATACCTTTTCATGCTCTGTGGTGTTTGTTTGATCTTGAAGAAAAAACTTTTCCTTTCCATGTCACACATGTTTCAGTGTCACAATTTTATAAGTCCTCTGTTCTACTCTCAAGTGGACGGACCCTCATAAAATTGCACTTACTTACTCCTAGTGAGTGCAGTTCAAAACCGTACTAGGAAAAAATAAGGGTTTAGTTCTAAATCTGACACTAGGCGGCTTTTTGTGTCACACCGAAACACGCGTAACGTTCTCCACTTAGTCAAGTTCAAAGCCACCCTGACGTGCAATCGGGGTCCAAACTGCTTTTCTTTTAATTGTGCCTTAAAATAGGATATATGTGGAACACAACAAGCCTAACTAGGATAAGCTGTGACGTGTTTAAGTTTTTACCCCCGATTCCCCCTATTTAGGACCAGCAGCAAAGAAGAACCCATAGATAGATGTGAGAATTTACCAATAGAGATGCGAGAATTAAACAATAGAAATGAACCTAGTATATCATACATAAGGAATGAGTCATTAAGCTGTGCTTTCGAAAAGTTGTGATATAGGAGTCGAAACTGTTAAAGTAGAAGTTACAGATGTGGTTTCTTTGAAACCACAGCACACAGAGCACTACCGAGTCCAATCTATGTTGTGGAAAGAGTACAGGTCGCATGTGAGCATGCAGATGATGCTGGTGGTTTGTGTCCGCTCATTCTGAAAGCACTGTTAAGGCTCAAGAGAATTGATCTGGAGAATAGAGATGATGTGCAATGGTTGAGATGAGATGGAATGTATTATTTCAAGGGTTGGGCTTCTAGGTAACTAGAAATGTCACTTCCTGAAAAAGCCTCTCTTCATGCCTCCCAGCCTTATTCTAGGGATCAGATAGATGCATGGGATGCAATTAAAAACAGCATCCGTACACATGCGAAGATATGGAATTCAAGGCTATTTCAAGGCTGTTTTTGATAGGAATTCAAGACCATTTCCATTTGGATTTCCGGAAAACATAACGGTGGTGAATGGTGATTTCAGACTAATTTAGATCAGTGCGGACTGTTTAATGGAATTCAAGGCTTTTCAAGACTAATTACCCAAAATAGGTGAAATTCAAGGCCTTTCAGGGCCTTGAAATGGGGAAAATGACTTTTCCAGACCCCATACGGACCCTGGATTCAAAATCAAATCTTTTTAAAGACGGTATTGAATAGTAACCTTGAAAGAGGTCCTTCTTAAGAAAACCCTTTCCCATATTCTCATTGTATTGACAATATGTGCCATGCACTATGAGGGACGGTTGAGCTATTTAATACTCTAATTGGAAATTAAATGTGGTTAACGGTAAATGTCCTGTATTACTGACAATATGTGCCATGCACCATGAGGGTTGGGTGAGCTGTTTAATACTCTAATTGGAAATTAATTGTGGTTGAAGGTAAATGTCCTTAACTATGGCGCGCAACTTTGAAGCAATTAATTAATAAATTCGGCTGTTTTTCACTCATATCAATATTGATTTTAAGGGGAGAAAACAGTATGTGAATATGCATGATAGAATAAAAGAAAGAGACAAGGAAAAAAAAAGAAATTGATAGTCTGGAAGAAAGAAAGAAAAGAAAAAGAAAGGGAAAGAAAGGGAAAGAAAGTGTTGAAAGAAAGCCAGAAAGAAAGAAAGAAAGAAAGCCAGAAAGAAAGAAAGAAAGAAAGAAAGCCAGAAAGAAAGAAAGAAAGAAAGAAAGAAAGAAAGAAAGAAAGAAAGAAAGAAAGAAAAAAAAGAGTCTCACCTCTAGCAATGCTGTGTGCTCCTGACTGGCCCGCTGCTCCCTGAAGTACTGTGAGGAGTTGGAGAACTGCAGGACGAGCTCTACAAAGTCATTCTTCTCTGAGCACAGCAGCGTGTTGATGCCCTTGCGGCTGAGGAAGGCCTTGAGGTCCTTCACGTCGAGCTTCTGGAGGTCGTGTCGCGTGAAGTTTCCCTTCAAAAGGAGGTGGCACTTTGAGCAGCAGCGCTGGGTGGCCGGAAGGTGTGCATCCTTCACCAGACATGCCGAGCAGTGCGGCCGGCGGCACTCTGGGCAAGTCTTCTGCAAAGTCCGCCATAAGCACAGATAGATATATATGGGTCGTTCTCCGAAACAGGGTACCAATGCACGACATGGTTGGTTGTTGGAGTTTACGTCCAGGCAACATCTAAGGTCATATTAGGATGGGTACCGATTTGTGACAGTGCATACTCATGGTTACTTTATAGTGCTGCCCCACTGGTAAATCAGACAGCTGGCACCATGACCCGATATCTCACTCAATCACATTATCCCCACACCAAGCTAACCAACCCTTGCCGTATCCTATTATTTTTAATGCCGAGCGCCAGGCTAAGAAGCGACAAGTATCAATTCTATAAGTCATTTGTTTGACTCAACCGGAAACCGAACACTCGCACAGGAGGCACGCACTCTACAGATTCGGGCCCCATATCTGGTGCGTTATGCGGAGACCGACATTGAAAACAATCCGAATAAATGCAGGAAACATTCCGAATAATAGCAAAATCGATGTTCATATGTACATGTTGTATATATATTATGTCAGAGTTGTGAAAAAGCTATTTCACTTTTGTTAAATTTTGATCTTATATAACAATTCACCAAAATGTTAAAATCACTCCTGTAACATTGAAATCAAATACACATCCAGAACATCATTTTTAACACACACAACAAATTCAAACAAAATTTTATTGATTTTACTGACGATGTCTTACAAGAAAAAAGTGGGGGAAACAGTTTGGGTAAATGCATATATTGTCGAATATTTTCACTTTAGCACAAAACCATGAAACATTTTGTGATAAATTAAATACATGTAGTATTGCTAGCATACTTAACACACTGAGGCAAGAATAACTATTTGACATCCTGCAAAAAAAAAAAAGCAAAAAAAGAGAAGAGAATTGATTGTCACCAACGTAACATGGAAACCAAATATTGTGGCACATAGTTTCAGAGATCGACCTATATAATTATTCTGGCAGTCCTACACTCCACGACTTTTCAGTGGACAGGGTAGATACAATATTCACCTCCAGTAGGGGTGAATGTAGATAAAAGATTCACCCGGTACTTGTAGTACACGGGTGAATGACAACATAGTCTAAAAACAGGCGAAAATAGCTTTAGTATGGAACATGACCTAGAAACTGTGGCTCCAGTATCAAATGCCTACCCATATAGACACAGAGTTGGTGAAATGGGAGAGAATGCAAAAAGACAAGATGGCGGCCGCAGAACGCCGTTGATTTCACTTTTAAATTGCATTAAACTAGATATTATAGTATATTTTTCAACTCAAAGGTAGCGGCCTATCAATAAGACATATGTAAAGAATAAATGTTGCTTCTTAGATTGTGAAATTAGGCTCTCAATTCATTGACCCGTATTTTCGACAGCTTTTACATAGGGTTGGTTTGCACCGCTACTGCAGCAGTACGGGGTGAATCTTGTATCTAGGGTGAATGTCGGCCACATTTAAATCCAAGCAAAAGCTGTTTTAGTAAAGGGTCCACAATAACCAAGATGTGGAGATCATGCTTCCAACAATTAGTATTCATTTATATTGGCATAGAGTTGATGAACTAGGAGAGAATACCATGCAAAGATGGAGGCTACTGGATTTTTGCCATTCAACTTTTTTAGAGCCTAGTAATCTACCTGATTTGATTAATTCTACACATCAAATGTTAGCAGGACATAACAGATAAGTATTTAAACAATATATTTAGCTTCTAGTTCTAGAGTGGCTGGTCGAATTGACCACCTCAATCCCCAGTCACACTATGCCTTGCGACCACTTTGGAACAAAAAAAGCCTAGTCACTGACAACCTCCTTGTGACCAAAGCAACCTATGAAAATTGTCGCCAACCTCCAGGCAACCATTTTGGTCGCAATGTTTTTGATGCAGCAACTGCAACCTGCTTGTGACCAAGATGGTTCCATGGAGGTCAGGGACCACCAAGGATGACTGTGCGACCAACCCTTTTTTGTAGTTGCAAACATAGGTCACAATGAGGTCAGCAACCACTGGGCGACCAACCCTCTTTTGTAGTCGCAAGCAGTAGTATGACTGGGGTATCACCAAACAGGTCTGGCAAACAAGATTTAATTCACACCCGCTAATATTAAGAAATGAGTACCTTGCGCTTAAAAAGGTTGAAGTTGACATGACAGGCTTCACACGCCATGCTGGTCATACTTTCACCGGCTGGCTGTTCAGTCTTGCTGTGGTTTGATGGGTTCCGGTGGGTGCAATACTGACCCCGTCCACAAGGCGAGCAATCACTGCCACTGCCCTCTGGTTGCTGCCCTCGGACAGCCCCAGCACCCATAAGTCTGTCACCAGAGGGCGCGAGCACACTAACCCCCAGAGTCACCACCAGGGGGCTCCAGGCTCCCGCTCACAGTAGCCACTAGGTGTTAGCAACTGCCGGATCCCATGACTGCGAGCATCATGTAATGAAAACACCGGTGCAGATGTGGGGGAGCAGGCTGGGTGTAGCCTGTGTTTGCTTGCTTGTTGTCTGTGGGGTGTTGGGAGAAGGCACTGACTGGGTTGCAGGCACTGACTGGGTTGCAGGCACTGACTGGGTTGCAGTGAATGGAGGATGGGTGCAGTGGTGGCAAATCGTTACTGGGACGATGACCACATCTGGCCCCAGTTGTGTATGTTGCAGGAGATATATATGCACATCCGCGTCCTGGAATGTGAACCAATAGACACATCAAGTTCCAATGTAAGTGAAAACACCGGTGCAGATGTGGGGAGGCAGGCTATGTGTGGCCTGTGCTGCTTGCTTGCTTGCTGTCTGTGGGGTGTTGGGAGAAGGCACTGACTGACTGGGTTGCAGTGAATGAAGGATGGGTGTAGTGATGGAAAATCGTTACTGGGACGATGACCGGATCTGACACCGGTTGCGTATGTTGACGGAGATGTATGTGCACGTCCGCGTCCTGGAATGTGAACATAGACACATGAAGTTCTAATGTAAAAGATTGTTTGTTTGTTTGTTATTTTACATCCTAACACCATGAATGGTATATCGGGTTATGGTGCCAGTGGCCTAATTTCCCAGGGGGCAGCACTATAACGTTGCCATGAGTGCACACAGTCGCAAGTCGGTACTCGTGCCGATATGACTTTAGATGTTGCCACGACGTAAAACTCCCACAACCAACCAAATCTAAGGTCATATCAGGGCGGGTACCGACTTGTGACAGTGTGCATTCATGGTGACTTTATAGTGCTGCCCCACTGAGAGACCAGGACACCAACATCATGACCCGATATCTCACAGTCACATTATCCTGATACAGTATAACGCCGTTAAACCAAACTTGAAGGGACTTAGAATTTTGTTTGGATTAACGGATCATTGGTTTAACTGAGCTTTGGCTTCGACTTTGACTTTGAGTAAGCATGTATTGCACATGTAATATACAATGTATATGGACACTTTGATTATTGTTTTTTTATATGTATATACAGTATAACCTCGTTAAACCAAGCTCAGTTAAACCAAACGATCGGTTAATCCAAACTTTTTTCAGCGGCCCGGTATAATACTACCATTTATCATATAAAAAAGTTGGTGGTCTTTCAGATGACCTTATAACCACATGAAAGTTTGGTTTAACTGTACCAGAAGTGGCCTGGGGTCCAACAATTTTGTTTGGATTAATCGACTTTGGTTTAACCAACTTTTTTATATGATAAATGGTAGTACTTTGCCGGGCCACCGAAAAATGTTTGGATTGACCGATCGTTTGGTTTAACCAACCTTGGTTTAACGCGGTTATACGGTACTGAGCAAATCAGTCCTTGTCTTAGCCTATTAATGTCAAACACCAGGCTAGGTAGTGACAAGTATCAAATTTGTACGTCATTGGTTTGATTCGGTTGGCATTCGAACCCACATAGGAAGCAATCCACCACTTTTACTGACTCGGAACCACATCTGGTGCGATGTTTGCTTGGTAATGGAGATTATTTTTCTGGTTGGTTGTTGGAGTTTTACGTCCGTACTTTTCCGAATAATTCTTAATTTTGATGTGTGCAGAAATATATCGGATAATAAACATGAGGCTTAGGGCCTACTTTATTTATGATTTGAGCGATAATTGCCTTTGAAATCACTCACTTTGTTTAGATAAATAAGCTTTGCATAGACTACAGATGGTTTGTTGGTTGTTGGAGTTTTATGCCCTTGCAATATCTAAGGACGGGTACCGACTTGTGACAGTGCGCACTCATGGCGACTTCATTCATGGCGACTTCATAATGCAACCCCACTAGGAGACCAGACTGCCAGCACCATGACCTGATATCCCACTCAGTGACATTATCCTGACACTGAGCCAACCAGTCCTTGCCCTACCCTAATAATACAGAGCGCCTGGCTAGGAACCGACAAGTATAAATTTTTAAGTCATTGGTTTGACTCGACCAGGGTTTATACCCGTGGGTTCGAATCCCACGATCTACCAAAACGGGAGACGGACGCTTAACTCATTCGGCCATCGCATCTGGTCGACTACAGAGGGAGCAGGAAACGAAAGGTGTAGAGAAAAAGAGAAAGATGCTCAGGAAATGAAAGGTGTAGAGAGAAATAGAAAGATCAATGCTCATGACTGGCTTAGAAAAATGGTTATTTGTGGACGGGAAAACTTCATGCTTTATTTAACTTCTGGACATCATGATGAACACAAGTCACATTGGCAATTCACACAACTATATAACTGTCCTAATTAAAAAATATATATATTTGTCAATCTAATTCAAGGGACATTTAAGGATTCACACATGATAAGCCTCATTTAAACTGCAAAATATCGTAATCATTTTGTGAACAACAAAAGTAATTAATCACCACTCAAGTCTCAAGTAGGGTCTAAAGCCGTGTTTACACGGGTGAGTTAAAACGGCTCAAATAATGTGCCTTGCCTAGTTCGCCTCACATTCGTCGTGTAAACGCGCCACTGATGCGGATTAGGGCTGATTCGATTCATATGATGCACTTTATGTAAACCGCCTCGCAAGGTAGTTTATATATATAAAGCGAACTAGCTTAAGCACCGCACACGCATGCGCAGTCGAGACCTTACTTTGTTGACTTTCTGGTCGATCAAAAGCGCATATTATATCATTTGGTCTATGAACCTGCTAGAGGTGCACATATATTTTGTTCATGGTTTATTTTAAGGTTTTCACTGCCCAGTAGAAGTGTTGACCGTTCCAAACCAATACGATTCAGTCCATACATATCTAGGTCGAACCCACACTCTCTCGTGGCGACGTCGACTAACCGAAACTGGTGCTGGTTAGTCTGGACTTGCTCATGCGCAGATATCGATTTCCGCCTTAAACCGCTCCATGTGTAAACACGCCACTACTTCGCTTCATATAAATCACTTTGTCTAATTCGCTTTACAATTGCTTGTGTAAACACGGCTTAAGCCTACTCCAGAAAGCATATTTATTCAAGCTAATGGATAACTCAATACTGTTCAGTTAGTTGGAGATCAAGCCAGGAGGATTAAGATAAAGACTATAAATAGAATAATATGGATAGACCTATATCATTTTGACAATATATCCAGCTTCATACTTCCCCTTGATTTAACAACTGCAAATGGGACTCGAATGACATGGGCAGTGAGTATCAGTAAGTGTGTGTGTGTGTGTGTGTGTGTGTGTGTTTTGTGTGCGTGCGTGTGTAGGGAAGTAGGGGGGGACACACCAATAGAGGGGGTGTAATGACGTCACGAGACAACTTCCGGTGGCCATATTGGATTACATATGAAAGGCTTGGAAGTGCTTACATTGTGTTTTTTTTTACCAATTTCTTGGTTTATTTGTCACTGTTTTGAGCAGTTTGGCCTTAAAAGTTGGCGGAAATAGGTTTTTTGATGGAGGGGAAATATCTTTTTAATCATGTAGCCTCACATCGTTGCTAAAGCACAGTATGTTGACACTTTGGATGCTCTGTTGAAGAATTAGATAGGTTCAGGCAGTACCCGCTAGGTGGTACCACACACTTCGGCAGCCCTGACTATAAGCAGGCCCGTGGTGGCTGTAGTGTTCTTGGTATAAGACAGGTGGCGCCATAGGTGGTATTAAGTGTAATCCAAGATGGCGAACTGCTAAGTGATGACGTCACGTGCACTCCCTCTATACATACCTGACACCGTCTGTCACTATCAGTATCATAGATATGTGGCTATATCCTACTACTAGTACTAGTACTAGTACTGTCAATCAAAGTATCATCTGATTTGTATCATAATTATTGATAATCATCATATCATGTCTCCGTGACAAAGTCCAAACCGGTCGCTAGTGAGCTTGTAGACTCCGATAACTGGTAGGTTCCATACATCGACACTTTCGCCGATGGTCTATTTCTGTTTTTGCTTGGAAGTAGTGACAAAGGTGACCATTTGATGCTTACCTGCTAGGCGCTGCTTAGAACTCCACCCGTTAGTGTTAACTGAATGGAACGGCCTTCAGCTGGAATCACTTCCGGTGATTTGCATGATTAGAAATAGTTCGCTTTAACTGCACTGATCATGGTCCGACTTTGGATTTAGTACAGTACAGTCTAGTTTCACCTTCTCAGCAATTACATAACTACACCAGGGGGAGATTGTATTCCTTGGTTGGCTGCATATGTTTATAAGCATGTCAGAAGTGGGGTAGTCCGCGGTGCGGACTTCTGCTTGAGCAGCAAAACTGAGCAATCCGGAAGTCACAAGACTAGACGTGAATTTCACCGAAGGCTACTTGGCTCAACTCTATCTGCGAATACTGTTTGTGTTGCATAAAACGATTGACGTAACGTATCGTTTCAGCCCACCACCACACATAGGTAAGAGAAACAAATGAAGGTGGTCATATTGTATATTATTTCTAAATTTACGTATACGGCTAGAGTATTTATGTTGTTCATCTATTATCGCCCACTACTGGTCCGAGTTCGCTGAGACTCTTGACTTGAGTAAGTTGAGAATGAGTGAACTTTACAAAGTAATAATATGAATAAGCAACGCTTAGGACCGACCCCCCGATATAACTACAGCAAAGTATTTTATTATTGCGCGTGTATTTTCTTACTCCACTGGAAGAAACTATTAATATTTCATTTGTGCATCCATGTTTATGCCAAATTGTTCTTTATTTCTTTTAATTTTGAATAAGATCAAAGTTTTGAACTGCGCATATCGGCAAATTCTATGGCAGCGGGCATTTGTTTTGATATATTATTAACCAATAGCTGTCGGCCACCCTGATTACTGCGGACCGAAGTTCGACGAGCGGTTTCCGTTTGCTGGATTTGGATTCTTGGTATGAGTTTACAAATGGCAGCGCCCATACAGTGCTATTTCCGTTTCCGTTTGCTGGATTTTGGCGAAGTCATGTTCAGTAAGAGTATTGTTTATGTATATATATATATTTTACCTCGGTAAACAGCCTCAGGCTAGGGAGAGGTAAGCACGTCCAGTACCAGCAATTAGCATATACAACTCATGACTGGATAACGTGTCGTTGGGTTGCTCCGGCAAAATTAGTCTACATACAAGCAAATACGCAGTAAGTATAATAAAAACTGTGGTTAGCTTAATTATGATGCATTAGAGCATCATTATGGAAAGTTTAGACTTTCGTTGGTCCAATTTGGACGAGTTATTTGGTTATAAACAACCAAGGATAGAACACTCGAGTGGGTTTCTCGAAGGAACCAAACCGGTCATTAGCGGTTATGTCAACACCCGGGTCACCGTGTGACTATGGGTAGAGATGTGGGTTTCGCCCTATCTCATGTGGAAATTCTCTCGTACTCTAATAGAGAGTAATGTTGGAGATGCTCCTGGGTTTCTTTTATAGACTCCCCTAGACAAAACTTTTTCAGGCGTTTCTCCGAGTTTCGTAGCATTTTCTCCAACTTGTTGACGTAGTAGTCACAGGTGGGAGAAGTGTGCGGAACAGAGGGATGGCGGGCCGATACACTGGTCCCGACCCCGCGTAAGGTTTGGGCTTGACCCACAACCCACGCACAAATTTAGCTTATTACGCCTGTGTTATAACGGTATAAACACGTTCTTTAACACCAATAGATGTCCAAATGAGTTTGAAACAACCATATTGTGACATATATATATACCGGGACTGACCAACAATTTTTGTTTCAGCTCCCGATGGCCACGAAGCGGAGTAAGCGCGGTGCAGCAGCAGCCGAGGGGCGTGTTCCGAGTGGAGTGGACGAGGAGTACGACTCCTCACCTGTGTTGTCGGCAGGGCCGTCGACACAGCCCCGGGCGCATATCCTCTCCGACCCGGACGAGGACGCAGTGCCTGATGTGCCTGCGCCTCCAGATTGGGAGGCTCGCTTTGCAAGATTGGAAAGCCACATCTTGACTGCCAAATCGCCTGTGTCTCGGAAGCGGCGTAGGCCGAGTGTCCAAGAGGATTCGTTTGAGGATTTCTTGGACACAGACTCGGCGGTGGAGCTTAAGGCTCCTCCTCCTCCTTCTCCTAAACGGAGGAAGAAGAAGAAACAGGTGATTTCTTCGGGTGATGAATTCACCAAGGAGCGGGCAGAGACTGGTTTTCGCAAAAAGCGGAAGACTAAGTCCAAAAAGAAGAAGAGGAAGAGGAAATATTCTTCTTCTGAGTCGTCCACTGAGTCTACTTCTACGGAATCAGACTCAGACACCATATATGAAGGGGTCTATGCGGACATTGGCACTAAAGTGGCTAAGAAGGTGGAGAAGCCAAAGGCTAAGCGGGTTAAAACCACTACGCTTATGCGCGAGACCGTGAATGGTCATTTTCGCACGTTCAAACCGGCGGAGGTTATCTCCAAGTTAGGAGATGAGTTAACAGGCATAAAGGGTGTTCCCAACTCCATCATTAAAGAAATGGATCGGGATGTCAATATGACGGCTGACCGTAAGAAGTTTGAGGATGTGTTGCACACAGTGCATAAGGCAGTGTTGGCTACCCTAACAGCTATTGTTCCTGTGGCTAATAGGATGCAGAGTGAAAATAAGTTCTCGTCTTTGGCTAAGACAATGGACAAAGGCATTGCAGTCGTTTCGAAGATATGAAAATGTCTTCAAGTCAGTTTGCACAGATGCTGGCAAAGAAGTGGCTCGCTCTAAGAAGGTTACCGATAATGAGGGGAAGGAGTTTACGCTTTATCTTGCTCCAGAGCCGATTAAAGGGAAACCTTTAGATAACACCAAGATGTTTGGCGGTCAACTACAATACCTCTATAAAGAGGTAGAGACTGCAGCCAAGAGTGGCAAAAACATGGATGGCAAGAAGAAACAGGAAGCTCCTCGTTTCAAAAAGTCACGAGGGGATTTTCGTCCACGACGGTTCACCAGAGGAACCAGACCGAGTTCAAACTTCGGTCAAGGGTTTCGGGGCCGGGGCGCTCGCCCAGGCTGGACCGACAACACCGCACGGCCAATAGGCCGAGGGTTCAACTCGTCGAGACCTTTCCCCAGGGGCGGGTCCAAGTAGAGGTCCAAACACAAACTTTACAAGTCCCTGCAGCCTCTAAAAACACACAAACTGTAAGCAACTTTGTGGCTGGTAATATTAGTAATCATATTTCTGAGTGGCACAAAATTACTAGTGACCAAGAAATTATAGAAATAGTTAGGGGTGTTCACATTCCCTTTACACAAATTCCTGTACAAAGTATAATACCTTTTCCATATAACATTCAACCAGTTGAACGAGACGCACTAACTAAACAGGTACATAAATTCTTTGAGAAAGGAATTATACAAAAAGTGACACACTGTTCAGGACAGTTTATTTCAAACATTTTCTCGAGACCGAAGCCTAATGGTGATGTTCGAATGATCCTGGATTTAACAATCCTTAATAAAAGGGTGGAATATCGACATTTTAAAATGTTCTCTCTAGATACGGCACGAGATCTGATTACACCAGATGCGTGGATGGCTAGTGTTGATTTACAGGATGCATATTATACGCTTCCCATAATGGAACAATACCGAAAATTTCTTCGATTTATTTGGGATAACCAACTCTATGAGTTTACCTGCATGCCGAATGGCTTAGCTTGTGCGCCACGTTTATTTACTAAATTGCTTAAACCTGTTTTCTCGGTAATGGCGAGGAAGGGTCACATAATGTTTCCATACATAGATGATTCTTTTATTATAGCATCAACACAAATTGGTTGTGTGAATGCAGTTTTGGATTTATGTGCATTACTCACTAAATTGGGGTTTTATGTACATCAACAAAAGTCAGTGTTTAAACCAACAAAACAACTCAAATGTTTAGGGTTTATTCTGGATACACAGTCCCTTACAGTGTCGATAACAGAACAAAAACTAATTAAGTTTATGACTACAGCGACTCAGCTTATTAAGTTATCAAAGCCAAAAATTAGACAGGTTGCTGTTCTTATTGGCATAATGACCTCATATGCACCTGCTGTGTTATATGGGAAGGCCCATATTAAGTCGCTAGAAATAGATAACAATTTAGCGTTAACACGAACTAAAGGCAATTTTGAGCGAAAGATGTTTATTTCGCAAGAAGGGTTACAGGATATTGGATGGTGGATGCAACATATAGCAAGTTCACCAAATCCAATCCGCATGGCGGAACCTAATACAGTAATTACTACTGATGCTTCGTTAGAAGGTTGGGGAGCTCATCGAGATGGGGTCACAACAGGAGGTAGATGGCTTGATGATG
Organism: Branchipolynoe longqiensis; assembly: GCA_030323885.1. Lineage (NCBI taxonomy): Eukaryota > Metazoa > Annelida > Polychaeta > Phyllodocida > Polynoidae > Branchipolynoe > Branchipolynoe longqiensis. The sequence continues at coordinate 78,508,268 of CM059195.1, forward strand.
AAAAATCAGACTATATTAATGCACTAGAATTGCGTGCTGTTTATCTGGGCTTACGTAGTTTAGTAAAGATAAATAAATCACAGGTTAGAATACTAACTGATAATACTACTGCCATGGCATATATTCGTAACATGGGTGGAACCAAATCAAAGTCTTGCAATCAGTTATCTAAACTGATTTGGAACTGGGCACAGGCTCAACAAGTCTGGCTGACTGTAGCGCATATTCCAGGGTCACAAAATACACTTGCAGATTATAAAAGTAGAAATTTCCATGACCATTTAGAGTGGTCTCTCTCTACACATTTGTTTAACTTCGTTTGTGAAAAATGGGGTACACCTGAAGTTGACTTATTTGCATCACGAAATAATAACAAGTTACCCTGTTATGTTTCTTGGCATCCTGAACCGGATGCTTGGAAAGTAGATGCGTTTGCTATTACTTGGGAAAATAATTATTTTTATATTTTCCCACCATTTAGCATTATCAGCCGAGTAGTGAGAAAAATCGGCTTGGAAGGGACACATGCGATACTGGTGGTGCCCGATTGGGACACGCAACCTTGGCTGCCAGCAGTTTCACAACTGGCAAAAGATCGTATACGATTCCCAAGAAAACTCGGGAATCTGACGCACCACGGACCGCTAGTGGTTCACGGCGACGTGTCAACGACGCCCCTATTGGCATTCCTTTTCTAAGGAAGCAGCTACAGCAATTTGGATTGGACAGAATTACTGAGGATAGGATAGTATCGGATGCCTGGAGGCCAGGAACTGTCAAAATGTATACAACCTATTTAAAGAAATGGGGTGTACATTGTTTGTTAATGAAAGTTAAACCAACAAATCCAAAGATTTCACAAGTAGCTCGGTTTCTTCGTTCTCTAGAGGATGAAGGACTTTCCTTTGGATCGATTAATGCGGCGGGGTGTGCGTTATCAATTATATTACCTAGAATTGATGGCGAAACAGTTGGAAAACATTATGTTATTTGTTATTTACTTCGTTCAATTTATCAAAGGAATCCTCCAAAACCAAAGTATAGTCGGTTTTGGGATGTTTCTATAGTATTTAAGTTGTTTCAGGCTTGGTCTCACAACTCGTGGTTAGATATAAAACAGTTAGGTTTTAAGGTCGCGGTCCTGTTATTGTTAGTAACCGGACACAGAGGACAGACGATTGTTGCTTTATCCTTAACTGGATTAGAAATAGACAAGCAACAAGCTACGTTTGATTTAGAAAAATTGCTCAAATCGAACACGTTAGGTGACCCTTTATCAACGGTTCACTTAGACTGTTTTCCGAATGATCGGAAATTATGTGTTGTGTCGGCCATACGGGCTTATATATACAAGACAAAGGATTTACGTGCATCACAACAACTATTAGTGAGCTTTATAAAGCCACATAAGGCGATTTCACGAGACACACTTGCCAGATGGACAATTACGGTGTTGAAATTGGCTGGAGTGGATACGAGTAAATACTCTTCCCACTCAACTAGAGGAGCCATGGTCTCCAAGGCACGGGTGCTTGGTATTTCTGTGAAAAGAATACTAGCGCATGCAGGCTGGAAGACGGCTAAGTCGTTTGCAAAACATTATAATAAACGACTAGAAAAGCCTACCGGCGTTGCAAAGCGTCTTCTCGCCAACTAACAAGAATAGGTGAGAACAAAAATTTAGAATGTTATAATAATAAGAAAGAATGATATTAAGGATAAAAATGAATTATGTAAAGGTCTCCCTAGCCTGAGGCTAGCCTGAGGCTGTTTACCGAGGTAAAATAGTATAGTTATACGAGTCTTACCTTGGTACAGATGATGGATAACTGTTGTTTTACCGAGGTATAAGCCTCGGATAGATGTGGGCTAGGGCCCTCCCGCCACACCCTGCCACATCTATTCCGTTGGTGTACCTTTTCGGTAAAGTAATAGTATCCATTGTTTGAAAGTCATTTTTATCCTCAATAAGTAGGTTAAGATTGCTGGTACCGGACGTGCTTACCTCTCCCTAGCCCACATCTATCCGAGGCTTATACCTCGGTAAAACAACAGTTATCCATCATCTGTACCAAGGTAAGACTCGTATAACTATACTATATATATTTACATGTGTTAGTCTTAAGCCTCCCCGTGGGTGGGTCGGTATGAATAAGCAATGCTTAGGACCGACCCCCCGATATAACTACAGCAAAGTATTTTATTTTTTTACTCCACTCGCAGTGTTCAATTTGAAATTCTAGCAACTCGGGTGACCCGAGTCTCATTCGTGATAATCGAATACGGCCGTTGTTTCCGCGGAATAAACTCCATGTTTATGCCAAATTGTTCTTTATTTCTTTAATTTTGAATAAAATCAAAGATTTGAACTGCGCTTATCAGCAAATTCTATGGCAGGGGGCATTTGTTTTGATATATTATTAAGCAATCGCTGCAGCTGCACTGCAGAGTAGCGCGGAGGAACGGGTACACTGGTCCCAGTGACGTCATCGCACCATATATGGAAGGTCTGTAGCGAGGGACCAGTGTAGTTGTTCCTTGATTCGGCATTCGCTACTCTGCGGCGGCGCATTGTCAAGGCATTAAGCCCATAGTCTATTATTAACCAATCGCTGTCGTCCATACTGCTTGCTCCGTACCGAAGTTCGACGAGTGATTTCCGTTTCCGTTTGCTGGATTTGGATTATTCTTTTATTCAACACTAGTTTACAAATGGCGGCGCCCATACAGTGCTATTTCCGTTTCCGGTTGCTGGATTTTGGTGAAGTCATGTTCAACCTCTATGAGTACTAGTATAGTAGTATTGTTTATGCATATATGTACACGTGTTAGTCATTAGCCTCCCCGTGGGTGGGTCGGTATAAGTACTTTAACTACAACAGTATGGCTGTAATCGATTAACACGACCCGGGCGACTCGGGTCACCCGAGTCGTCAGAATTCAAATAGAACACCGCGAGTGGAGTCGACAAATACACGTGCCGTGTGCAAAACAACCCGACCCCAGTAACCCACCTCTTGGCTGGGGTTTGCAAGGAGCGATGACGTCACATTTGCGCTGGTACCATCCTGCAGGATAACAGCCACCGGTACCAGTCGTAGATATTTTTTTCGGGTAATAACATAGATTAATGAAATGGAAATATCACTAAACTATGCCATCCCATTTTTGTCACCCCGAGCATGGAGAAGCGTATTCGATTATTTCACCCGAGTCAGCAAGATGTGCGCATGTGCCAAAAAGTGGCTCGGGTGACCAGAGTCGATTAATCGATTACGCCCTATAAGACTGGTCCACTGGAAGAAATTCAAGGCGATGGTGCTGCATCGATACTAACCCAGCTATGCTAGACACGGTGGTTTAAAGTTGAATTTTTAGACACTTTGCTTGCATTCATTTCAGAAATTCTTGAATATGAAATACGGCATTCAAAAATTGTCAGATATCATATCTATGCTTTTTATAGGTAGTACTAACAATGACCCAATGTGAACACAATTTTTAAACCATACCAATCTGAAAATGGATTGCATTGTTGGAAAGAGTTTTGAAAACTATACAAGAAAGTCCAACAATCATTTCAATCGGTTGATTAATAAGGGTGCTACTGCTAGAGCTATTTCAATTTCGGTAATGAGGGCTAACTTTCTGCCTTTGTTTTAATGCTTTAGCATTACAAGTATGTGACCAGAAATCTAGATTTTTAGTCAATTTTTGTTCTAACTTGCTTAATAATCGATATATCTCACTGAATCTTTCAGTGTAAGTAGATGACTATCTGCTCTGTCGATTTCACCCATTAAAATAAAAGTGAGTGACTTGGAGGATTTACACCATTAAAATAAAAGTAAATGAATACATTAGTGATTCAGAAAAGTTATAGGAATTTCTCATTGTGTAATGAGTATATCCAAGGGTCCATTTTAACTACTTTCATCCTTACCTTCGTATTGTTAGATTCATATGAATTTCAGTAATACATCAACTTACAAGTAAGTCTAGTATAACCATCATATATCCATGAAAAGTTTTCTTCCTTTGTTTTAATGTTTTAGCATTACAAGTGTGTGACCCAAAACCTATATATTTAATAATTTAGTTATTTTTTGTTCTAACAGGCAATTTTTATTTTTGACGTAGAGGTAATACGTAGACAGGCGCGATGGCGGAATGAGTTGAGGGTCCGCCTCCTGTTCTGGTAGGTCGTGGGATTCGAACTCCTGGGTTCGAACCCTGGCAGAGTCAAACCAATAACATAACTATTGATACAAAAGTTGGTTGGTTGGTTGTTGGAGTTTTACGTCCTGACAACATTTAAGGTCATCAGGACGTGGATACAAAAGTTGAATTGCTGCTAGCCCAATGCATTTTTAACAGTTTAAAAAATATTCAGAGGCGGGCGATTTTTCAGGCACGGGCGGGGATGATCACCAATTTGTTGTTGTTGCCCTAATGTTTATTTTTTTCATTAAATAGCTCATCCAGTGCGGCCGGTACGATGGCCTCGATCCGACTTGAGTGGATCTGCTGCCAGTTTGACTTTAACAACACCTTCGATCACTTCCGACACAAGGACTTCGATATGAAGACGCACTATCTGATCTATAACATTCTCTGCACATCTTCTGCCTCCATTTCCATATTAGGGTCGTTATACCAGGTCAGTATGAAAGCTTTCAGGCTGGGGGGGGAGGGTTTACTACCCATTTAAAGCAGCATATTCCGATAAAACTTAAAAGTTAAAAGCATCAAATTTTCGATGGCAACACACTGATCTAAATTTGAACCTACATATCTACGTTAACCCTCAGACACATTATTGCTTGCGACCACTTTGGACCAAAGAACCCACAGTCACCAGTGACCTCTTTGTGACCAAAGCAATGGTTCCTGACCTCCAGGCGACCATTTTGGTTGCAAAGATTTTAGTGCAGTAGCTGCAACCTCCTTGTGACCAAAATGGTTGCAGGGAGATCATTGTGACATTGACCTCTTCCCGACCAACTCCTTTTCGTGTGGTCGCAAGCAGTAGTGTGACTGGGGTGTATACTGTTGCACTTATTAACGTTTTATTGCTACATAGAAGGGGGATTCTGGGTCAAGTTGATAGAACCTGTTAGTGTTACTGCTGAAGCCTATGGGGCCTAAATTAGTTGTGCCTAAATTAGTTGTGCATGTTCACACTTCAGTATTGTTTGTTTGGATTCTACATCCCAACAAGCTTCCTAACCTAGCGGTCAGCATTATTACGATAGGTCAAGAACTGGTTGGCTCAGTCTCAGGATAATGTGACGGAGTGGGATATCAGGTCATGGTGCTGGTGGCCTGGACTTCCAGTGGGGCAGCACTATAAAGTTGCCATGAATGCGCACTGTCACAAGTCGGTACCCGTCCCGATATGACCTTACATTTTGCTAGGACTTAAAACAACAAACAAACATCCCAACAACATATATGGTCATATAAGGATGAGTACTGACTTGTGACAGTGCACACTCATGACAGCTTTATAGTGCTATCCGACTGAGAGACAAGACTGCCAGCACCATTACTCGAATTCCTACTCAGTCACATTATCCTGATGCTGAGCTACCAGTCCTTGCCCTATCTTAGTAATGCAGCGCGTCACGCTAGGTGGTGACAAGTATACATTTTGTAAGTCATTGTGTAAAATATTCTGATTTAAAGCATTGCTGGGGGAATGCAAATGTTCTATTATTGATCGGGTATACATGACCAGGTGCATGTATGTGTATATGTAGTTGCTGGTGGTGCCTGATTGAGAGGTAAAGAGATATAGTGGTGCTGGCAGGACTGTGTGTAAGGGGCACTCAAGGCTTACCTCCTCCCCCCTTTGCTAGTCAGGATCACCACACTCAGGCTCAAGGCAGCTGGTGGCCAGGGGAGCCACACAGCTTGGTGGTGGTGGGCGGATCACTGGTAACCATGGGGACCAGGAATGCTGGATCCCTATTGGGAGAGCTAAGAATGCTTGTTTCTCATTGGGAGAATAGAGTGGGGTTATACTCTATCTATCCTGAATCAATGTACCATATAAATAATAAACCAGATGGCTTGACTCTCTCTCTCTTCTTTCACACTTTATACTCTTCCTTTCTTTTTACCTGTATTGATTTCACTATAGCCTGCCTACACAACCACAGATTCGAGCAGTAGACTTTACATACTGGTGACCACGACGAGTGGTAAATCTATTAGTTGGAGGAAGGATTCAACTTTACTTTATGGAGACCTAGTCTTTACAATTGGTTTGACTTGAGTGGGTTTCAAACTCCCGACCTTCCACACGGGAAGCTTGTGCTCTACCGATTCAGCCAATGTGTCCGGTTGCATACTTCAATACCTCCCAAGTTAATCATTTTAGATCAAAGTTAATGGAAATTACAGCAACTAACCTAATAGTTATCTCAGAAAATGACAAGGACTATGCGACTTTAATGTATTGTTAAATAATTAGTTTGTTCTTCTATAATATCACAGCATATCATCATAGCCTATTAATAATGCTCGTAAAAATACTCGTAAAAATACTTGAACAGTGTCCGACACTATCACTAGTCCACAATTTAATTTTGGAACAAAGAGCAGTTAACTTGATGGTGAACGGATACATCTGAGTTTTTTTCCTTACGGTTCATGTTGTATAGTCCGATGTTGTTTTTTCTTTGACGATTTATACTTCCTATTATGGATAAGACTTGTTTTCACCATTAGGCAGTTTGTCGATAGAAATCCCAAGCCTACACTTGTACCGACCCAAGGGATTTGTAACCTCCCACACCACATAGACATGGTATGAGAGCAACTGGCCTTTGATGACGCTGTAAGTTATGCGCAGTGGTGGAAATCCAAATTGGCAGAGGTGGGGGCACGGGGAATCGAACCACCTTCTGTCATTTCTCTGAACAAAATATATTAAAGTGATTGTTATAATCTACCTTACTTTAGTTTGAAGTAACTTATATTTTAAATGGCTAACTTTTGAGATATTTGAAGTGCAAACATGTCAAATTTGTTTTGGTAAGCATGCCAACGCTCTGACACCATAGGCTTCAGCAGTAACAGGTTATAATATTAAATTGACTTAGTATCCACTTCTATGTAGCAACAAATGTTTATTAAGTGCATCAGTATCTAGGTTAGATATGTTGAATCAAATCTAGATACTTGTTTTGGTTTTGAAAATTTGAAGCTCCATTGGACTATTGAGCTTTAATGTGTATGAAAGACAGAGGGAGTGTTAGCTCAAATATTCACCTGCACTAGGGAAGCAATGCCACTTTTAACATTAGTCAATTGATATTAAGTATTTTAATTTTGGTTTACATACTTAGCTTATAATAGCCGCGTCATCTAAACTTAGAACATAGATTGTTATTTCTTGTTGAATTTAATTATCAATTAATATTTTTTTAAATGCTTACCGCATATTACCTTACTGACCTAATTACGATCTGGGTCGTGATACACAATAAATAGCTTAAGACTGAGATGTATAGCTGTGTTTTTTATGTGTTGTTTTTACATAGTTTGTCTATGCGATGTCCCATTTTGTCTCTTGATTGCATTTTTTGTTCAAGTGCAGGGTTCGCACAGATCCCCCAAACCCTTAAAACCCCTTGAGTTTCGAAGAAAAAAAACCATTCAAGAGTACCCGAAAACCCTTGAATATCGCCTGTTTTCACATTAAACCCTTTAAAATGCCAATTTCCAACGAGCCTCACCTTTTACGCTGCTAGTGTAAAACTCGTTATGTTAATGCCATGTCAAGTGTTGTAGTGTATGGGCCAGAAGGGGTCATTGGTACCACTTGGGGGAGCAAATTGCCACTATGTTTTTCTGAAACATATGTATATTTTGATATGATAGCAAGTGAGATCGAGTAGCTTTTTGATTTTACAGCCTGATGAGTAGACAGACCCCCTATCAGATTTTTCTGGAATTTCACAAAAGTGAGTTTCTTTTTGTATTAACAGTAAATTGAGATCTATAAAAGCCTCAAATATCAAGCTCACTTGACTGTTAATACAAAAAAAAAAACTTTTGTGAAATTCAAAAAAGATCTGATAGGGGGCCACTCATCAGGCTGTAAAATCAAAAAGTTACTCAATCACACTTGCTATCATATCAAAATATACTCTAGAGATACACACCTTTCAGACAAACATAGTGGCAATTTGCCCCCCCCCCCCAAGTGGTATCGACGACCCTATTTTAGGGGGCTTGGTTCAGGCACTATTGTTGTAATGAGTGTTCATCAAGGCGGCTGTTTAACTTGGTGAATGGTAAACCATACAATGTTAATTAATGTCCGATAATATTATGTTGTCACTTTTTATTTAGTTATTAAATTATATGGTAAACTAAAACATAAGTTGCCTAGAAAACATTGAAAAACTTGCATCTTGTGGTATATTTTGAAAACGTGAAAAAACGCTTGATAACTCCGTGAAAAATGTGTGTATGAAAGTCAACAAAACCCTTAAAAGCCCTTGAATTTCATTTTCCATTGTTTGTATGAACCCTGTAAGTGTGTTTGGTGTATTTGTGCAGATTTTCCCACGGCTCCCACTGCCCACAGTGCGCAGTTCCCGAGAGGCCGAATCTATGCAGAGGCAGACTTCCATCATTAACTGGCTCGCAGTTGCGGACCTTCTCGCCTGTTTAGGTAAGGCAAACGCAGGGCCGGTGCTACCGTTAGGACAACTAAGCAGCCACCTAGGGTGCATAGCTTTGAGGGGCGCAGTACTGACCTTTGAGGGGTCACAGTTTTATATACACAAAATTTAGGTGGGTCGGGGATCAAATAGTTGGCCTTGCCAAGGGCGGGAAATAGTCTAGCATCGGTCCTGGGCGGATGTCCTATTTCAACCAAATGAAGATGGTTGATTATGAGATAATATCAATTAACTGAAAACTGAGTGATGTCTGTTTTAAATTTATCAGTACCTTTATGTGTTGTGTAAGAATTATATGAGTATAAATATTGGAAGTCCTGTACATTGCAACCTCAATCCGTGATTGCCTCGCACACCAACGCTAACAGATTCAACAGGTGGCATCACCTATGTGCGTCCATCTCACTAAACCGCTCCTCACTGCCAGTATTTTTGCCATATGGTAAAATGGGTAAAATTCATGCACTTAAATTTTCTAAGGGTAAGACTGTACCCTCAAATTGTTGGGATAATTTGCTTTTAAAGGTTCTTCAAGGAGCCAGAGACAACAAAGCCTCCAGACCTCCTCCAACCCCTAGACCCCCATTCTATGAACCCTCAAATTATTTTCTGGAGGAAACCCTGACTGCCTGTGTGCATCAGTCTCAGCGAACTGACAGGATGAAGTTGAGCGCTCGACTGCTGGAGAAGTGCTGGTGTAGGCGGCAGGCGAGTAGTATACTAGTAAGTTCTGGGAGGAGGCGACAGGGGGCGCCTCAGCGGCGTATTCTGATATGTGTGCTTGAGTCTGTGTGGTGAGCGTCCGGAGGGAAGGAGCAGGAAGGCTGTGTCGATGTCTCCTCCCCTGGTGAATCAGCCACAGTTCTGGTGTATTATGCACTAATCCTACGCATGCGGGTTTGATATTTCTTTGCAGGGATCCTGGTTCGGTCTACTGCATGGCTGGCCGGGTTTGGCCCGTATTACAACCCCGACGGCGCCGTTGATTCAAATCACATCTTTTGTGCAGCTATTTCGGTGAGAATTTATCCTTCCTTTATTTTTTACTCTTTATTTTGTTTTCAATTTCGTTCCACGGGATGCAGAATCGGTACACAGCGGGCCTCACATGCGGGATATTTGGAGTTTGGTTCCCGGTCGAGTCAAACCAATGACTTATAAAATTGATACTTGTCGCTTCCTAGCCTGGCGCTCGGCATTAATAGGATAGGACAAGGACTGGTTAGCTCAGTGTCAGGATAATGTGACTGTGGGATATCGGGTCATGGTGCCGGAGGCCTGATTTCCCAGTGGGGCAGTACTATAAAAGTCACCATGAGTACATAATGTCACAAGTCAGTACCCATCTTGATATGACCTTAGATTTGCCAGGACATAAAATTCCAACAACCAACCAACATTCAATTCGTTCCAAAATTACACACGTTTTAAGAGGCCTATGCAGCCTTTTGGTACAATTTGTGTCCAAAGCCATGTGCATGAAATGGTTTTGATATTTTGTTCAACACTACCCGAATACATTTTCTAGTTTTTCCCCCAGATTAATCATGACACAGTTATCAAATACAGTTAAGAGAATAGTTTTGTATAAATCAATTATAATGTTTTAAATCCATCATTAAATGTAAAATTATTCAATCCAACTAAATAAGGAACTGGAGAGTTTTCCTAGTTTGTTGATTTGGTTTATTCAGTACGGGTAGGTCAAATGTGTTAACCTCTAGTATGACTGAATGACAACCCTATTTTAATCCGAGCAAAACCTGCTTTATTATGAATCAACTGTAAACAAGCTGTGGAGGTCTTGGTTCCAGCAACCAGTGTTTATCTATATTGGCGTAGAATTAATGAACTGGGCGAGAAGGCCACCATACAAAGATGGCGATTTGTTATTAATTGCGGCATATTTTAAAGTTACATAGTCCGATGCTTTTGAGTTTGAGTCGTGTTTCTGAGATGAATATACTAAATTGATTAGCATAATCTACTTTAATTTAATTTAAAGTAACTTTTATTTTAAATGGCTAACTTTGGAGATATTTGAAGTGCAACCATGCAAAATTAATTTTGGCAGACACACCAAAACTCGTGACATCTTAGCCTTCTTCAGTAACAGGTTCTATTAACTTGTTTCTTTGTTCCCTTCTATGTGGCAATAAATGCTTAATAGGTGCTTCAGTATCTAAATTAGACCAAAGACCCTATAATACTAAGACGGCTCACTCAGCCTGTACTGTGTAATCAAAATGATCAAACCCACCACTTGGTGCGCTGGCTGTTCTCTTTGTTAAGCAGGTGCTATATTATATGTATAAATGTATATATGAATGTGCAATGATGGCAATGCTGATGATGATGATGTGTATTTGTTCATAGCAATTTCATATTGATGTGTATTCATACTTACCTATCTCATGTATAATATAATTGTATGTGTTTACATGTGAAACACCAACCAGCAGCTTGGCTGATCAAACCCACCACAAGGTGGCACTGCGAAATTTACATTGCCATGGGAGAGATAGGGAGTGAGCCGTCTGAGTATTATAGGGTCTTTGATTAGACATGTACACATCAAATCTAGGTGGGTGTTTTGGTTTTGAAAATTTGATGCTTCATCAGACTATGCAGCTTTAAGTATCCATAGCAAAATTAAGATGTTGCTTTTCCCGGGTCGCAGCTTCAGCTTACACACCGGAAGTTGGGGTTGGTGCGCCCTCCCACCCGTATCCTTCACTGTTCACCCTATGCTGTACCTTGAGGCTTGTTCAAGAAACTTAAGCGCTTCGTCCCTTCTTCCCAGGGTTGGATCCAGTTCTGCTATGTGTGTACATACTTCTGGACCATGTGCTACGCTATCGATGTCTACCGCACTGTGTATGAAAAGCCATCGTGAGTCAGCATTTTTTAATGGCCGTCATGTATAAATTGCACAACATAATGTTTTTGTTCCGGATTATTTACCAGATGCGGTAGAGCGCAGGCCTCGGTTGAGCGCAGGCCTCCCGTGCAGAATGTCAGGAGTTAAATTCTCGGTCGAGTCAAAGCAATGACTTACAAAATTGATACTTGTCGCTTCCTAGCCAGGCGCTCGGCATTATTACGAAAGGGCAAGGACTGGTTGGCTCGGTGTCAGGATAATGTGACTGTGTGGAGTATCAGGTGATGGTGATGGTGGCCTGGTCTCCCAGTGGGGCAGCACAATAAAGTCACCATGAGTGCACACAGTCACAAGTCGGTACCCGTCCTATGACCTTAGATGTTGCCTGGGCGTAAAGGCGACAACCAACGGTTACGGATTTAAAACAAATTTAACTAGAAAATAGTGAAAATTAAATTCTAATCTGAAAATTGCATCTGAAGAAAGAAAACGTGTTTAGAATTATATCGACATTCGCAAAGATTAAAAATTCCAAAAGAAAAAAAAAGCCGCATATTTTGTTAATGGAAAAATAGTAAAACAAAAAGTGTAACCTTTTGAATAAATTAAATGCAATATTACTGACAACTATGTATTACATCTGGCTTTTAATTGAGAGTATTCATCATCATCATGCTGTCGGTCGCGATGCGACAAAGACTGCTTTCATTACTTGACTGCCGTTCTCCATTTAGCTCTCTGCTGTGAGAGTGATGTCCATGAGTCAGTCTTAATGTCTCTCAGCTTCAGGTTTCTCTTGATGGTATACTTGAACGGGAGACGAAGGCACCCTCTCTTTCTGTAACTAGAAGACAGTTGAGAGTAGAGGATCTGCTTTGGTACCCTGTCTGATGACATCCTCATGAGGTGTCCAGTCCACCGAAGATTCTTTTTGATCAGAAGATCTTCCATAGAGGGCAGCCCTGTCCTAAGATTATTCAACAGTCCAGAAAAATAAGGAGGTTTGAGCGTTAGCTATAGTAAGTTCAGTATTATGGGCTACGGTGGTGGGTTGTTCCCTTGAGTGCGCCGTTATTATGGGTGCGATGTATGTATGTATGTGAGGGTGTATGGTTTAGCATAAATCTGGGGGTCCAGAAACGGTCCAGAAAGAAATTAATATCTCAGTTGTAATTACCAACAAGACACATTGAAAATAGCAGCTTTCCTTCTTAACTAATGATTGATTAAGGCCATGGCTGTGTAAGGGGCCATTTGAATATTACGTAACGCTTATGGGGGTGGGAGGTTGGAGGTGCAAGCATTAAATGGTGTGTACAGGCTAGTGTTATGGAGCATTACAAGAGCAGAGATTTTGTAGGAAGACTTCCCATTTTGGCTACTCTCTTCCTATATTACGAATCCATGTCCAAATCTCCTGATTCTGACTCTCACCCATTTCAATAAAATAAGTCGGCTAATACGAAAGGCAAAATCAGCTACTTACAGTAGCTTAAAAAAGTCAGCAGTTCAAGGTGGCAAGCAAAGCCTAGAAAATGACACATAGACGCATGGTGGGATACATGGTGGGACTTGTATAAACAAGTATGAAATCGCGTATGGAAGTGTGAGCCCGCTGAGCTTGGCGGGGCAAACGCCCGTTGGTGGCGCTAGTAGCGGGTAACCGGGGCAAATCCGGGCAAGTCAGCGATTGGACAATAATATATCGAAGTAACGTAATGGCAAATAAATAATAATAAGATACTCCGCCTATTTATATCTGCATAATTAATTATACATCCCATATATTATATATTGTATCATTATACTATGTCATGATATATGTCTGATTGTTGTCCTGCGTGTTGCCAGATAAAAACTTTTATTCGTAATAAAATGTTAGAATCTTCCTATTTTTGGTTACACAATGTTTGCCTCTCTGCAAGAGCGGTTTTTGACCAAAAAGATAGCATTGGGTAATATTTGAGCGGCCCCTAATGGTGTGTTTGTGTGTTTTCCGTGTAGGTGTGGTCCATTCTACCATCTGCTCGGCTGGCTGATTCCAGGGGCACTCTGTCTGATTGGGCTGCTTCCCTTCTATACACCCAGCCTAACTAAGTTGGTGAAATTCATTCAATAAAAATAAGTCTTGGATTAACGCTTTGACGTTTCCTCCTGATAACACTAGATCATAGATGGCGCCACATTATCATCTTCAGTAGAGAGTTCTCGGTCTGATTTTCATATGTTTTCTTTAATCGAAGACCGCTTTCATCCCTGATTTACAACAATACAAAATTGATGATAATAATAATAGACATTTTGGCGCTCTGGCTAGGAGTTCACATGTGCTAGTATCTGAGTATATTCACCCCGTACTTGCAGTAGGGGTGAAAACCAACCCATTAGAAAAAGTGGCGAAAATGATGTTCATGCTGGGTGAATAAAATGAGCAGATAAATTCTTAATTTAAGAAGCAAAATATATTCTTCACATATATCTTCATATTTACACGCTATTTTGATTTGAAAAATATAATAAAGTAGTTTAATGGACTTTAAAAGTGAATTTGTTGGCATTCTATGGTCGCCTTCTTGTCTTTTTGCATTCACTCCCATTTCACCAACTCTATGCCGATATAATAGCCATTTGATACTGGAACCAGGGATTCCACTTCCTGTTCCATACTAAAGCTATTTTCGCCCGTATTTAGACTATGTTGTCATTCACCCCTACTGCAAGTGTGGAGTGAATCTTTTATCTAGTGGCTGAGTTGGGTCTGGTGTACAGTGCATTGTCCCGTTGGTGTTTAGGTGTGGGACAGCGCTGCAGTATACACTACCCCACTACCTGGTCAAGTACATCCCCATGCTGATGGTGATGATCGGAAACCCCATCATCTACTACATGACACAGAAGGAGGGTGAGTCCTTCAAATGGGTTTCAGGTTGCACTTAAGGAGCCTTTCAAATATTACGTAACGCTTAGAGGGGTGGGGGTGTTGGGTGGCAGGGGTGTAGGTGCAAGCTTTATGTGTCATATGGCCTAGCATTAGGCCAGATAATAATAAAAAGTTAGTGATCATCCTTTTGATCACAGAAATCAGGGTCGGGCGAGCAGTTTTTATTTTATTTATTTTAAAATTGTCAGTTACATATAACGTCTGGTGTATGACATAGACATAATACATAACTATGTTGCACAGATTGTGTGCTTACGAAAGTTGAATTGCTGCCAGTGTGACACATTTCTAACAGTTTTGCGTGCTTGCCAAAAATTTATTTTGAATGTTTGCACTTCAAATATCTCCAAAGTTAGCCTTTAAAATGAAATTGGTTCAAATTAAAGCTAGATTATAACCATCAACCTAATATATTTATCTCAGAAAATGACAGAAAGTCAAAACCATCTGACTTTGCAACTTTAAGTGGCTATTCAAATATTATGTAATGCTTAGAGGGGGGTGGGGTGGCAGGGGTGTAGGTGCAAGCGTTATGTGGGATATGGTCTATGGAGCAT
Organism: Branchipolynoe longqiensis; assembly: GCA_030323885.1. Lineage (NCBI taxonomy): Eukaryota > Metazoa > Annelida > Polychaeta > Phyllodocida > Polynoidae > Branchipolynoe > Branchipolynoe longqiensis. The sequence goes on from CM059195.1 coordinate 78,523,346, forward strand.
TACATGGGGGCAGGTGTCTACTTTTGACCAAAAGAATAGCATTACGTAATATTTGAACGACCCCTAAGATTCATCCGATTTGGTCCAATATCGTCTCTTACATTACATTCCTTTCCTTTGATTAAAATCGTTTTTAATTTGCATTTATTAGGTGTAATGCTTTCCCCTCCCTGATATTCTTTCTTTTTTTTTTGCTGGGAAGGAGATTCTTTTTTCCCCACTTTAGTCCGGATTGCAAGAGGTGTGGATTTGAATACTGCTCTAGGCCCAATATTTCCCATTTTCATCACCCCCCCCCCCCCTCCCTGATATTCTTCTTTTTTTTTTTGGTGGGAAGGGGATTCTTTATTCAGAATATATATTGTTAATTGTCTGCCACCTTCTTTTCTTTTTTTTTCAAATTTTAAGTACTGGATTAAAACTTAAGATTGTCGTTGCACAAAAGTAGGATTTTTATTTCTGCCTTGTACAAACACTGCTGTGTTTTTCACAACTTTTCGGATTTCGGATACGGGATGATTGACCTGTAATAAGCATTTCTGGTCTTTGTTTTTTGTCTAGTACAAGCGACGCTGCGCAGCCGGGTTCTCTACACAAACCAGGAGCGGCACATTCTGAAGAGTTTCCAGACCAAGTTCATGCTGGTCATGCTTGTCTTCTATGTCGTGTAAGTTAAGCAGCAGATTACCATCTCAGTTTGTGCATGCCTGTAACAATCGGTAACTTATTGGTTGGTTGTTGGTTTATTGTTGGAGTTTTACATCCTGCCAACATCTAAGATCATATCAGGATGGGTACCAACTTGTGACAGTACGCACTCATGGCAACTTTATAGTGCTGCCGCACTGGAAAATCAGACTGCCGGCACCATGAACTGATATCCCACTCAGGTCACATTATCCTGGCACTGAGCTAACCAGTCCTTGTCTTATCCTATCAATGCCGAGTGCCAGGCTAGGAAGCGACAAGTATCAATTTTAAAGTCATTGGTTTGACTCGACCGGGAACCAAATTCCCAACCTTCCGCATGCGAGGCCGGCGTTCTACCAGTTAGGCCACATCGTCCGATCACTTATTGGTTCTCATCTACAGTTAATAAATATTAACTATTGAGCAGTATTCTCTAAGGTGTTTTCTTCATATTGGCGCAACCAGACGGGGTGGCCGAATGAGTTGAGCATCCGTCTCCTGTTTTGGGAGATCGGCGGATCCGAACCCGTGGGTTCGAACCCTGGTCTAGTCAAACCAATGACTTAAAAATTGATACTTGTCGCTGCTCGTCCTGATGTGACCATAGATGTTGCTAGGACGTAAAAACCCAACAAAGTACTACTGAGCAGCAGTTTGCGATGTCACTTATTGCTTCTCATCTGCAGTCAGTAAATATTAAATATCTTTATTGAGCAGTATTCTCTATGGTGGTTTTTTTTTCATATTGGCACTGGGACCAGATATAGTGGCCAAATTGGTAAGAGTGTTGGTTTCCCATGCAGACGGTCGGTGGTTCAATTTCAAGCCGAGTCAAGCTAATGACTTGCGAAATTTGTACTTGTCACTACTTAGCCTGACGCTCGGTATTAATAGGGTAGGGCAAGGACTGGTTGGCTCAGTATCAGGATAATGTGACTGAATGGTATATCGGGTCATGGTGCTTTTCTTTTTATTGTCGTAAATAACAGTACCACTTATAGCTGGAAGAAAGTGCTCTAGCGCTGAGAATATGTATAAAATCCATTTAATAAAGGGGGGGGGAAGCTTAGCATGTACACCATTCGCGAAATGAAATGTGATGAGCCTATGCTTTCTAATTGATTTGTTAAAGCTACATAGTCCGATGAAAGCATCACATTTTGAAAACCAAAACACTAACCTAGGTTTGATTCTACATATCTAACTTAGATACTGATGCACTTATTAAGCATTTGTTGTCACATAGATGGGGATTACAAGTCAATTTAATAGAACCTGTTACTGAAGAAGCCTATGCTGTCAGAGTTTTTGGCGTGCTTGCTAAAATTAATTTGCCATGGTTCCACTTCAAATATCTAAAAAAAAAATAACAACAAAAAACATTTAAAATAAACGTTTCTTCAAACTAAAGTAAGATAGATTCTGATGATCAACCTATTATATTTATCTCAGAAATTGACGAGTTTAAAGAAGCTCGACAACAATGTTCACTTGTGTGATGGACTCGCTCATAATGCTTCGTTGTTTTCCTTTTTCAGTTGGGGCGCGAATTTGATTGATGGAATCATTACCATTTTTAAGGACCCAAAGCTGTCTGGCTTTATGATAGGCCTGTGGCACTTCATGGTAAGACTTCATTCAGTTTGTTTGTTTGATTGTTGTTGTTTTACATCCTAGCAACATCTAAGGTCATATCAGGATGGGTACTGACTTGTAACTGTGCGCACTCATGGCGACTTTATAGTGCTGTCCCACTGGGAAACCAGGCCGCCGGCACCATGACGTGGTATCAGACTCAGTCACATTATCCTGACACTGAGCACACCAGTCCTTGCCCTATCCTAATAATGCCGAGCGCCTGGCTAGGAAGCGACAAGTATCAATTTTAAAGTCAGTGGTTTGACTCGACCGGGACTCGAACCCACGATCTACCAGCACGGGAGACGGACGCTCTAACTCATACGGCCATCCCGTCTGGTCTAGACTTCATTCAGACTTGTTTGTTTAAAGCTGCATAGTTCGATAAAAAGATCAAATTTTCAAAACGAAAAGAATTACCTGGATTTGATTCTACATATCTACCGTAGATACTGGTGCACTTATTAAACAGTTTTCACCACACAGAAGGGAATACTGAGGCGATTTAATAGAATATGTGACTGCAGAAACCCATGGTGTCAGAGTTTTGGCGTGCTTGCCAAAATTAACTTTGCCTGTTGGCACTTCAAATATCTCAAAGGTTAGCCATGTAATATAAAAGTTACTTCAAATGAAAGCAGGGTAGATTATAACAATCAACATAATATACTTATCTCAGAAAATGATCGGAACTCAAAACCATTGCACTATGCAACTTTAACGACCGCCTTCCTCTACACTTTCAGGCGCTGATGAACCCGCTGCAGGCGCTTCTCAACTCTCTGGTCTACCGGGGTGTGACTGGGTGCCGGTGTTGCGGCCGGACGAACCCCCAAGTGAGAGCAGACGCTCAGTCAGCAACCCACAACCCAGGCATTGAGGAGTCCTCAGAAGTCTCCCCGCTCCTCTCCTTCAGGAAGTCTGGCCGGACAGCAAACCGCTCACAACCTCAAAACCCACGCTCATAGTTGTCTTCTGTTGTCTATAACCCTCTCCCCTTCTTCCTTTTCCCTCCCCCTCCCACCCCCCACCAACACACACATCCTATTCCAAGTTAATATCGGCTCAATATCAAAGCAGCCTCAGGTTGAATCTTCTCCGGTGTGATACTCAGTGATATCCGGTAGGTGGCGTAATATCCAGTAGGTGGCTTGATATCCGGTAGGTGGCGTCATATCCGGTAGGTGGCGAGAATTGTATTTGTAGTCATTTTGTATATTATGGCGATCTTGCTTTGTTTTCTCTGGACAGTGGGCAATGTTTTCTATTTCTATAATGATATCTAGACTGCGTCCTGTGTCTAGACACTGTGTCTTACATAGTCCGATGTTTTGAGTTTCTGTTTAGAAATATCTGTAGATAAATATATTAGGTCGATTGCTATAGAGGGAGTGCACGTGACGTCATCACTCAGCGGTTAGCCATCTTGGATTACACCTATGGTGCCCCCTGTCTTATACCAAGAACACTACAGCCATCACTGGGCCTACCTATAGTCATGGCCGCTGAAGTATGTGGTGCCACCTAGTGGGTACTGCCCAAACCTTTCTAACTCTTTGAAATAGCATTCAAAGTGTCAAAATACTGCGCTTTTGCAACAATGTGAGGCTACATGATTAAAAAAATACTTCCCCTCCATCAAAAAACCCTTTTCCACCAACTTTTAATACCAAACTGCTCAAAACAGTGACAAATAAACCAACAAATTGGTAAATAAACACAATGTAAGCCTTTCATATGTAATCCAATATGGCCACCGGAAGTTGTCTCGTGACGTCATTACAACCCCTCTATAACCAGGGTACTGAGGGTTCACATGCTTCGGCGAAAGTCTTGAATCTTCTTGAATTTAGATTTCTGGTTTGAATACCGTTAAATATTCTTGAATTTAACTGTGTTCTTGAATGTTCTTGAATCTGGTGGCCAACTGTTTGTATGAACCCTGGTTATAATCTACCTTACTTTAGCTTGAACTAAAAATACCTCTGATTTAAAATGGCTAACTGTTGAGATATTTGAAGTATAAACATGCCAAATTAATTTTGGCAAGTGCATCAGAACTCTGGCACCATAGCCTTTAGCAGTAACATGTTCTATTAATTTGACTCAGTGTTCCCTTCTATGCAGCAAGAAATGTTTAATAAGTGCACCAGTATCTAATTTAGATGTATAGAATCAACTGTAGATAATTGTTTTGGTTTCGAAAATTGTATGCATTCATCGGACTGTACCGCTTTGACGAATTAATTCTAATAGCTATGAAGTATCAGGTTTTTTTTAAATGGCATCTGCCAGGACAGGTCGTATCGTACAGATTCATATATTCTTATTCTACTGCATATGCTATCCCTTTAATTTCTAATAGAAAATAAGTTATTTCATGTTCACACATGAGACCTATGGGCTAAGTAAAAACGTATTATTGTGTCTATTTTTGTATGATGTTGCAATGTACTATTTGTCACAATGGGTTTGAAGTAATGTTTGTTTGTTTGTTTGTTGTTGTTTTACGTCCTAGTAACATCTAAGGTCATATCAGGAAGGGGATAATTATCAGGCATTGGCAATTTAGTACATGCGCTCTAACATTCCAAGGGGTATAGAACAGTTCAGAGGCCTTTAATATCTGTGCAAATATCAATAACTAAAGCTATTATTAACGCCAGAAGTGTGCTGAGTTAATTTCCTTCACGACCGGACGCAGTGGCTGAATCAGTAGAATGCATGCCTCCCGTGCGGAAGATCGGGAGTTCGAATCCTAGCCGAGTCAAACCAATGATTAACTAAATTGATACTTGTCGCTATACCTAGCCTGGTGCTCGACATTAATAGGATAGGGCAAGGACTGGCTAGCACAGTATCAGGATAATGTGACTGGGATATTGGGTCATGAGGTTGGCAGCCTAGTCTCAGTGGGCCAGCACTATAAAGTTGACATGAGTGTGCACTGTCACAAGTTACCCTTATTTGCATCCACATAATAAATTATATAGTACATATATATGCGGATATCAATAATTGTGCAGAGTTAACTTGTTTCATACATCCATAACTTTCAGACTTGAAAGTTTCACACTCCGATGGTTTTGAGTTTCTGTCATTTTTATTTAAATAAATATATTAGATTGATCATTTTAAACTACATCACTTTAAAGTTGCATGGTCTGATGAAATATAATTTTGTCAAAATATATATGATATACACATGTTTGTGTGTCATCCCCCCCCCAGCGGAAGGGGGGGGGGCGAGGTCAGCCTCGTAGCCCGCCACGTCTGACAATGAACCTGAATGAGCGCCCCTGCTCATTCCACACTTTAAAATTAAATTTTTTTTACATTCTTTGATTACAATTGCACAGTCTGATGGTGTTGACCTTCTGCCATCGGGATGATGTCATATACTACTGTGATATTTGATATCCAATGCTGCTTTGGTCAATTCTATAGACATAATTAATCAAATTGTGTAATTTCAAATCATTTTTTTAAACATTCGTTGATTAAAATCGCATAGTTTGATGTTTTGAAATGTCTGCCATTGGGATGATGTCAATCATATACCGATGGATATGTGATGTTGGATATTCTATGCTACTTGGTCAATTCGATAGATATAAATCAAATTAACCTTTCTACAAAATAATATTTGGTTAAAAACCCTAGTGCCACAGGCCTATGCCACCAATCCGTTCACAGAATGTTCAGAAAATCAAACAGAAATACCTACCTACAGCCCTGTCAGGTTCCAGGATTAGTAGGTCATCTGATATCACGTGGTGACCGCGAGATGACCATCTAGGTCATAGCCACAGGACTTTTGGCAAGCTTGTCGAAATTATTTTGGGTTCTTTCAGCTCAAATTGCTTCAAAACTAGTCATTTTTCAACAAAATTACTCCAGACGAATGATTAGTAGCTCATAATGATCACTTTGATATATTTATCTTAAAAATAAGACAAAAATTTAAATGCCATCAGACCATTCAACTTTAATATGAATTTAAAATTACTGGTTTTGGAGCTGTTAGAAGTGAAAACGTGCCAAACTAATTTTGGCATGCATCTCAAAATATAGACTTCGGCAGTGATAGGTGCCATTAAATTGATATTGCGTTCCCTTCCCTTAATGAGCGCACCAGTAAGTTAGATATATAGGATCAAATCTAGGAAGTTAATACTTTCATCACACTATGCAACTTTGATATCGTTGCTTAGGGAGATCCCACGTTATGTGACTGGTCTCATGTTCTGTGTAGCCAAATCGTAACCGACAGGAATGTAGAAAATTATTTTATATCAACATATTCAGTGGTATAGTGCTGGGGGGACGAGGAGGGTGGTGTCCCCTTACTTTGTTTGTGAGGGGGAATGACGTTCCCTCACTTTGAAATAAATCCATACCTTTGGTTCCTCATTTCTTTTTTTAGCACCATGTCACAACATCATATTCCAACTATATTGCATTGCAAAAACTCTTGAATATTCTTGATGAATTTCGATTTTTGGTTCGAGTACCCTCGAATATTCTTGAATATGCCTGTATGTTCTTGAATGTTCTTAATAATCTGGTGGCCAACATTTTGTATGAACCCTGATTATAACAGCTAACATGATATTTGAAATGAATTTGTTTTTGACAAATTCCTGTCAGTTACTTTCATAGAATTGTTTTCCCAACATTATATACCTTTGAGTAGATTGTATAAAATTTTGGTATCAGAATGTTGTGCGTCTCCTTGAAAAACTCTTGGAAATGTTCTTGAATCTGGTAGCCAACATTTTGTATGAACCCTGGCCGTAACAAATGGAAAGTGTTTATTCAACAAGTTTCTTGAGCGACTATGAAAGGGACTAGTGTGCCTTTGGAAGTCTGTAATTTGTGGAATATGTTAATTTACATGCTTATAATTAACTTAACTTACTATGTGGCAACAAGACTGTTAGCTATCTATGATAATTCCACTCTCGTATTCATTGGATGAGTACCTAATATGGTGAATACAAAGTTAGTTTAAAACTGTGATATGTACACATAGATACACATAGATTCTACCAAATATTTGGAGACTAGGCTACATTATGTTTCGCGATATGTATTTTTGGGGGTGAGATTTGTTAATAGTTAATGGTGTCACATGATTCAATGACGTAGTTCTCACTCTCCAACTCCCAAGGCGGATGTACAAATGACTGCAAACGATGGATGGAATACTAGTGCCTCGGCACTGAAAACGTACTTTATTCAAGAGAATAAATATATTTAGCAACAAATGGTTTCAGAATTTTTATATGAATCTCTGGGGGGTGGGGGGGGGGGTGATTTTCTGAGTGAAGTCGGTAGTCGCCAGTTTGGTGGTGTTGGGGTTGCTCAAGAGGGGGCGCCAAGGAGAGCTCGGACCGTTTTACAAACAGTACATTGATACTTCCATGAATTTATACTGCTATAATTCTTATATATCACACATAATTTCACGAGCCATTTGGCTTTTAGTGGCACATCGAGATGAAGCATTTCCACTCAGACAATTAGTGTTTCTAACTTACCGAGAACGGAATTGGTTTCAGATGAAATTGTGCTTGACCATTGGTCATCAGGAAGGACTGAAGTTGGGACCCAGCACATTGGGTCACATGTATATCTTACTCATCAGTGGAAGGTGGGGTAGGGGTGAATACACATACACCATAATACACTTGCTACCCAGACCGCACTTCGTCCACACCTCTCTATCTCCTCTCCGCTGGCCTTGCTCCTCCTTGATATGTCTGAAAAGTGTTCCAGGAGGGGGAGCCCGCCAGCATTTCACTTTCTACTCTTACTCTGTCTGTGTCTATGGCTCGCTGGTTGGTCACGATAGAGCAAATAGACATGGTCCTTTGACTCCACCCTCCTCATTTCTCTTTCCTAGACTCTACCCTTTCTATTTCTCCCAGGCATACTTCTCCCTCTGACCAGGGGAGTTGTGTGCTTGGGTGGAGCCCTGTACCTTTACGTTTTCTCTCGCTTTGTTCTCGTTGCTGGAACCACTGCTGCACCCATCTTTACCTGCCCTTCTTCAAAACCCTTGCTGCTGTCTGCTGGATACAAGTGTTCAACTACCACCGAACCAAAGAGATTCGGGGGTGCCCCAATGCTTCGCTATTACAACGTTGTAAAGATGTCACCAGCTTCTACAACTGCCCCTACTGAAGATTAATCTTCAACCAAAGATTGGGCCGATTTATCGGAGCCTCTCTATAATGTTGCAGTTCTGCAACTAGTAACCGTCGTAAGGTTACAAACCACCCCAAGCAAGGAAGTACCATTTTGTCTATATTTGCTAAGTAAATTTGGGGTAACACAACATTTGGGACACGACTCATTTCGAGAGAAATTATTTAGGTGATAATTGAATCGAAACTAGAAGTGATTTATCTCCCTGTATTGCGACTACCCAGGAGCTAAGCCCTTGGTAAAACAGGAGCTATCCAGCAACTATATGCCCAGGTAAGTTCTTATCCCTAGTAGGCCTACCAGAAAGCAGGGTGAGCTGCTTTAGCTTCAATTCTCAAAGCTATATTTAAATATGCATGAAATACATATTTCTAATTTATTTCAGTGTCAGATTTGTTATTCTTGCATAAATTATATAAACTTAATTTGGCAATTCATTCAAGTAAATGGCCTATCAGGGCGAATCAGCTCATCCAAGTTGCTAGAATTTTAAATCGAAAACTGCGAGTGGAGTTGACAAAAACATGTGCCGTGTGTAAAAAGGCCTGACCCCAGTAACCCACCTCTTGGCTGGGGTTGGCTAGGAACGATGTCACATTTGTGCTGCTACCGTCCTGCAGGATAACAGCTACGAATACCTGTCCTACATGGGTCTTTTTTGTAATAACCCAGATTAATGAAATGGAAATATAAGTAAACCATGCAATCATAATATACTTTAAATCCTATTTTGCTGTAGTTATATCGGTTTTTGTTTTTTTTAAATGAAAAGCTTTGGATTAAAGGGACCAGCTATAGCTCGCTGGGACACTGCACATACTCCGACAAATGCTCTCCAAGCACAACCTTGTTTAGTTTTTATGTTTAAATGAACCAAGTATGTGTGGGGAGAGTAGGGGACCAGGGCCATGCTAGTCTGAACTGCAAAGGCAGTTTGTTGTCTCCAAAATGGCCGCCCCCATAGGTGGCGGCCATTTGCAATGGAAAAGCTGCGCTGTGATTGGTTGAAATTGTGCCGGCAACAGGCTCACACAGTAACAAGTGTTGCTGGTTCCCAGTATCAGCGGCAATATATTAGGCCCAAATCTATTCAAAGCTCTCATATTTAACAGAATTACATGCTCAAAAAGTCAAATTTGGTCAAATTAACCACAAACTTGAAGCGATATTAACACCGCCGCCGAAATTTGGTTAAATTAAACCAAAAATCGACGTGATATTAATGCCACTCGCCGGTAACAGGCTCAGCAGATCCCCCTGAGCCTGTTGCCGGCGAGCACCACTATTTCCCAATATCTAAGGGTGTAATCGATTAATCAACTCGGGTCACCCGAGCCACTTTTTGGCACATGCGCACATCCTACAGACTCGGGTTGAATAAACGAATACGCTCGGGGTGGACAAAATGGTGGCTTAATCCAAAACTTAATAACAACTGACAGAAGTACTTCAAAATAGGATTGAAAGTATTTTCTGATTGTAGAACCTGAAAATCGTGTTAATCGATTACAGCCGGATATACAAATCGCCTCCACCGCCGGCGCATTAGGCCACCATGTGGCACAAATCTGAACTATTTCTGAGTTTGTTTGTTTTCCACGCGGCGGATAGCTGGTGACTTTAAGCCACCATTTTTTTTCCACCCCAGGGGTGGAGAAGCGTATTAGATTATTTGACCCGAGTCTGTAGGATGTGCGCATGCGCCAAAAAGTGGCTCAGGTGACCCGAGTTGATCAATCGATTACGCCCTGGGGCCATAATCGATTCACACGACCCAGGCGACTCGGGTCACCCGAGTCATCAGAATTTCAAATCGAACACTGCAAGTAGAGTCGACAAATACAGGTGCAGTGTGCAAAACGATCCGACCCAAGTAACCCACCTCGTAGCTGGAGTTGGCTACGATCGATGACGTCACATTTGCGCTGGTACCATCCTGCAGGATAACAGCTACCAGTACCAGTCATACATGTTTTTTTTAAAAGAATAACTTAGATTAATGAAATGGAAATATAGCTAAACGAGGCCATCATAAAATACTTCAAATCCTTATTTTTTTTGGTCCATTAGTTGTTTAAGCAGGGAAAATTTCAGTCATAGACAACTGCTCTTCCTCATTCCACTGCTGGTCAATAGAAAGCCTGAGCCTACACTTTTACCGACCCAAGGGATTTTTAACCTCCCACACCGCATAGAAATGGTATGTGAGCAACTGGCCTTTGATGACGCTGTAAGTTATACACAGCGGTGGAAATCCAAATTGGCAGAGCTGGGGGCACGGGGAATCGAACCGCCGACCCTCAGATTAGGAGTCTGACCTAGAAAAAAGTCAGACACTCTAACCACATAGAACGCCGTAGATTTATCGGTTATTTTTTTTAAAATCATTTTTTTTACCCCGAGCGCGGAGAAGCGTATTCGATTATTCGACCCGAATCTGTAGGATGTGCGTATGTGCCAAAAAATGGCTCGGGTGACCCGAGCTGATTAATCCATTACGCCCTCATAGCAGAGAGCGTGTATATAAACAGATGAGAGGGACAACTCCCGCGAAAATCGGTAACACAGGCTACAGTGGCGTTCCTGGCGGTTAGTGTTGAACAAGCTTTGAGTTCGCCGGTACGCGCAGTGCAAAACATTTGTTTTTATTCAAAATTAATAGAAATACAGAAGCCTAACCTTATCAATTTAATATAATCCTTTTGGTAAACATGTTTTCTATATGTGTTCCAAGCGGCTTGTTTCTATGTGGTGTAGTTTTAGAGATATTTAATGTTTTCTGTATGAAGATTGCTCACCGCCATTGACAATGCTTTGAGTTTGCCGTACGTGTAGTGCAAAACGTGTATTTTATTCAAAATTAATAGAAATACAGAACCCTAGCCATGTGAATTTAATATAGTCTCATCGTTAAATATGTTTTCTATATGTGTTCCAAACAGTTTGTTTCTATGTGGTGTAGTTTTAGAGATATTTCACTTTTTCTGTACGAAGATTGCTCAAGGCCATTGACAATGCCTTGAGTTTGACAGCTGTGTCATATACTGTTCAACAACCACCACTTGGAGCGCCACAGTCGGCAGCTGTTACACGGTCTAGTATGGGAGTTGTCCCTCTCATCTGTTTATATACATGCTCTCTGCTCATAGTCCCAAGTTCAAAATGAGAAAAGCCAAAAAAGACACTATTTGGTTTCACAACCCAACACCAGGGGCACTAGGAATAGCCAGCATTGTGAAGGACTATTCTGTATAAATGCACGTTACATAGGAAAAAAGATAGCGTGCAGTCGACATTGAAGGTAAAAGTGTATAAATATGACTATTTCGTAAAAAAAATTAAAAAATAGTGTGCAAAGGGAAGTTGAATATATTTGGAGGCCGAATAATATTGAGACACCATATTTCAACATGACGGTTCAACTTTCTTTTGTCGGCAGGCGGCAGACAAACTATTGCTGAATGCTACACATATCGGTATCCAGACTTTGTCATGATATCCATTCATTTAATCGAAGTTGATGTAATAACACAAAACGTGTAAATATTACTCTCCATCTCTATACACCATTCCCACATATATCCTCCACCCTTTAAACATGTAGACAGAACGTACTATATAATAACGTAGACGATAGTCTAGAGTCGAGAGCGGCCAAAGGGTCAACTTCCAACAGGCGTTCACACCGTCTCTAACGTGGTGTTGTTCTCTGTGGCGGAGTGGTAGAGTGTCTGACTTTTTTCTAGGTCGGATGCCTGATCTGAGGGTCAGTGGTTCGATTCCCCCGTGCTCCCCCACCCACCTCTGCCAATTTGGATTTCCACCGCTGTGAATAACTTACATGTGTTTGTGGCCTATGCCCAAAGTTGGGTGGTCGGCGTAATTAAGTAAGTATAACTTACAGCGTCATCAAAGGCTGGTTGCTCTCATTCTCGATGTCGGACATCCGGGCACTTTTGGGGTTCACGGCTCGCGAAGGGTAAAACAAATGCCACTCTCATAGAAACAACATTGAAACTACCCTATCTATCACAGTGATTTTAGCTTTTTGGTGCTTTGAAAGCAAATTTCTGTTGTTTCTATTAAATAGTTCAGATCTTTCTCTATAATTTCATATTCAGCTTTTTTTTAATCAGCCAATTGGAAGTTCTTGAATTTATTTGGCGAAAATAGTTTTTGAGGCCATGATCTGGTAAGGCTAACACTGGCACTGACACTCAGAATATCCCAAATTTCACTATTATCTCTGTTTTTAATACTTTCAGAGAATATTGCTCTTAGGTTAAATTAAATACCTCAGATCTTCCTCTTCAATCACGCATTAAGATATTTTTAATCGATTCGATGAAAGTTTTTAAATTTATTTTACAAAAATAAATCCTCCCCATAGACATAGCATTGCTGCAGCACACATCACGGCGGTATTTTACCCTTCGCGGGCTAGTTTCCGGGCTTGTGACGTCATGCCGACATCGAGAATACCATGTCTATGTGGTGTGAGAGGTTAAAGATCCCTTGGGTCGGTAAAAGTGTAGGCCTGGGCTTTCTATCGACAAACTGGCCACAGCAGGAGCGTCCACATTGCGGCCCTGGGAATCAGCTATCTGATTGCAAATCCTGCTACCACCATCCACCACTGAGAGCACATCCCACGAATCATATACCTCTGCTCGAAAATCCCTTGAGATAACTGGTGGAAGGACACGATGAAGAAGAAGAACCGTCTCTAACAGGTTTCAATGGCGCCTCTCGCGGAGAATCATCTGGTCAGGTTGTAGATTTGTTTAGCCTTTAGTTTAGGTCAATTGTCCTTTAAAAAATGCCTGGATATTACGTTGGAGTGGCCCTTTTTGCATTTTGCCTATAGAGGGAGTGCATGTGACGTCATTGCTTAGCAATCAGTGGTTAGCGGGCTGCCATCTTGGATTACGAGCACCCTCCCTAACCATGTTGTGAATGCATGCATATGCATTAAAAGAGAGTTTTCTTGTGTAATGGGAGGTTCTGGGCAGTTTACTTATATCACTTTAGCAACAACTTCTCAGGCCAAACTGCTCAACACAGTGACAAATAAACCAACAAATCAGTAAATAACCACAGTGTTGGCAGTTGCAAGCCTTCTTTATGTAATCCAATATGGCCACCGAAAGTTGCCTCGTGAGGTCATGTTGTGAATGCATGCAGATGCAGTAAAACAGTTTTCTTGTGTTATGGGAGGTTCTGGGCAGTTTACTTACAGCACTTTAGCAACAACTTCTGAGGCCAAACTGCTCAAAACAGTGACAAATAAACCAACAAATCAGTAAATAACCACAGTGTAGGCAGTTGCCAGCCTTCTGTATGTCATCCAATATGGCCACAGAAAGTTGCCTTTACACCCCCTCTATAGGCCTACTAGATCTATTATCTATAGAGTATAGACTATAGTATAAATATAAGGCTAAAGCCTAAACATTGCAAAGTGGTTATTATTAGCTAGTTAGACTATGCCTATATGATTTTTGTAACGCAACCAATAAATAATTTTAAAGTATAATTATAATATGGTGTTGATTATTTACTAATGATCTAAAGTAACAACAGTTACTAGAGTTAGTATCCCTCTCCCCCGAATCTCTTTTATAACCTGGGCCCGTATGCATGGGCTGGTGCTAAGGCTCTAACCACGGCTAGGATAGCTCCACCTGGCTAAAGTTGGAAATCCGCATGCATGAGCCGGTGCCAGCGCTAGCCGTCGACCGTAGCCTAGGCTAAGCTACCCTGATTTCAAGTCAGGTTTAACTGCTAGCCATGCCGGTTAGTGTGCATGTATGGGTCTCAATCTATTCAATGCTATCATATTTAACAGAATTACATACGCAATAAGTGACATTTGATCAATTTAACCCTAAATTCAAACCGATATTAACGCTGCCGCCGCATCTGCGGCTATATTAATATTGTCGAATCAACGAATGTAAAGTAAACAAATCTCCGCCACCGCATCGACGTCGATATCCATACTGTCGAACGTCAACTAAACATGGCCGCTGCCGCAGCCGCCGCATCAGCGGCAATATATTCGCCCCAAATCTATTCAATCCTGTCATATTTAACAGAATTACATACGCCATAAGTGAAATTTGATCAATTTAACCCTAAATTTGAACCGATATTAACGCCGCCACCGCATTGGCGGCGTTATTCAAATTGTTCAATCGAGGGAATTCCCAAATCTATAAATAATTTCATGGTTAGCTATCCGCCCCGGCTTGGACATTGGTGCATACGCCTTGATCTAATTAAAAGGCCCTCCTAGCCACGGATAGCTATCCCAGAGCTAGCGTGTAGCACCGGCTAAGCCTAACTCCGATTCATGCATACGGGGTCTGAACAGGGACAAACACAGATCAAAACATATAGAGAGAGGAAGGAAGGAAGGGAGATTCTTCAATGCTGGTCTTCATTTATATATATACACATACACACTTATGTTTGTTTGTATTAAACCGTAATACTGATTCTTTTACTACATAATCTGAATCTGGCCTTACTTCACTAAGATCTACAGTATTGATAATAATTGCATTTAGCTTGCGCCAAAAATGCTCAAAGTCCACAAATGTAGGTATCTTTACGAGAATACACATTTTTGTAAATCTACACATTCTGCCAACAAGGCCCATTGATTTCAGATGCTTTATTTTTTCAGACTTCTGCTCTAAAATGGAATCGATTTATTGGCGGGACGATTGTTGGATGCAGTTGAGTCAATCCTAAGAAGATGCTGGAATAACGACATGACAGCAAGAGTCACGTTCAGGACGACTTCAAAGTATTAATAAAGAAGACGAAAATAGTCAGCCGATAGGAAAATATCCACGTTTTCGAGGAAATTCGCCATTTACATAATCTCACTGTAGATTTCTGCTTTTTTATTTCTCCAGAGACCACCACTTTCGTCCCTGGTATAAGGGTTACTGAGTGATACTGATAAAAAAAAAGGACGCCTCTATTGTCATGGTATACTTTGGCGATAGAAGCATATTCTAAAATCACGGTACCGTGACAGCAGTGCAGCAGTCTAGCGTCACGGTACTGTTGATATCATGGTACAATGACAATAGTCACCCAAATAGGATTCCTCTATTGTTACAGTACCGTGGTGACAGAAGGATATTCTAAAATCACAGTGCCGTGACAGCAGTGCAGCAATCTAGCGCACAGTGCCATTGATATAGATCAGCAGTCTAGCGTCACGGTACTGTTCTTTTAGATCTGAAGTCTACAGTCAATGCCTACCCAAAATATTTAACCCTAACTGTAACCCTGAGCGGAACCGTGATTGAAGAATACTGTCGTCACGGTACTGTGACTATAGAATCTCGTGCTAGGGACATTGTACCGTGACAATAGTCACTGTGAAAAATAAAATGGGAGCACAGATTGCGGGAATAGGAATAGGCCTGTTTATTCTGGCTGTGATATGGGCGAGTGCACTATTTCTGTGTTTAACCCTCTCCAGGGCAAACAGTAACGCACGCTGGGTCGGCTTTGGGGCGATAGTTGCTGCTCTGGTCATAACCATCGTGTTGGCCCTCATCCCACGGGGCGCAGATGTTGTGGAAGAGGACATCGTCGTTTACGACGCATATATAATTGGACGACTGCTGCTTATCGCGGTCAGTGCGGTTTTCGCACTGGTCGGGTTCTTTGTGTTTATCGGAGAACATTTGATGTCGCAGCGATTTGCAGAACCACTGGTGAAAAAACAATGAGGGTTGTGGTTTGACTGGATGTGCAGGCTTGTTTTTATGCAGGTAGCATGGCCATAGCAAAATTGTACGTGATGAAAATAACCTTTTAAAATCTACACACATATATAGTGGTTTTGAATTCCTCACAGATTTCGACTTTGAAACTGCCATAACTTTTTAATTACTAGTCCGAATTATAAAATTCAAAGCGTATTGCATTTATCCTTACAATATCTTTCAAATGGTATATATAATGAAAAATATATCATCAAAATATATCATCAAAAATATATCATCATCATCATGCTGTCGGTCGTGATGCGACAAAGACTGCTTTCATTACTTGACTGCCGCTCTCCATTTAGCTCTCTGCTGTGAGAGTGATGTCCATGAGTCGGATATATATCGTGAAAAATATATATTATGTACATAACATATATTGCAATTATGTGAATAATTGTTGGGTGTAAGTCATTGTCAGCTCTGTCTGGTAAATATGGTGTGATTGTTAACCTCGACAAACATCAATTCTCCGTCCTACAATTACTGCCACTTGAACACCTTATATTGTCATTTGATAACTTACATAATATTTATACAAATCAACCAGTGATAGAAATAAGGAAAGATGCGTACTTATCCATAGGACAAGTCTGGTGTGATTACTGGTCCGCTTAGATTTTCACTTTTTGAAATCTATAATACTAAGCAAAGATGCGTACTTATCCATAGGACAAGTCTGGTGTGATTACTGGTCCGCTTAGATTTTCACTTTTTGAAATCTATAATCTTAAATATTTTATACTCACATAATTCATTATACATCATGTATACCCGGAATAGAAATAAGCAAAATTTGTACTTGTCCAATGGAAAAAACTTATGCCATATTATGCTTATCCGTGCCTACTGTCACTTGGCTTGAACAGGCCTCACTTCGAACGCTGTCAAGTACTAATCATTTTACGCATTCTATTTGAGACCATGTGTGTATGTGGGTCATTCTCAGAAGTTGTTTAGTACTTTTGTGACATGGAAACCAAAAGTGAAAACATTACAAATAATAACAGAAAACATTCTAAATAATAGCAGAATCCATATTTATATGAAGGTCTATATGTTGTGCATATGGAGAATTGAAATTTAGTTTTTCACATTTTGATTTTATACCAATTAAGAAAGCTGTCAAAATTAATTGTAACATCCTTCTATAACATCATTTTAACACACATCACTAGCATCATTTTAGCACACAACAAATTCAAACAATATCTTATTGATTACAGTTAAGCCAAAACTTACTATAATTATTTTTGGAAAACACATGTTTGGGTAGATATGTTGTCCATATGCACATTTTTATATTTTCACATTGCGACAAAATCATAGCATATTTTGGATACATTTTGTGGGATAGATTAAATACACGTAGTATTGTTAACATACATAGAATCAACAATAACTATTTGACTTACTACCCCCCAAAAAAGAAGGCAAATTCATTAACAATATAACATGAAAATGTGGTACACAATTTCTGAGAATGACCCATATATACATATGCCCTTATTTCTTCCTGAGATAAATGTATTAAATTGATTGTTAGAATCTACCTTATTTTAATTTGAAGTATTTTTTTAATTTTCAATGGTTAAGTTTTTAGATATTTGAAGTACTAACATGTAAAATTAGTTTTGGCAAGCACACCAAAACTCTGATACCATGGGCTTTAGCAGTAGCAGGTTCTACTAAACTGCCTCAGTAAATTCCCGTCTATGTGGCAACAAATGCTTAATAAGTGCACCAGTATTTAAGTTAGATATGTAGAATCAATTCTAGATAATTATTTTTCTTTTGAAAATTTGATGCTTCATCGGAGTATGCAGCTTTAAAGAAAAGAGCATAGCATACTGTTGTCCATTATGAGAGGTTAGGGTGAATAAGGAAACCACAGGTTACAGTATATTTACAGTGGAAACAGTTTATTACTTGCAATTTGCATCAATTTATCTGTAATTCCTTTTCCTATAGGGAAAAAAAATATTGAAAGAAACTATATGACTAGAATTGGTAGCTATCAACTGACCCTGTATAAATTGTATAATTCTTTTTTACTGAAGATGCGAAAGCTACCGAGATGTGTACTATCACTATCACAATGAGGAATGAATCAAAGTTTTGATCAGCCCCGGAAGTTAAAGTTACATAGTCCGATGGTTTTGAGTTTCTCTCATTTTCTGAGATAAACATATTAGGTTGTTCATTATAATCTACCTTACTTTAGTTTGAAGTAACTTTTATTTTAAATCACAAACTTTTGAGATATTTGAAATGGAAACATGCTAAATTAATTTTGGCAAGCTTGCCAAAACTCTATTACCATAGGCTTCTGCGGTAACAGGTTCTATTAATTGACTCAGTAGTCCCTTCTATGTGCCGGTAAATGTTTAATAAGTGCATCAGTATATGTAGAATCATAATTGTTTTGGTTTTGAAAATTAGATTTTTCATCGGACTATGCAGCTTTAACTATGGTCAGGGTTACCGAATGCTATACTGCACTTGGTTTACATCAACTGTGTAATTTCACTTAGCATAAGTAAACACACACATGCAATATAGATATGGCGGATGCCCTAATGAATTATATGATGACATCTAATGTATTTTACAATTGCAATATTTAATTTCACTGTGTCATCGATTACTTCTTATTGAATTTTGTCAATGAATTTTGATCTCAAATAAGTGTGTAGCCTATGCGCAGATTTGTTAAAGATACACAGTTGTATTTGATCTGAATCATGTGAAATGTAATAAATACTTATATTAATCAAATCCATGTTTCTTTTTCCATCTCACTAGAACCTAATAATTCACTAATTTAATACTAAAACTCAAATAACTAACACTTTTAACAGTAACACATCTGGGCACACATGTACCTCTCCCTCTCTCTCTCTCCCTGTCTCCATCTCTCCCACTGTCACTGTCACTGTCACAGTCTCCTAACGTGCTAATCGCAGAGACCAGACGAGATGACCGATTGAGTTGAGCATCTGTCTCCCGTTTTGGTTTAGCGTGGGATTTTAACCTGGTTGAGTCAAACCAATGACTTAAAAATGGATACTTGTCGCTTCCTAGCCAGGTGCTCACCATTATTAGGATAGGACAAGGACTGGTTGGCTCTGCCTCACTATAATGTGAGTTAAGTAGGATAGGTCATGATGCTGGTGGTCTGGTCTCCCAGTGGGGCAGCACTATAAAGTCACCATGAGTGCATTGCTGTCACAAGTCAGTACCCATCCTGATATCACTTTAGATGTTACTAGGACATAAAACTCCAACAATCAATCAACAACCTGCCAATCCCATAATTGCTTTCTGACCCTTGGACACTAATTAAATAATAGGTGCAGATCATCATCATCATGCTGTCAGTCGCAATGCGACAAAGACTGCTTTCATTACTCAACCGCCGCTTTGTGCAGTTGTACATTTCATACAAGCTGCTTGCAAAGTGTTATAGTGCTGCTGGCTTTTGCAAGTTACTAGCAGCACTCTCTCAGGGAGCAAATAGAGGTCTCACACCAGCAAGAACATGTTAAGACAGGCGCAAACTATTTGTCCCAGCAGTGGCTGGTCGGGAGATGTCGGGAGATGTTGGGAGTTCCATTCATCACCGCCCTTAATGCTGCCACGATAACATGGTTTTCTGTTAGGGTTTGCTCCCTTAGCCTTTGATTCTATCAAGAACCAGAACTTGTACCACAAGGCAGTGGTTTACAACTTTGCAAGGCAGGGGCGTCAAACTCCCTGAGGTATTTAAGCACCTAAGGTATCCGAGGTACTGCATTATCCGCATACCATATGTGCAGGTAGGCTATCTGTAAAGCAAATGAAGCTCTCTGGGGCATACTGCACCACAACCCCCACCCTTATTTGGGGAGGCTTGTTTCACTCACTAGAAGTAGAATAGACAACCATACATCCCCCATTTAATTTATTTTCTTTTGATAGCACGACACTGATTATACAGCAATTGGTTCATTCTCTAGCCACAGATTTTCAATGTTTCTAGATAGGCCCCCTGTGCTAACTAGGGAACAATATAGATTTATCCCCATGTATGATATCTGATTCCAAGGACAATATACCAAACAATTATTTTAACTTCGCCATAGTATACACCTAAAACTGTTACTTAGGCACAGTTAAACTCACCCCCCCACCCCACCTTTCTATCAATAGTACGAATGTGGGTGTTTAAAAAAAAAAAAGAAGACATATAACTGAATTGAGTGTTGTAGATTTTATCATGGAATATAGATTAAAAGAAACTTTTGATCTAAAAATTAGCCTTTCCTAGATATGTGATGGTTGAAATAGTTTCTGGGTTGGATGGGGTTGGGCAGACATCTCAATATGGAAGTTTTTTCAATGGTGTATAAGAAGTGACCCGACAGATATAAATCAAATTAACCTTTCTACAAAATAATATTTTGTTATAAACCATAGTGCCATGGGCATATGGCACCAATCCATTCCCAGAATGTTCACAATCCAAACAGAAATACCTACCTACAGCCCTGTCGGAATTAGTAGGTCATCTCACATGACGTGGTCATCGCGAGATGACCATCTGGGTCATAGCCACATGACTTTTGACAAGCTTGTCGAAATTATTTTGGGTTCTTTCAGCTCAAATTGCTCCAAAACTAGCCATTTTTCATCAAAGTTAGTCAGGACTAATGAATATTAGAACATAATGGTCAACCTGAGCTATTTATCTAAAATTTAACTAACAAATTCAAACGCCATCGGACCATGCAACTTTAATAGACAGCTGGTGTCGCAAGTTATATGCTCAGGGAAATATGCCCATCAGGAAATTTCATGTGTACAGCTGATGTCAAGGTAAATTTATTTAGAACTTTCTGTACTCCCTTGTATACTGCCCAGATTTGGTGGAACTATAGAATGTAGAAAACAATGTAGCATATAATGATATGAGGTTAGTATTCCGCCTACCTAGGTATCACAGTGGTAGTCAGCTGTTTGCCAATATTGATGTGGCAGCCTTCCAGGCTGTTATCAGGAATCTAATATTCAAATTTATTACTCCACTTGACAAGTCAGAAAATGCTATAATACAGGGACTTGTGAAAATAGAAGAGAGTGATCTCAGATTTACGTGTGCCATATGGAGGCATTGGTACAAACTACTGTATGTAGACCAACATTTTAATATTGGTTAGTATGGTAGTATTCATACTATTACTTATATCCTATTCACATTTATTTTTATATCTACTATGGACCAAATTATGTAACTACAATAATCCTGAGTCTGAAATATAGAATTGGATTGAATTGAATATTGGCATTTGGCATAATATGTATACCCAAGGAGCGACTATTTGTGCTGTGTGCATAGGCCGATGATTTTGAATTTCTGTATTTTTTCTGAGATAAATATATTAGATATACTAGTATCTACTTTACATTAGTTCAAAGTTACTTTTATTTTAAATGGTAAACCTTTGAGATATTTTGAGTGCAAACATGGAAAATTAGTTTTGGCAAGCTTGCCAAAACTCTGACACCATAGACTTCTGCAGTAACAGGTTCTGCTAAATTGACTCAGTATTGCCTTCCATGCAGAAACAAATGCTCAATAAGTGCATCAATATTATTATCAGTATAAGTTAGATATGTAAAATCAAATCTAGATAATTGATTTGGTTTTGAAAATTTGATATTTCATCGGACTATGCAGCTTTAAGTGTAGTGTTAGTTACGTCCAATTCGCTTGTGTTCTATTTACCAGACAATTTGTGAACATTAATTTAATTCCCAGTATGGTAAACCGTCCTCAGAATAAAAGCGTGATCTCCAAAGACATGATGTAGTACTAGTAGTGTAGTTTGATCTATGTGTTGACTGTTGGAGTAGTACCCGCTCTTAACGCAAGGTGGCAGACCGACTTGACCTTTCACTCAACGTAAGGTCAATAGGAAGCAACATGGCGGAGGAGGTGGAAGAGGCTGAAGCCCTGGTGAGTGTTTCTTTTATTGCCTACTAATTACACACACGTTGATCCACTACAGTGATGCTACTAGTGATGCAATTGTACCACGTAAGTAGTTTTATATGTCGCAAACAATCTAGCACGTGACAGCGCAAGGAAATGGTGGATATAGATGGGCGTGGCTAAGTGGGTGACTCCATGACCATGTCCCATTAGTTAGGCGCTGAGCCTGACATGCTCACATTGACATGACTGTCACTACTACACTAGTCTAGTGCCAGTAGCACTAACACTGTATACCTAGCAGTCAGACTCACACTGACTCCTACTCCTACTCCTACTAATCTGTGGGTGGGGCAGTAAACAGGGATGTTTACTCTCAGCTGCAACATACGAAGCTGAAACGAGTTATCAAGAAACAATGTGTGTGCCTCCCCTCTCCTCCTTCTGAGACTTCTCCCACCGCCCCCTCTTCCCCAACTCCATCATCCATGCCGATATCGATTCATTCATATGATTTGGTTTGGATAAGATGAATCTATGTCGGTACGTGAATCGCCTTAACTTACTTAAGAACAAATGCGAGTGTAATATTTAGCTGCGTTGGTAGTATTATCACTATCGAAAAAAATCGAGTATTAATATATGGTAAGAATAGCAGCCAACTCAACTAACTCACTCACCCACTCACTCACTCACTCACTCACTCACTCATTCACCTCGATAAAAGATTCACCCCATACTTACAGGAGGGGTGACAAACAAACAGTATAAATCTTCAAGAAAAAGAACCCTAAATAAAAGCTGGTGAAAATTGTTGACATAGTGGGTAAATGAAATGAGCAGATCAATTCTTAATTTAAGAAGCAAGATATATTCTTCACATATATCTTAATATTTACCCACTACTTTTGATTTGAAAAATATAATAAAAACATGTAGTTTAATGGACTTTAGAAGTGAAATCGACTGCATTCTATTGCCACCATCTTGCCTTTTTGCATTATCTCTCATTTCACCAACTCTGTGCCGATATAACTGCCATATGATGCTGGAACCAGAGATTTCACTTCCTGTTCCATACTAAAACTATTTTCGCCCGTATTTAGAATACACTCTCGTTCACCCCTACTACAAGTACAGGGTGAATCTTTCATCTATCACTCACCCACTCACTCACTCACTCACTCACTATACTCACATCCATTTATCTATTATTTATCCTTTACTCGCACGTAAGCCTAAGCCAAACAGTTCATTACTTATTACTAGCAGTGTTTGTAAAGACAATTCAAATTAAATTTCTGGTTGCAGCGGCAGGAGTACGAATGGATTATTCGAGAGGAAGTTCACACAGTTCTAACAGAGCTTCACAGTATCCTCACCGTAAGTATACCCACATGATTAGTTTTTGGATTATTTTGTATATAAGGGACAGTGGGAAGACAACCATTAATGGTAACACTGTTCCTGCAATTTCTATTGTTACCAGAATAGTATATGTTTATGGAATAATGTATATATATACAGTTTTTGGATTATTTTATATATAAGGGACAGTGGGAAGACAACCATTAATGGTAACACTGCTCCTGCAATTTCTAATGTTACCAGAATAGTATATGTTTATGGAATAATGTATATACATTGTGAATAAAAAATGTCTTAATATCTTACAATCAACATGTCGGATTTAAAAGGATTAGGATATTATTATTATTATCGGCAAATGCTTTGAGGTATCTTTAATGCATTGATTTTTCTATGGGTGTATTTCAATATGTTGTGCAAACGTACTATCGTGCTTGAGAATAGGGCATGGCTGAATGGTCAGCTTTGGTATTCTAATACTATTTGAACAGGAATGACATAGGTTCCCCCCACACACAGACCCGGCGACGCTTTCAGCTCGGTGTAGGGGCCGACACCCCCACCACGCTAATCCCTAAACAAACTACAAGAGCAACTACGTTACTTTCTACGTCGTAGAAAAGCCACGAAGAGAGAGCTGGAGAGCTTACCATTGTAACGATAAAAAAAAACTCCCTTAGCCGACCACCTCCTTAAATGGACCACTTAAAGTTGTTCATATTGTCGGTTGATTTAGAGAGGTTTTACTGTACTTGGTTTATGTTCCAATGACTTGATCTGCGTGGTTACTTAAAGGTCCATAATCCGATGAGAGCAGGACATTTTCAAAACCAAAACCCTTATCTAGATTTGATCCTACCTGTCTAACTCTTTTTTTTTTCTTTTTTGTTGTTGGTACATTAGTTGTTTAAGCAGGGGAAATTTCAGTCGCAGGCGATTGCTCTTCCTCATTCCACTGCTCCTAGCCCTATCCTAATAATGCCGAGCGCCTGGCTAGGAAGCGACAAGTATCAATTTTTAAGTCATTGGTTTGACTCGACCAGGATTCGAACCCACGATCTACCACACGGGAGACGGACGCTCTAACTCATTTGGCCACCCCGTTTGATATTGGAGCATCTATTAAGCATTTGTTGCTACATCGACGGGAATGCTGAGTCATTTTAATAGAATTTGTTTCTGTTGAAGCCTATGGTGTCAGAGTTTTGGTGTGCTTGCTAAAATTAATTGTGTATGTTTGCACTTCAAATATCTTCAATGTTTGCTATTTAAAAATTAAAGTTACTTCAAACTAAAGTAAGGTACATTATAACATTCAACTTAATAATAAATTAATATATTTATCTTTTAAAAAATGAAAGAAACTCAAAGCCATCGGACTATGCAACTTTAATGAAGAACCCTGGGCTTGGATCTAACAAGATTCTTTTTCTACTTTGTACAAAATCCACGAATATCGGCAGAAGTAAGAAATGACAATCTCGAGACCATTATTTAGATTAGATAATGTATCCGTTAATCTTACTTATGTTTCACGTGATTCGTTCATGTAGCATTTATTAAGATAATGTATACGGCGATATATACATTTCGTCGATGCGTGTTTAAATCAATAGATTGTCCACACTCATGACCAGACGGGATGGCCGAATGAGTTGAGCGTTCGTCTCTCGTTTTGGTATATCGTGGGATTCGAATCCACAGGTTCGAATCGAACCCTGGTCGAGTCAAACCAATGACTTAAAAATTTTAACTTGTCGCTTCCTGGCCAGGTGCTCAGCATTATTAGGATAGGGCAAAGACTGGTTGGCCCAATGTCAGGATAATGTGACCTGGTCTCCCTGTGGGGCAGCACTATAACGTCGCCATGGGTGCGCACTGTCACAAGTCGGTACCCGTCCTGATATGACCTTAGATGTTGCCAGGATGTAAAACTGCAACAACAAAGCAACCAATCCACACTCATCATTCCTGTCTCTATCTGTAATGGGAATGACGATCCAGTGATCGACACCCTGATTAGGCCATTACTTGTAGATATGCGAATCTAGTATATGGTTTGATTCCGCCTCTTTTTGAATATTGATGTGTGATATTAGTAAATGTTGATTGTTCAGTAAAACATATCTATAGCACTTCGAAGTTGGTATATGAGACTGTCTCAACAGGGGTTAAGCAATATGGGACAAAACTTTGTCCATAGTAGGGTTATTCTCCAAAACTGGGCACCACATATCTGGTTTCCACGTTACGATGCTGATAATTAAGTCTTTGTTTTATTGATAACAAGTCAAATAAGTATTGCAGCCTCTGTCTATTAGGTCTGTTAGCAGTTCTACATGTATTGAATTTATCCCACAAAAGATATCAAAATTATAATTGTATGATTTTGTGCTAGAGTGAAAATGTGAAAATTTACACATTTACACCATACATGTAGCCAAATTTTTTTCAACTTATTTTTCAACTTTTTTCTTGTAAGTCATAACCTTCTTTGTTTAACAGTAATCAAGAAAATCTTGTTTGACTATGTTTTATATGTTAAAATGAGATTCTGGGTGTGTCTTTGATTTTCATGTTACACGAGTGATATTAATGTATTGCTCAATTTGTATAAGATCTAATTCAAAAAGTGAAATACATTTTTATCAACTCTGACATATGCACAACATGCATACCTTCATAGGACATTGGATTAGGCTATTATTTGGAAGGATTTTTGCTATTATTTGGAAGGTTTTCACTTTTGGTTTCCATGTCACACTTTGGTGCCCAGTTTTAGAGAATGACCCAGTAACGATCAACACACTATCTACTTATGCATTTGCTCAGGATAAACTGATTTGTTTTTTACATGGTGTTTCATAATCCCAATAGAATACATATTGATTTGAAGCAAATGTCCTTGTGTTTTCAGTGTAACCGTTTCTGTGCTGTTTTGTGTCAATCATTACTATGAACAAAAAAACGAAGAGCTAACACCTTTTGAGACAGGCTCATATGTGTATATATATATATATGACCATCAATTATGATAATTTTATTTATGATTAGCAACCTGGCTTATTTATTTGTGTACCTGCTTATTTGTTTATATATATATCTATTTTGTATTAAATTACGAACAGACAATGTGCCAATATGTTTTCGACTGATACTTTTCTCATGATAATTTAATATAATATATAATACTTTATTTAAAGTTGCATAGTCCGATGATTTTGACTTTCTGTCATTTTTCTGAGATAAATATATTAAGTTGATGCTTTATAATATATCTTACCTTAGTTTGAAGCAACTTTTATTTTAAATGGCTAACATTGGAGGTATTTGAATAAGTTGCTGTGGGTGGATAGCGGCCTAAAGGCCCTGTCACACTACGACGTATGGCGTTAGTGTGTGCCCAATGTACGACAATTTGCCAGTACGTCGGCATTCATCAAACTTTGCAGCGGCGGGGGATAAAAATCGGCATACACACAAAGTATACACAATGTATGTAATGTATGAAGAACATATGTCTGACCTGTAGCATATGCTCATGGTATGCTTACCAAAGTTACATATGTTACTTCATCGCTAGAAGTACAGCATATACATTAAGTATGCTGGAGATGCGGCAGGCATACGTTAGGAGTACGTTATGCATCCATTGGCTGTACGCGGACTGCACGGCTGAACATATGGCTAACGTGTGCATATCATACGCCAACGTACGCTTGTTTGTTTGTTTGTTTGTTTGTTGTTGTTTTACGTCCTAGCAACATCTAAGGTCATATCAGGACGGGTACCGACTTGTGACAGTGCGCACTCATGGCGACTTTATAGTGCTGTCCCACTGGGAAACCAGGCCGCCGGCACCATGACCTGCTATCCCACTCAGTCACATTATCCTGACACTGAGCACACCAGTCCTTGCCCTATCCTAATAATGCTGAGCGCCTGGCTAGGAAGCGACAAGTATCAATTTTAAAGTCATTGGTTTGACTCGACCGGGACTCGAACCCACGACCCCACGATCTACCAGCACGGGAGGCAGACGCTCTAACTCATTCGGCCATCCCGTCTGGTCCCCAACGTACGCCAAGCGTATGAGAAACGTATGAGCCATACAGCGACATACGTTGAAAATTTTGAACATGCACAAAATATTTTTAGCGGCTCGACCTATGCTGACCTATGCCGCCATCCCCCGAGCATACTCGATGTATGCCCAATGTATACGTAACCTAAGACGCCGTATGCCGACGTGTTGGTCGAAAATCGCATACGTCGGCATACGCTAACGCTATATGTCGTAGTGTGACAGCCCCTTAACTGAATAAGTCAACTTACACTGCCAACATGTAAAATATTCCGATATTCAGCAAGGGGGGAATGCAATTGTTCTATTAGTATTACTGATCAGTGTACTTGGCCAGGTGCATATATATATAATATATATATATATATTATATATATATATATATGGTTTGATGGTGCCTGAGTGGGATATAAATAGACATAGTGGTGCTGGCAGGTCTGGGTGTGATTGCACTCAGGGCCTATCCCTTCTGCTGGGGTAGGGGTCACCACACTCAAAAGGTCAAGGTTGGTGGTGGCCAAGGGGCCATACAGCTACGGGTGGCGAGCAGACCACTGGTATCCTTAGAGACCAGGAATACTGGATTCCTATTGGTCAGACCAGGAATGCTCGATTCCCATTGGTGGAAGGAGGTGGTATGATACTCTACCAAGAACCCATGTAACTATATAACAATAAACCAGAGGGCTGGACTCTTTCTCTTACACTTTACTCTCTTCCTTTCTCTTTGTCTGTATTGTTTTCCTCATAGCCTATGTACACAGTCACAGATCCGAGCATTAGATTCTACAAACTGGTGAACACGACGAGTGGGTAGTTTCTACAAACTGATGATGGGCTTACCATCCGTTATGCTATGTAGCAAGAAGACCCCTGTATACCTAATTAGTAATTAAATAATCGGAGATATTCCAGAGAGTAATGAAATTGTTATGTGTGAATTGGGATAATTTTAAAGAAGTCTTTCACTGTATCATTTGTATTCACAAATCCAGATCAGGAATAGTGAAATCCTTGATCTACAGTGTGTTCTCTCCCTAACACTCCCCGCCCCCTTCTTTAAGACTTTACGGTAAGCATAGCCATAGCTAGGCATTGTTGTTCAGGTTAACAGATACATTTGTGGAACTAATGAGGTCAAAGGCATGAGGTACTAGGGGGCTTGTTGGGTTATGTACATTATCATGATACTGAGCTAACCAGTCCTTTCCCTATCCTGGTTATGCCAAGGACCAGGCTAGGTAGCGACAAGAATCATTTTTGTAAGTCATTGGTTTGACTCGCGTGGGATTCAAACTCCCAACCTTCCGCACAGGAAGCCTGCATGCGTTCTTATCGATTGAGCCACCGTGTCCGTTACTGGGGCACTTTGTTAGATCTGTGCTATATTGTGTGCATTGGTGCGCGAGGCAAATGGAAGATCTGCTTGGAGAGCAAAAAGGAAAAGGGAAGGTGGCGGTGTTATGTCCGGGGGGAGTGTTGGTTCAAGCGCTCAGCCCCGCCAGAGCTGATCTAATCAGGGTGGTTTTGGAGAGCATTGTGGAAGTTGGGTTGTGGGCGGGTGGTGTGAGTAAGGTCTCTGGAGGGGAGAATCTAGGTCATGCTTTCTGTGTGTGTGTGTATGTGTGTGTGTGAGGTAGTCTGTTTTTTGTTGTTTTACATCCTAACAACATCTAAGGTCATATCAGGATGGGTACCGACTTGTGACAGTGCGCACTCATGGAGACTTTATAGTGCTGTCCCATTGGGAAACCAAGCCGCCGGCACCATGACCTGGTATCCCACTCAGTCACATTATCCTGACACTGAGCACACCAGTCCTTGCGCTGTCCTAATAATGCCGGGCACCTGGCTAGGAAGCGACAAGTATCAATTTTTAAGTCATTGGTTTGACTCGACCAGGGTTCGAACCCATGACCCCACGATCTACCAGCAAGGGAGACGGACGCTCTAACTCATTCGGCCATCCCGTCTGTCTGAGGTAGTTTGAGGTGCAGAGCTGATTGTCGGCTGAGTGGTTGGTTGGTTGGTTGGTTGTTGTTTTGTGTCCTAACAACATCTATCATTCTATGGTCGTATCAGGACGGGTACCGACTTGTGACAATGTGCACTTATGGCAACTTTATAATGCTACCCCACTGGGAGACCAGGCCACCAGCACCATGACCTGTTATCCTACTCAGTCACATTATCCCGACACTGAGCCAACCAATCCTTGCCCTATCCTATTAATGTTGAGCACCAGGCTAGGAAGTGACAAGTATACATTTTAAAGTCATTTGTTTGACTCAACCATGGTTCGAATCCGTGGCTCGAATCCCATGATCTACCAAAATGAGAGACAGACGCTCAACTCATTTGGCCATCCCGTCTGGTCTGTCGGCTGAGTGGAGCTAGGTGGATACACACAGAGGTAGATAAAGGCCCAGTCACACCTTACCGGACTGGGGAACCGGCCGAGAACCGGACACTGTATGGTATGGTTGTATACGGCGATGTCCGGTACATGTCCGGTACCCATCTGGC
Source organism: Branchipolynoe longqiensis (assembly GCA_030323885.1). Taxonomy (NCBI): domain Eukaryota; kingdom Metazoa; phylum Annelida; class Polychaeta; order Phyllodocida; family Polynoidae; genus Branchipolynoe; species Branchipolynoe longqiensis. The sequence goes on from CM059195.1 coordinate 78,553,635, forward strand.
GGTGTCCGGCTTTGTCCGGTACAAGATTTGAACATGCACAAAACCATCGGATTGACATGTCCGGTTGGTGTCCGGTTTGTCCGGTTCATGTCTGGTACCCATCCATACATGTCCGGTACCCATCCGTTGGTGTCCGGTACCCATCCGTTGGTGTCCGGTTTGCTTCCGGATTTGTCCTGCGGCGAGAACATCAATAAAATATATATATACTGTAGTAGTCGGCACTGACCTCTCAGGCAAGTAACCACATAGACAGGTAGGCGTTGGTAGTGTGTTGATATCAGGGAGCCTAGGTGGTGTAATGGTTAGCACACTGGCCCGGAATGCAAAGAGATGTGGGTTCGAGTCCCGTTCTATGCGCAATATTTCCCATTTTCATCACCCCCACGACAATACCAACATTAAAAAAAAAATACAGTCCGGTACGTGTCCGGTTGATGGTCGGTCCGTCCGGTTCTCGTCCAGTTCTCAGCCGGTACATGTACGGTACTTGTCCGGTTGTACGGCGGCAATTGACCCAATTACGCTCCATTTCGATACATTTCTATACATTTTGTGTACCGGAGAACACCGGACTAGACAATTCTTTGTCCGGTGGTGTCCGGTACTCAGTCCGGTAAGGTGTGACAGGCGCCTAAAGGATTTACCCCTACCCAGAGGAGGGGTGAATGACAACTATGTCTAAATCCAAGCTAAATCTGCTTAACTGTGCATGTAGTGGTTCCAATGCGCAGTATTGATCTATATTGGAGTAGAGTTGGTTAAATGGCAGAGGATGCAAACATATAAGATGGCGGACCCAGAATGCTCTCGATTCGAGTTTTAAGAGTCTACATGATCTCTAAATTCTTCATTCAAAAATAGTGGGTGGATATAAAGATGGATGTGAAAAATATATTTGCTTCTTAGATTAAGAATTTATCTGGTCATTTCCTTTACCCAGCGTACCGACACCATTTTCCAATGCCAGTAATGGGTTGTTCGGCAGCCCTGTCTCAGGATCAGTGCCACGGGAATAACTAATGCTAGGTACACACCTACCGTTTTTCCGCACCCACCTACCATATTCGATCTAAAATTGCCCAAAAGTCTTGAGGTGTGCACTCCCCTAGCACACCTACCGATTGCGATTCGCGACTTAAAACTCAATTTTAGGGCTAAAATTGCTTCCTTACGATTGCGATTTGCGATTCGAAAAATAAATCGGCCCGTTTTCAGTTTTAAGCAGGTCGGGTCGCGAGTTTTAGTGTGCGAGTCGTAAACGGTAGGTGTGTACCTAGCATAACGCCGTTGATGTGTGGATAGTCTGTTACCGCAGCTGAGTGGGCACACGCAGTGGGTCATCGGATGCGGTGGCCGAATCGGCAGAGCGCAGGCCTCGCGTGCGGAAGGTCGGGACATCAATTCCCGGTCGAGTCGAACCAATGACTTACAAAATTGATACTCGTTGTTTCCTAGCCAGGTGCTCAGCATTATTAGGATGCAGCAAGGACTGGTTAGCTCGGTATCAGGATAATGTGACTGAGTGGGATATTAGGTTATGGTGCATGTGGCCAGGTCTCCCAGTGGGGCAGCACTATAAATGCGGCATGAGTGCGCACTGTACCCGCCCTGATATGACCTTAGATGTTGTCAGGACGTAAAACTCCAACAACCAACCAACCAACGTTGAAGGAGAGGTCAGTGCAAACTGCTACAATACTTTCATCAGATTATGCCGCTTATAAAAATATCCTGCTCTCCTGTAGCAAAGACTCTATAATACTAAGACGGCTCACTCCCTATCTGTCCCATGGTAATGTGAATTTCGCAGTGCCACCTTGTGGTGGGTTTGATCAGCCCAGCTGCTGGTTGGTGTTTCACATGTAAACACATACAATTATATTATACATGAGATAGGTAAGTATGAATACACATCAATATGAAATTGCTATGAACAAATACACATCATCATCAGCATCATCATCACACATCTTTCACATTCATATATACATTTATACATATAATATAGCACCTGTTTAACCAAGAGAACAGCCAGCACACCAAGTGGTGGGTTTGATCATTTTGATTACACAGTACAGGCTGAGTGAGCCGTCTTAGTATTATAGGGTCTTTGCCTGTACCTACTTTTATGTACTACTCACAAGAGGTACAGGTTATTTACATTACCACACAGGATACGGTCGCTGAATCGATAGAGCGCAGGCTTCCCGTATGGAAGGTCGAGAGTTCTAATCCCAGCCGAGTCAAACCAATGACTTATGCGATTGATAATTGTCGCTACCTAGACTGGTGCTCGGTATTTATAGGGTAGGACAAGGACTGGTTGGCACAGTATCAGGATAATATGACTGAGTGGGATATTGGGGGTCATGGTGCTGGGAGCCTGGTCTCCACATGAGGCAGGACTATAAGTCGGTACCCGTCCTAGTATGATCAAGTTGCTAGAATGTAAAACAACAATAAACAAACAAGTACATTACTACATTCTCCTTCATGCTCAGAAAGATAAGTTTATGTTAAATTCTCAACATAATACAGTATAACCCCGTTAAACCAAACTTGAAGCGACCCTAGAAATTTGTTTGGATTAACCGATCATTGGTTTAACCGAGCTTTGACTTTGACTTGGCTTTGGCAAAAAACGGGGGTGCATTGTATGTGGATACTATGATTATTGTTTTTTTATATATTTTCAGTTTAACCCCATTAAGCTAACCTCGGTTAAATCAAACGATCGGTTAATCCAAACTTTTTTCGGCGACCTGGCAAAATACTACCATTTATCATATAAAAAAGTCTCAGATAACCTTAAAACCACATGAAAGTTTGGTTTAACTGTACCGGAAGTAGCCTGGGGCCGGCAATTTTGTTTGGATTAACCGATACTTTGGATTAACCGACTTTGGTTTAACCAATTTTTTTAATATGATAAATGGTAGTATTTTGCCGGGCCGCTGAAAAAAGTTTGGATTAACCGATGGTTTGGTTTAACCGAGCTTTGCTTAACGGGGTTGTACTGTTCCTCTCACTGCTTACCAGTTGTAGGTGGGACAAGCATGTCCAGTTCCCGCTATTCAAGCTACATGTTCTATATTAGCAATCTAACGTTTGCACACCTGTACTGTGAACCTATTTCCTTGTCATATAACTCTGAAACTGTGAAACCTCCCTGACGAAATTTCACCCCCAGTAAATTCGGGGTAGAGTTTCTGTCACATAAGCATTTCGTCCATATTGTTTTACTGCAGATTGTTGAGCATCCTCCTCCTCCCCCTCTCCCCCTTACTCCTCCCCCCTTCCCCTCCCCCTACTCCTCCCCCTTCCCCTCCTGTCCCCACCGTCCCTCCCTCCGCTCCTCCCTCCCTCCCATCCTCCTGCTCCTCTCCCTCCCGCTGTCCTCCGCCTCCCCCTCTCCCCCCTCCTCTCCTTCCTCTCCCTCTTACCTCCTTCCTCTCCTCCCTCTCTTCCATCGTCCCTCCCGTCCCTCCTCCCTCCCCCTCTCCCCTCTCTTCCCTCTTCCTTCCTCCCTCCCCAATCCTCCTTCTTCCCCTCCTAAATCCACCCTCCTCACTCTTCCCCTTCCCTCCTCCATCTTCCCTCATTTCCTCCCTCCTCTCTCTCTCTCCTCTCTCCTCCCTCCTCCCCCCTCCCTCTCCCTCACTCCCTCCCCCTTCCTCCCTCCTCCCCGCACCCCTTTGAGCGATCTCCATCAGTCAGCAATATGTGCGTCCTTTCTTCAGCCTCGTTCTGGTATTGATTATCGTTTGCTTCTCCCCTCCCACCAGGACCCTCGCCATACAAAACACCTTCCCTCTATTGACACAACACACCAACCAGGCCTCTCTGGTTGCCTGTTTGCTGTCTCTCCTTCCCCCATTCTCCCCCCTTCTCCCCCCCCCTTCTTCCCCATTCTTCGCCCTTCTTCCCCATTCTTCCCCCATTCTTCTCCCATTATTCCCCTTCTTCCCTCTTCTTTCCCCCCCTTATTCGCCCTTCTTCGCCCTTATTCCCCCCTTCTTCCCCCCCTTCTTCCCTGTTCTTCCCCCTTCTCCCCCCTTCTTCGCCCTTCTTCCCTCCTTCTTCCCCCTTCTTCCCCCCTTCTCTCCCCCCTTCTCCCCCTGCTCCCCACTCTCTCCCCTTCTCCCCGTTCTCTTCACTTCTCCCCTTCTCCTCCACCCATTCTCTCCCCTCCTTTCCCTCCTCTCCCTCCTTCTTTCCTTTCTCTCCTTCCCCCTTCTCTCTCCCCAATCCTGCGCCTTCTCTCCTCCCTCATCCCCCTCTCTCCCCCCTGATCCCCCTTCACTCCCCCTAATCCCCCTTCTCTCTCCCATCCCCCCTCGTTCTCTCCTCCCTTCTCTCCTTCCTTCGCACCCTGTTCCTCTCCCTTCTTGCCTCCCTCCTCTCCCTCCTTCTCCCCCTGCTCCCACCCTCCATCCCTTCCTGCTCCCCTCTCTCCTTCCCCCACCCTCCTTCACTCCCTCCTCCTGTAGGTAAGTGTATACAAAAGACCCATTGCTGCTTATCGAAAAGACTAGCAGCCTATTTGGCGGCAGCGGGTTTCCTCCAAAGAAATATGTCAAATGATCATATGTTTGACCTCCAATAGCTACTCTTTCCGGTAAACAGCACTTTCCCACAGAGAAGCCAGCACTTACCACAGCCTTTGACGAACCAATTGTGGACCACTGATTGGAATGGAAAATAACCCAAACTGCAAATGTGTCCACTGAGCAGGATTGATCGGATGACCAACAGCTTCACAGGTGGACACTCTACCGCCTGAGCTACGTCCCCTCCCGTGATATCCAGTCTTACTATTTAATTTCCATGTTTACTTATGTATCATACACTGTGCAATAAAATTGTCTTCCACAAGTAATTCTCCTGAATGCTACCGCTCGCGTGAAGTTATAAATGTGTGCATTATTATGTTGCTTCTGCTGTATTTAGCGCACTGAGACTGAAAGTAAAAACTCAAATTTAGCAGAATCCTGACCTATAAGCTGGCTCTTGCCGTGTTGGGATATGCCCTGCAGAGCAACAGGCGTGCACGTGATTTTTGGGGTTGTTTTCTTTTGGGGGGCGGGGGGGGGTCGGATTGTGCTTGGCCTCCCACCTCACCCCCCTCGAACTCCCCCCCCCCCACCCCACACACACACTCCTCCAGCACTCCTCGCTCCCCACTTCAGTCCCCTTCTCCTCTTGGCGGCCCTAATCACGCACGAGGCACTCCCCCCCCCCCTCCTCCCCCTCTTCTCCTCTACACTTCTTCCTCTCCCGTTCTCTCCACTCTCCTCTCTTCTGCTCTGCTCTCCACTTTGCTCTCCACTCCCCTTCCCTCGCCTCGCCTCCCCTACTCTCCCCTCCCTCCCCTACTCTCCCCTCCTGTCCCCTTCCTCCCCCCTCCCCTCCCTCTCTCCTCCCTCCCCCTCCTCTCCCTCTCCCCCTCCTCTCCCTCTCTCCCCTCCTCTCCCTTCCCTCCCTCCCCCTCCCCTCCTCCCCTCCTCCCTCCTCCCTCCTCTCCCTCCTCCCCTCCCCTCCCTCCCCTCCCCTCTCCTCCGCCTCCCCTCCCCTCCCCTCCTTCTCCCCTCCTCTCCCCCTCCCCTCCTCTCCCCCTCCTCCACCTCCTCTCCCCTCTCCCCTTCTCCCCTCCTCCTCCTCGCCTCCCTCCCCTCCCCTACTCTCCCCTCCTGTCCCCTCCTCTCCCCTTCTCCCCCCTCCCCTCCCTCCCCCCCTCCCCTCCCCCTCCCCTCCCCTTTCCTGTCTCGTCCCTAACTCCTTCCCGCTTCCCTCTCTCTTCCCCCACGCAGCCTCCCCTTCTCTCCCCTCCTCTCCCCTCATTCTCCCCTCTCTTCCCATCCTCTCCCCTTCTCTGCCCCCCTCTCCCTTCTCTCCCCCTCCCCTCCCTCCCCTCCCCCCCCCCCTCTCCTCTCCCTCCCCTACTCTCCTCCCCTCTCCCCTTTCCCTTCCCCTCCTCCGTCCCCTCCTCTCCCCCTTCTCTCCCTCCCTTGCCCCTCCTCTCCCCTTCTCCCTCCCCCCCCCCTTCCCATCCCCTCCCCCCCCTCCCTCCCCTCCCTCCCCTCCCCTCCCCTCCCCCTCCCCTCCCCTCTTCTCTATCTGTCTCCTCCGCCTCCATCCCTTTTCGTTTGTTTCCCACAGGAAGCCTCTCCTCCCCTCCCCTCCCCTCCCCTCCCCCTCCCCTCCCCTCCCCTCCCCTCCCCTCCCCTCCCCTCTCCCGTCCCTTCCCCTCCCCTCCCCTCCCTTTCCCTCCCCTCCCCTCCTCTCCCCTCCCCTCCTCTCCTCTCCCTCCTCTCCTCTCCCCTCCCCTCCCCTCCCCTCCCCTCCCCTCCCCTCCTCTCCCCTCCCCTCCTCTCCCCTCCCCTCCCCTCCCCTCCCCTCCCCTCCCCTCCCCTCCCCTCCCCTCCCCTCCCCTCCCCTCCCTTTCTCTACCCTGCCCTCCCCTCCCCTATTTCTAGATCGGTCTCACTACACTAAATGCCCGTTTCTGTTTGTTTCCCACAGGAAGCCTCTTCTCCCCCTCCCCATCCCCTCCCCTCCCATACCCTCCCCTGTCTGTATCGGTCTCACTACGCTAAATTCCCGTTTCTGTTTCTTTCCCACAGGAAGCCTGCAGGCGATTTCCCGTTCAAGTAATACAAGGTATGCTCTAAGATCACTCGTATTTCTGCTATTCTGTTATTCAATTCTGCTTATCAGTTTTACCAAACGCTGTTGCCGAATCAGTAGCGCGCAGGCGTCCTGTGCGGAAGGTCGGCAGGTCGAATCCCAGCCCAGTCAAACCAATGTCTTATAAAATTGATACTTGTTGCTACCGAGCCAGGCGCTCAGCATTGATAGGATAGATCAAGGACTGGTTAGCACAGTATCAGGATAATATGACCGTGTTGGATATGGGGTCATGGTACCCAGCCTGGTCTCCCAGAGGGGCAACACTATAAAGTCGCCATGAGCGTACACTGTCACAAGTCGGTACTTGTCCTGATAAGGCCGTAGATGTTGCTAGGACATAAAACGACAATAACGGCAACAGATTATCAGTTGCCACTTTGCAATAATGCACTCGGGTTGTTTCAACAGAGATAGAACAAGTTTGTTTGTTGTTTTACGTCCTAGCAACAGCTATGGTCATATCAGGACGGGGAGAGAGATAGAACAAAGTTATGGAAGATTTATAGTTGCATCGTCCAATGGCGTTTGAATTTTTATTTTATTTTTGAGACAAATATATCAAATTGATCGTTATAACCTACTAATCATTAATCTGGAATAATTCTGATGAAAAATGGCTAGTTTTGAAGCAATTTGAGATGAAAGAACCCAAAATACTTTTGACAAGATTTCCAAAAGTTCTTTTTCTAGCTATGACACATATTGACATCTCACGATGACCACATGACTAGGTTACATATGGTACTTGGAATGAGGGTATGGCTAATGAGGCCGCGAGATTGATCTAATTGCTTAATGAGTGTTCTTGCATAATGGCTGTCTCAAAGTAGGTTTCCAAGGGGATGAGGTAATACATGCACCGATTATTCTGTATAGGCTGTCCCCAATCCTTAGATAATGCACTAGTATCTAACTTGGATATATAGAACCAAATTTAGGTAAGTGTTTTGGTTTTGAATAAAATACTTCATCGGACCATGCAAATTTAATTAACTTACAGATTTATGTATTTGGCCAGAATCTGATTATTGATAGATGATCATCTTAAAAATTATATCAAATTTATGCAATTTTGTTTCACCCATAATTAGATAAATTATGTATTAAAGCTTTTTAATTTAAAAAAAATAAAATACGTTCTCAAAACACGTCGCTGAAATCACAAATCTTTTCATTATATTTATTTTTATTGTCAATCTTATTATATATTGGATGAAATGGCAAAAATATGTGAACAATTCAGCCTTTGCCGCCAACTCGACGTGAGGAGAAATGAGCAATTAACATGATATTTTTTCTAGTTAGAATGGATGTTATTTTACTGTCTTTAAGAAATAGAATAGTAATTAATAACTATCCCCCCCCCCACCCACAAGAAAAAACCAACAACAACGAAAACAAAAAATGGACGGGATAGTCAAGTAGATAGAGCATTCAGTTGCTATGCGGTAGGTCGATCCTGTCGCTAACCTAGCCCAAAGACCTTATAATACTAAGATGTCTCACTCAGCCTGTACTGTGTAATCAAAATGATCAAACCCACCACTTGGTGCGCTGACTGTTCTCTTGGTTAAACAGGTGCTATATTATATGTATAAATGTATATATGAATGTGAAAGATGTGTGATGATGGCGATGATGATGATGATGCTGATGATGATGATGTGTATTTGTTCATAGCAATTTCATACTGATGTGTATTCATACTTACCTATCTCATGTATAATATAATTGTATGTGTTTACATGTGAAACACCAACCAGCAGCCAGGCTGATCAAACCCACCACAAGGTGGCACTGCAAAATTTACATGGGAGAGATAGGGAGTGAGCCGTCTTAGTATTATAGGGTCTTTGCCTAGCCTGGCGCTTGGCATCACTAAGATAGGACAAGGACTGGTTTGCTCAGTATCAGGATAATATGACTGGGTGGGATATCAGGTCATGGTGTCGGCTGCATGCTATCCCAGCTATTCCTATTTGCCATGAGTGTGTACTATGCAGGGATCCCATTTCTCTTCAAAATCGCTGATTTCAGCGAAAACTGAGTTTCCAACTCAGCAGGGGGGAGATTCAGTCTGTGAAAAAAAAGAGACCAATAAAATCGGAACTCAAGTCTTAAAACAGTTGGAATTTCAAGGCAAAAATATGTTTGTTTGTTGTTGTTTTACGTCCTAGCAACATCTAAGGTCATATCAGGACGGGCAAAAATATGTCCTTGTAGGTGCCAGATTGCACCATTTTAAATCATAGCTTTTAGCAAATTTCCCGGGGGATGGGGGGTGCTATGCCCCCGGACCCCTTTAGCTTTTCAGGGATTTTTTATTTTTGTCGCTGGCACCCCTGGCTGTGAAAAGTCATGGTATGTCCTCGGATGTTGCTCGGACATCAAACCCTCAGTGAATCAATGTGTTCAAAAAGACTGGCGCCTAGCGGTTGACCCCAGCAACGCCACTGCCCTCCTAAATCTGTGCAGTGCACTCTGGTGATCCCTGGTCTGTAATTATGGAGATTGCCTTCGCTGTGTTTGAAGCCTCTATGCTACTGTCACTGTGTCAGTGACTGGGTGTTCAATATGCGACCCGAATCCTGGATCGCACAAACAGTTGGTTGGTTGTTGGAGCTTTACATCCTGGCAACATCTAAGGTCATATCAGGAATGGTACCGACTTGTGACAATGTGCACTCATGGTGACTTTATTAGTGCCGCCCCACTGGGAAATCAGGCCACTGGCACCATGACCCAATATCCCACTCAGTCATATTATCCTGACGCTGAGCTAACCACTCCTTGCGCCATCCTATTAATTCTTGAGCTTTTTCATTGGACAAGTGAAAATCTTGGGCTGAAAAGCATGTATTTCACAATTTTATTTCCTTTCCCTTCTCATCTTTACATGTAATTTACATTATTTATGACATTTGTTTCATGGTTTTGATTTATTTGTGTAGTTTTATTTCCATAATCATGGAGGTTAACTGAGATAATACACGTAAGTATTGTGGACAAGTGAAAATTCAGACAGACATGTGAAAATCACACCAGACTTGTCCTATGGATAAGTTACAAATTTGGCTGATTTCTATCACAGCGGATGATCGGGAAATGGTCACTCCCACAGAGGTCGTCCCGGACAGACCCTCCATGAAAAGTCCAGCAGCAGTTCTGGTTAAAGCTGCATAGTCTGATGAAAACATCGAATTTTCAAAACCAAAACAATTATCTAGATTTCATTGTACATATCTAACTTAGATACTGGTGCACTTATTAAACATTTGTCGCCACATAGAAGGGAATACTGAGTCAATTTAATAGAACCTGTTACTGCAGAAGCCTACGGTGTTAGAGTTTTGGCAAGCTTGCCAAAATTAATTTTGCACGTTTGCACTTCAAATATCTCAAAAGTTAGCCATTTAAAGTAAAAGTTACTTCAAACTAAAGTAAGGTAGATTATAACGACCAACCTAACATATTTATCTCAGAAAATGACAGAAACTCAAAAGCATCAGACTATGCAACTTTAAGTGATAATGAGATCGTTAGCAGAGTAAGTACCGTAGGCAGGATGCATATATATGTATATGGACCATTGTTTAATATTTGTAGAGCATGACTGCCCACAAAGTCCTCCATCTTTCTGCCCCTAGTATTCAAACCATTCCCTTCCCATAATGGATTGTGGCCACTAAAGTCATCCATAATTAAATATGGGGGATGGTAGCTGGTGCGCATCACCTGGCAGCAGGTTCTGGTTTAGCAGTGAGGAAGATGGGCAGGTACTAGATAAAAGATTCACCCTGTACTTGCAGTACACGGGTGAACGACAACGTAGTGTAAATACTGGCGAAAATAGCTTTAGTATGGAACAGGGACTAGAAACTGGTTCCAGGATCAAATGGCTACATATATTGGCACAGAGTTGGTGAAATGGGAGAGAATGCAAAAAGACAAGATGGCAGCCATAGAACGCCGTCGATTTCACCTTTAAATTCTATTAAACTATATGTTTTATTATATTTTTCAACTCAAAGGTAGTGGGGAAATATGAAGACATATATAAAGAATAATTGTTGCTTCTTAGATTGTGAAATTAGGCTCTCATTTCATTTCCCCGCTTTTTCGACAGCTTTTATATAGGGCTGGTATTTACTCGTGTACTGCGAGTACAGGGTGAATCCTTTATCTAGGCAGGTACCAGGTTGACATTAGGTAATAGCAGCTTGAAAACAGCTTGACAGCAGATGATTCCGGCTTGACAGTAGGTGATGTGAGCAGGTTGCAGCTTGACCGCGGATGATGTTGGCAGATACCAGCTTGACAGCGGGTGTTTGACAGTTGTGGCTGACAGGGGTGATGTGGCAGGTTCAGTTGACAGCGGTGATGTGACGCTGCGGCTTGACATCAGGTGACGTGGCCAGGTTCCAGTTTGACAGCGTGTGATGTTGACAGCCTGCGGCTTGACATCAGGTGATGTGGCCAGGTTCCAGTTTGACAGCGGGTGATGTTGGCAGCGTGCGGCTTGACAGTAGATGATATGGTCAGGTTTCAGCTTGACAGCGGGTGATGTATCCAGCCTGTGAAAGGGTTATCTGGTTAGCAGACTCTTGCCAACACGGTATGATCTCTTATTGATTGGCGGCTGTCCCTCAGGAAAGCTCTTGCAACCCGTGCTGTATTGTGAAATATAGCAATGTGAAAGCGTACAACTGTTCTATGCAGATCAAATTGGGGGTCGTGAGGAGAGATGGTCAGGGCGTGGTGTTTCGCTAAGGACTTAAAGCTGCATAGTCCGATGATATATCAAATTTTCAAAACCAAACCAATGATCTAGATTTGATTTTATATATCTAACTTAGATACTGATGCACTTATTAAGCATTTGTTTCTGCGTAGAAGGCAATACTGAGTCAATTTAACAGAACCTGTTACTGCAGAAGTCTATGGTGTCAGAGTTTTGGCAAGCTTGCCAAAACTAATTTTCCATGTTTGCACTCAAAATATCTCAAAAGTTTACCATTTAAAATAAAAGTAACTTTTAACTAATGTAAATTAGATACTAGTGATCGATCGTATATATTTATCTCAGAAAAAATACAGAAATTCAAAACCATCGGACTCTGCAACTTTAAACAGATGCCCTCTATGTGCAGAAACTCTCCACTGGCCCATCCGCTTCTGGGATAGAGGAGGTATATTTCGTTCGGTTACATATTCAGTTGTGTATCCTGAATAGGGTGAATTTTATAGCACTATTCCAGCATACCTTTATGGCAAATGAGTTCCCTGGTGGGAAGTATCTGCAACAAACCGTACACTGCTTGTCATACCCTGCTAATGTCATTACCTGTTTAACAGGTCATCCTAACCTCGTTACCTGTTTAACACTAACAGGCTGTCCTAACCTCATTAATTGGATGACCTCGTTTCCATATTGATAGTCTGCCCGGCGTGTTGATAAACTACTTCCAGGGGCGTAGCCAGGGGGGGGGTGCTGTGGGATTACAGCCCCCCACCCACCTACCCACCCCCATCCCACCCCCAACAAAATTGAGAAAAGAGAAGGAAAGGGAAAGAGAAGGAGAAAGGGAAAGAGAAAGGAAAAATGTTTTGCATTCAGCCCTCCATCCGCACCTCAGCCCCATATATTCACCACCCCACCCCCCCGCCCCAGCCCAATATCCTCAGCCCCAATATATTTTATATATGATTGTGTACAAATAAATAGACCTAAACCAATCAGAATATGTAACAGGAAATAATAATATAGTCAATAATACTACAGCACATTAGATACCCTTTGTAGTTTCTTACACTTCACAGTGAGGGTATTGCACCTCTGAAAGAACTGATGCCTTTGTGCTTTCTTATATAACCAGACGGGATGGCCGAATGAGTTAGAGCGTCCGTCTCCCGTGTTGGTAGACCATGGGATCGTGGGATCGAAACCTGGTCGAGTCAAACCAATGACTTAAAAATTGATACTAGTTGCTTCCTAGCCAGGTGCTCAGCATTATTAGGATAGGGCAAGGACTGGTTGGCTCAGTGTCAGGATAATGTGACTGGGTGGGATATCAGGTCATGGTGCTGGGGTCTTAGGGGGGGCAGCACTATAAAGTCGCCATGAGTGCGCACTGTCACAAGTCGGTACGCGTCCTGATATGACCTTAGATATTGCTAGGATGTAAAACAACAACAAACAAACAACCAAACTTTCTTATACCTCTTAAACTTGCCTTTGTACTTTCTTACACATCCCCATGAGATTATTACACCTTTCAAAGACCCCTTTGTACTTTGCCACACCTCCCAATTGAGATTATTACACCTTCCAAAGACCGCTTTGAAGTTATTCCCACATTCCCAACATGACACATTATCACTGAGGTTTAATTGGATAATTTTTGATTGGTCAATGATGAAAGCATGCCATGTGTATGGTCCAATATAAGGGCCACCCCAAATATTCTTTGGGTCATAAGTTCTATCATGGCAAAGCGACAGTCATTTATGTTCCACTTTCTTCAGTCGGTCTCAATGAATATAATATATATATATATGAATAAAGAGTGAAAATGAAATGTGCATATTTGTTATCCTTGACACGGGGGGTGGGGAATGGGGGTAGACACGGCGCGAATGGATCGGCATGATGCTAACGCGAACAAATATGGGGGGGGGGGGGTGATGGTATCATCTCAAAAAGTTAAAGTCCTAGAAAATCCTGTCTACGCCCCTGACTTCCGCTGGGTGCTGGATGCTGGGAATGACAAAATATCAACTTATGCACAGAGTATGTTTAGAAAGCAGATTCTGATGACATGTGGACATCGTGCTATTTTAATCTTTTTCAGTTTTTGGGGGGAGGGGGGGGGAGCTTTTGTGATTTGTCTATTAATCAAAGTAATTTGTTTTAAGGCACCAACGAAAGTGACTACAAATTATCATTTTATGTACAGTGGGCATGCATGTTTGGTCAGTGCTTGTGTTGCAAGTAGTGTGCTTAATACTACAATAGAATTTTAAAAGAATCTGTTTGATGCCGAACCCGAGTTAGTTCCGCTTCCCTGTTTCGTGGACTGGGCCATCTTGGTTTGGTGGCATTCTCTCCCAGTTCATTACCTCTACGTCAATGTAGATGGACACTACTAGCTGGAACCAGATGCAGTGGCCACATCAGTAAGAGAGTGCTGACTTCCTGTATGGAAGGTCGGGGGTATCAAATCCTGGCCAAGTCAAACAAATGATTTATGTTTGTCGCTACCTAGCCTGGCACTCACCAATAATAGGGAAAGGGATTGCTTAAAGCTGCATAGTCCGATGAAAACATCAAATTTTCAAAACCAAAACAATTTTCTAAATTTGATTCTACATATCTAACTTAGCCACTGGTGCACTTATTAAACATTTGTCACCAAATAGAGGGGATTACTGAGGCAATTTAATAGAACCTATTACTGCAGAAGCCTATGGTGTCAGAGTTTTGGCGTGCTTGCCAAAACTAATTTGACTTGTTTGCACTTCAGATACCTCAAAGGTTAGCCATGTAAAAAAAACGTTACTTCAAACTAAAGCAAGATAGATTATGATGATCAATCTTATATATTTATCTCAGGAAATGACAAAAATTCAAAACCATCGGACTATGCAACTTTAACTCTATATCAGGCTAATGTGATGAGAGCGATATCAGGTTATGGTGCTGGTGGCCCGGTTTCCCAGGGAGGCAGCACTATAAAGTCATGATAAGTGCGCTCTGTCACAAGTCGGTGCCACCGGATGCGGTGGCCGAATCGGTAGAGCTCAGGCTTCCCATGCGGAAGGTCAGGAGATTGAATCCTAGCCGACTCAAACCAATGACTTATAAAATTGATAATTGTCGGTACCTAGCCAGGCGCTTGCGAGTATACGATAGGACAAGGACTGGTTCGCACAATATCAGGATAATGTGACTGTGTGGGGTATCGGGTCATGGTGCTGGTGACTTGGTCTCCCAGTGGGGCAGCATTATAAAGTCGCCATGAGTGCACGCTACAATTGTTCGCTGGAACTGGGACCACCACAGCTTGTTTACTGTGGGTCATTACCAACAATAATTTTTGCTCGGATTTAAACCTACATAATTTTCAAAGCCGAGACAATTACGTAGATTTGATCCTACATATCTAACTTAGATACTGGTGCAGTTATTTAGCATTTGTTGCCACATTGAAGGGAATACTGAGTCAATTTAATAGAATCTATTACTGCAGAAGCCGACAGTGTCCGAATTTTGGCGTGGTTGCCAAAATTAATTAATATCTGTAAAGTTAGCCGTTTAAAATATAAGTTGCTTGAAACTAAAGTAAGGCAGATGATAACCACCAACCTAATATATTTATCTCAGAAAATGACCATCAGACTATCCAGCTTTAAAAACAGGTTCCGTATGAGGCCTGGACATTCTTGAATGGTTTTGAACTTCATTTGCCTCATTTCAAGGCATTGAAAAGCCTTGAATTTAACCTATTTTGGGTAATCAGTCTTGAAAAGCCCTGAATTTAATCTAGTTTGGGTAATTAGTCTTGGAAAGCCTTGAATTCCCCTAAACTGCCCCCACTGATTTAAATCATTCCAAAATCAGCATTCACCATCATTGTTTTTTTCCCTGAAATCATAATGAAAATAGTCTTGAATTCCTGTCAAAACCAGTCTTGAAATGGCCTTGAAAAAGCCTTGAATTCCATATCTTCACATGTGTACGGACCTTGTAAACAGGGTTGTCGTTCATCCCTACTGGGGGTTAATATTTACCTAACTGAACCCTCAGCCCTTTTGGGGCAGGAAGCTGGCGGCACACGTGACCATACAGTCCACAGACGGTTGCTTGTGCCTGGTGCACAGTTAGCCTTATGGTTGGTTGTTGGAGTTTTACGTCCTGGACACATCTAAGTTCATATCAGGACAGGTACCGACTTGTGACAGTGCGCACTCAAGGTGACTACATCACTGAGAAATCAGACCGCTGGTGCCATGGCCTGATACCCCACTCAGTCACATTATCCTGACACTGAGCTAACCAGTCCTTGCCTCATCCTATTAATGCCGAGCACCAAGCTAGGAAGCGACAAGTATCAATTTTTATAAGTCATTGGTTTTTACTAAACCGGGAACCGAACTCCTGATCTCCCGCACGCGAGGCCCGCTCTCTATCGATTCAACCACCGCGCCCGATGTTAGCTTTATGTGTGCAGGGGCTGGGCCTGCCTTCGGCCGGCACCAGTGAGCACACTTTAAATACAGTATTGGGTTGGATCAATTCCTGTTCACCAAAGCGAGTCGCGTCATGCTTTATTGAACACCAGCACAATTTGCCCATCACATAACTCTTCTCTGCTTAGCAATGTTTGGTAGTTCTTGTATGCATCTTATATGCCAGTCTAATTCTATTATATATATATATATATATGTACTATAATTTATTTCTGTGGATATAAATAATGGCAGCCCCTTAATGTTTCTATTTTATATATATATATATATATAATATATATTATATATATATATATATATATATGTACTATATAATTTATTTCTGTGGATATAAATAATGGCAGCCCCTTAACCTCCATCTTATTCACTGCAGAGTGGGCATTGTCTCCTCCCCACCTCCTCTATAGCATGAGCCAACTGTCACTCTGCTCAATTAAAAAATTTATATATATGCTAGGGAAACATATGTATCACTATTATTCCTCGATAGGCGCTGTCATGGTGCCATTGGCTTGGTCTCGCCATTGGGCTTCGAACCCTGGTCGAGTCAAACCAATGACGTAAAAATGTATACTTGTCACTTCCTAGCCTGGTGCTCGGCACTATTAGGGTAGGTCAATGACTGGTTGGCTCAGTGTCAGGATAATGTGACTGAGTGGGATATCAGATCATGGTGCTGGTGGAAGTCACTATGAGTGTGCACTGTCACAAGTCGGTACCTGTCCTAATCTGAGCTTAGATGTTGCTAGGACATAAAGCCTGAATAAACACTATTTATGCTATGTTATAATGACCCTGTATACTGCTGGTTTGCCCGTCCTGATATGACCTTAGATGTTGCTAGGACGTAAAACAACAACAAACAAACAAACTGCTGGTTTGTTTAGTGCTGCATTTTTAGTAATGCATCTAACTAAAGTGCTAACCCAGCAGGGATGAAAAATCTCCGCGATTTCGCTGATTTCCGCAATTCAAGAATATATTTACCAATTAATGTGAAACAAAATGCCAAGGAGTGGATGTATATCACTATATCAGTATATGACAACAAGTGGTTAGTTCAAATCCTGTTCTTATATGACCTTAAATGTTACGATAACATAAAACCAAAAAAGAAAGTGTTAGATCTATATGGACGATAATAGTCACAAGGACAATTGAAACCTGACTTCAGGAATTTTTCTGCAATTCCCTGACAGTGCTAATCCTTTTTTTTTCTTGAAGATTTATACTGCCTATCATGGATAAGTCTGAATAGACTTGTTTTCACCATTAGACAGTTTGTCGAGAAAAAGCCCGAGCCTACACTTTTACCGACCCAAGGGATTTTTAACCTCCCACACCACATAGACATGGTATGAGAGCAACTGGCCTTTGATGATGCTGTAAGTTATACACAGCGGTGGAAATCAAAATTGGCAGAGTTGGGTGGCATGGGGAATCGAACCACCAACCTTCAGATTAGGAGTGCGACCTAGAAAAAAGTCAGACACTCTAACCACTGCGCCACAGAGAACAATCCTATGGGGGGAAATACACATTTTCACGGAAATTCGCCGTCGAGTTAAGCCTGGTACACACCTCCCATATACGATTCATGCGCTAAAACTGACTGGCTGACGGGACCCGTCACAACCCGACCCGTCCCGTTTCCCGACTAAAACTGCCCGATTCATTTTTCTAATGTTATAAAGCCCCATACCACCTCCCATATAAAACCTAAGACTGAGTTTTATACGCGAATCGGAAGCCTCAAGTGTGTTAGGGGGTCACACACCTAAAGACTGAAACCGACTAAAACTCAAACTTAGTCGTGAAACTGGCAGTTTTAGGTTTTATACGGGAGTTGTGTACCGGGCATTAATATAATATCTCGACTTGATTTCCGCGTTTTTTTGCCGGAGACCACTTTCATCCCTGACCGAGTTATTTCTGTTCTCTACCCGATGTCTGTGAAGATCGATCTTTCCCAGCACTCTGCTGTTAGTCTTAAGGCTGCATTCCATATATGCGTAATGCGTTATGCGTTACGCGTTATGCGAATGCCAGCATTCCATAGATGCGTATTGCGTTATGCGTTATGCAGTGAAGTATATCAAAAGTATATAAAAAGTGTGTGTGACTCTGTGTTTCTGTGTGTGTCTCTATGTGTGTGTCTGTGTCTCCGTGTCATCGTGTCTGTGTCTGTGTGTGTGACACACACAGACACATATACACACACAGACACACACAGAGACACACACAGACACACACACACAGACACACACATACACAGATACACACACAGACACACACAGAGACACACACAGAGACACAGAGACATAACACAGAGACACACACAGAGACACACACACACATACACACGCAGAGACACACACAGAGACATACACACAGACACAGAGACACACACAGACACACACAGACACACACACACAGAGACACAGAGATACACACACAGACACACACACATCAACAAAGACACAGAGACACAGACACACACAGAGACACAGAGACACAACACAGAGACACACACACAGAGACACACACACACACAGACACACACACAGACACACAGACACAGATACACACAGAGAGACACACACACAGAGACACACACACACAGACACACACAGAGACACACAGACACACACACAGAAACACAAGAATGGGACGGTCCAAACATGGCTCAGTTTAGCTTGCTTCGAGGGATGTTAGGACCGTCCCAAATATGAAGACTGCTTCCTAACAGGTCTGCCGCATAAACCTACATGTTTGCACCTGTCCGTAATTATCAGTCGCCTCCTCCAGCCTTATATCAATGGACAAATGCGACTGATGCTTTTCTGTTCGCACCACCTTGTCCCGGCTGTCCGTAATTATCAGTCGCCTCCTCCAGCCTTATATCAATGGACAAATGCGACTGATGCTTTTCTATTCGCACCACCTTTACGCATTACGCACCGATCGCTACATGGAGCGATCGGGATAATGGATTTTATTCGCATTACGCATTACGCGTATATGGAATGTAGCTCATAGGTTTCAAGGCGTTTCGATTTTTTGTCGCATTCGCATTCGCATTACGCGTATATGGAATGCAGCCTTTAGCCTGTTCTTACCCCTGTTACCCCCCACACAGCCCTCTAAACACATACATACATATATACATACATACATACATGCATACACACACACACACACACACAGTGCTGGTCATATTGACCAACGTTAGAGCAACTGACATGGGGCTTGAGATTGTCATGGCAACACAATGTTAAAGTTGTGTAGTCCCGTCCCAATATGACCTTAGATGTTGCTAGGACTTAAAACAACAACAAACAAACAAGTTGTGTAGTAGTATACACTGACCTCTCAGGCAAGGAGCCACATAAACAGGCAGGCGTGGAAAGGGGGATTGCATCAGGGAGCCTGGGGAGTATAATGGTTAGCAAGCTAGCCGTGGAATGGCAATACACACACACACACACATGTGTGTGTAACTATAACCTTATAGAACATAACCTTTTCTTTCAGGTGATGATAACCTTGTTAAACCGGAAAAGTTCTTGTTGTCAAGTCCAAAGTAAGTATTTTTTTCTTGTTTCTATTCCATTCAAAGCTGCATAGTCTGATGAAATATCAAATTTTCAAAACAAAACCAATTATGTAGATTTGATTTTACATATCTAACTTAGATACTGATATACTTATTAAGCTTGTGTTTCTGTGTAGAAGCCAATACTGAGTCAATTTACCAGAACCTGTTACTGCAGAAGTCTATGGTGTCAGAGTTTTGGCAAGCTTGCCAAAACTAATTTTCCATGATTGCACTCAAAATATCTCAAAAGTTTACCATTTAAAATAAAAGTAACTTTGAATTGTGGTGAATGACCATGGGGTCATTCGGGGTCATTGCGGGGTGCACGGGTCGGCGAGGCCGTTGGACCCCCCCTCCCCCCCCCTCCCCCGTGGCCGGGGGGGCGGGGGGCGGCGGACTCAAAGGGGGGTACCCACACTCCTCACTGCACCACCCCCCTACTCACTCGACCTACATTCACTGCTCCCTGCCTGCCTGCTGCTCACTGAGCACACAACCACTCACACACACCAGCTCCTCCCTAACACACACACCACTGGTCACTCCGCTCCCAACAACAGGACTGACCACACCTAACTTTCTTTGGCACCGTCGGAACCACCGACGCACACACAACATGCCGAGAAATGGGTCCTCAGGTAAGAGCAGGAAGGCCGGGAGGCCCCCGGGGTCCAAGAACAAGGCGAAGGGAGGACCCTCCGCCGCCACCGGGATACTACCTAAGCTGGACCTGGGAGACAGCAGGGGAGCGCGGAGCAGCACTCCCCAGGACACTGACGACTCATACATCCCGGCGGGGCAGCGGTCTCCGGCGTCCCCGGTCGCGCGCGCGGACCGGGACCCCTCCCCGGCGATCGGGGCCCGACCGACCTCCCCCGGCAGTGGGGTCGATGCCAAGCTCCGACAGATGGAGGCGCGGATGGAGGCTAGAATGGATACCCGCATGGCGGCCATTCAGGATGCGATCATGGACATAGCACGGCAGGGCGCCGAGCGCGACGCTCACCACGTGCGTGCGCCTCCCCCGGCCCGTGGGGAGCGGGACGCCCGACAACCCTCTCCGCCGCCCCCCCCCCGCCCACGTGGTGCCCGCCGCAGCCCACGTGTTGCCCGCCGCAGCCCACCCGCCTGCCGCTGACCACGTGGCCCCCGCGCCCGCGCGTGCCGCGGCTCCAGCCCAACACCACCGCCCGGCGGGCGGGCCGCCCCCCCCGGCCCGGCACAGGCTCAGGTCCCTCTCGCCCGGATACAACCCAGCCTACGTTGACCGCCAGCTGGGTGGGTGGCGCGACCCATACGCCCGCCTACCCGCCCCACCCGCAGGGAGGGACGCTGACATACGTGACGAGCAGCAGCTCAGGATGCAGCGACTGCAATCCATAGACGACGACGTCGCAAGATACGAGGCAAGGCACCGAAGGCTCCAAGGTAGGCGTGCCGTGATGCACGACATGTTCATCACCAACCCCATATCCAAGCCCTATATGTATCTAGATCGCACTGACTGCCAGTCAGCCGCCCAGAAGCTGGCGGCCCGTGGCACTATGACCGAGCGAGAGTACCTCTCAGCGTTCATGACCCTGATAGACGACAATGAGGTGTATGATCCACGGGACTTCCTCGACATGCTGGACCACTTCAGGTGCATCACCGACGAGTGCAAAACGAAGCCCTGGCCGATGGTGCGCAGCTGGTCCCAGCGCATATTTGACAGCATCGAAAGGAGGAAGATGCGATGGAGTGACAGGTCAGACATGAAGCACGAACGCCTAACCTACTACACGGCCACGCCCAACCCCGATGACAGGGCGGGCAGACCTAGTGCGCGTGACAACAACAACGCTCCACGTGACAACAACAAACAAGCACGTGGCCGAATTGAGCTTGAAACACATGAGCGCCCGTGTGCCGCCTACAACTCCCCACGACGCTGCACCCTCACCCAACGCCACCACGACGGACCCGACGATGTGGTGCATGCGTGCGCCTACTGCTACAAGGTGACACAGATCGGATTCGATCACTCACAGCAGCAGTGTAGGCGCAAAGCAAGGGATGCCACAAAGGACTGATGCCACGGGACGCGAGGGAGCACCGGGACCCGCCCCCCCCACCCCCCCGCAAAACCCCCCCACGCCGACCCCCCCACCCCAGCCCTCGTTAAACCCCATGGCCCAGCACCAGTCAATGGCCATGCCTCTCGCCACACCCGCACGGCAGCCGCCACCCACCCACACCACCGGCCCGCCCACCCACTCCACCCACACCACCCCGCACCGACGCCTCTCATCCCGGCTCAGGTCCACCCCCCCCCTGCAACGCCCCCGCCCGTCCACTCCGGGGGGGCCACCGCTAACGGCCTGGTACACATCAAAGCTGACCGACTCGGCCGGGATGGAGCACACAACGGACAAAACCTGTTCAAACGCATAAGGCTTCATTGTACCCACGACTCCCCCACCCTACCCGGCAGCGCAATCGAAACCAGCCCTCACGCACTAAGCGAACACCGAATACGCCACTGGCCTCGACCCGCCCCGGCCTATCCACCGACATAGCAGACATATACCGACGTGTGCGTGAAACCGGCCTCCCTAATGCTGTCGCCGCACGGGTGCCCGTCCCCAGCGGTATATGTGTCGACAAATGGCGCGCCAGCCTCTCTGACTCTGCCGACCACAGACAGCTCATCGACTTCCTAACATACGGCTTTCCCCTCGGCTATATGGGACCCACCTCTGGCACCGGTGAGGTAGCCAACCACCCAAGCGCCGCCCAGCACCCCGGTGCAGTCGACGACTACATTAACACAGAGACCGAGTGCGGCGCCCTATATGGCCCACACGACGCCCCCCCCTTCGCCCCTTGGTTCCATGCATCACCGATCATGACCAGGCAGAAGGCAGACCCCACCAAGCGAAGGATCATCACCGACCTATCCTTCCCCGCCGCTACATCCGTCAACGCGTACATTATGAAGAACACCGCCCTCGGCCACACCCGCGACCACTGCCTGCCAACGGTAGAGGGCTTCACACGCGAACTAAGCGGGTGCGGGCGCGGCAGCTTTATGTTCACTATGGACATCAGCCGAGCATACAAAAACTTCCGCTCCTGCCCCCTCGACTGGCCCTTGCTCGGCGCCCGCTGGAAGGGGCGCTTCTACCTTGACATCTCCGTCCCATTTGGAGCCCGAGGATCCAGCTGCCACATCCAGAGGGTGGCCGAGGCCATCACTTACATCCTCAGGGGGCGTGGCATCGCGGCCACCATGTACCTCGATGACCTCATCGTCGTCGCCCCCGACAAGCGCACCGCCGACGCCCACTTCGCCGTCGCGCGACAGCTCTTCGAGGACCTCGGCCTCCCCGAGGCCAGGGACAAGACCCAGCCCCCCGCGCGATCAGTCCGGTGGCTGGGCATACACATAGATGCCACCACCATGACACTGACCATGCCCCTCGACAAGGTCGACGCCACCATCAGCCTCGTACACGCGGCCGCGGCCAGGACTCACATCACAAGGAAGCGACTTCAGTCGCTACTGGGGAAGCTGCTCCACCTATCCAAGTGCATCCACCCCGCTCGCCTGTTTGTCGGCCGCCTCCTCCAGGCGCTAAGGGGCATGACCGGCCAACGCACAGCCATGACCGACGACATGAGGGCCGACCTCGCCTGGTTCCCCGCATTCACCAGCGGATGGAACGGCTCGGCAATCATACCCCCCAACGACCCAGGCAGGGAAATCGTTGTCGATGCCTGCCTCGGCGGCATAGGTGGGGCAGACGACACATGGGCCTACTCCATGCCCCTCACCCACGGCTACCACAACAAGAACGACAGCATCACACAGATAGAGGCACTAAATGTCCTCGTCGCCCTACATACCCTCGCACGCCCTGAGGACCATGGAGGTCACATAGCCATACACTGTGACAACATGGCGGCAGTCCACGTACTAACCACCGGCAAGGGCCAGGACCCCCGCCTCCTCAGCATAGCCAGGGCCGCCTGGATGTTCCAGGCGGTACGTAACATAAAGCTCACATACCACCATATCCCAGGCGAACAGAACATAGTCGCCGATGCCCTTAGCAGGGCCCACATCAGTCCACGCCACAGGGACCTGGCGATCCAGATCTGCCAACGTAAACACCTCGCCCCCATACCACCAGCCCTCCTTGACTACAGCCCGTTGCAACCTCTTTCTGTCCACAGGGGCCGAATACAGCAGACTGCACAGGGCGGCCGAGGCCAGGCAGGCCGACGCGAGGGCGCCGGGGACCTGGGCCAACTACAACGCGACGATCCGGAACTACACGGCACACTGCCGCAACTACGCGGTCGACATGCTCCAGCCGACCCCGATCCAGCTGAGGTGCTGGATAGAAGAGCGCGCGGACCACTTGTGCCCATCATCAGTGGCGAACTCGGTGTCACACGTCAGGCTCTTCCTCAAAATCAAGGAGGCCCCGGTGACCCCCCTCGACCACATCACGGTCACCCTGGCGCTCGATGCACTCAAGAGGTCCAAGGACCACAGGCCCAGGCAGCAGGCCCATGCACCAGTGAGCGTCATCAGGACGGCGGTCATCCACCTCGCACACTCGCCACAGGGGCAGGTGGTGGCCTTCGCCATATTGGTGATGTTCTACACCGGAGCCCGACAATCCGAGGTGGCACCAAGATCTGCAGCGACCTACGACCCGACGCGCCATGCTTCCAGACAAGACGTGTGGGTCGAGGATGCCCACCTCATCATCGACCAGAAATGGGCCAAAAACATGCAAGCCAACGGCAGATCGAGGACCATCCGGCTGGCGCCCAGCCCGGACCCACGACTATGCCCGGTCAATGCATACAATCGCATGATCGGCATAGCACCCACCCGGCACCCGACACAACCCCTGCTGGTCTTCCCGGCGGACGGACAGACCATGTCCATCCCCTACATTGCTAGGGCATGGCGCGACGCCCAGCAACCCCACCCGCACCAACAGCCCTTCACTCTCCATGCCATCCGGAGGGCGGCTGCTACCGTGGCATTCGCATCCGGTAGCTCCGAACTGGAGGTCCAGCGATTTGGTGGCTGGGCCTCACAAGCCCATAAGGTATACATTGACACACGCGACTCGACCAGAGTCAACTCTGCCTTGGTAAATGCCATGGTCCAAAAATAACACTCTACCACGAACAATACTTGGCTTGGCCACTTAATCATAAGAAATTATATATATATTATCATTATACCATACATCGCTATTAATTAACCAGCAATTCACATAATTAATATCGCCATATAATATAACAATTATACTAAACAATTACTATAATTACATATCATATTATATTACAATAGGTTATTTATGCTACCCGCTAATAACCACTATATACACATGTTCATCGCCTATGCTCATATGTCTCGCCTCACTCATCCCACTCTCATATTTGACCGCGATCACCCCATGACTTTGCTCCATGCAGCCTCCGGCTCGCTCACATCATGTAATGCCCCCGGGGGCCGCCCGGAATAAATGCCATGTTATCCCAACGTCATGCCTCCTCGTCCTGTGTACCGATGCTGCAATGGTGGTGAATGACCATGGGGTCATTCGGGGTCATTGCGGGGTGCACGGGTCGGCGAGGCCGTTGGACCCCCCCCCTCTCCCCCCCTCCCCCGTGGCCGGGGGGGGGGGGGGGGGCGGCGGACTCAAAGGGGGGTACCCACACTCCTCACTGCACCACCCCCCTACTCACTCGACCTACATTCACTGCTCCCTGCCTGCCTGCTGCTCACTGAGCACACAACCACTCACACACACCAGCTCCTCCCTAACACACACACCACTGGTCACTCCGCTCCCAACAACAGGACTGACCACACCTAACTTTCTTTACCCACCCACCCACTCCGCACTTAATCATAAGAAATTATATATATATTATCATTATACCATACATCGCTATTAATTAACCAGCAATTCACATAATTAATATCGCCATATAATATAACAATTATACTAAACAATTACTATAATTACATATCATATTATATTACAATAGGTTATTTATGCTACCCGCTAATAACCACTATATACACATGTTCATCGCCTATGCTCATATGTCTCGCCTCACTCATCCCACTCTCATATTTGACCGCGATCACCCCATGACTTTGCTCCATGCAGCCTCCGGCTCGCTCACATCATGTAATGCCCCCGGGGGCCGCCCGGAATAAATGCCATGTTATCCCAACGTCATGCCTCCTCGTCCTGTGTACCGATGCTGCAATGAATGTAAAGTAGACACTAGTGATCGATATAATATATTTATCTCAGAAAAAATACAGAAAATCAAAATCATCGGACTATGCAACTATAACTAACCAGCGAGAGCGATAGTAGCATGTGTAGCAGTCTTCACTGACCTCTCAGACAAGGAACCACATAGACAGGTGGCCATGGGTAGGGTGATTGCAACAGGGAGCTTAGGTAGTCTAACGGTTATCACACTACTCCCGGAATGGCAGGAAATGAGGGTTTGAAACCTGCTCCATGCGCAATATTTTCCATTTGCAAAAAACATGCCCCATGACACTAGTGCGATGACCAGGATTCTATACAAGCTGTACATGACGTATGCTTGCTAAGCCTACCCTGTATATATGTAAGTACTTGCCTGTATGTGTGTAATCATACGCATTAACAGACTTATGGACATAAACCATTTAAAAGATTCCAGGGCGACGAGTGTAGTATTCTGCACTGACCTCTCAGGCAATAAGCCACATAGACAGGTAGACGTGGATAAGGTGATTGCATCAGGGAGCCTAGGTTATCTAATGGTTAGGATGCTAGCCCAAGAATGGTGAGAAGTGTGGATTCAATTCCTGCGTAAATGCAGCAATATTTCTCATTAGCAAAAATGTCCCCAATGACAAGTGCATCATATAATGGAGTTGTTTTATATTATATATATATATGGCTGGTTAGTGAGCACTTCCGGGAAGTAGTTAGAAAATGGCTACCACTAAGGCCGTGTTCCCTTGTGGTGTGTTTCCTTGTTCTGTGTTCGCTTGTGATCATGTGACTCGCCACACGGACAATGAACATGTTCATTCTCTATGTTCCCTGCACAAGGCCATGCGGTCCCTGGGTCTAACCTATTGAAACGGCCACTAAGCAAAACACAGGTTCATTGTCTGTGTGGCACGTCACAAGGTCACAAGCGAACACGGAATGAGGGAACACACCACAAGGGAACAGTCTATGGATACATGGCCTTAGATTCCACAGTCTATAGCAATCTGGTACTAAACTTTCTTTTACTTTGTTACAGCTGCATAGTCCGATAAAATCACCAGATTTTCCAAACCAATAGACAGGATCCGTACGGGGCCTGGAAAGTTTTGAAAAGTATTGAACTTCATTTGCCCCATTTCAAGGCCTTGAAAAGCCTTGAATTTAACCTACTTTGGGTAATTACTCTTGAAAAGCCTTGAATTCCATTAGACTGTCCCAACTGATCTAAATTAGTCTGAAATCGCCGTTCACCATTGTTGTTTTCCCCCCTGAAAATCAAATGAAAATAGTCTTGGAATTCCTATCAAAAACAGCCTCGAAAAGCCTTGAAATAGCCTTGAATTTCATATCTTCACATGTGTGCGGACCGTGAAAACACTTACCTAGATTTGATCCTACATATCCAAAATTAAAGCTGCATAGTCAAATGAAGCAGACAATTTTCAAAACCAAAACACTTACCTAGATTTTATTCTACATATCTAACGTAGATACTGATGCACTTATTAAGCATTTGTTACCACATAGAAAGGCATACTTAATTCAAAGGTAATTCACTAAAGTGAACCCCGATTTAACACGACCCCAATTTCTTTTGCGATCACATTATATGGACCTGAGCGATCACATTATAATGATGTCATTCTGTATTGAGTATAATCTGAGCATATTCTGCCGTTGAACTGGTATTCTAGTACGCGGAGTGTCATAATGGTAATTAATGTGCTTTTCAGCGGTGCTCAGCATGTCAAGTGTATGGTGACGCTGATGGGCGACACAATCTGCGAAGCAGTAAGTTCAGTAACGCCTCTCATCTTTTACAAAATTGTTAATCTAATAATTAAATGCATGAAGCCATAGCGGCTTGTGTAGCCGAGTCATTCTCTGAAGCTGGGTAGCACATATTTGGTGTCAATGTTACGATGGACATAATTCATTCTTTCTTTTATTATTAGCAAGTCAAATAATTATTGTTGCCTCTGTGTATGATGTATTTTATATTATGATGAACATAGTTAATTCTTTCTGTTATTAATAATTATTATTGTTGTCTCTGTGTGTGAAGTATTTTAGCATTACAATATGTATTTAATATATCCCACCAAATGTATCAAAAGTATATTCATATGATTTTAGGCTAAAGTGAAATTGTGACAATTTACACATTTACAATTTAAATCAACATTTACACAAACTTTATTTTTTAACTTTTTTCAACTTTTTTCTTTTAAGACATAATTTTGTTTGCTTAAATGTAATCAATAAAATCTTGTTTGAATGTGTTGTGTATGTTAAATGATGTTCTGGATTTGTCCTTAATTTCCATTAAACGATTACTTCTTTTGTATAAGATCAAAATCAAAAAGTGAAATAGGTTGTTTTTTTAACTCTGACATATTCAGAACATGTAAACCTTCATACAAATATAGGTTCTGCTATTATTTGGAATGTTTTCTGCTATTACTTGGAATATTTTCACTTTTGGTTTCCATGTCACAAAAGTAGTAACCAGTTTCAGAGAACGAACCAGCTATGTCATGTGTATCTTGAGCTGCTAGATAGCATTTTGTTTGTTCGTTGGGGTTTTGCATCCTAGCAACTGACTTTGTGACATTGCATACTCTTGGCGACTTTATAGTGCTGTCCCACTGGGAGACAAGGCCACTGGCATTCTGACCTGATAAAAGTGATATCCCCAGTCAGTCACATTATGCTGATACTGAGCTAACCAGTCCTTGTTCTATCCTAGTAATGCTGAGTGCCAGGCTAGGTAGCAACAAGTATCAATTTTGTAAGTCATTGGTTTGACTCAGCTGGGAGTCGAACCCCCTGGGTCAATCCAATGACTTACCAAATTTATACATATTAATACCTAGGCTGGCACTCTGCATTACTACGACAGGGCAACGGTCGGTTAGCTCAATATCAGTATAATGTGATGGAGTAGGATATTGTGTCATGGTGCTGGCATGCAGGTCTCCCTCTGGGACAGCACTATAAAGTCACCAATAGTATGCACTGTCACATATCGCAGGCTCCGTACGGGGCCTGGAAAATCTGGGAAAATCTCTAACTTCATTTGCCCCATTTCAAGGCCTTAAAAAGCCTTGAATTTAACCTATTTTGGGTAATTAGTCTAGAAAAGCCTTGAATTCCATTAAACTGTCAACACTGATATAAATTGAAATAAAAATAGTTTTGAATTCCTATCAAAAACAGCCTTGAAAAGCCATGAAATAGACTTGAATTCCATATCTTCACATGTGTATGGACCCAGAAATCGGTACCCGTCCTGCTATGACTATAGATGTAAAACCCTTTCTGTCATGTATATTTCAGGATGTGACGTTACGGATTCACAAGGAGAAGCCGACTCCGTTCCGCTCCAGTATCTACCCAGACATCCCCTGGAAGATCCAGCAGGTTTGTGCCGAACTGATATATGCCATCATCTCTGCCAATTTGGATTTCCACTGCTGTGTATAACTTACAGCATCATCAAAGGCCAGTTGCTCTCATACCATGTCTATGTGGTGTGGGAGGTTAAAGATCCATTGGTTCAGTGAAAGTGTAGGCTCGGGCTTTCTATCAACCGTCTAATGGTGAAAACCAAGACTATTCAGACTTATCCATGATAGGCAGTATAAATCTTCAAGAAACAAAAATATATATAAAGGCCTGCCTTCTGGAAAACTTGACAATTTATTGTTAAACTTACTCACTTTTTATTTTGTACACTTTTGTACACTCTTTATTTTCAGAAAGTTTGGAGGCATAGTTTTAAAATTAACACATTACTGGGACAGACTAAAATTCCTCAAAATCTACTCCATTGAACGTTGATGTGAGAGATATCGAATTATATACACATGGAAAATTATTTAAGGCAAAGTACCTAACTATGGCATAAAAAAGTATCATTCCAAAAGATATGGTAGACTTGGTAAGGTACCTGCAATAAATACAAAAGCCTCACAGTCAAAAGAACATTGCGGGAAGGAAGTCTTTCTGTCCAAGGAGTCCAGCTCTTCAATACAATGCCAGCTTACATTAGAAATCAATCAAACTTCAGTGTAAATCATTCAAAAGGCAGCTTGACAAAGTGTTGGCAACGATACCAAATGAATCACAGATTCCAGGATACACCCAGTGAATGCCAGCAGATTCAAACTCATTACTGCACATGACAAAACTGAACAGAGCATCCTCACCACATGTGGTGGGCCCTGATGGTGGAGTCTCCGACTTGGTCTGAGCATACAGCTCAACCACTCTAATCTAATCTAATGTAATCTTATGAAAATGGAATTTTGAAGACCTCAAAGAATTAAATAAATTTTATCATGTATATGTTCTGTTTGAACACAGTTCGCTGAAGTCAGTTTTCTGGTTGCAGATTCAGGATGCCGGGAACCACCTGTGTCAAGCGCTTGCCTATGTGGAGTCTCGCGAAACTGACCACAAATTTACTACCGCACCGCAAGTCATCAAGGTAGACATAAACTATCGGAAATCCATTGGTTTTTGTTGTTGTTAGAAATATGTATGGTTTTCTCTGTGGCGGAGTGGTATTCTCTGTGGTGGAGTGGTTAGAGTGTCTGACTTTTTTCTAGGTCGGACTCCTAATCTGAAGGTCAGTGGTTCGATTTCCCCCTGCCCCCACCTCTGCTAATTTGGATTTCCACCGCTGTGTATAACTTACAGCGTCATCAAAGGCCAGTTGCTCTCATACCATGTCTATGTGGTGTCGGAGGTTAAAAATCCCTTGGGTCGGTAAAAGTGTAGGCTCGGGCTTTCTCTCGACAAACTGTCTAATGGTGAAAACAAGTCTATTCAGACTTATCCATGATATGCAGTATAAATCTTCAAGAAAGAAAAAAATGTATTATATTCTGGAGTTCAACTCTACTCCAACACTATAATATATTGCATTGTAGTGCTGCCCAGAAAACAAGTGTTAACACACTTATCCCTTATGAGCAGAGTAAATAAATTCATCACTGAGAAGAAAATTCTTAATACGTTATTTCTAAAGATTATCTGAATATTAATTTAGGACAATTATCAATATGGCACAGTCATATGGTACAAACAACCCTGATTAGCCTCAAACGAGTAGGCAGTTTGGATAAAGAAATAGATGACCAACTACAGAAAATCAAGACACAATGATGGAGAGTAATCGCATCTGTCACGTTCGATTACATAGATGGTTACATGATGGTATACAGTAAAACCTCTCTAACCGACCACCTCCACATATCGACCACTCCCCTATATCGATCGCTTTATTTGGGTCCCAAACGATCCCCATACAATACCATTGTAACGAAAAAGAAAGAAACCTCCATAATCCGACCACCTCCCCAAATGGACCATTTAAAATCGGTCCCGTGGTCGGTCGATTTAGAGAGGTTTTATATATATATGTGTGTGTAGAAATAAATGTATGTTATTGTAGTGGTCTGCACTGACCTCTCAGGCAAGGAGCCGCATAGACAGGTAGGCGTGGGTAGTGGGGGGTCCTAGGTGGTGTAATGGTTTGCACACTAGCCTGGAATGCAAAAAGATGTGGGTTCGAGTACTGCTCCAAGCGCAATATTTCCCATTTTCATCACCCCCATGACATTATTCAAAATGTATACGTAATGGTCTTAAAAAACCTCTTTTTACACCCGCGAAAGTTGCATCTGTCACGTTCGATTGTATTGTATAACGTGTTATGCTCATATTATTTAGGCTGCAGGGCCTTAATATTGCCTACCACCGATGGGCTGGTGGGTGCTGTGCCGCCTGCACTCTCCCGGCCGGTGCTCTGTGAGCCTCAGGCAAGCATCCAATCAGCTGGAAGCTCCCCGGGGGAGGCGAAGTCAGGCGGCGCGGCCTCTACCCGGTGTGGCGGTTTGAGCCGTGTGCCGTGTTCAGCCGTGCGCATACTCAAACTCAAGGCATTGTCAATGGTCGAGCAATCTTCATATAGAAAATACAGAAAAAGTGAAATATCTCTAAAACCACACCACCTATTAACAAATCGCTTGGTACGCATATAGAATACATCTTTACCAAAAACATCATATTAAATTTCTAAGGTTAGGGTTCTTGATTTCTATTAATTTTGAATACAACTAATGTTTTGCCCTGCGCGTACCATCAAACTCAAGGCATTGTCAATGGTGGTGAGCAATCATCATACAGAAAATCCAGGAAAAGTGAAATATCTCTAAAAGCACACCACCTAGAAACAAATCGCATGGTACACGTATAGAAAACATCTTTACCAAAAACATTATATTAAATGTATAAGGTTAGTGACTCACGACCATTGACAATGCCTTGAGTTTGACGGTACGCGCATGGCTGAAACTGGCGCACGGCTGAAACCGCCACACCGGCAACCATTCGATCGATCGAAAATTACATAGTGAAAGTCCTGGGAAAAGCCTTGAATTTGATCCTGATGAAGATGTATGCACCCTAACCGCAACTGTTTGCTTTGTTGGATACAGCTGCTGGACAGCATTATGATGTCGCTGAACCATTCACGGGCCAGCTTGGCACTGCCTAAGAAGAAAACCTTGGAGGAACTCATCAAAAACGTCAATATGGTCAGTGTTACTCTCACCCCCCCCCCCCACCTCTCCAACCGCCCATGTTTCTGTCTCATCCTTAAAGTTGTGTGGTCTGATGAAACATAATTTTGTCAAAATCAAAACACTTACCAGTGAAGTGGGCGTGTCTACTCGCCTTGAGCAATTTGCGCACTCGATCGTCCAACGGGCGCGCAAATTGCTTCCGCATGTGCACGCGATGGTTCGCGGGGGTAAAGCGTTGCTTAGCGACTAGCTAAGCAACGAAAGAAGGTCGGGCGTTCGGGGCCTGACCCGGCAGACGTGTTTATTCACGCTCTGTCATTTTCAGCCGATATTCGGTCTTTTTCTTATCTAAATTCTAAAACTAAGGTAATCAAATCACACGGGAGGGAAAGGGAGTTAGTAGCGCCTTAAATAGGTATGCATATTTCGCTGGTATCCTTGTTAGTTATGGTAAGAATAAAGTCGTGAGCTCTTGTGAAGGTGGACTGAGACGTTCCTTGCATTCTTTACTATCCTCCAGTATTATTGTAGATTAACCGCTATAGAAAACCTGATATTCGATTGCTTTATATGTAATTAAGGGCCTTAAGCCTAAGTAGGCCTTATGCAGTTACTTACTCCATCTGCGGGAATATAATGACAAACTATAACAGAATTTAACGTAGTGTTACTTCAGGGCGGAAATTAACGACATTAACTTAGAACTGATTATCAGTGACAGCGGCGGCATCCCTAGCCGTACGCGTACTTCTAGAATTATTCAGTAACACAATTAATATACCGAAATGCGAAGGGGACAGCCAGCTAGTTGAAATAACCTAACTTATGGAAGTAGGGAAACTTTAGGCCTATAAGCGCGCTCGTCGGCGAATTGCGTATGTAGATGAAACTCTGGCTGGCCGCCTTTAGCGCGGGGCGGACACCGACGGCGACGGACTAACTGCAGACGGGAGGAGGAGCCGCAGCAGCCCGCGGCGGGCTCAGGAATTTCACATGGAAATTATTACATAACATTAACACGTTAGGCTCGCCTTAGGCGGGGGCAGATTAGCCGAACGGTTAAACCTACATTTGATTCTGTATGCCTAACTCGGATATGGGTGCTTTTTCTTTTTAATTGGTAAATGAATTTTATTCATCTATAACTTTTGTCAGTGCAGTAGCATTGGTCTTTCGACCGTAAGTGTTACAGGTATATAGGTATTTTCACAACTTTACATGGTTTATATAGTAAATTGAAGTGTGACAAATTTGTTAATTTAAGTGTACACAATGCAATAAGTAATTCGTATGAGGTACATCAAATCAGTTTACATTTACATGCAATTTATTATATCATCCTCTTGGATATCTACTTTTAGAAAGCCATTAAAGTTGCATAGTCCGATGGTTTTGAATTTCTGTATTTTTTCTGGATATTAGATCGATCACTAGTATCTACTTTACATTAGTTCAAGTAACTTTTATTTTAAATGGTAAACTTTTGAGATATTTTGAGTGCAAACATGGAAAATTAGTTTCGGCAAGCTTGCCAAAATTCTTACACCATAGACAGGTTCTGTTAAATGGGGGACATGTGGGCTAGTTAGTTTTTCCGACACTTGGTGATGCATCGGTACTAGTGGGCATAAACGGCCATTGACAATGCATTGAGTATGCCGGTATGCGCAGTGCAAAACGTTTATTTTATTCAAAATTAATAGAAATACAGCACCCTAGCCTTATAAATTGAATATAATCTATTCGTTGGATATGTTTTCTATATGTGTACCACGTGGTTTGTCTCTAGGTGGTGTGGTTTTAGAGATATTTGACTTCTTCTATATGAAGATTGCTCATGGCCATTGACAATGCATTGAGTTTGCCGGGACGCGCAGTGCAAAACGTCTATTTTATTCAAAATTAATAGAAATACAGCACCCTAACCTTATAAATTTAATATAATCTAATCGTTGGATGTTTTCTATATGTGTACCAAACAGTTTGTTTCTAAGTGGTGTGGTTTTAGAGATATTGCCATTGACAATTCATTGAGTTTGCCGGTATGCGCAGTGCAAAACGTTTATTTTATTCAAAATTAATAGAAAAGCAGAACCCTATCCTTATGAATTTAATATAATCTATTCGTTGAATATGTTTTCTATAAATAGTAGGTCTCTCTCTCTCTCTCACTCTCACTCTCACTCTCACACTCACTCACTCACTCACTCTCACACTCACTCACTCACTCACTCACACTCTCACTCTCACTCACTCACTCATGGTGCCGGTGGCCTGGAGCACTATAAAGTGGCCATGACTGTGCACTGTCACAAGTAGGTATCCGTCCTGATATGACCTTAGATGTGGCCAGGACGTAAAACTCAACACCAACTACTGTATAGTAATGGCTATAATTAGCCACTGACCTCATCTATGAGCCCAGTTGTCTGATACACCGCTAATCTCCAAAACCGCTTTTACTCTTGCAGAAAGCCTTTAAGCCGACACTGCCAAGTGATGCTGTGCTGTCATACTATGTGCAGGCACAGCGACTAGTTCTCGCTGTGTACCACTTGTATGTGAACCCGGCACAGAAGCTGGACATTGCAACCCGCTACCAGGCTGAGTGCCAGGTGCCCTGGTTGAATGACACGCTCGCCTTCCTGACACTAGCATTGCAGCTGTGTCAGCAATTAAAGGACAAGGTATGGGACTTCTACTGTATTAGTTGATGTCTAATAAAGCAAGAGAAGTCTCTGCCATGAACACAGCAATGCGGCCTATAACAGCAGGGTCCATATGGGGCCTGGAAAGTCTTGAAAAGCCTTGAATATAACCTATTTTGGGTAATTAGTCTTGAAAAGCATTTAATTCCAATAATTTGTCCCCACTGATGTAAGTTAGTCCGAAATCGCTATTCGCCATTGTTGTTTTTCCCCTGAAATCCAAATGAAAATAGTCTTGAATTCCTATCAAAAACAGCCTTGAAAAGCCTTGAAATAGCTTTGAATTCCATATCCTCACATGAGTACGGACCTTGTCATTGTAAACCTCAGCCTGCAGACTCCCTCCCTGAATGTGAGTCTGTTTGTTTCAGATTGTTGTGTTCCTACAATACAAAGAAGCAGACATCATTATCCAGAAGCAGGTGTCCTATGGTGAATGAACAGCAGCTGGACCCCGGCCGCGAGACGCTAGTGAAGGTGACAGTGAGGGGTGAGCCGGTCGAGCGCCTCACCACGAGCCACTTGCCAACTGGTCCGCAGCTGGACACTGCCGCCTCCCTTCTGCCGACAGGCCTCTCAGATGCGTGTCCTTGGGCAACATTTGGATGGCCCGCATACCATGCAAACCTGGGTAAACCATGCAGACCTGGCTGAACCATGCATAACTGGATGAACCACGCAGGCCTGGGTGAACCATTCAGACCTGGATGAACCACATAGACCTGGGTAAACCATTGCAGGCCTGGGTAAACCACGCAAACCTGAGTAAACCATGCAGACCTGGGTAAACCATGCGGGCCACAGGAAATGACCCTTATAACGTTTGACCAGGTGTCAGCTGACGTGTACTGATGTATTTTATAGTACAATATGGCCGGAGCAGAATTGTAATCGGTGGCTGCTTGGAAGACATTAAAGCTAAGATTCCATATATAATTATATGCATATATATGCATGGAAGCAGTATGCAGTATGCAATGTTGTGTTCAGATGCCACGCCACACCAATCGCTGCATGGACCGAATCAATTTACTGCACATACATCCATATGAAAAACTGCAGCCGCTTCAGGACCTTACGGAATTATACTAATGCGTCTACATTCATTTCTATTTTTTATCCCGCATGCACATCGCATACCACACATTCTGCTTCTGTGTGTGTGTATGTAAATATATATATATATATGTATAAATATATGGAAGTCTGCAAATCAAACCCGAGTGGCTGTACCTTCTTTGTTTTCCAAAGATGGTGGCCAAACTTGTTCAGAACTGTGCCATACACATAGCCCCAACTTTGGGGTGTGCAGTTGGTGCCAACGCGTTCAGTATTCTGAACGATAAGGGAGACTGCTAGCTTTCTACGCATACAGCGGCACTTCCCGATCAGGGACGATGAGATTGTGGCGCCACCTGTTGGCGGACGGTAATCCCAGGTGGCGCCACCTGTCGGCGGACGGTAGTCCCAGGTAGTCCTGTCGGCGGACAGTAGTCCCAGGCTGACCTCGTGGTCAGATCTATTTATAGACACTAGCTTTCTACGCATACAGCGGCACTTCCGGATCAGGGACGATGAGATTGTGGCGCCACCTGTTGGCGGACGGTAATCCCAGGTGGCGCCACCTGTCGGTGGACGGTAGTCCCAGGTAGTCCTGTCGGCAGACGGTAGTCACAGGCTGACCTTGGGGTCAGATCTATTTATAGACACTAGCCTTGTACATAGTGTGTCCGCAGGACGCAGCTCTCGTGTACATTGACCCTATTTATATGTTATTCTGCTATTATCATGCAGCAGAATAGGGATTACTGTGGTAATACGCAACGCATGCGCGCGCACATGTGTTACTTGCTGGGTTAGATGACTCATGATAAGTAGTAATGTGTGAATTGGTGTCAAAGCCGATAAATCATAATAGGTCAAGTAAGAAGCGCTTTGAGAACGGAGATGATTTGTAGTGAATTTGTGCCCATGTAACTAGAATTCATAATATTGTAACTATTTCACTGCGGTGTATACTCCCACCCCCACCCGCACCCCCATTGTCCCAACTACCCCCTTCTCCCCTCCCCTTTCTCCCCTCCATCCTCGCGTCCCCACACCCTCTCCCCCCCCTTCTCCCACCTATGCCATCTCCCTATTCTCTCCTCCCTCTTCTCCCATCCATCCTCCCGTCCCCATACCCTTCCCCCCCTCCCCATACCTCCTCTCTCCCACTCTCCCCCCATACCCCATCCTCTCCCCCTTCTCCCCTCCATCCTCACATCCCCGTACCCCCTTCCCCTCTCTCCCCATCCCTCTCCCCCAACCCCTCCCCCTTCTCTCCTCCCCTCCTCCCCTCCCCATGCCCCATTCCTCCTCCCCATCTCCATCCCCTCCCTCTCCACGTCCCCTACCCTATTTCTCCATCTCCTTTCCCCCTCCACCTTCCCCCTCCCTTCCCCCCTCCCTCCTCCCCTCCCATATCCCCACCCCTCCCCTCCCCCTTCCTCCTACCCTTCTCCCCTCTCCCCACCACTTCCCCTCCCCTCTACCCTATTTCTCCATCTCCTTTCCCTCTACCTTCCCCTCCTCCCTCTCTCCGCCCCTCCTCCCCTCCCATCTCCCCACCCCTCCCCTACCCCTTCCTCCCCTCTCCCCACCACTTCCCCTCCCCTCTCCCACTGAACGAAGCACCACCTACATTCGTGTGTGATCGTTTTCAAGATCTACTGCAAACTGATTAGATGCGTATATCAATCACCCTGTTTACTCAAATCCATGCATGCGACTGTCGTCAAACAACATAGTCTGTGCTAATTTCAGTGTACACCTCAGTGGTTATTGATTCCTTAGTAGTTTATTCAGTAACCACACTCGACATAGCGAGTACCATATTGGCATACGCGTGTTGCATTAAATTTGCATAGTCTGATGGTTTTAAGTTTCCGTCCTTTTTGGAGATAAATATATTTGGTTGATCGTAAGAACCTGTTATTGCTGAAGCCTCTAGGGTTGAGAGTTTTGACGTGCACGGCAAAATTTATTGGGAATTTTCACACTTCAAATATCTCCTAAGTTAGTAATTATAAATGAACGTTGCTTTGAACTCAGGGTATGGTAGATTATTAACGATCAACATAATATATTTATCTCAGAAAATGAAAAGAACTTCAGAATTGGGTAATAAATAATAAAATAATAAAAGATTTCTGAGACCGTCAGTTGGGCAGTGTCACTGTGGTACTGGGTGAAGTGTTAATAGGTGGGTGGCGAAATAATCGTCGTTTTGGTGAGTTGAATATTCATCATCATCATCATCATGCTGTCAGTTGCGATGCGACAAAGATTGCTTTCATTACTTGACTGCCGCTCTCCATTTAGCTCTCTGCTGTGAGAGTTATGTCCATGAGTCGGTCTTAATGTCTCTCAGCTTCAGGTTTCTCTTGATGGTATCCTTGAACCGGAGACGAGGGCACCCTCTCTTTCTGTAACCAGAAGACAGTTGAGAATAGAGGATCTGCTTTGGTAGCCTGTCTGATGACATCCTCATGAGGTGTCCAGT
This sequence comes from Branchipolynoe longqiensis, assembly GCA_030323885.1. Lineage (NCBI taxonomy): Eukaryota > Metazoa > Annelida > Polychaeta > Phyllodocida > Polynoidae > Branchipolynoe > Branchipolynoe longqiensis. The sequence continues at coordinate 78,592,322 of CM059195.1, forward strand.
CCACCGGAGTCAAAAAGAGTTGAATATTAATGGTGTCACTAACTAGCCACTTGGGCAAAAGGAAGTACAGTTTCGTGTGTTCGGTGTGCAATTCAGTTTTCAATGTAATTTTTAAGGTTTTTTGGGTGGTTTTATTTTGGTAAGACACAATTAGAACTAGACTGTTAAATTCCACTTTTAACTTCTTTTTAGCAATTTTATCCATCACACTGTGATAAATTAGTAATTGTAAAGTTGATGTTTTGTAAGCATGACATATAACTAAGACATATCCTCCAATTGCAATTGGAATGTTTAATCCCTATCCCAGTTTGTTGCTCTTTAAAGGTGCATAGTCCGATGAAATATCAAATTTTCAAAACCAAATCAATTATCTGGATTTGATTTTACATATCTAACTTAGATACTGATGCACTTATTAAGCATTTGTTTCTGCGTAGAAGGCAATACTGAGTCAATTTAACAGAACCTATTACTGCAGAAGTCTACGGTGTCAGAGTTTTGGCAAGCTTGCCAAAAGTAATTTTCCATGTTTGCACTCAACATATCTCAAAAGTTTACCATTTAAAATAAAAGTAACTTTGAACTAATGTAAAGTAGATATTAGTGATCGATCTAATATATTTATCTCAGAAAAAATACAGAAATTCAAAACCATCGGACTATGCAACTTTAACGTCGGGTCATTCCAAACTCTCTGATCCTGCCTTTTACTGGGTTTGCTCCAAGCTGGCGATCAAGTTCTAATATAACTAGTCGCCTGTCATGTTTGTCTATACAGTGACCCTGAGTTGTTCACTTAGGTCAAATAATTTTTTTTAATGGTTATCGTCCCCGCCCATGCCTGAAAATTCGCCTGCCCCTCTTTTTTTTTCTCTTTTTTTTTTTTACTTAAAAAATGTTGTCGGGCTAGTGGCAATTCAACTTTCGTAAGCACACGATCTGTGCAACATAGTTATGTATTTCATCTATGTCATACGCCAGACAAATAAATAAAAGTAAAAATACTAACTGCCTGCCCGACCCTTATTTGCGTGATCAAAAGGACGATCACCGACGTTTTTAACAATTATTTGGCCTCAACAGGGATGAATGCTTTCAAGGTTTTCGCTGATTATCGCAATTTTAGGTGAAAGCAGCAAGCAGCCCTTCATAGACAGGCATAGCACTGCCAGAGAATCATGGACAGTTTACACAAAGTCAAATTTCTGCTTCCCCCCCCTCCCCCTAAATAATAACTGTCATCCCTGCAAATATGCGTAAGAGCTTCCTCGAGTATGTTTGAATGTAAGCAAGGAAAAACAGGTACATTACATTGAAATGACCTTATAAGAAATGAATATCTCTTGTCTAGTCTACGGGTCCACATTGAAGAGTGGTGTATCCTATATATGTAAATATATATCATATATAAGTAAATGTGCGCACATGTTAACGTGAAACGCATAAAAGTGAACTGGTCATTTCCGTTTTGAGATTAGGACTTTTCACTTCTCGAGTCTTATTCACACAGCAGGGAACCATGCGCTACTATCTTTATGGAACAATGGTGAACCATGCATTACTGTCTTTATGGAACACTGGTGAACCATGCACTATCTTTATGGACCACTGGTGAACCATGTACTATTATCTTTATAGAAGAATGGTGAACCGTGTACTACTGTCTTTGTGGAATACTGGTAACCACTCAGTACTATCTTTATTGAAGACTGGCAAACCATCACTATTATCTTTATGGAACAATGGTGAACCATGTACTTACTGTCTCTGTGGAACAATGGTGAATCATGCAGTACTATCTTTATGGAGCACTGGTGATACATGTATCTTTATGGAACAACGGTGGACCATGCACTACGATCTCCATTAAACACTGGTGAACTGTGGACTACTATCTTCATAAGACAATGGTGACCCATGTACTATCTTCATGGAATAATGGTGAACCATACACTCCTATCATCATGAAACTGGTGAACTGTGCACTATCTTCATGGAACTAACTATGGTGAACCATGCACTACTATCCTCATAGAAATATGACGAATCATGCATTGCTATCCTACTGCAAATATGGTAAACTGTGCAATATCTTTATGAAACTAACTGGTGCACCATACACCTTCATGAAACTGATGAACTGTACATTACTATCTTCATGAAACTATGGTGAACCATGCATTACTATCTTCATGAAACTATGGTGAACCATGCATTACTATCTTCATGCAACTATGGTGAGCCGTGCACTACTATCATCATCCAACTATGGTGAACCATGCAATATCTTCATGCTGCTATGATGAACCATGCACTATCTTCATGTCACTATGGTGAACCATGCACTATCTTCATGCTACTATGGTAAACCATGCACTATCTTCATGCTACTATGGTGAACCATGCACTATCTTCATGCTACTATGGTGAACCATGAACTATCTTCATGCTACTATGGTGAACCATGCACTATCTTCATGCTACTGTGGTGAACCATGCACTACTATCTTTATGCCACAACAAGTAAGACTCGGCGTGATGTCACTTTATGCTGGTCCTACTGATCCTCCTGTACTAACATGTACTCCGCTTTAAATGTGAATCTTACCAGTGACGGTTTTTCTTTGATGTTATGTTATACAGAATTTGGCAGCTTTTGGTTTACATATGTCATTTTAGATTTTGATATTGCGATAATCGAAGGCGTAAGCTTATCCCCGTGATGTAGAGTCAAAACATCAACTTTATGGTGAATAACATTAAGAGTCCAGTGCCCCTGGCACAAAAGTAAGGGTAACATAAACTAACATATTCCTTCTTCTGCTCATGAAAATCAAGTCTAAAGCCATGTTCACACACACAATTTTTATGTCGACTTAGACAAATCAATTTATATGAATCGATTTAAGTGTCATGTTCACACATGCAATACTTTTAGCCGGAAATCGATATCTGCGCATGAGCAAGTCCCCCCCCTGTATCTGGCGAGCACTGCTATTTGTTTAGTTTACACTCGTCGATTCGACAATATGAATACTGACGCCGATGTAGCTGCTACGTTAATAATGCTTGGAATTTAGGGTTAATTTAATTCAATTTCATTATTTGAGTATGTAATTCTGTTAAATATGATCGCATTTAATAGATTTCGGCCTAATCGGTCCCTAACACTGCCGGGCACCAGCAATAGTTACACCTGAGCCCTGTATCTGGCGAGCACCGCTATTTTACACTATCACCTCCCGGGAAGCAGCTATATCGCTTCATCTATACTACCTCCCGAGGTGGTTTACTTGAAGCGAACTAGATGAATCGATTCAGCCCTAAATCGCTTTAGCGTAGCGTTCACACGGCGAATGTGAGGCGAACTAGGCAAGTCGATTTATATGATTCGAATTAACTGCCCCGTGTGAACAGGGCTTAAGTGAGATACAGGTACCGAACCTCTTATCCGGCTTCCAGAAATTCGGAATTACCAGAAAACCGGCTAGTTTTGATACTGGTTAGTTTTGAATTGTGCGGGCTGGCTGTAGTTCGCTGGACGGCCATTTTGTTTGATAAATATGTAATATATATAATAAATATTTATAATATATATATTATGTATCATATAGTATTTGTTATATATAATAAATAGTATATTATATAATAGATATATTATATCTTTGATTTTCATTCTTTATTTTATAGTTTAAGTATATATTTAGGCTGTCTCCAGAAAACTGGAAAATCCATAATAATAATAATAATAATAATAAAACATTTATATAGCGCCCGATTCAGCAAGCCGTTCTCAGGCGCTTTACATAAGAAACAAATATACAGGAAAATAACCTTGGTCCCAACCTTGCCGGATATTTGGTCCGATACCTGTGCATGATTGAGCGAAACAGATCTTATTTACATTTGTTTAACGCTGCTTTGTTCCTCAGGTAAGCAATTATATAAATGTGATGGTCACAAATGAATGATCACATAGTAGTACAAATAGATGTATTAGATTCGAGATAAATGAAAATCAGGGTATTACTGATCCTTGGAAGAATAAGACTAAGCCTACATAATGAGGTTCATTATCTTGTATTCCTAACAGTTTATATTGATTTAGTTAGAGGAGTACATAATAATATCATCAGGTAACAATTGCAATTGTTTTAAATAAATGCATTATTAGTTTTGGATGTGTAAGTGCGCATGCATGTGAGACTAACCTGCTCGTTATCACTTGTGCTTTAATTATTATTCTTTTCATGTAAATTTCGATCACAATTAGTATAAATGTATTTCATGCAATTTTTTGTTATTTTCTTTGTATACTTGATTACATATATGTTTTAGTGCTTTTCTATTTTCATTATCTATATTTACAGTTAGTCATTGCATCGATTTACCAGATTTAATAAATGTTTACTTATTGTTGATGGCTTTATAGCAAACCTGTTTATTGGTGCGTTCTTACCTCTGTTACTGTTAATTGGCTACATTTTGGAGCACATTTGAGAACTAGATATTTGAGAGTAAATAGTAAGACCTGGCTGGCATAAGCGTGTTACTACATGATGGTGGTAGAAGAGTCACAATGTGTTCCAACATGATGCTAGTGAACGAGTCACAATGTGTTCCAACATGACAGTAGTGGAAGAGTCACAATGTATTCCTACATGAAGCCAGTGGACGACTCCCAATGTGTTCGTACATGACGGGAGTGGAGGAGTCAATGCGTTCCTACATGACAGTAGTGGAAGAGTCACAATGTGTTAGTAGAAGAGTCACAATGTGTTCCTACCTGACAATAGTTGAGTCTCAATGTGTTCCTACATGACGGTAGTGGAAGAGTCACAATATGTTCCTACATGACGATAGTAGAAGAGTCACAAAGTGTTCCTAGATGACGATAGTGGAAGAATCACAATCTGTTCCTACATGACGATAGTGGAAGAATCACAATGTATTCCTACATGATGATAATGGAAGAGTCACAATGTGTTCCTACATGACGACAGTAGAAGAGTCACAATGTGTTCCTACATGACGATAGTGGAAGAGTCACAATGTGTTCCTACATGACAATAGTAGAAGTGTCACAATGTGTTCCTACATGACGATAGTAGAAGAGTCACAATGTGTTCCTACATGATGATAGTGGAAGAATCACAATGTGTTCTGATATGAGGGTAGTAGAAGAGTCACAATTTGTTCCTACATGATGGTAGTGGAAGAGTCACAATGTGTTCCGAAAATGACGGTAGTAGAAGAGTCACAATGTGTTCCTACATGATGGTAGTAGAAGAGTCACAATGTGGTCCCACATGATGGTAGTGGAAGAGTCACAATGTGTTCCTACATGACTGTAGTAGAAGAGTCACAATGTGGTCCCACATGACAGTAGTAGAAGAGTCACAATGTGGTCCCACATGACGATAGTGGAAGAGTCACAATGTGTTCCTACATGACTGTAGTGGAAGAGTCACAATGTGTTCCTACATTACAATAGCAGAAGAGTCGCAATGTGTTCTGACATGACAGTAGTAGAAGAGTCAATATGTGGCTTATAACACAATGTAAGCATGAACGCACCTAAAAGCAAGTTGAACTATATTTGTTAACAATTCCATAAATTGACTGAGATTAACTACTGGTGTGGTATTACTGTGATAATGCCATACGATGCTCCATTATCACCGGACTCAGAGAACGCCAAGAATGCCAGTCATCAAACTAGCTTCATTTGTTTTCAGTCATGCGCATGTGTGAGCCGTTTCTTGGTGTTTATATAATCTTTCTCCTTCTCTTTGACTCGTCATATACGGTTGTTGTTTCCTTCTATCTATATCTCTCGTTGCCATCTAGCCCACCTTGTTAAGCATATTTAACACGGTTATATCTACCTGTAAGAGTATGTGTACAATCTATGCAGATAGCATGCTGTAAATGTACACTTGTGAACTATAGATCCATATATAATTACAGATGAACCTCGATCCAATGGACTAATAGGGGGGAGCAGCTGTCTGTTAAAGCCGTTTGTGCGTTGCAGCGACGACATTTTCAGGGGGGTACGAAAATCCAAGGAAATCTGAAGCACTGGTGGTGGCTACTGAAGTATTGCTGGTGGAAGGCTGGGGTTCAGAAGACTGGGGTTCAGGAGGCTGGGGTTCAGAATGCTAGGGTTCAGGATCCTTGCGTTTAAAAAATGTGTCAAGTTTCAACTGCTTGCCTTGCTGATACTGTGTCCATTGGATCTGGAATCCGTTGCATCGGTGTCCGTCGGATCGAGGTTCATCTGTATATGCATCTCTATATATGGATATATATATATACATATGTATACATATACAACTCCACAATCCCTTATCGAAAACCTTGGAGCCAGTTGTATGTTGGAATTAAGAATGTTTAAGTAATATTTACCTAATTTCCCGTGATAAGCAATTACCATAAATCATCTTCTACGCGCCAAGCTCCATGCTAATACGCGTCGCGAATGTAGTTGAGACTTTATGGTATTAGCTATATCCAAGCACTTGTTATAAAAAGTCACACTCATGGTATAAAGCCTCAACTGTAAAACTCTTAAATTTCTATAGGCCGCGTTGGACTAGGCGTAGGTTGTGGCATGGATGTTACCGTAGTAGTAATAATAATAATAATAATAGATTAAAGCAATTAAGTTTATGAACATAAAAATGTCATCACTAGAAACAAAATATTGTGTTCACAGAGATGCCATTTCATACAACAGTTTTAACTAAGCAAAGATTTAATGTCATGTGTAAATTAAATTAGGACGTCGGTAGAGATATCCTCGTACATTTGGACTGGAAGACCTGAGCTTTAGAAATTAGAATATTGAGACAAGAGTTTAGACATTTTTAGAGAAGTTTGCATAGTCAGAGCCACTACAGCCTATTATAGTTGTACACAACTAAAATGTATTGTATGCGTAAACACTCGATGCTAGTCTTTATCTGAGCTTTCTGCAGCTAACTTGATAATTTAGATTGGTGTTGGCTCTTTATCTGTAGTAGCCAGGATGTACCACCGAGTAGTATTTAAAGCTGCATAGTCTGCTCTTTTTTTTTAAACCATAACGATCTGGCATTAAAGCCACAATATGGCCTAAATCAGCCAAAGGAGGATCTGTAAGAAAGCATAAAATTTTCACAACCAAAACGCTTACAAATAATTCTACATAGCGAACCTAGATTCTATGCACGTGTTAAACATTTTAATGTAGAATTTAATGTTTAACATCCGCACTAGAATCTAAGTTGACTAAATCAGCCAAAGGAGGATCTGTAAGAAAGCATCAAATTTTCATAACCAAAACGCTTACAAATAATTCTACATAGCGAACTTAGATTCTAGTGCACATGTTAAACATTTTAATGTAGAATTTAATGTTTAACCCACACACTAGAATCTAAGTTGGCTATGTAGAATCGTTTGTCAGCGTTTTGGTTAAACAAATTTGATGCTTGTGGTCCATTAGTTGTTTAAGCAGGTGAAATTTCAGTCATAGACGACTGGTCTTCCTCATTCCACTGCTGGTCGATAGAAAGCCCGAGCCTACACTTTTACCGACCCAAGGGATTTTTAACCTCCCACACCACATAGACATGGTATGAGAGCAACCGGCCTTTGATGACGCTGTAAGTTATACACAGCGGTGGAAATCCAAATTGGCAGAGCTGGGGGCACGGGGAATTGAACCGCCGACCCTCAGATTAGGAGTCTGACATAGAAAAAACGTCAGACACTCTAACCACTCCGCCACAGAGAAGGCCTTCCTTACAGATTAACTTACATATTTGTTGTGGCATATACGGGAACGCTAAGTGAGTCAGTTTAATAGAAGCTGTTACTGCTGAAGCCTATGATGTCAGAATGTTTACATGGACGCCAAAATTAATTGAGCATTTCTTTTCACTTCAAATTTCTCCAAGGTTAGCTATTTTAAATAGAAAGTTACTTCAACGGTCAGCCTAATATATATATATTTTACCTCGGTACTACGCCTCTGGCTACTCGTAGCCCAGGGAGAAGGAAGCATATCCGGGTCAAGCAATTAGCATAATCAGCTCACAGCAGGAGGATGTTTGTGAGCAGCTCTGGCAGTTTTTCTACATTAACTACAAAACCGACTAGGTTAGTATCTTTCAAAATCGATAAGTTGGTTCAGTTCATGTTAGTACTCAGTTTTTTAATACTTTTCGATAAGTTATTACTGGTTTACAGCTAAGTTGATCATATTACATATGCTCGTTAGAACAATGCTTCCATTGTTTGGTTAATTTGAAGACGCCCATTGCCGAATGAAGAGATGTTTGACAGGAGGCACTTACATCGCTAGGATTTATTCCTGGGTCTCGTTAAGATTCCCCAATTGTTTTTCTCATTTAGGCGTACCTCCGAGTCCTATAGTATTTTCTTCAACTTGTTGGCGAATAAAGCCACAGGTGGGAGAAGTTTATAGGTACTTAGAGTGTGGAAGGCTACCACTACACTGGTCGCCACCCCTCATTTGGATCGGTTGGTTTACCATACCATCATCCTGCGACAGTCTATTAGCCACACGCCTGCGTTAAAAATTGTTTTAAAGCCATAATACACACCTAGTATAATTATACTCTAATTATCAGTGTGATATTCAGCCCTAAATAATGCCTAACCATTGATTTTGGTTTTTACTCAGTCTATGAGCCATGGCTACAAAGCGGAGTAAGGCAGAGGCATCTCATGCACTCAGTGAAGATGAAGACCGTTGGGGGGGGGGGGGGGGGGTACGATACTGGCCCCGGCCCAGCTGACCTGGATGAGCAAGTTGCACAACTTGTTCAACAGAAGATGGAGGAGATGCTTCCTTCTAAAGTGGCAGCTACAAAGAAAAAGATCCAAAGTCACACTGGATTCGAACGAGTCTGAGTGGGAGGACCTCTCAGAGGATCAAACCTCTTCTGATGATGAGTCAGAGGAGGAAGTGGTTGTGTCTTCGCATAAACGCAAACACAAGAAGAAAGAGCACTCATCAGAAGGGGATGATACACGAGGGCACAGAAGAAGCCACTCATGAAGAAGAGCAAGAAGAAGACTAAGAAAAGGAGGAAACACAAATCCTCTTCCTCTGACTCTTCAACAAGCTCTGACTCAGATACCAAGCACGTGGGGAAATACACAAAGTCCTGTGGCAAAGAGATGAAAAAGTGCAAGGTGCAAAGGCAGAAGAAAGTCCATATAACCACGCTTATGAGGAAGACGATTCAGGGGCACTTCAACAAGTTTAAGTCGGCCAAAGTGATTATCAAAATGGCCGAGAAATTAATGGGGGTCAAAGGGATCATGGAATCCGCCATTAAGGAAATGGATTCGGAAGTCAAGGTCAGCGAGGAGCGTAACAAATTCTAGATGGTCCTTAGTCTAGCTGAAGGGGTGAGAAGCACCTATTCAAAATAGCATACCTTTCCCTTACCGATTTCATGGTTCAGAACGCGAAGCGGTAGATAGTCAAGTCCTTAAATTCTGTGAAAAAGGCATCATAGAACCAGCACTACATGTGGCCGGGGAATTCATATCTAATATTTTCTTGCAACCCAAACCAAATGAAGATGTAAGACTAATTTTAGATCTAACATTATTCAACAAATTCGTAGAATACAAACATTTAAAAATGTTTTCCTTAGACACAGCAAGAGACTTAGTAATGCAAGGCTCCTGGCTAGCCAGTGTAGATCTTAAAGATGCATACTATGCAGTACCTATCTATGAACTTGATCGCAAATATCTCAGATTTTGTTGGAACGGCAAACTTTATGAGCTCATGTGCATGCTGAATGGACTTGCTTGCTGTCCACACATTTTCACAAGGATACTTAAACCAATTTTTTCTCAGATGGCTAGGGAAGGACATATTAGGTTTCCTTATATTGATGATTCATTTATTGTTGCACAAACACAACAATGCCAGACAGCAGTAGACAAATTATGTGAAACATTGACAAAATTAGGGTTCTACGTACATGAAACTAAATCAGTACTAACACCAACAAACAAGTTAAAGTTTCTGGGATTCTTTATTGACACCACAGAAATGACCATTTCATTAACAGAACAAAAAGTTGATAAATTTACAACAACAGCAAATCAATTATTAAAATTGAACAAACCAAAGATACGACAAGTCGCAGTATTGATAGGAATTATGATAGCATATGCACCAGCTATTCTTTATGGCAAAGCTCATAATCACTAGAGATAGAGAAGAACTTGGCGTTGGCACGCACAAAAGGAAGCTTTGAGCGGCCCATGACGATTTCGCCAAAAAGCCAAAATGATATTATTTGGTGGCTTTTACCCATTGACAAATCGCCAAACCCCATTAGAATGGTAGAGCCCAACACAACAGTTACAACAGACGCTTCATTAGAAGGCTGGGGGGCTTATAGAGACCATCAGGCAACAGGTGGTCGTTGGATGGAAGATGAAATCTCCGATCACATTAATGTATTAGAACTTAGCGCCATTTATCTAGGACTCTGTAGTCTAATTCACGTCCCTAAAAATCATGTAAGGGTGTTAACAGATAACACGACAGCTATGGCTTACATATGTAATATGGGAGGGACTCTTTCCAAAAACTGTAATTATATGGCTAAACTCATTTGGCACTGGGCAGAGAGACTGAAGATATGGCTAACAGTAGCACATATTCTAGGCAGTCAACATACTTTGGCTGACAAGAAAAGCTGACATTTTCACGACCATCTAGAATGGTCACTGAATCAGAGTAATTTCGACCACATTTGTCACAAATGGGGCAAACCAGAAACTGACTTATTCGCATCGCGCAATAACAAAGAGTTACCTAAATATGTGTCTTGGCATCCAGAGCCAGAAGCCTGGAGAGTAAGACGAATTCTCATTAATTTGGAATAATAAATTCTATTACATATTTCCACCATTCAGCATTATCAGCAGAGTGGCCAGGAAGATCAAGATGGATCACACACACGCAGTACTGATAGTACCAGCAAGGGAAACACAACCATGGCTAGCGGCAATAACATCAGCAGCAAAAGACGTGGTCAGATTCCCAAGAGAAAGGAACAACCTACAACATCAGGGACCACTAATAGTCCACGGAGACGTGTCAACAACACCCCTTTTGGCATTCCTTTTTTATGAAAACATTTAGATCAATATGATTTAGACAAAATTACGAAAAAAAGACTTATTTCACATGCCTGGAGGAAAGGAACGGTGAAATAATAACAAGTTATTTAAAGAAATGGGGACTTCATTGCCTTCTAAAAGGAGTCAAACCATTAAAACCTACAATAGCCCAAATATTAAGATTTCTAAGAATCCTGGAAGATGAAGGATTAGGATTTGGTGCAATTAATGCAGCAAGATGTGCACTTTCAATTATTCTACCAAGAATAGATGGACAAACGATTGGAAAACATCAGTTGGTACACTGGTTCATTAGATCAGTGTATGAAAGAAACCCACCCAAACCCAAATATAATAGGTTTTGGGATGTGTCGATAGTATTTAAGTTATTCAATTCATGGCCAAGCAATAGACATTTATCAATGAAGGGACTAGGATTTAAGTTAGCAGTGCTGTTACTGCTAGTGACGGGACACAGAGGCCAAGCGATTGTGGCACTCTCACTGGATGGATTAGAAATAGATATGGATGAGGCAACATTCGATTTAGAGACATTACTAAAGTTGAATAGCACGGGGGACCAATTGTCCACAGTACATATAAATAGTTTGCCTTCGGATAAACAGATATATGTAGTTTCAGCCATCGGGGCATATATATCCAAGTCACGAGGAATTAGGAATTCCAGATAGCTACTAATCAACTTTATTAAACCACATCAAGCTATCTCAAGAGACACACTCGCAAGATGGACCATCAAGGTGCTTAAACAGGCAGGAGTGAATACTGGACATTATGCATCCCACTCAACGCATGGAGCCATGGCTTCCAAGGCAAGACTTTTAGGAATCTTGGTAAAGAGAATCCTTGCACACACTAGGTGGAAGATGGCTAGATGGTTTGCAAAACATTACAACAAACGACTAGAAAAACCAAGCGACCTGGGGACTCGCCTACTCACCGACTAAAGATGGGTGAGAAACAAAAATTTATATTTTGCACTAACAATATAGTTTGGTTACAACATTAAAGTATAAAAGGATAAAAAAATACATTACGTAAAATTCTCCCTGGGCTACAAGTAGCCAGAGGCAAAGTACCGAGGTAAAATAGTATAGTTATACGAATCTTACCTGGGTACAGATGATGGATAACTGGTGTTTTCCCTAGGTACTAGCCTTGGATAGTCGTGGGTCAGGGTCCGTCCGCCCACCCTACCCTATCACGTTTCGCTAGAACGAAAACAAAAACACAATAGCATCCATAAATAGTTAAGACAATTTTTTATCCTATAAAGTATGTAAAAGATTGCTGGAACCAGATGTGCTTCCTTCTCCCTGACCCATGACTATCTGAGGCTAGTACCTTTGGAAAACACCAGTTATCCATCATCTGTACCCAGGTAAGATTTGTATAACTATAATATATATATATACACATTAAAAATGAATTTTAATTGAAGAAATTCAAAGCCATCGGACTATGCACCTTTAATTAGTCAAGCAAATAAGTTAATCTTAGACCGCTGATCCAAAGAATTCGAAACTTTTTCAACAAATATTTACTATATTTCAGAATATTACCAATTCTTTATTCAATTCCGCAACACGCAATTTGAAATGTATTCATAAACCGATTATCCAAAGAATCAGAAACTTTTTTTTCACTTATTCTTATCCTCTTCTGTTTATATATTTAGGCATAAATAGCCCTGTAACAGCTTCGGTCTGTCTATATATGACCTGTCGTAATTATAGTGGTCATGCGGTGAGGACTGACTATACCGATACTGAGTCCGACATTTACCAAGTCTGTTTTTCAATGCATTTAGTGATGGAGCTTCGACTATTTTGGTGGAAGCCTATTCCATGTGTTTGCTGCTCTATCAAGGAGAAAGTTGCCAGTTGGTCCTGGGATTGTAACGTCTATGTTTGTGTCCTCTGGTCTCTTTTACAATATTTCAAAATGTTGCCACTTCTTTATTCATGTCCACCAAGACACACGTTGAAATGGGAAAATAGCACACCTGTATAGTAAGTACAATGATGCTGTGACATTACTAGGCCTTCTATAGATAGTTTTAACCTGTCGGCCAGTCCTTATTTAGGCACACTGGTCTTGTCTGGTCCGAAGCCTCAGCTCACACTGCGCCGACAGTCTGTCCCAGATTCTGTTCATGGATCACAGGGGCGTAGCTAGACCTTTAACAATGTATACTCCTAATTGCGGCAGGAGGTTTAGGGGGGGCGCTTACGGCATCACACCCTTCCGAATATGAAATCATATCTAAGTAACCCCCCGCCCCCTCTCTCTCTCTCTCATTATTGTTTTATTTATTTCTTTTTACAAAACGATGTGGACGTTTTGGCGTACGCGCGTATGCCTAGCTATGCCCCTGGATCAACTGATAACAAGTTTTTCCTCTGCGCCAATACTATTAAAGCTGCATAGTCCAATGAAGTATCACATTTTGTTGCCACATATTATAAGGGAATACGCCAAAACTAATTTGACATGTTTGCAATTCAAATATCTCAAAACTTATCCATTTGAAATAAACGGTACTTCAAACTAAGGTAAGGTAGGTTATAATGATCAGTTTAATCTCATAAAAATGACAGAAACTCAAAACCATCGGACTATGCAACTTTAACCCGACGTCAGGACTATTCATCGGCCAGTTGACAGTCTGGATGACCAGTTAAAGCTGAACACTTAAAGCTGCATAGTCCGATGATTTTGAGTTTTTGTCATTTTCTGAGATAAATATATTATGTTTATCGTTATAATCTACCTTACTTTAGTTTGAAGTAACTTTTATTTCAAATGGCTAAATTTTGACATATTTGAAGTGCGAACATGCAAAATTAATGTTGGCATGTGTGCCAAAATTCTGACATCATAGGCTTCTGCAGTAACAGATTCTGTTAAAATGCCTCAGTATTCCCTTTATGTGGCAACAAAATGTTTTATAAATGCACCAGTATCTAAGTTAGATATGTAGAATCAAATCTAGATAATTGCTTTGGTTTTGAAAATGTGATGTCTTCATCGGACTGTGCAGCTTTAAATCCCTTTCTGATATTTCTTAGATTGTTTGTTGGGGGTTTTACATCTTAGCAACATCACATCAGGATGGGTGGTGCCGAATTATGACTGCACTCGTGGCACCTTTATAGTGCTGCCCCACTGGGAGGCCAGGCTTTCTGCACTGTGATCCGATATCCCACTTAGTTACATTTTCCTGATAGTGAGCTAACCAGTCCTTGCCCTATCCTAATAACGCCGAGTGCGATGCTAGGTAGTGGCAAGTATCAATTTTGTAAGTCGTTGGTTTGACTCGGCCTGGGTTTGAATGCTTGACCTTCCGCATGTGAAGCCAGTGAGCACTCTTAGCGATTCGACCACCACGTCCGGGTCAAGTTTCTTAAAAATCTGTAGGGTAAACTATGATAAAATAACCACCTCACTTATATATATATATATAGCACTAGAACTTAAGTGTCACAAGCACACATTTAATCATGAAACTTATAACATATCATTTTGATAGGTGGAAATGAATGTGTCATGTGTCAATTATCTCAGATATAGATGTGAACTAAGGTATCATGAGGTTGTCATGTTAGTTAGTGGTAGTGCAGATGAACTGTAAAGTACCTGTCACACTATGCCGGATTGAGCAACGGACAGAATTGTCTAGTCCGGTGGTGTTAAGTATCAAAATGTATTAAAGTGTGTCAGATCAAAGTGTTGCGACATTGGGTCTAAGGCCGCCGGATGAACGGACATGAAACGGACATGAATGGATAGCCAACAGACGAAACAAAATCAAACCGGACAAAAACTGTAGATGTCAATCCGGCGGCATCCGTTCCTAGTTTTGTGCATGTTCAAAACTTGTACGGACACAAACCGGACATTGTTTGTTTTCTGTCCATTTCCCCCAATCTGGAGAGGTGTGACAGGGCCTTAAACCATGCTGTAATACATTTGTTATAACTCCAGGTACTGCGCTAATCATTCACTGCTGGACGTTGTACCGCAGTAGCGTGCAGAGAGGGGGGGGCAAACATGGGTGACAGTCCAGGTGTTACGGATTCCGAGGGACACCAGTTTGCCAGGGACACTTCCATTCAAATGCATTGTCAACGGCCGTGAGAAAATCTTCATACAGAAAAAATCAAATATCTCTAAAATTACACCACCTAGAAACAAATCGCTTCGTACACATATAGAAAACATCTTTACCATTAAGATTATATTAAATTGATACGGTTAGGGTTCTTGATTTCTATTAATTTTGAATAAAACTAATGTTTTTCACTGCGCGTACCGTCCAACTCAAGGCATTGTCAATGGCCGTGAGCAATCTTCATACAGAAAATACAGGAAAAGTTAAATATCTCTAAAACGACACCACCTAGAAACAGATCGTTTGGTACTCATATAGAAAACATCTCTACCAAACACATTATATTAAATTTATAAGGTTAGTGACGATGCTGTTCGATTTTGACGCATGCGCAGAAGCAATGTGTCCCTGGCAAACTGGTGTCCCTGGGAAACCGCAACACCGGGCATCCATATCGAGGCATATTTAAAATGTTTTCCTTGCTCACGTTTCTCTGTACTAGACCCTATATTTGAGATTTAGGGGCATACAATCAAGGAGTTGGCCCCAGGCATCACAAAACCTCTGCAGGCCACTGCTGTACCATCATGGTTTTCAGTAGAATGGTCATGATTGTCGCCATTTAAAACTGCATAGTCCAATGAAAGTATCAAATTCTCTAAACCAAGACACTGACCTAGATTTGATCCTACATATCCAACTTCGCTACTGGTGTAGGCCTACTCATTAAACATGTATTGCTGCATAGTAGGGGATACTAAAGCTAAGATTCCATATACACTGTATGCGGCATGCAAATGCGGTATGCGCCATAGATACCCATGTCGACCTCCAATAGTCGATGTCTTCTTTTTGTGTGTTGGGGTTGCTAAACAAACAAAAAACAAAACAAAAAATACCCATCCCATTTTTGGAGTTTTTTGCTCCTAATTTGTGAAGGAAAGTCAAAGTTACTATTGTTTTCTATGGCAAATGCAGTAGCATTCGCATTCGCATTCGCACCAATCAGTCCATGGGTCGATCCATTTGCCGCATTTGCATTCGCATTCGCATTCACATTCGGACGTATGGAAGCACTACTATGCCTTTACATGCTTTTGGGGTTTTTTCCACATTCGCATTCGCATACCGCGTATATGGAATCTTAGCTTAAGTCAATTTAATACAACATGTTCTGCCAAAGCTTACGGTGTCAGAATTTCTACGTGCATGCCAAAATTAATTTAGCCTGTTTTTAGCCAACTTTAGCTAAATTAATTTAGCATGTCTCCCAACATTAGCCACTTATGATAAACAATGTTTTAAACTAACGACGGGTAGATTATAGCGACCACCCTAATAATAGATATTTAAAAAAATAAAATAGCCAAATGTCAAACGCATCGATCGGACTAAGCAACTATAAGTGTGTCACATGACTGGCCTCTGGTGTTGAAATTATAGTGATCAGTAAATAAGTAGCGACTTATGTCATCCTACACGCAAAAGAAAAAGTAAATAATGTCTAACTTGAGTAATTTGGTCTACCGTATTTCCTCTAGTTGTATGCAACCTGCGTCTAACTATGGCCCAGTTTCCTTGGCCATAATTTCTTTCTGAAGATTGAAATTTCCCACTGTTTCCTACAACAAAATAAGAGAACGGTTCTGCTATGTGATTTATCCACGAGTGTAATATATATGTAGAAAATGGTCCAGTTTAACAAGTATTTCATATACAATCTATTCTGTGAATAACGGCCTGTGTCAATAACGAATCTCTGTCAATAACGGCAAAAACTGCTGGTCCCGTCATGGCACCCCTTTAATTTAATAGCATTGCCTCTGTGTCTAACGGACAACTGTCTTATGCGGACAACGAGCCATTTTTTCACCTGTTTGATCAATATTCTCTGTCAATAACGACATGCCATATAGTTATTCTAACATGTGTACCATGTGTTTTTTGCCGTTTCCTCACAATTGAATGCAATTCCCGTGGGTTAATTTAATAGCGTTGCCTCTGTATCTAACGAATCTCTGTCAATAATGGCAAAAAGTGCTGATCCCGTCATGGCACCCCTTTAATTTAATAGCATTGCCTCTGTGTCTAACGGACAACTGTCTTATGCGGACAACAGGCCATTTTTTCACCTATTTGATCAATATTCTCCTTCAATAACCTCATGTAAGGACCGTCCTAGTCAGTCAAGTATAAAAGATTGGTTTTAACCCATTCCGTCAGTCAGTCTCTGCCTATAACAGATCTCTCTCTATAACGTCATCTTGCTCCAGTCCCATGGGTGTCCATTATAGACAGAGTAGACTGTAATATTGTTTGTTTGTCTGTTTGTTTGTTTAATCAACACAAAAATAAAAATCGGCTATTGGGGTGTTCATATAATATTGTCATTCAGATATATTATTCACATATAGGCCTATATAATAAATAAAAGTTGTTGGTTTTGGCAAGATGAATAAATTAAATAGAAACTATCCCACAAAATACAGATAAGACAAAAACAAAAAGCAGCCACCACCAGCACTGCCCACCTACACTCTGATGCTGGATGATAATTAATATTGTGATCATGATCGTGATTGTACATATTTTAATTGTTAAATTGCAATATTTGCGAGTGCAAAACGATAGTATAATAATCATTGTTTGTAATTAATTCTAGCATTTAAAAAGTTTAAAACAAAGATGATGCGTTATAATTTATATCGGTGGAAGGTTATTCTAAATGGGAAAAGAATCTAAATTGCCAATTGATTGTGATACTTATCTCATTTTTCAGATTGATATTATTGTTATCATGATATGATTTGCATGCTGATAACGTAAATATGTCGGTGTTTTCTTGTCGGTGTTTTCTAGTCAACAATACACGCATCAACCCACCAAAAGAAAATGTCTTACTTTGTTATGAATCTACAATAATTGCTTGTGGAAGTGAATTCTTTAAAGAAAAAATCCTGTTTCCTTTCGTAGCACTTTTTTGTTATTGCAGTTATGTGATTATACATGTATGTCAGCCCATGCTCAAATCAAATATAGCAGAACCAAATATACTACTACATTAAAGAGTCATAGTCCGATGGTTTTGAGTTTCTGTCATTTTCTAATATATAGATATTATATGTAGAGTAAAACGTCCCTAACCGACCACCTCCCCAGATCGATCGCTATATTTGGGTCCCAACAATATCATTGTAACCATATTCTAACTCCCTAAACCGACCGCCTCCCTAAACGGACCCAAGGTCGGTCGATTTAGAGAGGTTTGACTGTACTATGTTTTTTTTGTTTTTTTTGGTCCATTAGTTGTTTAAGCAGGGAAATTTCAGTCATAGACGACTGGTCTTCCTCATTCCACTGCTGATTGATAGAAAGCCCGAGCCTACACTTTTACCGACCCAAGGGATTTTTAACCTCCCACACCAGATAGACATGGTATGAGAGCAACCGGCCTTTGATGATGCTGTAAGTTATACACAGCAGTGGAAATCCAAATTGGCAGAGCTGGGGGCATGGGGAATCGAACCACCGACCCTCAGATTAGGAGTCTGACCTAGAAAAAAGCCAGACACTCTAACCACTCCGCCACTTTGTTATCATCTACCTTACTTTAGTTTGAAGTAAATGTTATTTTTAATGGGTAACTTTTGAGATATTTAAAGTGTAAACACGCACAATTTAATTTTGGCAAGCATATTAAAACTTTGCTCCTGTACTGTGCAGAAATAAGTAACAGGTTCTATTTAAATGACTCAGTATCCGCTTATAAGGTATATGCAGCAGTAAATGCTTAGTCAGTGCGCCATTATCTAAAGCCCTAGTCACACTACGCATTGTGACCTCTTGTGTCCACTTTGGACCAAAGAACCCGCAGTCACCCGCGATCTCCTTGCAACCAAAACAATGATCGCCGACCTCTAGGGGACCCCAAAGCAATGGTCACTGACCTCTGGGTGACCAGTGTGGTCACAAGGTTTTTAGTGCAATAACTGCAACCCCCTTGCGACAATTTTTGTCGCAAGGAGGTCTGCAACCACTGAGGACCACTTTGTGACCACCCCTTTTTTTGTGGTCACAAGCAAGTTTGACTGGGGTATAAGTTGTTTTTTTCTTGAAGATTTATACTGCCTATCATCGATAAGTCTAAATAGACTTGTTCTCACCATTAGACAGTTGGTCGATAGAAAGTCCAAACCTACACTAACTTTTACCGACCCAATGGAGTTTTAACCTGCAACACCACAGAGACATGGTATGAGAGCAACTGGCCTTCGATGACGCTGTAAGTTATACACAGTGGTGGAAATTCAAATTGGCAGAGGTGATGGCATGGGGAATCGAACCACTGACCTTCAAATTATAGGAGTCCAACCTAGAAAAAAGTCAGACACTCTAACCACTCCGCCACAGAGAACACCACCTGTTAGATATGTTGTATCAAATTTAGATCATTTCTCCGGTTTTGACAATTTGATGCTTTCATCGCAATATGCACTATTAACATAAGAGGGCCGCTACTATGGGGAATATAGCTCGCTTCCCCGCCTTGACTTCTGGGTTATTTGTAACCTTACAATGGTTACCGGTTGCAGAACTGCAACATTATTAGAGAGGCTCCGATAAATCGGCCCAATCTTTGGTTGAAGAATAATCTTCTGGTGGGACGGTTGTAGAAGCTGGGGGGATGGCTTTACAATGATTAAACGACGAGACGTTGGGGCGGTCCAGAATCACTCCGGCTCGGCGGTAGCACAGCACTTGTATCCAGCAGACAGCAGCAAGGGTTTCGAGGAAGGGTGGGTAAAGATGGGTGCAGCGGTGGTTCCAGCAACGAGAACAAAGCGAGAGAAACGTAAAGGTAAAGGGACCCACCCAAGCACACAGCTCCCCTGGTCGGGGTGAGGAGTATGCCTGGGAGAAAAAAAAAGGGTAGTCTAGGAAAGAGAAATGAGGAGAGTTGAGTCAAAGGACCGTGTCTATTTGCTCTATGGTGACCAGTCAGCGAGCCAAAGACATGGACAGAGTAAGAGTAGAAAGTGAAATGCTGGCGGGCTCCCCCTCCTGGAACTCTTTTTAGACATATCAAGGAGCAGCAAGGCCAGCGGAGAGGAGATAGAGAGAGGTGTGGACGAAGTGCGGTCCAGATAGCAAGTCACATAGACTTTAGGCTTGGCACAAAGCATTACATCAGACTATATATGGAAGTCATGTGGGGAGGGACCAGTGTAGGTGTTCCTCCGTGTACTAGGGGGCTACTCTGCGGCAGAGCCATCAAGGCATTAAGCCCATAAGCCATCAAGGCATTAAGTGTATAACATATATACCAATCCCAGCATTTATTTCGGGATCAATATTTACATTCCCTAAGCATACATGATTAAAATAAAACTCTCAAAGTGAGATACCGATAGATAGTTGTTGCATGATATAACCGTAAATTGGGCCTATGGGTTTAACTCCTTGATGACACCGCCGCAGAGTAGAACACTTGCGGAGGAACACCTACACTGGTCCCAATGACGTACTGCTTCGTGTCAAGCGAATGTGGTGGGGAACCAAGCTACAGGAAATAGTGTAATCCTGAGTGTGTACAAAGACCTTATAACACTAAGACAACTCACTCCCTATCTCTCCCAGGGTAATGTAAATTTTGCAGTGCCATCTTGTGGCAGGTTTGATCAGCTTGGCTGCTGGCTGGTGTTTCACATGTAAACATATAGGCCTACAAGGTGAGAGGGTGAGTTTAAAATTTAAAAATGAGAGATTGCCTGTCATTAGGATTTGGCCGATGTTGCCCGTACTGCCTGGTCCCCACCTCCCTCTGCCCAGCCCTCCCTCATTCCCCCACCCTCCCCGTCCCTCCCCCCTCCCGCCCTCTGCTCCCTCCCTCCTCGCAGCTTCACCGCCCTTCCCCCACCCTCCCCTTCCCTCAGTCCCCTTCCATCCCCCCTCCCCTCCCCCCTCCATCCCACCCTCCACTGGCCTCACCGCCCTTCCCCTCCCCTTCCATCCCCACCCTTCCCTCTCCCTATCTTCCTCCTCATCCACCTTACCCAGTGCTCTTACACCCACCCACCACCCCTTTCCTCATCCTCCCTCCCCCTTTCACCCTTCCTCTCCCCCTCCCTCTCCCCCTCCCTCTCCTCACCCACCTCACTCGGCACTCTCACAACATACCTCCCTCCCCTTCCTCCCCCTTCTCCCTGCTCCTCCCCCTCCCCTCCCCCACACTCCCTCTTCCTCCCCTGCATGCCCTCTCCCCCTCCCCCTCGTCGCCCACCTCAGTCGGCACTCTCACACCACACCTCACGACCCCCTGCCCCTCCCGGATGTAAGTGGGGGGGGGGGGGGGGGGAGGGAGGTCCCCACTGGTTGCGTGTTGCTACTCCTATAGAACTCCCACCACCACCACTACCCCCACCCTGCCCCTCCACCTCTCCACCCCACCCACCCCAGCCATTCTGTGTGGTGGGGGTTGATAGTGTGTGTGGTTGGGGTTGTAGGTGGGTATGGTGGGGGTGTAGGCATAGGTGTGTGTGGTGGGTGTGTAGGGTGTGTGTTGTGGAGGTGCAGATGATTTGTGGTGGAGTTGTAGGGGTCTTGCAGAGCGGCACCTCACAATCTTTAGCACCCCTAAACCCCCACCACACACCTACACCCTCACCACAGCCCTAAACCTCCACTACACACACCTAAACCCCCCACCACATGCCTATCACCCCACCACATCCCTAAACCTCCACCACACCCCTACACTCCCACCACATACACCACACCTACACCACTGCCACACACCTACACCCTCACCACACACACCTACACCCCCAGCACACACACCCACCACAGACCTACACCACAACCACACACATACATACACCACCACATCCCTAAACCCCCATCACACACGTACCAAGCGACAGCAGGGTTTCTTCTGACACTCCGGTGCTATCCAAATGATCAAACCCGCCACCTGGTGCGCTGCCTGTTCTCTTGATTACACAGTATAGGCTGAGTGAGTCGCCTTAGTCTTATAGGGTCTTTGGTGTGTATCAGCCAATCAGATGTTTGGTACTTTTAAGCACGATTCTGGCTGTCCATCAGTTCAATTGAGAATTCGATACAAGTAAAGCGATACGAGTGATATGCACGATAGCTGTGTGAGTTTTACACCCTGGAAACATCGAGGTCATATCAGGATGTATCAGAAAAATATACGCACTGTCAAGGGTATTTCATCAGCAGTTGAATGTCTAACATCTTGTAACATAAGACAAATTAGGTAAGTATGTATTTGCACATTTAATTAAAGCTGCATATAGTCCGATTAAAGCATTTACTCTTTACAACCAAAACACCTACATATCCAATTTGATCCTACATATCCAATTTGATCCTACATATACAATTTGATCCTACATATCCAGTTTGATCCTACCTATCCAATAGATAATGAAGCATTCATTATACATTTGTTTCTGTAAATCATCATCATCATCATGCTGTCGGTCACGATGCGACAAAGACTGCTTTCATTACTTGACTGCCGCTCTCCATTTAGCTCTCTGCTGTGAGAGTTGCGTCCATGAGTCGGTCTTAATGTCTCTCAGCTTCAGGTTTCTCTTGATGGCATCCCTGAACCGGAGACGAGGGCGCCCTCTCTTTCTGTAGCCAGAAGACAGTTAAGAATAGAGGATGTGCTTTGGTAGCCTGTCTGATGACATCCTCATGAGGTGTCCAGTCCACCGGAGATTCTTTTTGATCAGAAGATCTTCCATAGAGGGCAGCCCCATCCGTTCGAGTATTTCCTTTTTCGTCACTTTGTCCTTCCAGGTTAGCCTCATGATTGAACACAGATGTCGCATCATGAAGGCATGCAGCTTTTTCACCTGTCATCTGTACACTGTCCAGGCCTCGGCTCCGTATAGTAACATTTCATGAAAGCTGCCTGCAAAAGTGTTGAAGTGCTGCTGGCTTTTGCAAGTTACCAGTGGCACTCTCTCGGGGAGCAAATAGAGGTTTCACACCGGCAAGAACATGTCAAGACAGGCGCAAAACTATTTGTCCCTGCAGTGGCTGGTCGGGAGATGTTGGGAGTTCCATACATCAACCGCCCTTAATGCTGCCACAGTGACATGGTTTTCTGTTTAGGGTTTGCTCCCTTAGCCTTCGGTTCTGTTAAGAACCTGTACCACAAGGCAGTGGTTTACAACTCTGCAAGGCAGGGGCGTCAAACTCCCTGAGGTATTGCTATACCTGCAATAAGGGAGTACTAAACCGATGGAATAGAAGCTGAAGCCTATGGTATCTGGCATTTTGACACGCACGCCAAAATTAATTTGGCATCTTTCAACTTTAGATATCTCCAAAGTTAGCCATTTATAATAAAATTAAGTAACTTCAAACTATTTGAAGGTAGATTACATTGGTAAACTTAATAATATTTATCTCAAAATATTGGGCCCTCTAACTATAACGCAATCAACCATTGTGGCTGTCATAAGTTGGTACCCATCTTGATATGACCGTAGATATTGTTAGGATTTAATTAAAGGTGCCCATTATAGCCCAACAAACTCTTATTTGTGCCGTTGTAATGACCCTGCAGAACACTGTATCGTTTAATGCTGCAATGTTAGGTCCACCTATTAGGCATTAGTTGCTGCATAGAAGGGTGCACTGGGTCAATTTAATTTTTTTAAACCTGCTTCGGCTGAATCATGTTGTGTCTGTATTTTGAAGTGCTTGCCCAAAATAATTTGGCATGTTTTTACTTCAAATATCTCAAACGGTAGCCATTTAAAATAAAAGTTATTCAAACTAAAGCAAAGTAGATTATAATAACTAAAATTATGTAATTGCCTCAGAAAATGACAGAAACAAAAGAAAAGTCACATAAAAAACCAACAAACACCCCATCGGACTATAAAAAGAAAACCTCTGAAAATGATTACAAGGCAGAATGTTCGTGGTTGAGGTCTTGAAAGTCTATTTTATTCTAGATTTTAAACATTGTAGCAAAATGTTACTATCATACACTAACGGTTAAAGCTGGTTAGTCAAACTTCAAACTAAAGTAAGGTAGATTATAACAATCACATTAATGTTCTTATCTCAGAAAAAAATTACAGAAATTCTAATCCATCGGACTATGCAAATTTAATTTCTAGCCCTGTCTCATGTCAATCAATCGCTTCGATTTTCCGCACTATAAACCCAGGCCGTAGCGACGATCCGTTCTGTCCATTCTTAACTATGCTTGTGGAATTCTTTGCTTCGTGTGGCTCCACCTGGTATTTTAAAACAACAACGGAATAGGATGGGTCTGAAACGAGGCATCGTAATATGGTGGACAGAGGAAGGCAGGTCAACAAACAATCATCAACGCAGATACAACTCAATGGATTTAAGGCGCTAATCGACCAACCTGCTTTTACAAAACTCTGTCTACAGAAGCGCAGGTTAATAAAAGTTGCATCGACGCTGTCAAACTGTACGAAATGACGGGTAATGTAGATGAGGACAACTTGAACAACTACGGACCGAGCGATGATAGGGCTAGAATTATCCCCGGACAAGAAGACAGTGATGAAGAAATCTTGGATGCAGAACTGGTTACAAGTCCAACAGATCGCGGAAATGCAGAAGGGGAGGAAAGTGATCTCACCGAACCTGCAAGGAAGATTCCTCCTCGGGTGATATTGACTGTATTATCGCTGTCACTTGTCAACTTGCTGAACTACATGGACCGCTTCACTGTAGCAGGTAAGTACTAAGCCTAAGGCAGGTGGATGTAAACAAACAACTTCTGTCGAAGTTCTGACCTGGGCCCCAGGCTGGAGGTGGGCCCATCCCTAACTTCACCTAACGTCCCAAGTCAGTAAGTGAGTGACAAGACATGGTTAAGTTGTGAAGATATTTGTCATATTTACTGTTGTCCTACTGCTGTTACAGTTACTAATGGGTGCAGAAAGCAAGACCTGCAAGTGGTCGTGCTTATATCTAATTAAATAGTTAGTATAATAATGTTTCGGTGAGTTTTGCCTTGTACAATAAATGCCATATCACATGGCATGACATATTATTATGATATGATAGGTTATTTATTAAGTATGTCAATTCCAATGGTATATTTTGATTGACTCCTTATAGGCACTTGGACATTTTTTTCAATCACCCCGAATGCATACAATTCCTGTTTTATCAGCAAGAGGCCTCTAAATGCTGCACAAAAATACACCATTTGTTATACTAGTAATACCCTTATTAGGACCCAATACTACCAATAAGTATGAAGATGTGATGCCTTAAAGGTGACACAAATTCAGACGCTTTTATTATTAGTATTTGTATTACAAAGCTCCTTTAAGTCCTTAGCTTAAGTTAAGACCTCTTAGGTTACGGTCAGTCATATCATAAAAGCATAGACATACAAGGATGCAAATTGTGTACTGCGATCAAATATGGGTATCACTTGAGCTAGGGCTAAGGTCTATATAAATTGATGTGTGCTGGTATGTACCAAATGGTAGCAACTAGATAAGCATTCGCCTGATGGAAACGGTGAATAACAATTCAATACAATATTTATTTCAACATCCTCATTATATAGGGTTACAATTTGGATGAAACTTAATTACAGTTTATGAAGAAAAGGAGAATGAAAGAAGCACAATGTTTATGATATACATTCTCCTTGGAGGAACAAATGACAATCTACTAACAGTACTGTCATGTTTTAATGCTGAGTCCCCCTCCAACTGCCCCCTTCCCCCAAAAAAGAAAAAAGCCAACAGCAAAGCATCCAAAAATACTATAACGGTGATGGTAGGAAAATATTGGAATTCCGTCATATGACGTGGTGTGGGAAATTTTCACTAACACCATACAATGTGCCATACTAATGTTATTATTCAAGCTGCCAAACTTTCAATTGTTATCTATATTGTTACAAAGGTCATCTACATAGTCATAATTATTTAAACAGCTCCACATA
This sequence comes from Branchipolynoe longqiensis, assembly GCA_030323885.1. Classification (NCBI taxonomy): domain Eukaryota; kingdom Metazoa; phylum Annelida; class Polychaeta; order Phyllodocida; family Polynoidae; genus Branchipolynoe; species Branchipolynoe longqiensis. The sequence continues at coordinate 78,618,622 of CM059195.1, forward strand.
GTGAGTTGTCCATCTATTTACAATGTTATGTCATGTGTGACATGTCACAAGATTTGTTATATCATGTGTCACAGTGAGATTATTCAGGCTGAGATTATTCATTGTGGCTTAGATAGTATCCATGCAGAATGCCCGTATCAACACTGTGGCTTGGATAGTATCTATGCAGAATACCCATATGAACATTGTGGCTTGGATAGTATTCATGTAGAACATGCATATCAACACTGTGGCTTGGGTAGTATCTATGCAGAATGCCCATATGAACATTGTCGCTTGGATAGTATCTATGTAGAACATGCATATATATCAACACTGTGGCTTGGATAGTATGATTAGTATCTATGCAGAATGCCCATATGAACATTGTGGCTTGGGTAGTATCTATGCAGAACTCCCATGTAAACATTGTGGCTAGGATAGTATCCATGTAGAACATGCATATCAACATTGTGGCTTTGATAATATGATTAGTAATACTAATAGTATCTATGCAGAATGCCCATGTGCACATTGTGGCTTGGATAGTATCTATGCAAAATGCACATATCAACATTGTGACTTGGATATCATAGTATATATGCAGAATGCCGATATCAACACTGTGGATTGGATAGTATCTATGCAGAACGCCCATATCAACATTGTGGGTTGGATAGTATCCATGTAGAACATGCATATCAACATTGGGGTATGGATAGTATCATTAGTAATACTAATACGTAATAGTATCTATGCAGAATGCCCATGTGCACAATGTGGCTTGGATAGTATCTATGCAGAATGCCCATATCAACATTGTGGCTTTGATAGTATCCATGTAGAACATGCATATCAACATTGTGGTATGGATAGTATCATTAGTAATACTAATAGTATCTATGCAGAATGCCCAGGTGCACATTGTGGCTTGGATAGTATCTATGCAAAATGCACATATCAACATTGTGACTTGGATATCATAGTATCTATGCAGAATGCAGATATCAACACTGTGGCTTGGATAGTATCTATGCAGAATGCCCATAACAACGTTGTGGGTTGGATAGTATCCATGTAGAACATGCATATCAACATTGTGGTATGGATAGTATCATTAGTAATACTAATAGTATCTATGCAGAATGCCCAGGTGCACATTGTGGCTTGGATAGTATCTATGCAATACACAATATCAACATTGTGGCTTGGATATCATAGTATCTATGCAGAATAGCATATCACCACTGTGGCTTGGATAGTATCTATGCAGAACTCCCATATGAACATTGTGGCTTGGATAGTGTCCATGTAGAACATGCGTATACAAATTGTGGCTTGGATAGTATCCATGTAGAACGTGCATATCAACACTGTGGCTTGGATAGTATGATTGGTAATACTAATAGTATCTATGCAGAACACCCATGTGCACATTGTGGCTTGGATATCATAGTATCTATGCAGAATGCACATATCACCATTGTGGCTTGGATATCATAGTATCTATGCAGAATTCCCATATCAACACTGGCTTGGATAGTATCTATGCAGAAGCACCCATATGAACATTGTGGCTTGGATAGTATATATGTAGAACATGCATATCAAAACTGTGGCTTGGATATTATAATTAGTATCTATGCAGAATGCCCATGTGAACATTGTGGCTTGGATAGTATCTATGCAGAACACACATATCAACATTGTGGCTTGGATATCATAGTATCTATGCAGAATGCCAATATCAGCACTGTGGCTTGGATAGTATTTAAATGTAGAATATGTATATATATATATATAAATGTGTATATATATATATATATAGCTATATATATATACACATATGTGCAGTGTTGTGCATCCACATACACACATAGGTCATTCTCTAAAGTTTGACATGGAAAACCCCAAGTGAATTCCTTCCAAGTTATAGCAGAGAAAAATCGGAATAATAACAGAATCCATCTTCATATGCTGGTTTACATGATGTTCATATATATGTATTGTATGTCACAGTTGAACAAAAAGTTATTTCACTTTTTGATTTTGATCTTATGCAAAATGAACAATATGTTAATATCACTCATGTAGCATGGAAATAAAACACATCCAGAACATCATTTTAGCATACACAACAAATTTAAGCGAGATTACATTTAATCTAAGCAAGCAAGATTATGTTTTGCAAGAAAAAGGTTGGGGAAAAAAGTTTGGGTGAATGCGTGGTGTCGATGTGTAAATTTTCACTTTAGCACAAAATGATACAAGCATCATTTTGATACATTTTGTGGGATAGATTAAATGCGTGTAGTATTGTTTTAACACACAGACACAGCCAGAATTATTTGACTTGCTACCAAAAAAATTAAGAATTATCACTGTCGTAAGGAGGAAGCCAAATACGTGGTGGCCAGTTCCAGAGAATGACACATATATATCTTTATGATAAATACATACGAGTAGCCAGGAGGCTTCTGACTGAGGTTATATATATGAGGTTATGCATATTATATATATTCTCTGAAACTGGCCACTACATATTTGGTTTCCACCGTGCGATGATGATAATTAATAATATATGTCTATAGGGTTAACTTTGGAGATATTTGAAGTGTTAAAAATCCTCCGATACGACTGAAACTTGTCGACATCCATTGGAGGAGAGGTTTGCACCAGTCAAGTGTAAAGTAATATAAATAATTACAACAATTCCCTTCCGTATTTTAAATATTGTTTATACTCGCATAATGCGCTATATATCACGTGTGTGTGTGTGTGTGTGTGTGTGTGTGTGTGTGTGTGTGTGTGTGTGTGTGTGTGTGTGTGTGTGGATAGTGATAAGCCCGCTATCGCGTGTAATAAGGTCTGTAGTGTACTGCCCCGCCCCCTCCCCCCCCCCTCTCCCCAGGGTGGGCGGGATTACCCAGCATGCTCCTCACTTGCCCATTGCGCGGGGCGTCTCCCTCCACTCGCTCGGAGGTTGTTTTCTCCCTCTCTCTCTCTCCCCTCCCTCCCTCCCCCTCTCTCTCCCTCTCTCTCCCCCTCCCCCCCCTCTCTCCCCCTCTCTCTCACACACACACTCACACACAGACACACTCACACACAGACACACATTATTAAGTATCACCAGCGTACGGTGGAAACCAAATATGTGGTGGCCACTTTCAGAGAATGACCATTTTATCTTTGTGATAGATGTATACGAGTAGCCGGGATGCTTGGGACTGAGGATATTTGTGGGTGTGTGCACACGTGTGTGTCACGTGATAGAACTCGTGATGTAGCTAAATGGGGCATGTGGATAACAGTGCACTCTGGGAAGTAAGGACCTAAATAAACCCAAGTAATGTATAATGCGACGGAGCCTCTGTTATATATATACCCTATATCATCTATATGTCCCAATAGTTGCGCACTGCGTGAGTACAGACACAGGGATGCGCGTCTATTTATTTCCCGTGGGTGCAAAGTGATTATTTGCGATGGTTTGTTTCAAATTAACATGTACGATGATTACATATGCAGAAATTGTGAAACATTCATCACTGTTTATTATTTCATGGATTTGTTTCTGTTGTGCCTCTGAAATAAAGTGGGATTGTCTTATTTTATCTGCATTCAGTCTGAATATGATTGTAAATTTGTGCGTGCTTTCAATCTTGAAATTGGGGGTGTGCTTCTATTGGGTAGCGTGCATCTATTGGGACATATACGGTATATAACAAATTAATTTGGTGGTTTTCTACTTAAAATATCTTCGAGCTTAGCTATATAAGGTAAAGGTTAACACAAATTGAAGTATAATGATCAGCCTAATATATTTATATATAAAAATATATGACAGCCACTCAAAACCATCGCTCATTGCTACTTTAAGGGAGTGGGACGTAGCTCAGATGGTAGAGTGTCCACCTGTGAAGGTGTGGGTCATTCGATCGATCCTGATCAGTGGACCCATCTGCAGTTTGGGCTATTTTCTGTTCCAACCAATGGTCCACAACAGGTTCATTAAAGGCTGTGCTGTCCTGTTTGTGGGAAAGTGCGGTCGTGCATTTCATAAAAGCTGTTTGCAAAGCATTGAAGTGCTGCTGGCTTTTGCAAGTTACTAGCGGCACTCTCTCAGGGAGCAAATAGAGGTCTCACACTGCCAAGAACACGGCAAGACAGGTGCACACTATTTGTCCCTGCAATGGCTGGTCCGGAGATGTTGGGAGTTCTATTCATCACCACCGTTAATGCTGCCACTGTAACATGGTTTTCTGTTAGGGTTTGCTCCCTTAGCCTTTGGTTCTATCAAGAACCTGTACCACAAGGCAGTGGTTTACAACTCTGTAGGGCAGGGGCTTGAAGTAACCTTGCTTTAAAATGGCTAACTTTTGGAGATATTTGAAGTGTTAACATGCATCATTAATTTTGGCGTGTTTGCCAAAACTCTGGCCCCCCCAGCCTTCAGCAGTAACACTGACAGGTTGTATTAGATTGACATTGTATGTATGCCCTTGTATGCAGCAACATATGCTTAATCGTTGTTGTTGGAGTTTTACGTCCTGGCAACATCTAAGGTCATATCAGGACGGATACCGACTTATGACTGCGCATCCATGTCAATTTTATAGTGCTGCCCGACTGGGAGACCAGGCTGTCAGCACTATGACCTAATATCCTACTCAGTCACATACTGACACTGAACCAACCCTATCATAATAATGCCGAGCGCCTAGCTAGGAAGCGACAAGTATACATTTTTAAGTCATTAGTTTGACTCGACCAGGATTCGAGTCCACGATCCCAGGGTCTACCAAAACGGGAGACAGACGCTCAACTCATTCGGCCACCCCGTCTGGTCCAGATGCTTAATAAGTGCACTGGTATCTGAGACTGTCTGAAAAGGTGCTAAGCAATATGGGACAAAACTTTTTCCGTTGTAACGATCAACATACTATCTGCTTATGCATTTTCTCAGGATAAACTGATTTGTTTTTTTACATGGTGTTTCATAATCCCAATAGAATACATATTGATTTGAAGCAAATGTCCTTGTGTTTTCAGTGGAACTGTTTCTGTGCTGTTTTGTGTCAATCGTTACAATGGACAAAATAAAAAGAGTTATCACCTTTTGAGACAGGCTCATCTAAGTTGGATATGTAGGTTAAAATCTAGTTAAGCGTCTTGCTAGTACTCTTGCTTTTGAAAATGTAATGCTTGTATCGGACTATGCCACTTTATTAATGACTGCAGCAATTGCCTATCATTTCAGCGTAATGTCTGCCAAGTCTGACTCAGACTGTGTTTGAGTTTAGGCTCAGGGGATTATGCTGAGTCACGGCCACGTGTTATCAGAAGCTGTTATGTAAGTGTGCGTGTGTGTGGGGGGGGGGTACTATGTAAGTAGAATGTAGAGAGAAAACTGGAGGGGTGGGGGTAGATCCGGCTGTTTGGAGGGGATCTATTGCATAGTGTGAAAACATGCTCTACACTTCATGCTGCATTGTCCGATGAAAACATCAAATTTTCAGAACCAAGACAATTATCTAGATTTGATCCTACATATCTAACTTAGATACTGGTGCACTTATTAAACATTTGTGACCATATAAACGGGAATACTATGGCAATTTAATAGAACCTGTTACTGCAGAAGGCTATGGTGTCAAGAGTTTTGTCATGCTTGCCAAAATTAATTTCATATGGTTGCACTTCAAATATCTCAAAAGTTAGCAATTTAAAATAAAAGTTACTTCAAACTAAAGTAAGGTATATTATAATGATCAACCTAATATATTTATCTCAGAAAATGACAGAAACTCAAAGCCATCAGACTATGCGGCTTTAAAGCTGCATAGTCCTATGAAAGCAGCAACCCCCCGTAGGGACACCAGGCAAATGGCAGCCCCAGTGCTACTGACAGCAATAAGTAACACCAAAATTTATGAGAGAAGTGTACTGGCCATGGCGGCACATGCCTGGAATAATCAACCCACACAACAACGGGCAATCGAAAGCATGGACCACTATAAAAGGTCCTTAAAGAAAACATAATACACAACCACCGACTGAAGAAACAATATCTCACCTGATCGTGGGCGCAGTCACTGCTTGCTGTGTTCTGGCACAAAAAGCAAAAGTCCGGCTAGAAAAGATGGTAGATATTACAAATACGGAAACTAGCCCTACTAAGTACTAAGGAATTCAAAATGACTCAAGTATAGTATTGAAAGTCCGTCTGGGTATGTGTACTGGGACAAACCAAAGCAGAACCAGGCGGGCCATGGTCATGCATCCGAATCACCCTGAAATACAAAATAGCTAACCATACAACACAGCCATCCCACCTCGTTGCAGTCCGGAAGGGTCCAGGGGTGTTCTGGCACACTGGTGTACTATCTAAGGACAGGGCATGGGTGAAAGGATGCTGTAACAAACCACAATGGGATGGGATCCTCTCCCACAGGCCTGTATGTCATCTGCATAGATGTACATAGTAGGTTAAGTTATCATATACAGGTTAGGAAAAAACTTGAAAAATAAAAAATAAACTAATATAGAAACTACTAACACCCAAAACCGCAAAGGTTGGCCCGAGAAAGATCAGGTAAAGACTCCTGAATGCGGGACCAGACCAATCCAGTATCACAGCTGTCCAGCGTTGAAAACAAGCACCCTCACGGGAGCTTATACGTTATGGGCAGAATAAAAAACTTGTCACAAAAAAAAAAGAGAAAAAAGGCACATCTTCAAAACCAAAGAAAATATTCAACTTAGATATTGGCATATTTATTAAGTCCTTGTCGCTGCATAGATAGGAATCTAAAGTCAATTGAATGGAACCTTTTAATACTGAAAACTATGGTGGTCAACGTTTTGACGTGCCTGCCAAAATTAATTTTACATCGTACATGTTAAGCGTAACATGGGTAATTCTTGGGGCGGGAGAACGACAACTTTCTCATAAGGCTAAGAAGCACTGACACCACATGTGGCACCTCCTGTCGCATTACGAGAACACTACCGTCAATACTGAGCCTACCCGGTCACTGGCGGCCAAAGTATGGTGGCACCACCTAGCGGGTACTGCCCAAACAAAACTTGACATAGACTCAATAACCTAATTATTTCTCGCCAAACACCAACGGTCACATGACCATCACGTTCCCGCTAGCCTAAGAGAGTTCACTTAACCCGCAGCAGCCGAACGATCAACACCACACAGAGCGTCGACCCACTCACCCACACCGCTAGAACAGCCAGTAGTGGTATGGTTGAGGGTTCGGGTCCAGCACACCTCGCCTGGAATTGATCTGGGCTTGGGGGGGTGCACCGGTGGGGGGGAAACTGGCTCGTTGGGAGGCTTGGGGGGGGGGAGGTCAGGTACCTACTGACTAGAACACTAAAAAACCTGAACATTGAACTCTCCAAACCACTAAATACTAATAACGAAACTTAATGAAATACAAGAAAATAAAAATATAAATTCCATACTATAACGCTCGGTCTCCAGTCTCGTGAATTAAAGAGCGCCAAAGTTAGCCATTTATAATGAAAGTGACTCTGTAATCTTTCTTTAAAGTTTCGGCCATTTTTCTGAGATAAATATCCTAATTTGTTTGTTATAATTTACCTTACTTTCTTTGCCGTAACTTTGATTTTAAATGTCTAACCTTGGGGATATTTGAAGCGCAAACGTGGCAATTTAATTTTGGCAAGCATGCCAAAACTCTGACACCATAGGCTTAGGCAGTAACACTAACGGGTTCTATTAAATCGATTCAGTGTTCCCTTCCATGTGGTAACAAATGCTTAATAGGTGCATCAGTATCTAAGTTTGATATGTCGAATCCAAAGTATGTGAGTGGTTTGGTTTTGACAAATTGATGCTTCATCACACTATGCAGCTGTAAGATACATAGAATATTAATATATAAGGAATACATGGTAAAATTATATTAAATCTAAAAGTAGGGTAGATTATAGCGGGCCAACTAGAAAGTAGCTCTGTCATCTTTCATTATGATAGTCCTACATAGAATATTCATGTAAGGAATACGTGGTGAAATTATATTAAACCTAAAAGTAGGGTAGATTATAACGGGGCAACATGAAAGTAGCTCTGTCATCTTTCATTATGATAGTCCTACATAGAATATTCATGTAAGGAATACATGGTGAAATTATATTAAACCTAAAAGTAGGGTAGATTATAGCGGGGCAACATGAAAGTAGCTCTGTCATCTTTCATTATGATAGTCCTACATAGAATATTCATATAAGGAATGCATGGTGAAATAATATTAAACCTAAAAGTAGGGTAGGTTATAACGGGGTAACATGAAAGTAGCTCTGTCATCCTTCATTGTGATAGGCCTACATAGAATATTCATGTATGGAATGCATGGTGAAATAATATTAAATCTAAAAGTAGGGTAGATTATAACGGGTCAACATAAAAGTAGCTGTCATCTTTCATTAAAATAGGCCTACATAGAATATTCATATAAGGAATGCATGGTGAAATAATATTAAACCTAAAAGTAGGGTAGGTTATAACGGGGCAACATGAAAGTAGCTCTGTCATCTTTCATTATGATAGGCCTACATAGAATATTCATGTAAGGAATGCATGGTAAAATTATATTAAATCTAAAAGTAGGGTAGATTATAACGGGGCAACATGAAAGTAGCTCTGTCATCTTTCATTATGATAGGCCTACATAGAATATTCATGTAAGGAATACATGGTAAAATTATATTAAGCCTAAAAGTAGGGTAGATTATAACGGGCAGCCTGATATATTTGGCTATTATTTATGGACATGACCGACACATACAATAGAACCCATCTTGTGCGAACCCTGCCATGTGCAGACTTGTTTACCTGAAATTTCCTCTTTGGGTACTCCCGAGAACAAAAATTGTGTATTCCCCTCCCCCCTCCCCCCCCCCCAAAAAGAATTGTATACTTTCCACACAAAAATGTTTAGCTTATGAAATTTTAATACTCAAGCTTAACATTGTCTACAAAATACACCAAATTCGTATTGGTTTCCTGTCAATCCCAATTTTTCTATTTTTGGTACTCCAGTGGAAAAAATAAATTGTGTACTTTAAAAAAAAAAAAGTAAATGTGTACTTTCCAAAAAGGACCATGGGAATTAACTATAAGTCGAGATGCCTATGAGAACTTCGTTTATTAAAGTTGCATAGTCCGGTGGTTTTGAGTTTCTGAAATTTTCTGAGATAAAAACATTAGGTTGATCGTTATTATGTACCTTACTTTAGCTTGAAGTAACTTTTATTTCAAGTGGGTAACTTTTGCGATATTTTAAGTGGAACAATGCAAAATTAATTTTGGCAAGCTTGTCAAAACTCTGACCCCATAGGCTTCTGCAGTAATGGGCTCTATTCAATTGCCTCAGTATTCCCTTATATGTGGTTAAAACTATTTAAGAAGTGCACCAGTATCTAAGTTAGATATGTAGAATCAAATTTAGATAATTGTTTTGGTTTTGAAATTTTGATATTTTCATCGGACTATGCAGCTTTAAACCAATTACAAAATTGACGTAACCACAAGTTTTTATGGTAACCGCTATTATAACGGCTGTGTGTTATGGAACTTTTGTGAATGGTCTCACTGTGAGTACAGTTATGCAGCAACGGCTTAGAAGTGACCGAAGTTCCTGGATCATTGCTTTGCTCCCTCCTCTCCCGCCTCCTCTCCCCATCCCCCTCACCCCTCCCTCTCCCCATACGCCCTCACCCCTCGCCCATGCTGTCAACCTCCCTCCCGCCCCCGCCCCCTTCAACACTACTCCCTGCTGGTGCAATAGACTACATTGCCATTCCAGCGGTGCATTGTGGGATGCATGGAAGAAAAATAAACCCGCGAGAAGCACATGGCACATGCTAATAGATACACTGGGTGCAGCTATGAAATGTGCTAGTTTCAGCTCATCTTAGCTTTTGTTTGAAACGCAGAATATCAACTAAAAAATATATATATAATAAATTAAGATATTAATCATTTACCCAGCATTGCATTTACATCGATATAATCAGCACATCTTATACTGGATAAAGGATTCACCCGGTACTCGCATTACACAGGTGAATACCAGCCCTATATAAAAACGGTAAAAAAAAAGCGGGGAAATGAAATGAGAGCCTAATTTCACAATCTAAGAAGCACCATTTATTCTTTGTATATGTCTTCATATTTCCCCGCTACCTATGAATTGAAAAATATAATAAAATATCTAGTTTAATAAGATTTAAAAGTGAAATCGATGGCGTTCTATGGCCGCCATCTTGTCTTTTTGCATTCTCTCCCATTTCACCAACTCTGTCTATGAAGTATCCATTTGATACTGGAGGCAGGCATTCTACTTCCTGTTCTATACTAAAGCTATTTTCGCCCGTATTTACACTACGTTGCCATTCACCCGTGTAATACAAGTACCCGGTGAATCATTTATCTAATCTTATACCATCTGCATTTAGACTGAGAAAAATCTGGGCACTCAGACTAGTGTTAGAGCCATAGCCAGAGTCAGTTTTACTCATTTTATTCATGTTTTTTAATTGATATCCTATGGTTAATAATATTTGTTGGGCTAGGAAATGGGTAGGGCTAATCAGACATTGGTTATATATTTCTATGAAACAACTTTTTGTTAACACATTTGACATTTTAATATTTAGAACAAGAATTTCAATGATGATGTAAACATCAGCCTGTAAAGTGACTGAAATTGTGTTTCTTAGCTCAAAATGCTTAATTATGGAGAGTTGTGTCTTAAACACATTCATTATATTATTATATTGCACCCATCCATCCATGTTTGTGCCAAATTGTTATGTATTTTTTATTAATTTTAAATAAAATTGAAGTTTTACCCTATCACATCGGCACACTCAATGGTCGTACACCTTTGCTTTGCTGCCAACGCCGTTTTCAGCGCATGCGCAGTCGGGACAGTGATCTTGTCTATTGTAAGTAGATTTGCTGGAGTTGGGGTAGATAAAGGATTCACCCAGTACTTGCAGTACACGGGTGAACGACATACGAGTGAAAATAGCTTTAGTATGGAACAGGAAGTACAATGCCTGGCTCCAGTATCAAATGGTTACTTATATCGGCACAGAGTTGGAGAAATGGGAGAGAATGCAAAATGACAAGATGGCGGCCATAGAACACCGTCGATTTCACTTTAAAATCTTATTAAACTAGATATTTTATTATATTTTTCAACTCAAAGGTAGCGGGGAAATATGAAGACATACAAAGAATAAATGTTGCTTCTTAGATTGTGAAATTAGGCTCTCACAAAGACTCATTTCATTAGCCCGATTTTTTGACCGTTTTTATATAAGGCTGGTTTTCACCCGTGTACTGCGAGTACCGGGTGAATCTTTTATCTGGAGTTAGGGGTGGACATTACACTGACCTAATGGCTGGGTGGTTACAACTGGCTATGGTGAGCACAAAGTCCCATACCACAAGGACCTAGTGTTACGTGGAAAGCCACCCTCATTGGTGAGCCGGGGGGGGGGGCGTGGGGAGGTGGGGGGGGGGCACTAAAACAGGAGGTCAACCCGGTCTGTTACCAGGTCACAAGCAAAGTAGCTTGTGGGTGAGAAAAGCTAACAGTATATCTAAATTAAAATATTAATACTAGAACAGCATGGGTACAAGGTATTACAAATGTTGACTGTGTACATCATCATCATCATCATCATCATCATGCTGTCGGTCGCGATGCGACAAAGACTGCTTTCATTACTTGACTGCCGCTCTCCATTTAGCTCTCTGCTGTGAGAGTGATGTCCATGAGTCGGTCTTAATGTCAGATTTCATGAAAGCTGCCTGCAAAAGTGTTGAAGTGCTGCTGGCTTTTGCAAGTTACCAGCGGCACTCTCTCGGGGAGCAAATAGAGGTTTCACATCGGTAAGAACATGTCCAGACATGCGCAAAACTATTTGTCCCTGCAGTGGCTGGTCGGGAGAGGAGTTCCATACATCAACCGGCCTTAATGCTGCCACAGTGACATGGTTTTCTGTTTAGGGTTTGCTACCTTTGCCTTCGGTTCTGTCAAGAACCTGTACCACAAGGCAGTGGTTTACAACTCTGCAGGGCAGGGGCGTCGAACTCCCTAAGGTATTGCAATACCTGCATACCCATATGTACAAAATATAGACGAAACCACCAAAATATATATATGATAAAATAGGGAACTCCCAGATTTTACACCACAAATAAGTTTACAGAAATTATTGATAAAGGAAATCAATTCGTATGGATTATGACTTCTACTGTATAACAGCGAAAATAAGTGCATTTACTTAACCGGTATGACTTATGAGCAGAATAAACAAACGATCATTAATTTGATAAAAGGTTTGAATCCCGACATAGTCAAACCAATGACTTGGAAAGTGTATTGTTGTCGCTAGCTGGCCAGGCGTTCAACTCTACTGTTTGTTTGAGTTTTACTTCCTGGCAACATCTACGGTCATATCAGGACGTATACCGACTTGTGACAGTGCACACTCATGGCAACTTTATAGTGTTTCCCCACTGGGAAATCAGGCCACTTGCACCATTAGCCAATATCCCACTCAGTCACATTATCCTGACACTGAGCCAACCAGTCCTTGCCCTATCCTAATAATGCTGAGCGCCAGGCTAGGAAGTGACAAGTATACATTTTTAAGTCATTGGTTTGACTCGACCAGGGTTCGAATTCACGATCCCATGGTCTACCAACACGGGAGATGGACACTCTAACTCATTCTGGTGTCCTGTCTGGTCCAGGCAATGGGCAGTGATATGCATCGGTATTGACCTATGTAAAACACCATTTAAATAAAGCAGTGGATTACGATGGTCATAAGGGGTTTCGCTATGCTGTTTTACAACTAAATATGTATCTATTGTATTGTCATATGGCGAATGAGGGACATACGGACACTAAGCGGTGTGAACAGGCACCAGACGGGGTGGCCGAATGAGTTAGAGCATCCGTCTCCCGTGTTGGTAGATCGTGGCGTTGTGGGTTCGAACCCTGGTCGAGTCAAACCAATGACTTAAAAATTGATACTTGTCACTTCCTAGCCTGGCGCTCGGCATTATTAGGATAGGGCAAGGACTGGTTGGCTCAGTGTCACGATAATGTGACTGAGTGGGATATCAGGGCATGGTGCTGGTGGCCTGGTCTTCCAGTGGGGCAGCACTATAAAGTCGCCATGAGTATGCACTGTCACAAGTCAGTACCCGTCCTGATATGACCTTAGATGTTGCTAGGACGTAAAACAACAACAAACAAACAAATCTATTGTATTCTTCCTATGATATTCCATGTTCCTTGTGGCTTCCGGGCTTGTCCCACACTATGTCTCCATGGTGGGTTGATCCTGACTTAATTGTAAGCAGAGTGGTAAGTTGTGTATGCGGCTTCTGGTTACCGCTGTGAACCAGCACCCACCCAAATGGTCTTGTAAGTTACAGGGAGCGGAACGCAGCTTAGGCGTTAGAGTGTCCACTTGTGAAGGTGTCAGTCATCCTATCGATCCTGCGCAGTGTACCCATTTGCAGTTTGGGCTATTTTCCGTTCCAACCAGTGGTCCACAACTGGTTCATCAAAGGCTGTGGTGTGTGCTGTCCTATCTGTGGGAAAGTGCACATGAAATATCCCTTGCTGCTTATCAGAAAGAGTAGGCTATGTAGTGGCTGCAGGTTTCCTCCAAAGAAATATGTCAGAATTACCATATGCTTGATGTCCAATAGCGGATGATGAAAATAAATGTGTTCTAGAGGCGTCATTAAATAAAACAAGCTTTACTTTGTAAGTTACAGTCCTGGGTCCTTATGGTGAAGCGGTGTACATACCCTACCCCTTTTTTACTCCAGCCGCTTCCGCCTGCCGGGACATAAGGACACTAAGCGGTGTCAACAGGCACTGGGGAGTTTTAGTCAGCTCTCATGGGTAATCATCATGAGGCGAATGAGGTTCCGAGATGAGACCTGGACTAACCAGACGGGATGGCCAAATCAGTTGAGCATTTGTTTCCTGTTTTGGTATGTCGTGACATTCGAATCTGCGAGTTTGAACCCTGTCCTAGTCAAACCAATGATGTATCAACATTTATACTTGTCGCCACCTAGCCTGGCACCCGGCATTCCTAGGATATGGCAAGGACTGGTTAGCTCAGTGCCAGGATAATATGACTGAGTGGGAAATTGGGTCATGGTGCTGGTGGCCTGGTTTCCCAGTGGGGCAGCACTATGAAGTCACCATAGCTGCGCATTCTTATACGTGCGCACTCTCATACCCATGCTGATATGACCTTTGATATTGCCAGGATGTAAAACTCCAACAAACAAACTGGCCGTCTGTGTTCCTCATTCACTTAAAGCTGCATAGTCTGATAAAGTATCAAATTTTCAAAACCAAAGTAATTATCTAGATTTGATTCTACATATTTAACTTAGATGCTGCCGCACTTATTGTGCATTTGTTGCCACATAGAAGGGAATATTGAGTCAATTTAATAGAACCTGTTGCTGCAGAAGTCTAGGGTATCAGAGTTTTGGCAGGTTTGCTGAAACACAATTTTACGCGTTTGCATTTAAAATATCTCAATATATGTGTAGTGGTCTGCACTGACCTCTCAGGCAAGTAACCACATAGACAGGTAGGCGTGGGGAGCGTGTTGATATCAGGGAGCCTAGGTGGTGTAATGGTTAGCACACTGGCCCGGAATGCAAAGAGATGTGGGTTCGAGTCCCGCTCTAGGCGCAGTATTTCCCATTTTCATCACCCCCACGACACTGGTTGCCGTGATCAGGATCCTGTACAAGCTTTGCGCTGTATGGTTGTTGAACCTACCCTGTGTATGTATGTGTTAGTGCATTGCCTGTATGTATGTAATTGTAAGCATTACAAGACTTACAATTCCAGGGGGTACGAGTGTAGTGGTCTGCACTGACCTCTCAGGCAAGTAACCACATAGACAGGTAGGCGTGGGGAGTGTATTGATATCAGGGAGCCTAGGTGGTGTAATGGTTAGCACACTGGCCCGGAATGCAAAGAGATGTGGGTTCGAGTCCCGCTCTAGGCACAATATTTCCCATTTTCATCACCCCCATGACATATGTTTGCATTTAAAATAAAAGTTACTTCAAACTAAAGTAACATATGTTAATTAAATTAATATACTTATCTCAGAAAAATTCAAAACCATCCTACTATTCAACTTTAAATTATCATTATTCTGCTGCATGGAAATAGCAGAATAATATTGCCCTCTGCGCCCCTTGATGATATTGTTGGAGATTTAGTCTACAGGCTTATGCAGGCTGTATGATTTCACGGTAACGATCGTTCCTGGTAAAGTGTCGTTACCATGCTGGGGAAACTACGGAAGCGAAATTGCGTTTCCCACTAGTCAATTAATAGCAATTTAAACAAATTAAATTCTACAGACGGTTGTTTTCATTACATTGTAAATGATTAAAGGTATATGTACAATTTCTGCACAGATGTGTTCAAAATATACTCCTACTAAATTTAATTAACTGTTTCAAGAATGGGTGCCCATCACCAATTTTACGGAACTGAAAAACAGTTACCCATGGGTTCTCATGAGTACCAGGCACGGAATCCATGAAGTGTTTCCCATGAAATCTGAAATCCTACAGCCTGCTTATGTATCTATAAGTAACAGCGATTTGCTTCATTGTGTCCATGTAGTAGGTCAGAGGTCAAAGTATGCTATGTAGCAATACAATTATTATTTTCTAAGTCTTTGCTTTGCATATAAATTATTCAATTAGTTAATACAATAATAGTGACATAGTTTGGAATTTCTGGTGTTTTGTTTCTTTCTTTTAAAGATAAGCTGTGTTTACACGGGCGAGTTAAGTCGGTTCATATAATGCGCCTTGCCTAGTTCGTCTCACATTCGCCATGTAAACGCGACTCTGAGGCGGATTAGGGCTGATTCGCTTCATATGATTCACTTTATATAAACCACCTCGCGAGGTGGTTTATATAAAGTGAACTAGCTTAACCACCTCACACGCATGCGCAGTCGAGACCTGAGTTTGTTGATTTTCTGGTTGATCAAAAGTGCATATATAATTTGGTCTATAAAACCGCTAGCTGTGCACAGATATTTTGTCCATAATTTATTTTTAGGGTTTCACTGCCCAGCAGAAGTTTTGACCGTTCCAAACCAATACGATTCAGTCCATACATATCTAGGTCGAACCCACACTCTCTCGTGGCGACATCGACGAACCCAAACTGGCGCTGGTTAGTCTGGACTTGCTCATGCGCAGATATCGATTTCCGCCTTCAAACTCAGTGCGTGTAAACGCGCCACTAATTCGCTTCATATAATTCGCTTTACAATTCCCCGTGTAAACACGGCTATAGATATAGATAGCTAGAATCAAATCTATATAAGTGCTTTGGTTTCGAAAATGTGATGCTAACATGGGACTATGCAGCTTTAATTAACATGGTGTAATCCAATGAAAGCGTTATTAATTTTTTAAAACCAAAGCACTGACCTAACTTTGATCCAACAAGGCCAACTTAGATTGGTTGGTTCGTCGTTGGAGTTTTGCATCCTGGCAACATCTAAGGTCATATCAGGACGGGTCCCAACTTGTGACAGTGCACACTCATGGTGACTTTATAGTGCTGCCCCACTGGGAAATCACGCTGCCAGCACCGTGACCCGATATCCCACTCATTATTAGGATAGGGCTAGGACTGGTTGGCTCAGTGTCAAGATAATGTGGCTGAGTGGGATATATCAGGTCATGATGCTGGCCTGTTGGTTCTGTCAGAACCCATTTGGTGGCGCCATGGTCTCGGCCTCATTATCATGTGTGTTTCTTTTGCTGGAGACCACTTTCTCCCGCGTGTGTGTGTGTGTGTGTGTGTGTGTGTGTGTGTGTGTGTGTGTGTGTGTGTGTGTGTGTGTTTGTGTTTGTAGCTATTCCACAAAACTGGGTCACTAAAACTGGAACATGCCACGCACCACATGTGGTAGATAGGAGCCTTACTTGGAAGTTTAGGAGCCATTTAAAGTGGCTAGCTATACATCGTGGCCACGGGAACCATACCAGAGAGCGTGTATATAAACAGATGAGAGGGACAACTCCCGCGAAAATATGTAACACAGGCTGCAGTGGCGATCCTGGCGGTTATTGTTGAACAAGCCTTGAGTTTGCCGGTACGCTCAGTGCAAAACATTAATTTTCTTAAAGGATTAATAGAAATCCAGAACCCTAACCATATCAATTTAATATAATCTTGTTGGTAAACATGTTTTCTATGTGTATTCCAATCAGTTTGTTTCTAGGTGTTGTAGTTTTAGAGATATTTAACGTTTTCTGTAGGAAGATTGCACACGACCATTGACAATGCCTTGAGTTTGCCGTACGCGTAGTGAAAAACGTCAGTTTTATTCCAAATTAATAGAAATCCAGAACCCTAACCATATCAATTTAATATAATCTTGTTGGTAAACATGTTTTCTATGTGTATTCCAATCAGTTTGTTTCTAGGTCTTGTAGTTTTAGAGATATTTAACGTTTTCTGTATGAAGATTGCTCACTGCCATTGACAATGCCTTGAGTTTGCCCATTTGTTCAACAACCACCACTTGGAGCGCCACAGTCGGCAGCTGTTACAGGGTCTAGTATGACAGTTGTCCCTCTCATCTGTTCATATACACGCTCTCTGACCATACTCCGACAACTGCTCTCCAAGCACAACCTTGTTTAGTTTTTATGTTTAAAGAACCAAATATGTGTGGGGAGAGTAGGGGAACCACTTCACCACCAGAAGTGGGTCAGTTCTGAGGATGGGACTAGCTGGCAGCTGTTGTTTTAAAAATGGCTGGGTGAGTGGAGAGAAGGGAGAGTAAAACTGGGGTAGTTTCAATCTTCTTTAGAGTAGTTCAATCAAGGGCCAAATGTAAGAGCCACAATTTATCGGCTGCGGAGTTAAGGGCGGCCGGCGGGGTATCTATTGTCGGCGTTAAGATATGTGTCACGGGGGATGTATTAGTCCAAAGCGCGCGTGGGTTAGCTAACGTTTCAGTTATTTATAGATTTGGGAAATCCCTCTGCCTTTGTAGCCATATATTAGGCTCAAATATATTAAATGCGACCATATTTAACAGAATTACATACTCAAATCGTGAAATTTCTTTAAATTAACCCTAAATTCGAAGCGTTATTAAGGCTACTGCAGCATTGGCGGCGATATTAATAGTTATATTTTTGAATCGACGAACGTACAGTAAACAAACCGCCGACGCCGCCAGTATGGAATGCGATGTCGATGTTTACATTACATTCGTCGATTCGAAAATATAACTCAATATCGCCGCCAATGCTGCAGTAGCCTTAATAACGCTTCGAATTTAGGGTTAATTTAATGAAATTTTCACGATTTGAGTATGTAATTCTGTTAAATATGGTCGCATTGAATAGATTTGGCCCGAATCGGTCCCTAACCTACACGTTAACCCAGGCTCAAATGGGAGTTAGTGAAGGCGGCGTTAACCCTCGAGGCTGTAGCCTAACCCGCGCACATACATTGACACTTTGGCCGCTAACCAGGGAAATCCACACAACGCGTGGGTTACAAGCCTTAACCCGGACTCTTACATTTGGCCCCAGGAAATATATTTGCGTAATGTAAAATATATGTTAGTACAATTACATTGCATAATTCAATGAGAAACACATGTAGATGAAGAACTTTTTTTTTTTTTGAATTTAAAAAGGTTTTGGAGGGTATGGGGTTTGGACCCACACCACCAAACAACTTCAGATTACAAGTTCAACACTCTAACCACTAGGCCACAGAGACCACACATGATTCAGTTCAGGCTATTTGTGTATAGGATTTGAACCCTGGTTGAGTCAAACCAATGACTTTAAAATATGTACTTATCGCTTCCTCGCCTGGCGCTTGGCATTATTAGGATATGGCAAGGACTGGTTGGCTCAGTGTCAGGATAATGTGACTGAGTGGGATATCAGGTCATGGTGCTGGTGGCCTGTTCTCCCAGTGGGGTAGCACTATAAAGTCGCCATGAGTGTGTACTATCAAAAGTCGGTACCCATCCTGATATGACCTTAGACATTGACAAGACATAAAACTCCACCAACCAACCGAAAACATTCAAAATGATTCATAATAAACAATATTTCTGCTTTGCAACAGTTCTTAAATATAAAGAGAGTTCTAGAAATTCTTGCATGACACTGTTGTGTAGTATAACTAGTACTAATAATGCAGCTCAGATTGTGAGTCAACAGTACACTATTAAATTGCAAAATCATGTGGTTACTTCCATAACCCAGCCATCTGAAACTTTTTCTAATAGGTTGCTTAGCAACCGTGTCATAGAGACAGTGCTGCGGGAGTAACTAGGTTCTAGCATGTAACCTTATACCCCAGTCACACGAGGCCTGCGTTCGCTTACGATCGATTCGCAATGTCAAAATGTTGTCATTGTGCCCTCCTGACGTGAGGACGTCAACCTCCCTGCATCCATTTTGGAAATTTTGGACGCAATGAGATTGCAGCTGCTGCACCTGCAACCTCCTTGCGTCCTGTTCCGGCGGCACCATTCAAAACTGGTTGGCGGCGAACGCTGGCTCTCGTGTGACTGGGTATTAACAATCCTTTTGTCCTGCTTGTGACGATGATGTGCGAAATAAGACAACATGCTGCAGCATCTAAGGACTCGTGTATTTGTGACATTCCTGTTTTCTGGTACACTCTGAACCATGAGCATCGCCAATAGTAGAACCCCCCCCCCCAGTTAAGCTGGAAAGTACCCGAATAGGGTGGTTCCAGATTCTGCCGATAGATGTACCTAGCTTAACTGGAGGAGTGTAATATGTGAAGAGAGCGGCCGTGAAATTCCAGAAGACATATACAAGATATATATTTCAAGGATAAGAGCTTGAATCCTGTTGCGATATGGTTATCTTCTTTTTAATTTTGTAAAGTTTTTTATTATTTATTTATTTATTGACAAGGTATTTACTCAGCCCATGACATATAAGCTCCTGTGAGGGTGCTTGCTTTCAACGCTGGACAGCTGTGGTGCTGTCTTGATCTGTTCCGTTGCCCAGGAGTGTTTACCGGTGTCTGCTCAGGTCAGCCTTCTGCAATTTTGGTTGTTAGTAATAGCATATGTTAGTTTTTTTTGGTAATTTTCCAGTTTTTTGTCTAGTGTGAGTATGATACCTTAGCCTACTATGTACATCTACTTGGGTGAGATGCAGGCTTGCGGGAGAGGATCCCGTCCCATTCAGATTTTTTTATTTGTTACAGCATCCTTTCATCTATAAACCCTGTCCTTAGATAGTGCACCCTTGTGCTAGAACACACTCGGACCCTTTAGGACTGAAGCCAGGTGGGATGGCTGTGTTGTTTGCCTGGCCATTTTGTATTTCAGGGTGGATCAGTGACCGGCATGGCCTGTCCATTTCTGTGTTGCTTTGTGCCATTACATCTTAATATAATCAGGCATTTTATTCTTCTTCCAGGCATTCCTTATGGAGATATAGGATATGAAATCATAGGCACTAGGGAAATGTACCCGAATAGAGTGGTTCCACATTCTGCCGATAGAGGTCACTAGCTTAACAGGCGAGGGCTGCGTTATCGTTTGTTATTCTATCCGTCCCACATTCTCAGCCATCCTTCTGCTCGGTCGAATGTCACTAGTACCATATCGGTACCATATCAGTACCAGATCAGTACCATATCAAATATATGAAGTACAGCCTCACCGTGAATATGACCTTTGCTGCCGTAAAACGACCACTAATCACTCAATTAAAATTTTATAGATCGTGGGATTCGAACCCATGGTGTTAGACAGATGTGTGGGGGTGGTGGGGTGGCAGGGAGAGGGAGGAGGTGTGGGGGGGGGGGAGGAAGGGGGGCGGGAGGAAGAGGCATCGGGGATATGGGGACGAGGGAGGTGGGTGGGGGGAGAACCCAGCGGTTCGAACCCTGGTCGAGTCAAAGCAATGATGCCTGTCTCTTCATAGCCAGGCGCTTGGCATTATTGGGATAGGGCAAGGACTGGTCAGGATAATTTGACTGGGTGGGAAATCAGGTCGTGGTTCCAGCAGCCAGGTCTCCCAGTGAGGCATATAGTTTTATAGGAAATATATTAAAGCTGCATAGTCCGATTAAGCATCAGGTTGTCAAATTCAAGACAATTATCTAGATTTGATTCTAATGCACTTATTAAGTATTTGTTGCCAAATAGAAGGGAACACTGAGTCAATTTAATAGAACCTGTTACTGCAGAAGCGTATGGTATCAGAGTTTTGGCGTACTTGCCAAAATTATTTTCACATGTTTGAATTTCAAGTATCTCAATTAAAAGTTACTTCAAACTAAAGTAAGGTAGATTATAATGATCAATTTAATATACTTATCTCAGAAAATGCCAGAAACTCAAAACCATCAGACTATGCAACTTTAACTCAGTGCGCGCATAATAACGAATGAAATGCATACTTTTACTGTATGTGGTGCACATGTCATTATTAGTTCTCGTGACGACTGAATCACCGCCCCCCCCCAAAAAAACACACAAAAAAACACCCGCATTGTAATATTAATACTAACAATAAAAGTAACCATGTTGCAAACCTAAATAATTTGTTTAGTTCTGAAACTCGCCATCAGATGGCGGCTGTGCGCTCAGTTCAGATTCTTTTCAATAGGGGTCAGGACAGTGCCGTGGTACAGCGCTGACCACCCAACCTGCCTGGTCCCCTGGTGGTATTTTCCACAAAGGTTGCCACACATACGCCCCCTAACGTCTACGGGGAGTACTAGAACCGGCAAGGCGTCCACCTCTCCCAATGTATGGTGTCGCTACCTAGTGGCAACCAGGCGCGACAGAGGGGAGAATGGGGCTTGCCGACCGGCCGAGATAACGCTAGGTGGCGCTCGTGTACTATCAGTCCGTACACCTACAACTTTTAGAGGGAGAAAGGGACGGAGTGGGTGGAGGGGGGGGGGGGGGGGGGGGCGGCGACAGACCAAGTAATAGCAGTAGGCTCTGGGCTGTCAGGAGTATTCCACAGCACAAATCTAATGGGGCTGTCACACTACGACGTATAGCCTTAGCATATGACGATGTATGCGATTTTCGACCAATACGCCATCATACGTTGGGCACACATCGAGTACGCTCAGGATACGGCGTCGTAGGTCGAGTCGCTAAAAATTGTTTGTGCATGTTCAAAATTTTCAATGTATGGCTCATACGTTTCTTATACACTCGGCGTACGTTATGTACAGGTTAGGGGTAGGTCGGGCTAGGTTGGAACACATTAGTCGTATGTTCAGCCGGTTGGGAACGTGCAGTCCGCGTACAACCAACGGATGCATATCGTACTCCTAACATACTTCGAACGTATGCCTGCCGTATCTCCAGCGTGGTTAACGTATATGCCGTACTTCTAGCGATGAAGTAATGTTGGTGAGCTTATGCGGGTGTTTTGCGAAGCACATTAACGTTCGTATACGCCAGAAATAAGTCAGAGATAAGTTCTGCATACGTTACGTACGTTGTGTGTACGCCCATTTTTATCCCCTGCCCCTGAAAAGTTCTACGAATGCCGACATACTGGCAAATTGTCGTACGTTGGGCACACACTGATGCCGTACGTCATAGTGTGACAGGCCCTTAAGCTGGGTCACTTGACTATTGATCAGACAGGATGGCCGAATGAGTTGAGTGTCAGTCTGATGTTTTGGTAAATTGTGGGGTTTGAACCAACGGGTTTTGACCTTGGTTGAGTCAAACCAATGACTTAAAAATTGATACTTGTCGCTTCCTAGCCAGGCACTCTGCATTATTAGGATAGGGCAAGGACTGGTTGGCTCAGTGTCAGGATAATGTG
Source organism: Branchipolynoe longqiensis (assembly GCA_030323885.1). Taxonomy (NCBI): domain Eukaryota; kingdom Metazoa; phylum Annelida; class Polychaeta; order Phyllodocida; family Polynoidae; genus Branchipolynoe; species Branchipolynoe longqiensis. The sequence continues at coordinate 78,641,576 of CM059195.1, forward strand.
ACTGAGTGTGATATCAGATCTTTCAGTGGGGCAGCACTATAAAATCACCATGAGTGCGCACTCTCACAAGTCGGTACCCATCCTGATCTGACCTTAGATGTTGCAGGACGTAAAACTCCCAACAAACAACCACTTGGCTAGTGACCTTTTTAAACCCTAAACTGGGATAGAATGGAGTTTGGAAATCACATGACCATTCTAGGTCACTGCGGTCAACACAAGTTGGCATCATGCACCACCTGTGGGAAAGCTGGGAACTACTGGGACATGACATGCACCACCTGGTGTTCAAATCAACATAACCAGTACGGTCGAGCCAGGGTCCATTCAAAGCTGCAGTCCGATGAAGGTATCACATTTTCTAAATCAAATCACTTCTCTAAATTTTATTCCAGATGTCCAACTTAAAGTTGCATAGTCCGATGGTTTTGAGTTTCTGTCATTTTCTGAGATAAATATATTAGATTGACTGTTATAAATATAATGTACCTTGTTTTAGTTTAAAGTAGCTTTTATTTTAAATGGGTAACTTTTGAGATATTTGAAGTGGAAACATGCTAAATTAGTTTTGGCAAGCATGCCAAAACTCTGACACCATACACTTTTGCAGTAACAGGTTCTATTAAATTGCCTCAGTATTCCCTTCTATGTGGCGATAAATGTTTAATAAGTGGACCAGTATCTAAGTTAGATATGTAGAATCAAATCCAGGTGATTGTTTTGATTTTGACAATTTGATGCTTCATTGGACTATGCAGCCTTAATTTTCAGGCTTGCTTACATTTGACATGAAATTATTTCATTGTGAAACCTTTTGACAGTTTTGCCGGATGTTTGATTGATTGCTGGTTTAATGCTGTTTCAACAGAAAGGGCCATGTTAACGGGAAAAGCTAAGGGTATCTGTACTAGCAGTGTTGTCAATCACATTTACATGTCTACGTTGAAATTTACATGAAATTCCCTAACAGTCAGATTGAGGTCAAATGACAGAGGAAAAAAACCCCATCTCTGATAAAATGTTGAAGTGGTTAAACTTGTGCCAACTGGCAATACAATCTAGCTCACAAATCCTAGCCAAAGTTGAAGGAGGCGATATTTTCCCAGTTGTTTTTAGGACATGGTGTTCCTCAGGTACTTCATACTATGGTTCAATCATTGAATTTCCAACGTACAGTGTAACCCCGTTAAACCAAACTTGAAGGGATCCTAGAAATTTGTTTGGATTAACCGATCATTGGTTTAACCGAGCTTTGGCTTCGACTTTGACCTGGCTTTGGCAAAAACGTGGGTGCTTATGAATGTTATACACAATGTGTGTGGACACTTTGATTATTGTTTTTTTAATGTATATACAGTATAACCCCATTAAACCAAATGATCGGTTAATCCAAACTTTTTCGGCGGCCCGGCAAAATACTACCATTTATCATATAAAAAAGTTGGTGGTGTCTCAGATGACATTATAACCACATGAAAGTTTGGTTTAACCGTACTGGAAGTGGCCTGGCATCCTACAATTTTGTTTGGATTAACTGATAATTTGGATTAACCGACTTTGGTTTAACCAACTTTTTTTTATATGATAAATGGTCCGCCGAACAAGGTTTGGATTAACCAATCGTTTGGTTTAATCGAGCTTGGTTTAACGGGGTTATACTCTACCATACTTACATGGTTTGCATCAGTTGTCAAAAGTTTTGAATGTTCTTGAACTTAAATTTTTGGTTTAGGTACCCTCGAATGTTCTTGAATTTAACTGTTTGTTCTTGAATTTGGTGGCCATCATTTTGTATGATCCCCAGTTTTAATATGTCACGTGCTATTTGAGATGAATTTCATTTTTTTTATACAAATTCCTGTCAGTTACTTTTGTGGAATTGTTTTCCCAACATTACATACTTTTGAATAGATTGTATAAAATCTTGGTATCAAACTATAGTGTGTCTCCTTGAAAATGTTCTTGAATGACCTTTAATCTGGTGGCCAACTTTTTTTTTATGAACCCTGCACACACACATCTACAGGCCAATTACTTTGCACCATGGGGGAGGGGGCGGTGGCCGAATCGGTAGAGCGCAGGCCTTACGTGCAGGAGATCGGGAGTTCGGTTCCCGGTCGAGTCAAACCAATGACTTTTTGATACTTTTCACTTCCTAGCTAAGTGCTCGGCATTAATAGGATAGGGAAAGGACCTTTTAGCTCAATGTCAGGATAATGTGATCGTGGGATATCGGCTCATGGTGGCAGAGGCCTGATTTCCCAGTGGGGAAGCACTATAAAGTCACCATGCGTGCGACTGTCACAAGTCGGTACCCATCCTGATATGACTTTACATGTTGCCAGGATGTAAAACTCCAACTTTGCACCAAACTCGGTTACTAAGTCAATATGCCAACAGGATACACGCACACGTATACAATATGTATAGGTAGCCTAATTAACTGAATAGAACAGTGGGCATATAGGGTCGCACATAAGGTTTTGTTTGTTCTTGTTTTATGTCCTAGCAACATCTAAGGTCATATCAGGACGGGTACCGACTTGTGACAGTGCGCACTCATGGCGACTTTATAGTGCTGCCCCACTGGGAAATCAGGCCACCAGCACCATGCCCTGATATCCCACTCAGTCTCATTATCCTGACACTGAGCGAACCAGTCCTTGCCCTATCCTAGCAATGCCGAGTGCCAGGCTAGGATGCAACAAGATCAATTTTTTTTAAGTCATTGGTTTGACTCGACCAGGATTCGAACCCACGATCTCATGTGTTCAGATCCCCCGATCTCCCAAAACAGGGGACGGACACTCAACTCATTCGGCCACCCGGTCTGGTCGCACCTAAGGCATACACACATCGGTGTAGATCAATGAACCACCAGATAGTCTAATGATGCCCATTGTAAGCCCTGAGGTATAGGCATTCAAATGAGTACTGTACACGTGTACATTAAAGCTGCATAGTCTGATGAAACCATCACATTTTCAAAACCAACGCAATTATCTAGGTTTGATTCTACAACCCCGTTAAACCAAACAATCGGTTAATCCAAACTTTTTTTGGCGGCCCAGCAAAATACTACCATTTATCATATAAAAAAAGTTGGTTAAGCCAGTCGGTTAATCCAAATTATCGGTTAATCCGAACAAAATTGTCGGACCCCAGGCCACTTCCAGTACGGTTCAACCAAACTTTCATGTGGTTATACGGTCATCTGAGACCGGACCAACTTTTTTATATGATAAATGGTAGTAGTTTGCCGGGCCGCCGAAAAAAGTTTGGATTAAGCGATCGTTTGGATTAACCGATCATTTAGTTCAACCAAGCTTGGTTTAATATGGTTATATTGTATATACATGTATTAAAAAAATCAATAATCAAAGTGTCCACATACATTGTATATTACATTCATAATGCACCAGCGTTTTTGCCAAAGCCAAGTCAGAGCCGAAGCCAAAGCTTTAGTTAAACCAATGATCGGTTAATCCAAACAAATTTCTATGGTCCCTTCAAGTTTGGTTTAACGGGGTTATACTGTATCTAACGTAGGTACTGATGCACTATATTCAGCATTTGTTGACGAGACAATATGCATTGTATTTCTACTCATAGAATAGTCAGTATACAGAGACTAACCTAGAATTCATCATATATATATATCATCATCATCATGCTGTCGGTCGTGATGCGACAAAGACTGCTTTCATTACTTGACTGGCGCTCTCCATTTAGCTCTCTCTGTGAGAGTGAAGTCCATGAGTGGGTCTTAATGTCTATTTCATGAAAGCTGCCTGCAAAAGTGTTGAAGTGCTGCTGGCTTTTGCAAGTTACCAGCGGCACTCTCTTGGGGAGCAAATAGAGGTTTCACATCGGCAAGAACATGTCAAGACAGGCGCAAAACTATTTGTCCCTGCAGTGGCTGGTCGGGAGATGTTGGGAGTTCAATACATCAACCGCCCTTAATGCTGCCACAGTGACATGGGTTTCTGTTTAGGGTTTGCTCCCTTAGCCTTCGGTTCTGTCAAGAACCTGTACCACAAGGCAGTGGTTTACAACTGTACAGGGCAGGGGGTTCAAATAACCTGAGGTATTGCAATACCTGCATACCCATATATATATATATGTAACCTAGATACCGGTGCACTTATTAGGTATATGTTGTTGCATATACTATTATAAGGGTACCATGAGTCAATTTAGTAGAACCTATTACTGCTGAAACCATGACCTGATATCCCTCTCAGTCACATTATCCTAACACTGAGCCAATCAGTCCTTGTCCTATCATAATAATGTTGAGCGCCTGCTAGGAAGCGACAAGTATCAAGTTTGTATGTCATTAGCTTGACTCGACCGGGAATCAAACTCCCGGTCTCTCGCATCATGGGAGGCTTGCGCTATACTGAATAGGCCACCGCGTCCGGTGTGTGTGTGGTTGTATGTATGAATCAGGGATGAAAGATCTCCGCGATTCCGCGGATTTCCGGGATTTTTCAATTCCGCAGCACCATCAGCGTATACTAATATGTGATGCTGAGATCGCAGCACTATCAGTGTACACTACTAATATTAATAAATGCTCCAGGCACCGCAGCACTATCAGCATACACTACTAATACATGCTTCAAACGGTGCAGCACTATCAGCGTATACCAATATATATGTAACCCGAGTTCCTGGAATTTTCCGCGATTCCCTGACAATGCTAAACCTATGGGAGAATATCAGCATTTCCGCTTTTTTCCCCGGAGAGCACTTTCATCCCTGATGAATGTATATGAGTGTATACATGTATTCACCAGTCCCTCAGCCTGTGCTACCCGGCTGTTCTCACCCCAGCACAGAGGGTTGAAATTGCTGACCCTGGTCTCCCAGACATGACCTACTTCTTCGTCATATTTACACAAATCTTCCCCTTTATTTACCCTAGATTTAATTTCTTTTTCAAAGTAAAAGTAGTTGGGAGATATCTTGGGTATGTTTATGGTGGATTCCTCATCCTTACCGTCTTATTCGTAACAATTTTAGTCATACGTCAACTTACAAGTGAATCTAGGTTGCATAGTCCGATGGTTTTGAGATCCTGTCATTTTCTGAGATAAAAATATTAGGCTGATTGTTTAAATCTACCGTACTTTTAGTTTGAAGTAACTTTTATTTTAAATGGCTAACTTTTGAAATATTTGAAGTGCAAACATGCAAAATTAATTTTGGTGCTGCTTGCCAAAACTCTGACACCATATTGTAAAGTCCTCAGCTGGAATCTGTGGTTTGTGTAGACAGGCTATAATGAAATCAATACAGGCAAGAAGAGAAAGGAAGAGTATAAAGAATGAAAGTAGAGAGAGAGACAATGCCCTCAGGTTTATTATTATATAGTGGTACATGGATCTGGTATGGCATACCACCTGACCGTGTTCTCCAATGAGAATCAAGCATTTATAGTTCCACCAATGAACATCAAGCATTCCCGTGTCACCATGGCTACAGTGATCTGCCCACCACCACCACCATGCGGTGTGGCTGCTTGGCCACCACCTGCCTGAGCTGAGTGTGTGGTGATCCGTGACTAACATAAGGGGGGAGGGCGTATTGAGTAGAGCTCCAAGTGCCCCTTACACACCATCTCTAGTGCCTCTTTCACACTATCTACCTAATACACAATGACTATTGACGATAAGTAAAGGATCACCTGCAACTACATAAATACATTCATGCACCTGGCACTATATACCATTTACCATTATAGACCATTTGCACTCCCCCATCAATGCGTTTTATCAGAATATTTTACAATATGCTTTGGCAGTAACAGGCTCTATTAAATTGCATCAGTATTCCCTTCCATGTCGTGACAACTTTTTAATAAGTGCATCAGTATCTAAGTTAAATATGTAGAATTAAATCTAGATAATTGTTTTCGTTTTGGAAATTTGATGTTTTAATCGGACTTTGCCTCTTAAACTAAAATATAACATTATAAGTTATAATCTCACATCTGCACCCCTGTGTGCATACATGTAGTGGATCCACCGTGCAGGCCAGACGGAATAGCCGAATGAGTTGAGCGTCCATCTCCTGTTTTGGGAGATCTGGGGATTCGAACCCATGGATTTGTGGTTTCGAACCTTGGTCGAGTTAAACCAATGACTTAAGAAATTGATACTTGTCACTTCCTAGCCAGGCACTCTGCATTATTAGGATAGGGCAAGGACTGGGTGGCTTAGTGTCAGGATAATGTGACTGAGTGGGATATTAGGTCATGGTGCTGGTGGCCTGGTCTCCCAGTGAGGCAGCACTATATAGTCACCATGAGTGCGCACTGTCACAAGTCAATACCTGTTCTGATATGACCTTAGATGTTGCTAGGATGTAAAACAAGACCAGACCGGATGGCCGAGTGAGTTCGAGCGTCAGTCTCCCGTGCTGGTAGATTGTGGGGTGGTGGGTTCGAACTCTGGTCGAGTCAAACCAATCACTTAACAATTGATGCTTGTTGCTTCCTAGCCAGGTGCTCGGCATTATTAGGACAGGGCAAGGACTGGTGTGCTCAGTGTCAGGATAATGTGACTGAGTGGGATACCAGGTCATGGTGTCGGCAGCCTGGTTTCCCAGTTGGGCAGCACTATAAAGTCGCCATGATTGCTCACTGTCACAAGTCGGTACCCGTCCTGATATGACCTTAGATGTTGCTAGGGCGTAAAACAACAACAAACAAACAAATAAAACAACAAGCAAATAAAACAACCAACAAACAAAACAAAATCCACCTTGAAGCACACAAACATGCACTCACACTGGTTGACCTGTGTGTGTGCTATTACTGCGCATGCTCTAGCTAATAAGGATGTGTGTAGGCAGAGTCCACATGGTCCGCACCTGGCAACATATATAAATGGGTCTTCCTCAGAAGTTGTGTACCTCTTTTGTGACGTGGAAATCAGAAGTGAAAACATTCCAAATAATAGCAGAAAACATTCCAAATAATAGCAGAACCAATACTCATATGAAGGTTTTTAATACGTTGTGCATATGTTGAAATTTTGTTATTTTTCACTTTTTGATTTTGATCTTATTCCAATTGAGTAAGCTCTTCAAATTAATTATGTAACGTCCATTCATAACATTTTAGCACACATCCATAACATCATTTTAACAAACACAACAAATTCAAACGCGATTTTATTGATTACACTGAAGCCAAAACAGTTGCTTCTTACAAAAAAGAAAGTTGGAAAAAACATTAGGGTAGATGTATGGTGTCGATATGCATATTTTCACTTAAGCACAAAATCAAATAAGCATTTTTTTTTGTGCACATTTTGTGGGATATATTTAATACATTTAGTATTGCTAACATAATTAATACACATAGTCAACAATAATTATTTGACTTAATACCCCAAAAAGAAGGCAAAATCATTAACAATGTAACATGGAAACCAAAATTGTGGCTCACAGTTTCTCAGAATACATTACACCAACTCTCTGAATAGATGCAGCGTGCTTCACCCCCCTCCCCCAACCTAGCGCAGTCCTTAGCCTGACATGGGACTGGGTGTGCACCAAACTCAGGATCTTATGCTAGGTACACGCCTACTGTTTTTCCGCACCCACCTACTGTATACGATCTAAAACTGCCCAAAAGTCGTGAGGTGTGCACTCCCCTAGCACACCTACCGATTGCGATTCGCGACTTTTTAGGGCTAAAAGCGCTTCCTTACGATTGCGATTCGCGATTCGAAAAATGAATCGGCCCGTTTTCAGTTTTAAGCGGGTCAGGTCGGGTCGCGAATTTTAGTGCGCGAATCGTAAACGGTAGGTGTGTACCTAGCATTAGAATTGGCATATTGGACTGTATTGATAAGATGGCTGGACAGATGGGGTTTGAGTCACATCTTGAGGTTGTCATATTAGTTTAAATGCATGGTGCCAACCAGGGGGGCACCCAGGAATTGGCTAGGGGGGTTTCCAAATATGGATCGAAACTACCCCTATTTTAGGGTCATTTTTTTCACATGGGTTGGTGGAACAACACCCATTTTAGGGCAATATTTTACATGGTTTTCTGGTGCAAGAAAATGATAACTGTTAAGGAGCAACTGGGCAACCAGGAAGCCCCCCTTCATGTGCGTCCCTGAGATATACGTTTATATAATTTTTTTAACAATTTTTTTGGGGATGGGGGGGGGGGGGTTCCGGACAGCTAGGAAACCCCCCTGGGTGCGCCCCTGCCAATGAGGAAGTCTGTGTTAAAATCCACCAGGCAGTTGAACCACACACAGATCTACAGACAATCGCAAAGAGACGCAAACTGCAATGGTGTGGCCATATTTCCTGTTCATCAGATCTGGCCAAAGCCATCTTTCAAGACACCGTGAAAGGGGGAAGGAAACAAGACGGACAAAGGAAGAGGTGGGAAGACAACATCAGGGAATGGACAGGCCTGGAGTTTGGCAAGTCCCAGAGGGCAGTGAAGAACGGGGAAAACTGGTCAAACTGGTTGCAAAGTCATCCGTGGTGGCCCAATGACCCCCGCTGTTAAGGGATTGATGATGGTGGTGATGATGGTGGTGATGATGGTGAAATGCAGTGGACATGCAGTGGAGAATCTTGGTGCAGACATCAGGGCAGACTTGTGACTTTTGGGTCAGCTTATGTCAACACAGATGAGAATTTCCAGCCGAGCCGTAGATTCCCGACTTTTGGGAAATGACCTGGCGTTTTAGTCCTATACAGTATAACTCTCGGAGTACTAACAACCGTTGAAGGTGACCCGAGAATGTTGGTGCTTTGTGATTGAACTTTATCATGGTTTAAGCCGAGGCTTTGGCTTCAGTAGTAGGTTGACTTGACCAAAATATTGCAGGGTCATTCATTGTAGATGTTATATGATCATAGCTGTATGGTGAGACACTTTTGTTTGATTGTTGTTTGTGATAGTGGGGATAGGACAGTATCAACCCCCCAGTGTGCATACACCAAGCTTGGTTAAACCACTAAACGATCAGTTTAATAAACAATAAGAACGAGCTTGGCTTCGAGTTGACTGGCAAAATACTACATTTATCATATAATAACAAGTTGGTGGTGTTCTCATATGACCGTATAACCACATGAACAAGTTTGGTTTAACCCATACTGGATCAGTGGCCTAGAAATACGAAAAATTGCTGCTTGGCAATATACTGACCTTTGATCTATAACCAACTTGGTGGGTCTTATGACCTGATAACACATGGAAGTTTGGTTTGACCATCTGGAATGGCCAGGGCCGAAAATTGTGTTTGGATTAACCGATCGTTTGGTTTAATCGAGCTTGGTTTGACGGGGTTGTACTGTATACAGGGATGAGGCTTTCTCGTCGATTGGCAGTTTCCCCGACTTTGGGGTAATGACCCGCCTTTTTAGGTCTGACCTGTTCTCATCCCTGTATAAAGATTTTTGTTGTTGTTTTGTTTGTTGTTGTTGTACGTCTTAGCAACATCTAAGGTCATATCAGGACAGGTACCGACTTGTGACAGTGCGCACTCATGGCGACTTTATAGTGTTGTATAAAGACTCGGAGAGGTAAAACCTTAGGTGACCAAACATTAAGCAACGGCAGAATGGTAATCTAGTGGTGTTCTCTGGGGCAGAGTGGTTAGAGTGTCTGACTTCTTTTTAGGTCGGACTCCTAATCTGAAGGTCGGTGGTTCGATTCCCTGTGCCCCCTACCTGTGCCAATTTGGATTTCCACCGCTGTGTATAACTTACAGCGTCATCAAAGGCCGGTTGCTCTCATACCATGTCTATGTGGTGTGGGAGGTTAAAATTCACTTGGGTCGGTAAAAGTGTAGGCTCGGGCTTTCTATCGACAAACTGTCTAATGGTGAAAAAAGTCTATTCAGACTTATCCATGATAGGCAGTATAAATCTTCAAGGGAAAAAAAAAGAGAAAAAAAAGAAAAAAGAAAGACCTACATTAATGTGGCATAGTCTGATGAAACCATCAACTTCTCAAAACTAAAACACTGATATTAATAGGATAGGGCAAGGACTGGTTTGCACAGTATCATGATAATGTGAGTGAGTGGTTATGGTGCTGGTGGGCCAGCACTATAAAGTTGCCATGAATGCGCACTGCACACAAGGCAGTACCTGTCCTGATATGACCGTCGGTGTTTTCAGGACGTAAAACCACAACAAACAACCAATGACGCTCGTTTCCTATTTAGGAGGCCGTGCGATCAATCCCCAGTCGAGTCAAACCAATGACTAACAAAATTGATACTTGTCGCTACCTAGCCTGGTGATCAGCATTTACTAGGATAGGGCAAGTACTGGTTGCCTCAATGGCAATGTCAGGTTAACGTGACTCAGTAGGATATCGGGTCATGATGTCAACAGCATGGCATCCCAGTGGGGCAGCACTATAAAATGTCTATGAGTGTGTACTATCACAAGTCGGTACTCGTCCTGATATAGCAGTTGTTGCTAGGCGTAAAACACCAATAGACAGACTAAATGTTTAATAAGCACGCCATTATCGATGTTGAACCTATTTAATCAAGTCCAAATAGGTGTTTTGACTTAATTTAAATGTCTTATTATCCGATTTTGCAGCTGTAAAACTAGTCTTAATTAAATAGCTGAAATATAGATACTTTTTCTATCTTGACAAAAAAAAGAAGATATATTTACAACACTTCACCTAAGATCCTACCTTTATTTAATTCATTTTAAAGTTATTTTTCATATGTCTTACATGCATTGTTAGATAGCTAATACTTTGATGATAATGTGGTGACAACAGCTTGTATTCTGATACAGATTTACATCGGAGAAATGGTGTACTGCACACTGTTGAGCGCGAAAGACAGAATGTGAAGAAATAATAATTGAAGACAGGTAATTTTGTACACTTATATATATGATAAGTTTATAAAAAAATAGGTGGTGGTTTAGAATTACAGTGGAATATACTGATTCAGAGTTTTGGGATTTTTAGTTGTACATTAGTTGATTAAGCAGGGGAAATTTCAATCGCGGACAATTGGTCTTATTCATTCCACTGCTCCTTGCACTATCCTAGTAATGCCGTGACCAGTATACATTTTAAAGTAATTGGTTTGACTCGGTCAGGGTTCAAATTCGGGAGGTTCGAAAACCAGGGCCTACCAGAACGGGAGGCGGATGCTTTACTCATTCGGCCATCGAATTCTGGTCTGAATAGTCGTAATGTACCCCTAGTTGTCACAAGGCTGTGGTATGTGCTGTCCTGTCTGTGGGAAAGTGCATATAAAAGACTCCTTGCTGCTTATTGGAAAGAGTAGCCTATGTGGCGGAAGCAGGTTTCCTCCAAAGAAATATGTCAGAATGACCATATGTTTGACGTCCAATAGCCGATGATAAAAATCAATGCGCTCTACAGGCGTCGTTAAATAAAACAAGCTTTCCCTTTTCCTAGTTGTCACTATGGATGCTGTAGGGAAGTCGGTACTAACAGCTGTAATTTACAGTCAACACACTAACTGACTGATATTGACAATAATTTATTTCCGTTCTAGGCACATAAAAGTGGAGGGTAGTGTTTATCCTGGGTTGGTTGGTTGGTTGTTGGGAGTTTTACGTCCTGGCAACATCTAAGGTCATATCAGGACAGGTACCGACTTGTTTGTGAGAGGGCACACTCATGGTGACTTTATAGTGCTGCCCCCTGGGAGACCAGGCCACCAGCACCATGACCCGATATCCCACTCAGTTCAATTATCCTGACACTGAGCCAACCAGTCCTTGCCCTATCCTAATAATGCCGAGCGCCTGGCTATGAAACGACAAGTATCAATTTTGTAGTCATTGGTTTGACTCGACCAGGGTTTGAACCCATTTGTTCGAATCCCACGACCTACCAAAACTGGAGACTGACGCTCAACTCATTCGGCCTTCCCGTCTGGTATGTTTATCCTAAGTAGTTCCCATGAAATTCTACACTTTGTAACCCTGAACCATAACACTGAGTGTGTCCTTGCCATTTGAGGGCTTGGGGAGAAATCTAAGGCAACAGGGAGATAGATAGCTTTCTATAGGCGGAGGAGAAGTTCAGCTTGCTAAAGCAACTAAGCGGAGTATCAAAGTGGATTTGAAAAACGGATGGTTACACAAACCATTCACCAGATGGTTCTGCGGTGAAGAAACACCTGGGTCCCTATTTCATTACCTATGCCCCGCAACAAATAAACATGACTGAAGTATCGCAAAAGCTGGTGATGAACTGTCATGAATATTCCTATAAGACAAACATGTCCTGACTGGCTGATGATGATGAGTGTTTACCTCCTGGGTGAGATGGTGTTGGTGTGGAACTATGATCTCCAATCCAGTCCAAGCTAAAACTTCAAACACGTGTCAAGAACAGTGATTGTTTCAAAACCTTCAAGATAAACCTCCATGCACATTTAAATCAACCAGCCTAGGCCAAAACAGATGAATGCCACACTGGGGTCAGTGTTGCCATTCCTTTCCCTATCCCCCCACTCTCCCCCCCCCCAAACAAACATAAACTGTAAACTCATCCAGTAGCAGCCAACTAGATGCAAAAACCCATCTACAATGGAATGAGCCTGGAAATGATTCTAGTTACAAGTATCCTACTGAGGTACATGATTAATCAATATTAACCTACTTACTAACTCAATAGGCCCCACCTGACATTACCATGAATACAAGTTCAATCACAAAGGCCCACCCTACATCCCCCATCACCCTTTCAACGAGTATGTTAGTACTCCTAGAAAGATAATCAGTTATGCGCCACCCCCTACTAACGCTTACCATACTAGTCTAACATAGTTACCTCACCGTATATGTTTCTTTTTTTTCTCTTATCTTGTTCTTTACCTATCATTAATATGTCAATGTTTTGCTTAATTCCCTGTAACTGTCTATCTGTATATTGTTGTAGCTTTGTTTACTGTGTAGAGGCAATTGTGATTAGGGCTGGAAGACTGGCACTGACATGTTATTCAGAGGAATAAAAATACTTGAACAAAAAAAAGAAGAAAAAAGTGAGCACTTATTTAGAGATAGGGTGAATGCTAACCCCCTTTAATTAACTTATTTAACTGTAAACAAGCTGTGGGTATGGTATTTCCAGCACACAGTGTTATCTATAGCCGTGTTTACACGGGCGAGTTAAAACGCCTCAAATAAAGTGCCTTGCCTAGTTTGCCTTACATTCGCCATGTAAACGCGACTCTGAGGCGGATTAGGGCTGATTCGATTCATATTATTCGCTTTATGTAAACCGCCTCGCAAGGTGGTTTATATAAAGCGAACTAGCTTAAGCACGTCACACGCATGCACAGTCGAGACCTTAGTTTGTTGACTTTCCGGTCGATCAAAAGCGCATATTATATCATTTGGTCTATGAACCGGCTAGAGGTGCACAGATATTCTTTTCATCATTTATTTTTAGGGTTTCACTACCCAGCAGAAGTTTTGACTGTTCCAAAACAATATGATTCAATCAATACATATCTAGGTCGAACCCACACTCTCTCGTGGTGACGTCGATGAACCCAAACTGGCACTGGTTAGTATGGACGTGCTCATGCGCAGATATTGATTTCTGTCTTCAAACTCGGTGCGTGTAAACGCGCCACTACTTCGCCTCATATAATTCGCTTTGTCTAGTTCGGCTTACAATTGCCCGTGTAAACACAGCTTATGTTGGCATAGAGTTGAGAAATTGGAAGTTGGTTGTTGGAGTTCTACGTCCTGGCAACACCTAAGGTCATATCAGGATGGGTGAAATTGGAAGAGAATGCGAGAAAAAAGAAGCTTATGGCCACAAGAACCTCTCGATTTGAATATATTGATCTTACATGGTTTCATAAATTATTCACCCCAAAACTAGTGGGCTATGGTACATAAATATTTGAACAATATATTTAGTATATTAGATTGCAAAATAACACTTAGTTATTCTGATGGGTTGTTTCGCAGCCCTGTCCCAAAGACAGTGCTGTGGGAATTACTATATCGATTGATTATCTGTTGCATGAACATTAACGAAATCTATTAGTGTGATACCTCAGCATATTAAGAGACAGAGAGAGACAGAGAATATCTCTCTATAGAGGGAGTGCACGTGACATCATTACTTAGCAATCAGCGTTCAGCGGGCTGCGATCTCGGATTACGAGCACCCTCCCTAGCTATGTTGTGAATGCATGCAGATGCAGTAAAACAGAATTTTCTTGTGTTATGGGAGGTTCTGGGCAGTTTACATCAAATGTGTTTACTTTCAGCACTTTAGCAACAACTTCTGAGGCCAAACTGCTCAAAACAGTGACAAATTAACCAACAAATCAGTAAATAAGCACAGTGTAGGCAGTTGCAAGCCCTCTGTATGTCATCCAATATGGCCACCGAAAGTTGTCTTGTGACGTCATTACACCCCCTCTATACATGTGTACCTGATTTTATTAGTGACATGACAACAATACTGCCAGGTCGGGTTGGGGGTGGGGGGATCTTTTTACACAATGGTCAAACTGACATAACTGGAAAACTCACTGAATCACAGCTTGTTTATGAGTTTCCCTTTCCAGTTGCAAAAATATGTAAAATATGAACCCATTATGAAATAAACATGTTGAATTTCATATAGGATTTTTCTATATTTTAAACTGGCAAAACTGTCATCTGCACTTGATCTCAGGTTACTCTTTTGTTGTCATTATGTGGGCTTGTCGAATGCTTCCAAAGCATTGTGAATACAAAAATTAAATGGACAGAACCCCCCCACCCAACACAAATCCAGCCACTATTTTGCTGTCAACGATGTTTACTGGTTGCTTTTGCTAACCAGTGAATGAGCATGTGCGTGAAATCTATCATGAAAACAAAACCACTCAAGATGTCTATCCATCCGAGGTAAATAAGATCTCGGGAATAGGACAGAAGTCCAAAAAGACATACCTGTAAAAACTGACCTATTATTAGGAAGAAGCAAACATTCTAGGCCATCATCGTACCATGCCATTCCACAAAGCCAATTAGATATATAGAGGGAGTGCACATGACGTCATCACTCAGCAGTCAGCCATCTTGGATTACGAGGACCTAGCCATGTTGTGAATGCATGCAGATGCAGTAATACAGAGTTCTTGGGTTCTGGGCAATTTACATCCAATGTGTTTACTTACAGCACTTTAGCAACAACTTCTGAGGCCAAACTGCTCAAAACAGTGACAAATAAACCAACAAATCAGTAAATAAGCACAGTGTGGGCAGTTGCAAGCCTTCTGTATGTAATCCAATATGGCCACCGAAAGTTGTCTTGTGACGTCATTACACCCCCTCTGTATATCTCTGACACAATTTGTATGGAGATGTCACTCGGTCTAGTAACTCAGAGATTCAAATAAGATGAAAAAAGTAGCTTGCCATATGGTGGTGGTGTAGTCACAAAATATAAGCACCAGTAAATGTCTGTTTTTACTGATGCTAAGATCTCGTCTTTGGTCTAACCTATATATCCTTGGTACACGTGCACTTAGAAGTCCGGGGAGGGCAACAGTCTGCTGCTACGCCACTGACACTCATATTTTTAATCTTCATTTTCTACTTGTTCAGTGTTTTGGACGTAAACTAGCAATGTGAATATATACATATTTTAATTCTGCATACACTAACCTGTAATGACTCTATTTCCCCATGAAATGAGTTATTAATACTGCTCGTTAACACATTACATGTGATTTGATTGTGGCGTTACCTGAGTTTCCAGATGCAACAAGTTATACGCACTGGAGGCGCAAGGCTGGTTCACGTTCCATATATACACGAATTGTTCGTGCAGATAGTGGTAAAGTGTGCACGTTATATGATGGTTCTTTTTTGGGGGGGGGCGGGGGGGGGGGGTCCATTAGTTGTTTAAGCAGGGGAAATATCAGTCATAGACGACTGGTCTTCCTCATTCCACTGCTGGTCGATAGAAAGCCCGAGCCTACACTTTTACGACCCAAGTGATTTTTAACCTCCCGCACCACATAGACATGGTATGAGAGCAACCGGCCTTTGATGACGCTGTAAGTTATACACAGCAGTGGAAATCCAAATTGGCAGAGCTGGGGGCATGGAGAATCGAACCGCCGACCCTCAGATTAGGAGTCTGACCTAGAAAATAGTCAGACACTCTAACCACTCCGCCACAGAGAACGCCACACATTGTGTAAATGTATATCCCCGTTCACACACGGGCCTAAAACAGACCAGGTATAGGTCGCTTAGACTCGTATCGTACTCCGACAAATGCTCTCCAAGCATACCGTTACAGGTTTTCAGCTTATGTAACTGTATACACAGGGGGGGGGGGGGGAGAGTGCTGAAATTGGCTGCTCCTGTTGTGTTGTAGTTAGTCCAGCAGCACTGACAAGGCTTTTAGACAACCATATAGAGAAAAATGTTAGAATTTCTAAAATGCTAAATATAAAGTTCAAATGTTTATTTCTCATAACCAGCTACTTTTTGTGTGAATAATTGATTAAATCATGGAGAGTAATATACTTTAAAAGTTTAATTGAGAGCTTTCTGTGGCTGCCATATTGGTGGTTGCCATGGTTTCCCCTGTGTGTGGGGAACCCCTCTAAGTCATGTGATGAGGGAATCCGACCTATGATGTCATTCATACATCACAGACCTCAACACTCTCCTCCCGCATGTTCAGTTGCATGAACTGAAAAAAACTAAGCAAAGGTATGTTTGGAGAGCTTTTGATGCTGGATTCGTTTGTATCTGGGTGAGGTATACCCGGCGACTTTAAGTCGCCTCAACTAGTTCGCTTCCACTAAGTCGACTCAGATCGCGCGTGTGAACGCTCCTGTGAGGCGAATTAGGGCTGAGTCGACTCAACTAGTTCGCCTCAAGTAAACCACTTCGCGAGGTAGATTAGATGAGGCAAACTAGCTTGAGTCGGCCTAAGTGGCATGTGTGAATGTAACTGGTTTATGTGAGGCGGCTTAAGCACATGGATAGAGACTGCTTCCAAACAGGTAGTTGATTTCATAGTGGTTAGAAGACATGTTTGGACCATCGTACCTGTTTGGATCATCCCATTTTTTCATATATCATATGGAGACTGCTTACTAACAGGTAATTACTTTTGATAGTGGTTGGAGCACATGTTTGGAACGTCCCACTCTTCCCATCTCTTTGTTAGTTATGTTGTTTATATGTACATGTATGTGTGGTGTGTGGATGTATGTTGGATGTATGTATGTGTGGTTATCCATCCTGATATGACCTTAGATGTTGCTAGGATGTAAAACAACAACAAACATCGATCTGAGCCGGTTTAACGCACGTGTCTGAATGAGACACACTAAGAAAACTCTGTTTGTGTGAACGTGCCGCTAGTTTGACTCATGTAGTTTGCCTCATTTAAGTCGGCCTAATGCTGTACATGTGACCACGGCTTATGACTAGTATTAGTAATAGTATACATGTACTCATCTTTATACGTCTTTCGCCTCTATTTCGAGTTTCATGTGTGGGACGTCTCGAAGTAATTATCTTGTAAGAACGTATCCTTATTTTGAAGGAGAGAATGGGTGTGACCCTTACCACAGTGTAAATCCTGCTCGGCTGATTCAGTGAGGTTGAGTGACAAGAATATGATTCTTTTTAAAATTGTGATGTCACTGCTAAAAGTGCTATGGGCGTACATATGTACACGTATGTGTGCATACATACAATAATGTGGATGTGGTTTTATGTATCAAGTTAGTTAATATAACTGTACATTTAATCAAAACGAATGCTGAGAAGCTCGTCACCCTCCAGTTCTCGTGTTCACTCACCACATGGCAGTATTTTGATCTTTCATCCTCATTACCTTTGTAATCGTGTTTAAAAAATATATGTTTGTAGATAACATATACAGTAACACCTGCCACAGGGTCGGTACGGGGCCTGGAAAGTCTTGAAAGCTCTTAAATTTCATTTTCCCCATTTCAAGGCCCTCAAAAGCATTGAATTTAAACTATTTTGGGTAATTAGCTTTGAAAATCCTTGAATTCCATTAAACTGCCCACACTGATCTAAATTAGTCCGAATCGCCATTCACCATCATTGTTTTTTCCACTGAAATCCAAATGAAAATAGTCTTACGTTCCTGTAAGAAGCAGCCTTGAAATAGCCTTGAATTCCATATCTTCACATGTATAAGGACCCTTTCAGTTAACAGACAATGTTGCATCTAGAGCGACGTTATCTTGGCACAGCAGGTGTCACTTCATCCAAGGTTCACCCAAATGAAACAAAGACAGTTGTCCGCATATAGAAAGGGTTGGGAGATCCAGGGATGAAAGATCTCGGCGATTCCGCGGATTTCCGGGATTTTTCAATCCCGCAGCACCATCAGCGTATACATATGTGTGGTGCTGAGGCCGCAGCACTATCAGTGTACACTACTAATATTAATAAATCCTCCAGGCTCCAACCTACAAGCGTACACTCCTAATACATGTTTCAAACGGCACAGCACTATCAGCGTATACCAATATATATGAAACCCGACTTCCGGGAATTTTCCGCGATTCCCTGACAATGCTAAACCTATGGGAGAATATCAGCATTTCCGCTTTTTCCCCCGGAGAGCACTTTCATCCCTGGAGATCAAACTGATCGCTGACAGGTACTACTATTACTATATAACAGTAGCTGGAGCATCAGTGATGAAAACAATATTCATCCAATGAATCAACTATTTTTCAAAAAGAGAAACTTCCCAAACTAAAAGTACAGAAGGTAGCTAATTTACCGTTACAAGAAATGTTCCACTCACGGTAATAGCCAGTGTCTAGATACCATATAGCTTTATTTTAAAATTTGTTTAAATACATACATATAAACGAGATCGTCATTCCGACTGCGCATGCGCTGAAAACGGCGTCCAAGAAAAATAAAGGTGTCCATCCATTGAGTTTGCCGATACGTGTAGGGCAAAACTTAGATTTTAGTCAAAATTAATTTTTAGAATACATAGCAATTTGGCGTAGACATATATGCACACATGCAATGTAATGATATAATGAATATATTTAAGACAGAACTAGCCATAGGTAAGCATTTTGAGCTAAGAAACATACAATTCCATACAAAACAATGTCACTTTTTCTAGAGATTTAAGCTGATATCCACATCACCATTATTAATTCTTGTTCTAAATATTAAAATGCCAAATGTGTCAACAAAAACTTGTTTCCGAGAAATATATAACCAATGTTTGATTAACCATACTCATTTACTAGCTCTACATATGTAATTCACCATAGGATATAAATAAAAACTAATAGAATTAGTAAAACTGACTCTGGCTATGGCTCTAACACTAGTCTGAGTGACCAGATTTCTCTAGATCTAAATGCAAATGACATAAGACATGCTGATTAGATTGGTGGAAATGCTATGCTAGATAAAAGATTAACATCTTAATTCATTATATATATATTTTTAGTTGGTATTCTATTTTTCAAACAAGAGCTGAGATGAGCTGAATCTAGCAAATTTCATAGCTGCACCCAGTGTATTAGCATGTGCCATCTGCTTTTTGCGGGTTGTTTTGCTTTTACGCATCGCACAATGCACCACGCGGCTGGAATGACTAACTAGTCTATAGACTACATCACCATTCCAGCGGCGCGGTGCATTGTGGGATGCGTCAAAGCAAAACAAACCCGTGAGAAACACATGGCACATGCTAATACACTGGGTGCAGCTATGAATGTGTGAGTTTCAGCTCATCTCAGCTCTTGTTTAAAACATAGAATACCAACTAAAAAAATATATATAATAAATTAAGATATTAATCTTTTATCCAGCATTGCATTTACATCAATATAATATGCACATCTTATGCCATGTTAGACAAATCTGGGCACTCAGATTAGTATTAAGCCGTGTTTACACGGGGAATTGTGAAACGTTCTAGACAAGGCGATTCATATGAAGCGTTTTAGAGAGATGTTTACACGGCGGAGTTGAAAAGTGTGTGGCGCCGGGAATCAGCAGGCGCCTGTAGCCGGCTAGCACTGCTATTTGTTTTGTTTACACTTGGTGATTCGACGCCGATGTAGCTGCTACGTTAATATCGCTTGGAATTTAAGGTTAATTTAATTAAATTTCATTATTTGAGTCTGTAATTCTGTTAAATATGATCGCATTCACTAGATTTCGGCGTAATCGGGCCCTAACACTGCCGGGAACCAGCGATTAGTTACTGCTCTCCCTGTTCCCGGCACGCACTACTATTTTATACTATCGCCGCCTGGGAACAAGCTGAATCGCTTCAAATAAACCACCTCCCGAGGTGGTATAGATGAGGCGTTTCATATGAAGCGATTCAGCCCTAAAACGCCACAGCATCGCATTTACACGGCAAATGTGAATCGATCTAGGCAAGGCGTTTCATATGAGGCATTTTAAATCGCCCGTGTAAACACAGCTTTAGAGCCATAGCCAGAATCAGTTTGACTTATTTTATTCATGTTTTTATTTATATCTTATGGTTAATGACATATGTAGAACTAGAAAATTAGTCAAGTTAATCAGATATTGGTTATATATTTCTCTGAAACAAGTGTATGTTGACACACTTGGCATTTTAATATTTAGAACAAGAATTAATAATGGTGATGTGGATATCACTTATTTTTGTGTGTGGAATTGTATGTTTCTTAGCTCAAAATGTTTAACTATGGCTAGTTTTGTCTTAGATACAATATTCACCCCGTACTGCTGCAGTAGGGGTGCAAACCAACCCTATGTAAAAGGTGGCGAAAATGCGGGTCAAAGAATTGGGAGCCTAATTTCACAATCTAAGAAGCAACATTTATTCTTTACATCTGTTTTATTGAGAGCCCGCTAATATAATATATAGTTTAATAAGATTTAAAAGTGAAATCGACGGCGTTCTGCAGCCGCCATCTTGTCTTTTTGCATTCTCTGTCATTCACCAACTCTGTGTTGATATAAGTAACCATTTGACACTGGTGCCAGGCATTGTACTTGTTGTTCCATACTAACGCTATTTTCGACCGTATTTATATAAGGCTGATCTTCACCCGTGTACTACAAGTACCGGGTGAATCTTTTATCTAGTTTTGTCTTAGCTATATTCATCAGATCATTATATTGCATGTGTGCACACATGTTTATGCCAAATTGTTATGTATTTCTATTCATTTTGAATAAAATTCAAGTTTTCCCCTATCCATATCGACAAACTCAATGGCCATTCGCATTTGCTTTGCTGCCAAGGCCGTTTTCAGCGCATGCGCAGTCGGAACCGTGATCCCGTCTATTGTGTAGGCATGTGCTCTTTTTTTAAAGTGCGTATGAGTCATATTCTACTGATAGTGCAGCCGTCCCTATAATATCTTCCAAGTGCACGAAAGTGTCCGCCTACGTTCTATTAGTGTTACTCAGATTTCCACATTTGCCCCTCCCCCCTCCCCCAACAAACACATGACAGTGGGAAAGAGGTCATAGCAGGAGGCTGGGTAGATAACAGATTCACCCCGTACTTACAGTAGGGGTGAATCTTTTATCTGGAGGCTGGGCTGCAAAGCGGCTGCTGATTGGTCAACAGGTTAAAGTTGACTTGACTAGAATGTAGATTTTTATAATTATCCTTCTAACACGACTATTAATTCAGATGGGGATGATTTAATTAATATTATCCACATTGAACAATGCATACCGTTTGCTATTGGAGCTATGTGAGTTATTGTATTCTAAAATTAAGCCATGATTGGCATGAAGCGTGTGGATTTGAGTTATGGTGATAGGCTCAGTCGACTCGGATGGACGCGCTCGATACGAATGTCCAGTGCTGATGATATACGCAACACGCAACGCAGTGTGCACGATGGCGCTGTGTATATTAAACCAGCAAAGCGCCGCCATGTTCTACGCAAAACTGCGTCGCTTATTTTAGTTTGTTTTGTTGTTGGAGGTTATGATGGCCTTGGCAACATCTAATGTAATACCAGGACGGGTACTGATTTATGACAGTGCGCACTCATATCGACTTTGTAGTGCATTGATTTGACTTGGGCGGGTTTCGAACTCCCGACCTTCTGCGTGGAAAGCACTGTTGGATGGCTGTGTTTTGTCCATAGCCACATGAATTCGAAATCTAATATACTAAATATATTGGTCAAATGCTCATCTATCATAACCTCCTACATTTGGAGGGCGAAATTGATCAGATCATATAGATCTGTTGATCAATTTTAAAAGTTGAATGAAGAGAATCCAGTGGCTGCCATCTTGGCATGGTGCTATAGACGAGATCATGGTTCCAAGTGCGCATGCGCTGAAAATGGCGTTGGCAGCAAAGCAAAGGCGTACAGCCATTGAGTTTGCCGATACGCGTAGGGCAAAACTTCCATTTTATTCCAAATTAATAGAAATACATAACAATTTGGCACAAACATGGACGGAAGGACGCAATATAATGAATATGTTTAAGACACAACTCTCCATAATTAAGCATTTTGAGCTAAGAAACATACAATTTCAGTCACTTTACGGGCTGATGTTTACATCACCATTGATTAGCCATAAGTAATTCTTGTTCTAAATATTAAAATGCCAAATGTGTCAACAAAAACTTGTTTCAAAGAAATATATAACCAATATCTGATTAACCCTACTCATTTTCTATTTCTACATATGAAGAATTCAGGCGCAAAACCATGTAACTGCCAATCCAAAAATGATGTCTAAATAAAAGATGTTTACCCGAACATAATTAAAATTCTCACTAATTCCACTTTTCATATCACATCGTTATGGAGCAATGAACAAAAGATTAGGAATACAAAAATATAAATACTTTGAGGGTTTGATTGCAATGTTAGCTCCATTTTTGAATGGGCGTTTACATCGTTTTGTGGCTTAACTCATCATATGTCATTAACCATCGGATATAATTAAAAACATGAATAAAATAAGTAAAACTGACTCTGGCTATGGCTCTGACACTAGTCTAAGTGACCAGATTTGTCTAAATCTAAATGCACATGGAATAAGATGTGCTGATTATATTGATGTAAATGCAATGTTGGATAAAAGATTAATATCTTAATTTATTATATATATTTTTTTAGTTAGTGTTCTATGTTTCAAACAAGAGCTGAGATGAGCTGAACCTAGCACATTTCATAACTGCACCCAGAGTATTAGCATGTGCCATGTGCTTCTCGCGGCTTTGTTCTGCTCTGACACATCCCACAATGCATCGCGCAGCTGGAGCGGTGACGTAGTCTATTCTCTCCCAGTTCACCAGCTATATGCCAATAAGATCAATCTTCTATACTGGAACCAAGGCGTATACAACCTCGTGTGTGTGTGTGTGTGTGTGTGTGTGTGTGTGTGTGTTTGTCTGTGTGTGTGTGTACATTAGTTAATTAAGCTCGGGAAATTTCCATAGTGAACAATTGATCCTCCTCATTCCACTGCTCCTTGCCCTATCAAATAATGCCAAGCGCTAGGCTAAGTAGTGACAAGTATCCATTCTTAAATCATTGGTTTGACTCGAATCATTGGTTTGACTCGACCAAGGTTCGAACCCGCGCATTCGAATCCTACCATCGGCCAAAGCGGAAGACGGACGCTCAACTTATTCGGCCATCCCGTCTGATTTTCAGTTGATTCATACCAAAGCAGTTTTTACTCGGATTTAAATATGGACTACTGTAATGTAAGCTAGTTTTGCGGGCTCGACAATATTTGTACGTACGGTTGTGCGTTATGATTACAATATATCGAACGGCACACACAAACGTTCTCTCCGCATAGTGCCACTGAACCCATTTTCGAACTGCGTATACCGCAATGAAGGTGGAGTGACAGAGCTGAGCGCTGATTGGTCGACGGGCAGTCACATGGCCCAAGTCATAATAATAATTCCTCCGCGCCGAGGGAAGGGAGGGCATGTAAGTCTGGAAGAGGCGGCACGCTACTAAGGTACACTCGAATGTCAAATACCATTTCTCGTTATCTGTACACCAGATAGTTTCTATCCACACTTTTTATCGAGTGGGCCATTCGGAAGAGCTGTGACACAACTTTGGAGACGTGGGAAGAGGGAACCGGCAAGTGAGGTGAGCAGCGTGACAGTCCGACGCCGGTTGAATCCCGTAAGCCGCCAACGTGGACAGGCAGAGACTTCCTGCAGTACTATGTGGTCTATTTATTTATTTATATTTTTTTAAAGAGGCAAATTTGAGCTGTATTGTTCGGTGCTTTATTCACATTGCAACGGTCTACGACATTCCTAATATCAGCAGCAAATTTGTTTGGACAGAGAACAAAAATAGCACACCAATTTCACCGGCGTTGAGCTTTAAGATAAGGGAGTTATTTACACGTTGTAAAATGTAAGGAAATCCATGGTTTTTTTTGGGGCGATATTGAAGGATTCTAGATTAACTACCCTCACCCATGTGCGAAGATAGCTAGTAAATAACATACGTCACAGAGTCACAAGGACTGTCTGCAGAGGTTACCGCCACCATATACAAATGATAAACACAACTTCTGATAATATATTGAACAAGAGTTATTCCAAGAAATGGTATGATATGGTGAGGTGATCTTGAATACGCTCAAAACGGGCGTGGCACAGTCTCACTGTTTACAAGCATGGCGGATGAGATAGGGCCCCGGAATAGGCATAACAGTAGTCGCAGCAGGCATGGTAGTGGCCTGAGTTGGCATGAAAACAAATCCAGACATGGAAGTGGTGAATTGAGGAAAAGATTTGAACATGATTCGAGCCCAAAGGTAAAAGGAGGGCTAGACGCCTCCCAGCTGCTGCCGAATGGGTTGGTCAATGTGCTGCTCCGTGATGATGAGCGAATTGCATTGATAGCTGGCACAGGTGATGTTGGCATAGTGGATAGCCCAGATGGATGCGATGGTATTGGTGGTAAGCTACAAACAGAACCCATCACGAGTATCAGTAGAAATGCATCGCCACAAAAGGAACAGCTGTCTAGTGGAGAGAATGGGTATTCACACAGCAGCAGAGATTCTGGGGTGAATTCAGATTATTCCAATGGCGCAATGGGGAATGCCGTTGAGAAAGGTAAAAAGTCTTCAGACTCTGAATGGGATTCAGATAACCATGGTAATGGTGGTACAGATGGTGATGATGACCAACAACTTCTCATTAAAGCAAAGAGTGCTGCTCGAAATCCAACGAGTCCTCATAACTGGAAGAACAGGTCAAGGCATAGTTCCTCTGAAGGTCTTCGGAAACGAACCCGGTCACAAACTGAATGTGAATCGTCTGAGAGGGTACTATCTGGTGGAGCGGTGGAAGTCGCTGGGGTGGAGCGGATGTCAAAGGTAAATGGCTCCGACTCTAAATCTCCAGTTCGATCTAGCTCCGCAGGTAGTAGTCGAAGAAGGCGGCACAGTGGGAAGCAAGTCGAAGAGCCTGGTTTGTTAACGAAGGACAGGCGACGTGGATCCCATGACTGTACTAGGTTCCCAAACAGTAATGCGGCCATTTCTCCATTGGTCTCACGACAACGCCATAAGAGCATGGATAGTGCTGGAATCAATTCTTGTAAAAGCAGCAAAGTTGGGCAGCCTTTGGATAACCCGTCATTTGTGCGCAAGCGTTCCGATGGTGATAACAGCGATTCATCAGGTGTTGTGAGCAATGGAAGCCCAGCTACACCGTCACCGCCCCAGCGGTGGCAAAAAGATCCAATTAACTCCGAACTCGCTGACTGCTCGATACTGGCCTCTCCAGTCACAGATGATGACACCAAACAGCTGATTGCCCCGCGAATCTTTGCCAAAAGTAGACCTCATCCGTCCCCACCCACCAAGCTGGACCTGTCCCGCTTGTACCGCCCATCGGAGGACCCAAACCCCGAAGCCATCGTGGTCCGACCGGATAACTCCTTCAGCATGTGCAACCATAAAGACGCCAATTACATGCTGAACTCGGATCAGGTCCAGCTGACGATGGTCAAGGAGATGGCCAAGGTCCCCAATGGCACCATGTGGCGCCTCCGAACGCTTCCTGTCGAGAAGGTGAACGGAGAGCTGGCCAAGTCCAAGCTCGACGAGCTTAAGTCGCCTGGGGTGGAATCGCTCCCCGAAGACAGTGACATTTGGGGGAAAAACAAGTTCCAGGCTATCCTGACGCTGCTTATTCTTCTGTTGGCTAACCTCATCAACTACATGGACCGTGTAACCATTGCAGGTAACAGATTTTTTGTTCTTCTACTTCATAGATATCTCCAGTCAGTGCTACTTTTAGCGTGCCGTCTACCAGGACTAGTCATGACCCTAACCTTAGACTTAGCCCTAACCCTAAATATTTAGGCTTAGCCCTAGCCCTAAATATTTAAGAATAGGGGTAGTATGGTTGAATTCCTTGTAGACCGCATGCTAAAGTACCACCTATTCTGTGGCCTAAGCTAAAATGGAGTCACAAGACGTACTTCAGTGAAGGATTGTTTTTGTATTCAGCAATAAAAAATGTTAAGCGACGTTTAGGCATGGGTGTATTAAGTTAAGTTCCCTTTACTTTGTCTTTATATGACCATAGATTTTGCCATCCTGATTATGGATCAACCCCCCCCCCCCCATTGTGTGCAGAATGATTTCACTCTCTCCCTTCCTAAATACTAAACTCCACACCACCCCCACCTTAAATATTTAAAACCCCACACACATTTTAATTTTTAATATATATATATATTTTTATCTAGTAGCTTATTGGAGGTCATCTTTCTCCCATCTGTCTGATTTCATGTGTTTTTCTTCTGTCTGATTATCTGGTATTAACTCATGTTGCGTGAAAAAGAAACAATGAATCAGCATGTTTTACAATGCAGTGCAGCACCGTAATGGTAGCTTTATTTTCACATTTTGATTTCTGATGAATTGGGGGCGGGGCAAATGGTATTTTGTTGCAGACAGTATTACAACTCATACTGGGGGCTAAAAAAGAATTACTTTAAAAAACTGCAAATACTGCAAAATAGAGCCCTAAAGACCTGCCTCAAAGTACACAAACTGCACCCCACATATGACATACACAAAAGAACTAAAGTAATGTTATTAGAAAACAGAAGAATAATCCACCTAAAAAGCCTAGCATATGAATATAGTCGAGACAATAAACCTCTAATCCAACCACTAGGAACACCAGAGCAAACAATGCACCACTACTAAGGCTGTCCAGAAGCCAAATCAAAGCTCACGAAAGAAGCCCACTGGAAATGGCTGCCAAAGTATGGAGCGCACAAATGGTAAAGGAACAACAAATTCCTGACTTAAAAACATACCAAAAATATCTGTGCAAAATAAAACCAGGAAACCCCCTCTAAGTTGTTCCACAAGGGGGCATGTGATATATCACGGCCCATTAGCTGGACAGCCCATGATAGGTGACCCCCCCTCCCCCCTGCCAGAAAACAGCCAGATAACATCAAATCCAAACATAAACCAACTACCTATTACGTACAAGCCTACGTAAATAGAGTAGACTAGTCTAGAATTAAGTGTAGGAAAAATTAAGAGGAAGACTCTTACCAATAAAATCCAAAATAACTAACATAGATCACTAACCACAAACCATAATCTTAAAAAACACAGACCGATAACTGCCCATCATTTAAAACAAGCTCGATCATCCGAGCTTATATGCTATGGACAGCATAAACATCCCATTAAAAAAACAAACAAAAAAAACCCTGTTAAATACATTTGTTTTTAAAATGCATTGTGCAAAAGCCTTCTTCTGTTACATTTTCAGCCTTTTAATCATGTATTTGTTTAATTAGATCAGGGGTGGGAATACAATGTTGTATGTGAAGGGGGCTACTCAATTGGGGATTGTTATAAACTAGATAAAAGATCCACCCCTATCTAGAGTATGGGTTGAGTGACAACTATGTCTAAATCTCAGCAAAAAAACTGTTTCAAATAGGAATTAACTGTGGAGGTAGTAGTACTATATTTTCTATATTTGCGTTATATCAAGACATTGTTAGGGAATGCAAAAGCCCAAGCTGGTACCCACAGAAAGCTCTGGATTTGACTTTTAAAGTTGATTTATTTCCATGATTTATTCCGTTCTACTATTCAAATGTAGTAGGTAAAAATATAAAGAGGTATGTGAATATATTTTGCTTCTACGATTAAGAATTGATGTGGTCATTTCCTTTACCCAGCCCTCAAACCCTTTTTCTAATGGATTGTCCAGCAGCTCAGGAACGGGACTGTGGGAGTAACTACAGTAAAGCTTCTCTAACCGACCACCTCCACAGATCGACCACTCCCCTCGATCGATCGCTTTATTTGGGTCAAAAACGATCGCCCATACAATACCATTGTAACCATTAAGAAAATCCCTAAACCGACCCCCTCGCTAAATGGACCATTTAAAGCCGGTCCCATGGTGGGTCGATTTAGAGGTTTTACTGTAGAGTGAAACCTCTCTAAATCGGCCGACATTGGACCGACTTTAAGTGGTCCATTTAGGGAGGCTGTCAGTTTAGGGAGTTAGAATATGGTTACAATGGTATTGTTGGAACCCAAATAAAGCGATGAATATAAGGGAGTGGTCGACCTGTGGAGGTCATCGGTTAAAGAGGTTTTACTGTAATTATGAACGTAGACTGCGCTTTAGTGTCTAGTTTTAACAGATTTGTGTTGATTCTGATTGGGCCCAGGCGTTCTGGTCCTCACCTGTTGAATCAGACATAAGTGTGCATGTCTGACCGTCACGTGATGTCCTTGGTCAGCGGGGGTGGGTGGGGGGAGTGCATGTAGTTTGAAGGTATTATTAGATAATCAAGTCTTCAGCTACGCAGTGAGTTAGAGATATTCGCGGTTGTCGATAGAGGTATTTATTGCATGGGTCATGGACCAGACGGGATGGCCGAATGAGTTAGAGCGTCCGTCTCCCGTGCTGGTAGATCGTGGGGTGGTGGGTTCGAACCCTGGTCGAGTCAAACCAATGAATTAAAAATTGAATCTTGTCGCTTCCTAGCCAGGTGCTCAGCATTATTAGGACAGGGCAAGGACTGGTGTGCTCAGTGTCAGGATAATGTGACTGAGTGGGATACCAGTTCATGGTGTCGGCGGCCTGGTTTTCCAGTGGGACAGCAACTATAAAGTCGCCACGAGTGCACACTGTCACAAGTCGGTACCCGTCCTGATATGACCTTAGATGGTGCTAGGACGTAAAACACCAATAAACAAACATGGGTCATGGATACCTGTTTACAATATATTAATATGGTTGGATAGACCGATGCTTTTGGGTTTCTGCTATTTTATTTTGTGGATAACATACATCTGAGTGTATATAATATACATATAAATATAATGTTATCCCCAAAATAAACTGGCAGAATTGGTAGAGCGTAGGTCTCCCGTGTGGAAGGTCGGGAGTTTAATTCCCAGTCGGAGTCAAAGGACTTACAAAGTTGATACTTCCTATCCAGGCACTGACCATTATTAGGATATGGTAGGGATTGGTTGGCTTAGTTAATGTCAGGATCATGTGACTGAGTGGGATATCAGGTCATGGTGCTCGTGGCCTGGTCTCCCAGTGGCACAGCACTATAAAGTTGCCTTGAGTGTGCACTGTCACAAGGCGGTACCCATCCTGATATGACCATAGATGTTGCCAGGACGTAAAACTCCCAACAACCAACCAATCACCTACCTAGTCGTCAATTTCCACTTTTCTTTTCTCCGCCATCACTTTCATCCCAGATACATACATGTATAGAAGTGCATAGCATGCAATATATGCAATGCGTCATGAGTCATTAAGGCTCAAGAGACCTTGTTCTCGACTCGATGGGGAGTTGGGTGTAATAGTTGGGATACTCTATTGTTTATGATAGGGCTTATTTGGGGGGGCGGTAGATAAAATATTCACTCCTACCCAGCTGTAGGGGTGAATGACAACAGTCTAAATACGAGCGAAAACTGCTTTTGTATGGAACAGGAAGTGGAATTCTTGGTTCCAGTATCCAATGGCTACTTATATTGGCACACAGTTGGTGAAATTGGGAGAGAATGCAAAAAAAACCCCAGAAGATGGCGACTCCAGAATGCCGTCCATTAAAATGCATGTTTTGTTATATTTTTCAAATCAGAAGTAGCGGCTAAATATGAAAATATGTGTGAAGAATATATTTTGCTTCTTAAATTAAGAATTTATATGCTCATTTAATTTACCCAGCCTCTCACCACTTTTACTAATGGGTTGTCGTTCACCCCTACACTACGTAAGGGTGAATCTTTTAACTACGGCTGGGGTGGCGGGAGGTGGAGGTGGTGTCAAGGTTGGGCAGTGGAGAAACAGAGTGTGACATTGAGTAATGGTTCCAAACCAACTTTGTCAGATTGCCATTTTTTTCGGCCGGATTCTATCATCTATGTCACTAGGTCTGATGTGTCCTGCTTATTCGTGGCTTGCATTAGCGGACTTGCATTGGTGTGCCTTACAGATATATTCACTCTGTGATTTGTGTGCTTGTGGGTCACTCTCCTGAAAACTAGCCAGAAATATCACATCAAGAGTTAAAATCTAATATTTGAATTTTCAATATGTGTTGGTTGCAAATGAAACCTGGAAATCTCTTTACATCTATGTAAAAAATAAATTGATGAGGTAAAAA
The DNA here is from genome assembly GCA_030323885.1 of Branchipolynoe longqiensis. Classification (NCBI taxonomy): domain Eukaryota; kingdom Metazoa; phylum Annelida; class Polychaeta; order Phyllodocida; family Polynoidae; genus Branchipolynoe; species Branchipolynoe longqiensis. Next base: position 78,672,298 of record CM059195.1, read on the forward strand.
ATAACGCCGGAGTCCCTGATTAAGCTATGTCATATGGCAGTGTAACATGTGTTGCTCAGACGTAACACATGTTTAGGACACCACACAGTCTGCTTAATAACAGTCTAAGTAGAATTAAATAATTTCATACTGAGAAGCATATTAATCATGGCATAATATACAGAAATATGTAGTGCTTATATTGATCCCCCCAAAAAGAAGTAATTCCCAGCCATGCTTTATTCACTGAATAATTAGTGTACAATATTTGTGTGGCATCCAGACACCACTGGTTACATCTGTGATGGAAATTTGTAATGTTATTTCTGAAGACATCAAATAATTTTTTGGTATAAATTTAAGCATGCATACATGTTATTAATTTATACTTCTTTTTGATTAGGAAACTGTTTTGTTTGATTGACACCAACTTGTTTGGGCCATTGCTGACCACACCCCCTGGTCGAGTCAAACCAATGACGTAAAAATTGATACTTGTCAATTCCGAACCTGGCACTCGACATTATTAGGATATGACAAGGACTGGTTGGCTCAGTGTCGGGATAATGTGACTGAGTGGGATATCAGGTCATGGTGCTGGTGGCCTGGTCTTCCAGTGGGGCAGCATTATGAAGTTGCCATGAGTGCGCACTGTCACAAGTCGGTACCCGTCATGATATGACCTTAGATGTTGCTAGGACATAAAACAACAAACAAAACAATGGTAACACCCATGTAGAAACATGATGTCTACTGAGATATATTACAGATTATATAATCTACAGGGATGAAAGATCTCCGCGATTTCGCGGATTTCCTGGATTTTTCCTGTAGCTATAAGTGTATACTAATACGTTGCACCCTTCCTGATAATACCTTAGATGTTGCCAGGACGTAAAACTCCAACAACCAACCAACCAATACATTATTTCACGCTGCAGCACCATCAGCGTATACTAATATGTGGTGCAAACGCCACAGCACTAGCAGCTTATACTACTAATACATGCTTCAAATGGCGCAGCACTATCAGCGTATACCAATATGTATTAAATCCGACTTGCGGGTATTTCCAGCGATTCCCTGACAATGCTAAGCCTATGGGAGAATCCTTGATTCTAATCGTGGATGAAATTTGGGGAAGATCCAACCATTACTCTAGGCACAGTGAATATGTAAAGATTTATTTAATTCATGATTTTGGGTTTCAGACACTTTTAATTTGTATTTGCAATCAAGATGCCGTTTTTGATATCTTTAGCTAAATTATTGTTACAGCTAATATGCATTAGTTCCACACGCCATGTGTGCAAAATCTGAAGATCCACCTATTGGATGAGCCACAGTGAGTGTTCAAAGCTATTAATAGGATAAAGTGTATTACCTCCAGATGATGTGCACTGTCAATTTTTAGAAGTTTAACCAATTGGTTAATCTACAATGAGCATTTAAAAATTCATCAAATTGATATATTTGGTTTTCCAACAATTTGTCTTCATATGTTCAATTAAAGTTGCACGGTATGGTTTTGATTTTTTTTGTCGTTTTCTGAGATAAATATATTAGGTTGGTGGTTATTTTTAGTTTGAAGTAACTTTGATTCTAAAATGACTGATGTGGGAGATATATATATATATATATATATATATATATGTGTGAAGTATAAACGTGAACAATTGTTTTTGGCGTGCTTGTCACATCTCCGACCCCGCATAGGCTTCAGGAGTAACAGGTTCTATTAAATTGACTTAGTAGTACAATGCCTCACGTGCGGGAGATCGGGAGTTCGGTTCCCGGTTGAGTCAAACAAATGTTGGCAATGGCTTATCAAATTGATAGTTGTCGCTTCCTAGCCTGGCGCTCGGCACTAATAGGATAAGGCAAGGACTGGTTTAGCTTAGTGTCAGGATAATGTGACTGAGTGGGATATCAGGTCATGGTGGTGGCGGCCTGATTTCCCAGTATGGTAGCACTCCTGTGGGAACCAGCGGGATGGCCGAATGAGTTAGAGCGTCTGTCTCCCGTGTTGGTAGATCGTGGGTTCGAACCCTGGTCGAGTCAAACCAATGACTTAAAGATTGATACTTGTCGCTTCCTAGCCAGGCGCTCGTCATTATTAGGATAGGGCAAGGACTGGTTGGCCCAGTCTCAGGATAATGTGACTGAGTGGGATATCAGGTTGTGGGGCTAGTGGCCTGGTCTCCCAGTGGGGCAGCACCATGAGTGCGCACTGTTACAAGTCGGTACCCATCCTGATATGACCTTAGCTGTTGCTAGGATGTAAAACAACAACAAACTGCACTCCTGTGGGTTCAAATCTAGGTAAGTCTTTTGGTTTTGAAACTTGGATGCTGTTATCTGGCTAGGGAACTTGTTTTTAAATCTTGTGCTTTCTGGAAGGATTAGGAAAGCTTGACGATGCCCGTCGTTGGTAGTGGTAGTGGTAGTGGTAGTGGTAGTGGGAGGGTTGGTAAGGGGCTTTAAGAAATTGGAATCCACTTTATTTTTATCAGGGCTAGCTAGTTCAATCCGATAAAGAAGTATGCCAGGACATGTCAGATGTATGTTCCCATGTCAGATAACTCAGTATAAGAAACATCTGTTGTGTTCTGACTCCTCCACCAGGCTGTTACTCTTGTAAGTGGGAGTGGGGCGGGACGTAGCTCAGGTGGTAGAGTGTCCACCTGTGATGGTGTGGGTCATGCGATTGATCCTGCTCAGTGGACACATTTGCAGTTTGGATTCTTCTTCCATTCCAACCAGTGGTCCACAACTGGTTATCAAAGGCTGTGGTATGTGCTGTCCTGTCTGTGGGATAGTGCATATAAAAGACCCCGTGCTGCTTATCGGAAAGATTAGCCTATGTGGCAGCGGCAGGTTTCCTCTAAAGAAATGTCAGAATGACCATATGTTAAATGTCCATTAGCTGGTGATAAAAATCAATGCGCTCTAGAGACGTCGTTTAAATAAAACAAACATATGTTTGTTGTAGTTGGGGTGGGGATACAGGTCTTCCCATCTATAGACTGACTGGGCGCGGTGGCCGAATCGGTAGAGCGCGGGCCTCGCGTGCGGGAGATCGGGAGTTCGGTTCCCAGTTGAGTCAAACCAATGTCGGCAATGGCTTATAAAATTGATGCTTGTTGCTTCCTAGCCTGGTGCTCGGCAATAATAGGATGGTGCAAGGACTGGTTTAGGTTAGTGTCAGGATAATGTGACTGAGTGGGATATTGGGTCATGGTCGTGGCGTGAGTGGGGTAGCACTCCTATTGGTAGCCTCCTATTGGCTTGTGATGTTTTATGGCTTACTTACTGTTTATCCCTGATCTATTTTTATTCCTTAGTTAGTACATATTTCTAATATCTATCTATATCTCACATCCAGTTTTCCTTGATTTTCTTTTTGTATTCTTTTAGTGTTTAGATGTTGCTAAGAGGTACAATAACAAACAAACAAACCTTTCCTCCCTGGACTATGCAGCTTGAAATTGATTGTTTGTTGCAGCGTTGCATTCAGAGCGGCCTGTGCCGTGCTGACCCTCTCCCCACGTGCACGTGCACATGGGGAGTTCTGTTGTTGAAGACGTGTTGCTTGACCGAGAAGGAATGTTCTAAACATAACCCCGCCCATCACCCACCCACAAGCTTTCTGTTGTGAATTTGTAACCTTCAACTATGTAGCTATATTTAACTAATAGTAACACTTCACTGGTGTTACACGGGTTGAAATATGTTCGCGATTTTTTATATTGACCGATTATTGTTGGTACATTAGTTGATTAAGTAGGGGAAATTTCAATGTCGAACGCCAGGCTAGGTCTAGAAGGTTGAGGACAAGTATAAATTTTTAAGTAGTTGATTTGATTCGGAAATGGTTCGAATCCACGATTGGTTAGTTTGAATCCCGTTAATATTATCACCTTAGATGTTGCGAGAACATAAAATCCAAACAAATAGTGATAGGTATGGGTGATATAGCCACAGCAAGGATAGTTTAAGCCTGACTTCCGGCATTTTCCCTGGTTTAATCCTGTGGGGGAAATCCACGTTTTCGCGGAAATTCGCCGTCGGTGTAACAATTGCTGCTTGATTTCCACATTTAACAGGGATAAAAGATCTCAGCGATTTCGGGGATTTCGGGGATTTTTCCTGTAGCTATAAGTGTATAATAATAAGTTGCGCCCATCCTGATATGACCTTAGATGTTGCAAGGACGTAAAACTCCACCAACCAATACATTGTTTTACGCTGCACCACCATCAGCGTATACTAATATGTGATGCAAACGCCATGGCACTAGCATCGTATACTACAAATACATGCTTCTAATGCCGCAGCACTATCAGAGTATACCGATATGTGATGCAAACGCCGCAGCACTAGCAGCGTATACTACTAATATGTGCTTCAAATGGCGCAGAACTATCAGAGTATACCAATATGTATGAAACCTGACTTCCGGGAATTTTCAACGATTCCCTGACAATGCTAATCCTATGGAAGAATATCAGCATTTCCGCTTTTTTTCCCGGAGACCTTTCATCCCTGATTTAATTAAAAAAATTGTTTGTCTTTCCAGGAAACCACTTTCATCCCTGGCCCTGACCCTGTTCTGTACAATAGGGCAATGTGGCTTAGTTGTAAATGTTTCGTATGAGTGAAAGCCAGGCACTAACTGCCTTTTATAAAGTTGTTTAGTCCGATAAAAGCATGAACCTTTCCAAACAAGCAATTATCTAGCTTTGAGCCTACATATCTAACTTAAATACTGATACACTTGTTAACCAGTTGTTGCCACATAGCATGGAATGCTGAGTCAATTTAATACATCTGTTACTGCTGTATGGAGCAGGGATGAAAGATCTCTGCGAATTTCCGGGATTTTTCAATCCCGCAGCACCAACAGCATATAGTAATTAGTATGCCGCAGCACTATCAGCGTATCCTACTAATAAATGCTCCAAACGGTGCAGCACTATCAGCATATACTACTAATACATGCTTCAAACTGCGCAGCACTATCAGCGTATACCAATATATATGAAACCTGACTTCCAGAAATTTTCTGCGATTCCCTGGCAATGCTAAAGCTATGGGACAATATCAGCATTCCCGCTTTTCTTCCCGGAGACCACTTTCATCCCTGATGGAGTCAGATTTTGGTGTGCTTGCCAAAATTAATTTAGTATATTTACACTTCAAATATCTCCAAAGTTAACCATTTAAAATGAAAGTTGTTTGAAAACGAAAGTAAGGTAGATTATAACCATCACCACCATTTTTCTATCAGAAAATGACAGGATTTCAATACCATCGGACAATGCAACGTTAAATATGTATCACATAGTTTTGAAAATAGACGAAGTGTGTGAATTGGGGTCTGTCAACTTTGGATTTTGATAGTGCGTCTAATGCTAGATAAAAGATTCACCCGGTACTTGTAGTACACGGGTGAAGGACAACGTAGTTTAAATACGGGTGAAAATAGGTTTAGTATGGAACATGAAGTAGAAACTGTGGCTCCAGTATCAAATGGCTACCCATATAGGCACAGAGTTGGTGAAATGGGAGAGAATGCAAAAAGACAAGATGGCGGCCGCAGAACACCGTCGATTTCACTTTTAAATCTTATTAAACTAGATATTATATTATATTTTTCAACTCAAAGGTAGCGGGCTATCAATAAGGCATATGTAAAGAATAATTGTTGCTTCTTAGATTGTGAAATTAGGCTCTCAATTCATTAACCGGCTTTTCTGACCGTTTTTATATAGGGTTGGTATTCACCCGTGTACTGCGACTGCGAGTACCGGGTGAATCCTTTATCTAGCCTAATGCCTGTTCAGTGGTGCTACGCAATTTGACTTTCTTGTGATCAATACTATGACATTGTAGTTTTGGAGGAAAGCCATCAGTAGATCTATCACTGGTATCAGTGGCAGCGTCTCAACCACCCACACACCGCCCTTCCCCGCCCCTCACCCACGTGCTTTGAACCAAGCAAAACACTAGGTAGTTCGCACTGTTGAAATCGACATAAAATTCCACTTCCCATATTTAAAGTTGCATACTTCGATGGTTTTGAGTTTGTCATTTTCTGAGATAAATATATTCGGTTGATCGCTATAATCTACCTTACTTTAGTTTGAAGTAACGTATTTGAAATGTCAATTTTTTTAATAGATATTTGAAGTGCAACAATGCAAAATTAATTTTGGCAAGCATGCCAAAACTCTGACACCATCGGCTGCTCTGCAGTGGCAGATTCCATTAAATTGCCTCAGTATTTATTCCCTTATGCAGGGATGAAAGACCTCCGCGATTTCGCGGATTTCCTCGATTTTGATAAATCTGCATTTTTATGGGATATGTCTAATATGTTTGGATAATTTGACAGGTTTTTATCTTAATCTAAGTCCTAAATAGTACAATGTTATATTTGAACGTTATTCTTTGTTCCTGGCTCCTAGTGCTGGTCAGTGGCTCTTGGCACTACCAGCAATGGGGTATTGTAGGAGCGGCCGTCGGCACAGCAAGGGGTGTTACCCGGTGGTTGGTAGTCCCCTGGCCATCGCCCTATCGCCATAGTACCCTGCAATGTTATCAATGAAGAGTGGCTTTCCGCGATAATCTGGAGACTTCTCGTATAGCCTTAACACTGTCAGGGAATCGCGGAAAGTTACCGGAAGTCAGGTTTCATCCAATACTCTCCCAGCATTTTCTTGCACCCTTTTTCTAATCAAATGTCAGCACAGACTCTGTGTGGAGAGCTTGTGTCCAATATGACCTACGTAGAGCCAAATGAATTGCCACACAAATTTATCACGGACTCGCCATAATTAATCTGCCGTTATTCATTTATTCAGATTGGCGACTAAATTTGTATAAGTAAGTGTTAGTTTTGTAGTGAGATTTTATAGTTGTTGAGTGAATCTAAGCAAGTGTAGAGCACTATTCTGTGGTTTATTTGAGTGAAGGGAACGTCATGCTGTTGATGTAGATTGTACCGTTACGTTATGATGTCAATGTTTTTACTGTATTAAACTATTATCACCCATAGTTACATTTCCTCCTAATAGAGTGGCACATCAGGTCATGGTGCCGGCGGCCCGGTCTCCCCGTGAGCTGGCACTATAAAGTCGCCATGAGTGCGCAGTCACAAATCGGTACCTAACCTGATATGGCCTTAGATTTTGTTAGTACGTAAAAACCCAAACAAACAAGTTTGCGTGCACGTGAACGTGCCTTGTGTGGGGGTGGCGGTGAACAGCTGAGTATGACGTTGTTTGGGTGGGGGTGGGGGTGGGGGTGGGGAGGGAGCTGATGGCCCCATGTGGGTATTTGCAGCCGGCTGCAGTTACATATAGCTCCTGTATAGCTGGGTAGGTGGGAGGGGGGGGGGGAGTGACTCAGGTAAACATTGGGTACGACTCGCCTCGTAGTAAAGGGAACAGTGGGCGGGGGGGGGGGGGGGGGGGGGACAGGCGCACCTGGTGGTAGTTGTGGGTAACTTGAGGCAGACAGTCACCCACTTTACACTATCTTCTATTGGGTTCCACCACTAAGGGAGCGGGACGTAGCTCAGGCGGTAGCGTGTCCAACTGTAAAGGTGTCGGTCATCCTATCGATCCTGCTCAGTGGACCCATTTGCAATTTGGGCTATTTTCCATTCCAAACAGTAGACCACAACTGGTTCATCAAAGGTGGTGGGATGTGCTGTCCTGTCTGTGGGAAAGTGCATATAAAAGACCCCATGCTGGCTATCGGAAAGAATAGCCTATGTGGTGGGAGTGGGTTTTCTCCAAAGAAATGTCTGAATGACCATATGTTTGACGTCAATAGCCAATGATATGAAAATCAATGCACTCTAGAGGTGTAATTAAATGAAACAAGCTTGACCTTTTCCAACCACTAAATTGTTATCTGTGGTCGGAAAAAGTGACGTGCTCCTTGGTTATGTGCTCATTTATACCATTATTTCACCAGACGCGGTGGCCAAATCGGTAGAGCACAGACTTCCCCATGCATTCCCATGAGTTTGGTTCCCGGTCGAGTCAATCCAATGACTTACAAAATTGATACTTGTCACTACCTAGCCTGGCGCTGGGCATTAGTAGGATAGGGCAAAGACTGGTTAGCTCAGTATGGGGATAATGTGACAGTGGGATATCGGGCCATGGTGCTGGTAGCATGGTCTCCCAGTGTGACAGCACTATAAAGTCGCCGTGAGTGTGCACTGTCACAAATCGGTAGCCATCCTGATAATGATATGACCGTAGATGTTTCTAGGAAGTGAAACTCCAACAAACAAGTCGGTACCCATCCTGGTATGGCCATAGATGTTGCTCGGACGTAATTCGTAAACCACAAACAAACAAAATGTGGTAAAATGCAGAAGAATTTGACTCTGGTGCACTGAGCTGAACCTAGACCAATACTTCATGTAGACATGTGGTATGGGGGAAAATGGGGGGGGGGGACAGAGTTGGGGGTTGATGTACACGACAATGTACACGACGCGTGTTGTGTACGTGTGTCGTGTTGAGATCACTTTGCTGGAACAATATTTGCGTCTGCAGTCGGCTGTCTAATGACCAGCGTATATATCAGATATATATATCTGGGCACTCGACCAGTTTGTAGTTCAGTCAACCATTACCTGGTTGACAGTGCATTTCACTTAAAAGTTAGTCCCCTAGTCAGTTAGGTTTTTGTTTTTTTAAAGTAGCAATCTTTTCTTGATTTCTTATGAAAGTAAGTTAACTTTTTAGATTTACACAAACACATATTATATATATTACCTCGGTACTATGCCTCTGGCTGACCAGACGGGATGGCCGAATGAGTTAGAGCGTCCGTCTCCAGTGCTGGTAGACCGTGGGTTCGAACCCTGGTCAAGTCAAACCAATGACTTAAAAATTGATACTTGTCGTTTCCTAGCCAGGCGCTCGGCATTATTATGACAGGGCAAGGACTAGTGTGCTCAGTATCAGGATAATGTGACTGAGTGGGATACCAGGTCTTGGTGCTGGCAGCCTGGTTTCCAAGTGGGACAGCACTATAAAGTCACCATGAGTGCGCACTGTCACAAGTCGGGACCCGTCCTGATATGGCCTTAGATGTTGCTAGGATGTAAAACAACAAACAGAAAACAAAAATGCCTCTGGCTACTCGTAGCCCAGGGAGAAGGAAGAGCAGGAGGATGTCTTGTGAGCAGCTCTGGCAGTTTTTCTACATTTACTACAAAACCAGACGAGTTGGTATCTTTCAAACTCGATAGACCAGACGGAATGGACGAATGAGTTAGAGCGTCCATCTCCCATGTTGGTGGGTCATGGGTTCGAACCCTGGTCGAGTCAAACCAATAATTTAAAAATTGATACTTGTCGCTTCTTAGCCTGGCGCTTGACATTATTAAGATAGGGCAAGGACTGGTTGGCTCAGTGTCAGGATAATGTGACAGTGGGATATCAGGTCATGGCGCTGGTGGCCCAGTGGGGCAGCACTATAAAGTCAGCATGAGTGCACACTGTCACAAGTCGGTACCCATCCTGATATGACCTTAGATGTTGCTAGGACGTAAAACAACAAACAATTTGGATTAGATAAAATAAAAGAAAGGCTTATATCACATGCCTAGAGAAGGGGAACATTGAAATAGACTACATCACGGTTCCGACTGCGCATGCACTGAAAACGGCGCCGGGAGCAAAGCAAAGGCCTACGGCCATTGAGTTTGCCGATACGCATAGGGCAAAACTGGCATTTTATTCAAAATAAATAGAAATACATAAAAATTTGGCACAAACATGGATTAGCCATGTGCTTCTCACGGGTATGTTTTGCTCTGACACATGCCACAATGCAAAGCGCCGCTGGAACCGTGATGTAGTCTATAATCCACAAGTTATTTAAAGAAATGGGGACCAGACGGGATGCCCAAATGAGTTAGAGCGTCAGTCTTCTAGTCGGGGTAGCACTATAAAGTCGCCATGAGTGCACAGTCACAAGTTGGTACCCGTCCTGGTATGACCTTAGATGTTGCTAGGATGTAAAACAAACACACAAAACGCATTCAAACAAATGGGGAATTCATTGTCTTCTCAAAGGAATCAAACCGTTAAAACCTACAATAGCTCAAGTGTTAAGATTTCTAAGAGTTTTAGAAGATGAAGGATTAGGATTTGGTGCGACTAACGCAGCGAGATGTGCATTATCAATTATTCTACCAAGAATAGATGGACAAACGATTAGAAAACATCAGTTGGTACGCTGGTTCATGAGATCAGTGTATCACCCAAACAGAAATACAATAGGTTTTGGGATGTGTCAATAGCATTCCACTTATTCAAGTCATGGCCTAGCAATAGACATTTGTCAATTAAAGAACTAGGATTTAAATTAGCAGTTTTATTACTGTTAGGTACTGGACACAGAGGCCAAACTATTATGACACTCTCACTAGATGGACTAGAAATAGATATGGATGAAGCAACATTTGATTTAGAGACCTTGCTAAAAATCAAATCGCACATGGGACCCACTGTCCACAGTACATGTAAATAGTTTTCCGGAGGATAAACCAGATATGTGTAGTTCCAGCCATTAGGCCTTATATATCCAAGTTACGGGGAATTATGGATTCCAGACAGCTTTATGTGGATTTATAGAGACACGCTTGCAAGGTGGAGTATCATGGTGCTTAAACAAGCAGGAGTCAACACTGGACGCTATACGTCCCACTTAATGCGTGGAACCACAGTGTGTGTGTGTGTGTGTGTGTGTGTGTGTGTGTGATATCTTTTTCGCTGAAATTAGATTTTTGTATTGGGTCCGAATTACCACAACAGTTTGGTAATCCACAAAAACTCAAAGAATAACGCCGTCACTCTCTCCTTCCCCCCCCCCCCCCCCACCCCCCCCCCCCCCCCCCCCCCCCCTCCCCCGCGGCGCGCTTGTCTGTATGGGGCTCCTCACCGGACGATGCTGGTCTGGTGGCACATGACGTCCCTTCAGAGTGGCGGCTCCCGTCTCCTCCGCCCCCTTTCTTCTACTCATCTCATCCTGTCATCTCCTGTCATCCTCTTTCCCCATTCTCTCCTCTCCTTCCCCTCCCCGTCCTGATATGACCTTAGATGTTGCTAGGACGTAAAACAACAACAAACAAACTCTCCCTCCCCTCTCCTTCTCTATCTCTATTCCCCTCCTCCTCCTCCCCCCATTCCCCCTATCCTCCCCCCCTCTTCCCTCTTCCCCCCTCTTCTGTTCTGGGTTCATTTCTCTCATCCCATCCTCCGTCCCCCTCCCCCCCCCCCCCCCCCCCCCCCCCCCCCCCCCCCCCCACCCCACCCCCCCCCCCCCCCCCCACCCCCCCCCCCCCTCCTCCGCTTAGACCTCACTCGCTCACTCCCGCCCCCTCCTCCCCCGTCCAAACACTCGGTAGCCGCCAGCACCTTCTAGATCCCGCGTTCTACACAACCCCAATGTCCTTTGGACGCAGCCAATGTCCTCTGAGCCTCTGTCCTAGTTTCTGGTATGTATAGCTTTGAACTGGCCCTCTGTGCTGTTATATCTACTAATTTCTCAATACCTGATGTCATGTAGTAATTCAAATGCAATTGCTACCATTTTAGCGTTTATATATCTTTCTATATCTTCTAGGTTCAACTAAAGGGAACTTAATGTATATATGAGCCTGTCTCAAAATGAGTTAGAGCGTCCGTCTCCGTTGCTGGTAGATTGTGGGTTCGAACCCAGGTCGAGTCAAACCAATGACTTAAAAATTGATACTTGTTGCTTCCTAGCCAGGCGCTCAGCATTATTAGGACAGGGCAAGAACTGGTGTGCTCAGTGTAAGGATAATGTGACTGAGTGGGGTACCAGGTCATGGTGCTGGGGGCCTGGTTTGCCAGTGGGACAGCACTATAAAGTCGCCATGAGTGCGCACTGTCACAAGTCGGTACCAGTCCTGATATGACCTTAGATGTTGCTAGGATGTAAAACAACAAACAAACAATCTCAAAACGTGATAGCTCTTTTTTTGTTGTCCATTGTAATGATTGACACAACAGCACAGAAATGTTTCCAATGAAAACACAAGGACATTTGCTTGAAACCAATATGTATTCTATTGGGATTATGAAACACCATGTAAAAAACTAATCAGTTTATCCTGAGCAAATGCATAAGCAGATAGTATGTTGATTGTTACAATGGACAAAGTTTTGTCCCATATTGCTTTGCACCTTTTGAGACAGTCTCATATATAACGGCGTTCGAAACAAGCCTTGTCAGAGCCAAGTGACAGTAGACACGGACATGTAGAATGTCGTTTGAGCTTTTCCGTTGGACGAGTGAAAATAGATAATTGGAAGTACACAATTCTTTTCACTGGAGTACCCAAACAGGATATTTGTTGTAGACAGGTATGTATAATGTACATGACCCAATTCAAATATAAATATAAATAATAGAATCGTTCCATAATAAAAGTAAGTACTGCAGGAAAAGTGAAAATTCAGGTGGACAAGTAAAAATCACACTGAACTTGTCCCATGAACAAGTGAAAATGTGTGCTTATTTATATCACTGTATAATTATATATATTTAATATATATAATAAACGTAAAGGGGAGTAAAACAAGAAGGATCCCGTATTCAATGTGGCCCCAAGTGAATGAATCCGCATTAAAATAAATGGATCTTCCCTATTTCTTTTTACGTAAAGAAAGAAGGCAAGACTCACGAATCAACCAAAAATGGACCAAAAACATTTGAACACAGCCTCAATTACAGCACTGTTTTTCATAGCGTTAAAAATCCTCTAGTCTTTCAATACTTACAACTACAGCACCCCTATAGCATATCCAGTGATGGAAATAAGCACCAAAAAGATTCACTTGTCCATAGGACAAGTCTGGTGTGATTTTCAAAAACCAACCCCTCCGCGTATCTAGTTCCTGATAACAAAAGGAAATAACAAATACAAAGATGCCCAATAGTTGAAGGGTAAAGAAGGTGGTAGGGAGTTTGGGGTGGGAGGGGGGTTGGCTTAACTTGACTTGACTTGCATCTGTCGGGCTATGTCTGGCTACCTCCAAGGCAAGGCGGTTTAACTGGTGTTGCCCCTCTTGTTAGTCGGGTCTCTTTTTTTTTTTTCCAGACTGCCTTCACTGAACTGGTGTACAACTGTCCGAGCAAATGTAAAATGTAAATGGTTGGTTGTTGGAGTCTTACGTCCTGGCAACATCTAAGGTCATATCAGGACGGGTGCCGACATGTGACTACACACTCAGGGCGACTTTATAGCGTTGTTTTACATCGTAGCAACATCTAAGGTCATATCAATAGTGCTGTCTCACTGTGAAATCAGGCCGCTGGTACTATGACTTTAAAATGTATACTTGTTGCTTCCTAGCCAGCTGCTCGGTATTATTAGGATAGGCAGGGATGAAAGATCTCCGCGATTTCGCGGATTTCCGGGATTTTTCCTGTAGCTACAAGTGTATAATAATACGTTGCGCCCGTCCTGATATGACCTTAGATGTTGCCAGGATGTAAAACTCCAACAACCAACCAACCAATACGTTATTTCACGCTGCAGCACCATCAGCGTAAACAAACTAATATGTAATGCAAGCGCCGCAGCACTAGCAGCGTATACTACTAATACGTGCTTCTAACGCCACAGCATGGTCAGCGTATACCGATATGTGGTGCAAATGCCACAGCACTAGCAGCGTATACTACTAATACGTGCTTCTAATCCCACAGCACTATCAGTGTATACCGATATGTGGTGCAAACGCCGCAGCACTATCAGTGTATACCAATATGTATGAAATCCGACTTGCGGGGAGAATATCAGCATTTCCGCTTTTTTCCCTGGAGACCACTTTCATCCCTGGATAGGGCAAAGACTGGTTGGCTCCGTGTCAGGATACTGTGACAGAGTGGGATATCAGGTCATGGTGCTGACGGTGGCCTGATTTCCCAGTTGGGAAGCACTATAAACTCGCTATGAGGGCACACTGTCACAAGTCGGTAACTGTCCTGATATGACTTTAGATGTTGTCTGGATGTAAAACCCCAACAAACAATATATATTTTAAAACTGTTCTTGAAAGCTAAAGTCGACTGCAGGCTAATAGAACTTTTAACTTACAGTAGTTTCATTTACTGCTTTGTTTTGATTTATTTCCGCTTTGATCAGCTTCACTACTTGTGTGGTTACTTTACCACTTGAAGGACCTAAACAAAGTTACCATTTGTACCGAGGTATACTAGGTTTTACTGATCAAACTAATGTAATTACCTGAAAGAAATATGATTATGGCTATCAGCGGATTTATGCAGCTTAATGGAGATGAAGAATAATACTGTGAGGTTCAATAGTTCATAATCTTACCTTAAGACGATGACCTTGTTTATAATCTGACATTTTAACCTTTACCTTTGTAGCGCCTTATGCTTCCACCACATAAGTAGATCTGCAATTTGGAATTTCATCGGATTAACATTAATCTGACATTGTCATTGTGTGTGTTGGTTAGAAAGTCATAGGTCACAAATCCGCCTCCTTTAACTGCGCAGGAACTGTTACAGAATCGTGCACTTAAAAAGCACTTCATAAACAAGACACTTCGATTAAATCGCCTGCACTTTTGTTGTTGTTGTAAATATAGTTTATTCATTGAATAAAGTCCTTTGTCAGCGCCGTGACACTGGTCTTCCAGCCATGTGACTTGAGCTGGTTTGTGGTTGGAAACATTGTTCTTGCAGTTTCTGGTCAAGATTTCATATTTAAGGGTTGTTGGTTTTACATCCTGAAATCTGATTGAACTTAAAGCTGCATGGTCCGATTAAAAAATATATGTATCTAGATTTGACTCTACATAACTAACGTTCGTCATCATCATGCTGTCGGTCGCGATGCGACAAAGACTGCTTTCATTACTTGACTGCCGCTCTCCATTTAGCTCTCTGCTGTGAGAGTTGCATCCATGAGTCGGTCTTAATGTCTCTTAGCTTCAGGTTTCTCTTGATGGTATCCTTGAACCGGAGACAAGGGCGCCCTCTCTTTCTGTAGCCAGAAGACAGTTGAGAATAGAGGATCTGCTTTGGTAGCCTGTCTGATGACATCCTCATGAGGTGTCCACTCCACCGGAGATTCTTTTTGATCAGAAGATCTTCCATAGAGGGCAGCCCCGTTCGTTCGAGTATTTCATTATTTGTCACGTTCGTACCGATGCACTTATTAAGCATTTGCTGCCAGAAAGAAGGGAATACTGAGTAAATTTAACAGAATCTGTTACTGCAGAATCCTATGGTGTGTTTTGGCAAGCATGGCAAAATTAATTTATGTTTGCACTTCAAATATTCGAAGGTTGCCTATTTACAATAAGTTACTTATAAATACATTATAACAGTCAACTTAATAGTATTTACCTCAGAAAATGACACGCGCAAAACCATCACTTTAATCGAGGCGAATTGTTTCCTCTTGTAGCAGGAATATATCTGTGTAGCTCTTGTGTTTATGACTACTGCAACATGTTATAACGTCAAATTGACGGTCAATTAACTGTATGGAACTATCGACGCGGGGTGGTGTCTTGTACAAATCAGGCACAGTGCATGCAGCAGGTGGTTATTCTGGTGTCAGCTTGTAAAATGGCTAAATCCACTTACTCAATTAATCCACTCATTGTGGTCGCCAGTTTTGTATTTTTTTTAAATGGCTAAAGCTCGAATATGTGGTTGTGTAGGCTTGCTATAGTGAAATCAATACATACAAAGAGAAAGGAAGAGTATAAAGTGTAAAGAAGAAGAAGAGAGAGTCCAGCCCTCTGGTTTATTATTTATATGGTTACATGGGTTCATTGTAGAGTATCACCCCACCCCTTTCCCCCAATAGGAAACAACATTCTTGGCCCTACCAATAGGGATCCAGCATTCCTGGTCCCCATAGCTACCAGTTGTCTGCCCACCACCACCAAGCTGTGTGGCCCCTCTGGCGACCACCAACCTTGACCCTGAGTGTAGTGATCCTACCCAGCAGAGGGGGAGGGGGTTGGCCTTGAGTGCCCTTACACCCAGACCTGCCAGCATCACTATGTCTATTTACATCCCACTCAGGCACCACCAGCCCTTACATATATATATTTATTCATACATGCACCTGATCACGTACACCTGTTTAGTAATAGAACATTTGCATTCCCCCTCTGCCGTAAATCAGAATATTTTACAAGGTGTTTATCGTTATGCACCCTGGTGTCAGTACTCATACTGGGTTGCCAACCCTTACGGTTTCGCCATAAGGCGTACAATATTTTATGTCCCTATCATCACCGTACGCCAATCTCCCGGTTTTTCATTTTCCAATTTTGGCAACCCTGCAATACCATTAATATAGTAATATTATATAAATTTCATGGATTGTGTCCAAATTGCACCACAGAGCATCTAATGGTGCTGTCACATTACGACGTTTCTCGCCAACGCGCGTCAACGTGTGTCAATTTTTGGCGAAACGTCTGGAAGCGTTAGGCACACATTGGATTTTGTTGATGGTCGGCGAGGCACGTCAGGGTATCGGCGAAGTTTTGTGCTTGCACAAACTTTCGACGACAGACAACGCGCGGGTGCCAATATTATGGCGGCGTTAGGGGGTTGTCAAGATACGTTAGACATGCGTTGGAGGTACGTATACTTTTTTCCACTGACGCCGCACGCGCGTGAGGCTCGTTACCACACCTCGCGCCAAACGGTTGCTTTTTGTTGTTTTACGTCCTACCAACATCTAAGGTCATATCAGGACGGCACGCCAAACTTTTACCACAACGTCGGCCGCATGCTACCAATACGTTGCACTGTTGCCGAAAAGTTTGTCGTGTCTCGACGATTAAAAGTGATTTTTGCCCGTTGGCGGCACACCGGTGAGATATGTCGTAGTGTGACAGGGCTATTAGATTTTGAGTTTTAACATTCCTTAAGAGATCTTCCTCTTTTTCTTTGTCCAATGTTGGCAACCCTGCTCATACCACATTACAGACTCCTATGTAGACAATCCTAAGACCTATCAAACGTCTCCCGCTGAATGCGATGGCCGAATCAGGTTTAATAAAAAATATATTAAATATTTTTTTATTTTTTTAAAGAAGCGCTAAAGCACTGCTTGGCATCCCGTGGTAGGATGTTGTGGATTCGAGTCTCAGTCGAGTCAAACCAATGACATATCAAATTTATACATGTCGCTACGTAGCCTGGCACTCAGAATTGCAGGGATGTGGCAAGGGCTGGTTTGCTCAGTAACTATCAGGATAATGTGTCTGAGTGGGATGTCATGGTGCTGGTGGTCTGGATTCCCATTGAGGCAGCACTATAAAGTTGCCATGAGTGTACTGTCACAAGTTGCTACCCTTCCTGATATGACCTTTAATGATGATAGGATGTAAAACCCCCACAAAATAAAACCTCACAGGAACCTGCGTGTGATACCCCAATCATACTACTTGCGACCACAAAAAAGGATTGTTGGCAAAGTGGTGCTCAGTGGTCGCCGACCTCCTTGCGACCATTTTGGTTGTAAGGAGGTTGCAGATACTGCACTAAAAACCTCCTTGCGACCGAAATGGTCGCCCAGAGGTCACAAGGAGGTTACCAGTGACTGTGGGCTGCAAGCCGGTGTGGCGGTTTCAGCGTGTTCCCGTGCTCAGACGTGTCCCCTTGCTTCTGCGCATGCGCGGATTTCGCATCAACTCGGATCACCCGAGACACTTATTGGCGCATGCGCACATCCTACAAACTCGGGTCGAATAATCGAATACGCTTCTCCGCGCTCGGGTGGACAATTTAAAAAAAAAAATTTAATAACCGATAAAAAAATACAGCAAAATAGGATTTAAAGTATTTTATGATGGCCTAGTTTACCTATATTTCCATTTAATTAATCTAAGTTATTCTTTTTTGGCACACGGCACGTGTATTTGTCGACTCCACTCGCCGTGTTCTATTTGAAATTCTGACGACCGGGATGACCCGAGTCGCCCGGGTAGTGTTAATCGATTACGGCCATGTTTATTAGATTCTGACGCATGCGCAGAAGCGAGGTACACGTCTGAGCACGGGAACACGCTGAAACCGCCACACCGGATACACGTGTAACTGGGGCTTTAGGCGCCACGGACAAACATATAATAGGGATCAAATACAGTGAGGCCCTGTTATAAGGCACCCCGGTTTAACGTGAATTCGAATATAACCTGATGATTCATTGTACCCAGAATTCTATGAATCAGAGGAAATTCAGGGGGGGTTTTAAATAAATAAAAATGTTTGTACCGCGACCGGATTTTATGTTGTTGCGATTTTATTATATGGACCCGAACAAGCGCATTATAACGGGCATACTGTTATATCAGCAAATGGACGGCTGTAAGGTGAACCTTGCTGTAAAGAACTTTATTGCACGCCTTGTAGCTTAGATACAAAGGTGCTTTCTGCACTGCCTTATGGCACTTGTACAGCCCTGCTCCGCTCTTGAAACAGCTCTGTATAGTGCAATAAAACCGAAAGACATGATTGTACATGCACAGGTATGCATCATATTTCATAAAAGTCCTCCTTTGTGGCGTGACTTCAAATGTGGTTTAGCCTTTGGCTGAGGCCCATTTGTAACTTGTAAGCTTTGTGCGCACTCACTGAGAATTCGAGTCAAACCAGTGACTTATGGTGCTCTCACATTACGACGTATCTCGCCAGCGCGTCGCCAATGCGGAAAATCACTTTTTTTAAAGTTGAGATACTTCAAACTTTTCGGCGCGGGGTGAAAAGTTTGCCTTCAGCGAACGTAGTGGGCGTAAGCGTAGCGTGCACCTGACCTTGTTGTAACGTATTTCGATGCATGAGAAAAAAAACGTGTGGCTAATGAGCCTCTTGTGTGCATGGGGCGTGTACCTAGTGTTAGCATAAAGTGCTCCCAACGTTCCGCTAGCAACCGTCCGACGTGTTGCACAACATATGAGAGCGTAGTGCCAGCGCGTAAGCGATGCATGTCCAACGACACTCCAGCCCGTTTCGGCGTTGTGCCAGTGTTCGCTCAGCGCACCAACGTTAAGCGAGCGTCAGACGCGCGCCCTATACGTCAGACGCGCGCCCTATACATCAAACGCGCGCCCTATACATCAAAAGCTTCGAGACACTGTTGAGAAACGCCAACTGTGCGTTGGTCATACATTATGCATACGTTAGGGCGTCGTCATACGTTGGTGTGACGTTGCCAATGCACTGATGGAAACGCTCTCCGTCAGAGGGAAAAAAGTCAACGTAGGACAACTACGTCTAACGTCCATCGACGTACGCCTAATGCTTACATAACATACGGTGGACGTAAAATCCACACGTTATCGTGCATCGAAGGTTTTGTGCATGCACAAAACTTTGCCGACCCCCTGGCGTGTGACACCGTACCTCAACGAACGTCGACGTCCATTGACGTATACCAACGCACACTAATGTATCCCGACGTAGCGGCAAAAAATCACATACGTCGACGTACGTTGGCACGAAGCGTCACAATGTGACAGCACCATTAAACATTGATACTTGTCGCTACCTAGCCAGGCGCTCGGCATTATTAGGACATGGCAAGGACTGGTTGGCTCAGTCAGGATAATGTGACTAAGTGGGATATCAGGTCATGGTGCCAGGGGCCTGGTCTTCCAGTGGGGAATCACTATAAAGTCGCCTTGAGCGCGCACTGTCACAGGTCGGTACCTGTCCTGATATGGCCTTAGATACTGCCTGGATGTAAAACTCCACAAACAAATAAGATACTAAATAGAGTATTCACTTGGTTAAATCAATGTGCATTAAAACCTCTCTAAATCGACCGACCTTTGGACCCACTTCAAGTGGTCCATTTAGGGAGGTGGTTGGTTTAGGGAGTTAAAATATGGTTACAATGGTATTGTTGGAACCCAAATAAAGCGATCGATATCGGGGAGTGGTCGATCTGTGGAGATGGTCGGTTAGAGACTGTATAGCGATTGCATCAAATGCACGTGTACCAGACAGGAGGGCCGAATGAGTTAGAGCGTCCGTCTCCCGTGCTGGTAGGTCGTCAAACCCTGGTCGACTCAAACCAATGACTTAAAAATTGATACTTGTTGCTTCCTAGCCTGGCGCTCGGCATTATTAGGATAGGGCAAGGATTGGTTTGCTCAGTGTCAGGATAATCTGACTGAGTGGGATATCAGGTCATGGTGCTGGCGGCCTGGTCTTCCAGTGGGGCAGCACTATAAAGTCGCCATGAGTGTGCACTGTCACAAGTCGGTACCCGTCCTGATATGACCTTAGATGTTGCTAGGATGTAAAACAACAAACAAACAAACAACCAACAACCATTGAAGTTTAATTTAGCGGTTAGGGCTAGGAAGAGACAGAATCTGCCACTTGACGTTCATGTATTTAAAAAAAAAAAACACGCGCAAAAAACGCTATCAGATGAATAATGGGCGTGTCACGACGCAAGCCTGTGATGATACCCAAAGATTCTGATTAGTGCCTTTATCGTGACCGAATTTACAGGAATGCTGGAATGTGTCAGCCACTATCGCTGTATCGTATGTATTGTTTACATTCCAGTTTGTTTTGAAAACATGAACGCTTTTTAGGCGATGATGGGCCGAGCTGAGGTTCTGAATCTTTTAATGGTATATGAGACTGTCTCAAAAGGTGGTCAGCGATATGGGACAAAACTTTGTCCATTGTAATGATCAAATACTATTTGCTTATGCATTTGCATAGGATAAACTGATTTTTTTTTACTTGGTGTTTCATAATCCCAATAGAATACATATTGATTTGAAGCAAATGTCCTTGTGTTTTCAGTGTAACCGTTTCTGTGCTGTTTTGTGTCAATCGTTACAATGGACAAAAAAAGAAAAAGTTATCACATTTTGAGACAGGCTCATATTGGTACTCCTTTTCAATACTGTCGTTTTTGTTGCATTCAGGGATGAAATGTCTCCGTCATTTCGCGGATTTCCGCCATTAATTAAAAAAAAAAAACGATTAACGTTAAACAAGATGCCATGGAGTATGGATGTATATCACCAGATGACAACAATTGGTTAGTTCAAATCCCGTTCTTATGACCTTAAATGTTACTAAAATATAAAACCCAAATAAGAATGACGGAGATATGGACGATAAAGGGCGCATTCCTTACACGCGGTATGCAGCATGCGGTATGCGAATGGCATGATTCCTTACACGCTGCATGCGGCACACGACTGGCTATATTTAAAAAATAAAAAATAAACAAGTATACTCAATACTGCACTGTATATGACCTAATATGGCATTTATATCTATGTACCTCTTGGTACATCACATGGGGGATCCTACCTTTATAATTACCAAATTATAGATAAGTATTCATATTTTTGTGGCTATGGTAGCATTTTTACCAACCCGAACCGTACCACCACCACTACCATATGTTTCCCCTCTGCACCCTTGTGTGTGACCGTTCCGTAATGCTCAGTCGCCTCTCCTCGTCTAAAACTAATGGACAAGTGCGACTGACATTTCTATTCGCACACCGCGTGCCGCATACCGCATGCCGCACCGATTGCTACAGGGACCGATCGAGTTGATGCATTCGCATACCACGTTTAAGGAATGTAGTCCATTGACTTCAAGGCGTTTCGATTTTTTGCCGCATTCGCAGCCACATGCCGCAGTTTAAACCTGACTTCCGGCATTTTTCTGCTATTCCTTGCCCTGATAATGCTAATCTTATGGGGGTCGGGGGGGGGGGGGGCATCCGCGTTTTTGCGGAAATTTGCCGTTGGCTAAATAATCTCGACTTTGTTCCCTCGCTTTTTGCCGGAGACCACTTTCATCCCTGTGACCAATTGTGTCCGCATGAGGACAGGTTGCAGTGGCTGAATTGGTGAGTGTTGGGTTTTCCAGGTGTGGAAGCTTGCTGATTGGAATCTCGGCCAAGTCAAACCAATGTCACACAAAATTGGTACTTGTCGCTACCTAGCCTGAGGCTGTACATTAACGTTGCATAGTCCGATGGTTTTGAGTTTCTGTTATTTTCTGAGATAAATATCTTACGCTGTTCGCTATAATCTACCTTTTAAGTAACATTTACTAATTTAGTTTAAATGGCTAACTTTTGAGATGTGCTGGATCCGTGGGCCATCTTTTCAGGCATCTGTGCATTTGTGTCATTTGTCAGTTCTGTTTCTGTTGGTGCCCGGGGAGTTGCTGCTGCCCGATGCTCAGCAGCAACTTCAACTTGAAGTTCAAGTACTTGTTACTGTCTCTGTGACCAGGGCTGGTACACTGAACTTGCATTACATGTTGGTTGGTGCCCAGGGTGCCGATGCCCGGTATCCATCAGAAACAATGGACCTGAAAGCACCATTGCCTCCACACCTGACACCATATCATATATGTTGATGTCGACGCTGAGTTCTAGTTTGCAACTGTCTTTATTTAGAACGTTCTGTAGTGACATCCCCCTGTGCCACACTGGGGGTGTTCGGACAACAAAACCACTGGAACACACATACATTACGGGCAAGGGCTGGTTAGTTCAGTATCGGGATAATGTAACTATGTGGTATATCGGGTCATGATGTCGGCATCTTCAGTGGGGCAAGACTATAATTAATGCCTGAATAACAGGATATGACAAAATAACTCAACTTAGTTATTTGTAACAGGGTTAAACGTTTGTATGTGGGCAACACTATAAAGTCGGTACCTGTCCTGATATTAACTTAAATGTTGCTACGACCAGGGTCTATACGGGGCCTCGAAAGTCTGTAACTGGGGCGCAGATCAATACCAGCATGGAGCAGGGTATCAGTAGCAGCGCAGGCCATGTCCTAGTACTCCGCACCCTACCTCCATGTATCGAGGTATCCAACCAAACTAACTATGTTATATACAGTGATTCGTGCTCCTGCCTCTGGTAGACCATGGGATCGTGGGTTCGAACCATGGTCGAGTCAAACCAATGACTTAAAAATTGATACTTGTCGCTTCCTAGCCAGGCACTCGGCATTATTAGGATAGGGCAAGGACTGGTTAGCTCAGTGTCAGGATAATGTGACTGAGTGGGATATCAGGTCATGGTGCTGGCGGCCTGATATCCCAGTGGGGCAGCACTATAAAGTCGCCATGAGTGCGCGCTGTCACAAGTTGGTACCCGTCCTGATATGACCTTAGATGTTGCTAGGACGTAAAACCAGAACAAACAAACAAACTTATTAATGTTTACATTGTTCACACCGACATTGTAGGCAAATGACGTGTTTGTAGTGTTTAACGTGGACGGGCTGCTTTTATCACAACTGTGTGTAGTTGTACCACGTGACTGCCTGTTATCGGCGTTCTCCACGAGCCCGCTGATAGAAGTGATAACGTACTGCGGAGTGTGATTCCTATCAGATCGAGTACTTGATGGTCACAAGTGGACACCCACTTCAGTCTTTGAGTAGAGGGGCATGGTCGGAAGTGGGCCCCCCCCCCCCTCCCGTCCTAATATGACCTTAGCTGTTGCTAGGAAGTAAACAAAGCGGAAGTGGGTGGGGGGGGGGGGCGTTGGGATGGTTCACGTGTGCGGGCAGGACCACGTGTGGTCACGTGTATGGGCAGGACCACCTCTGGTCACGTGTATGGACAGGACCATGGGTGGTGGGACCACGTGTGATCACGTGTCTCGGCGGGACCACGTGTGGTCACGTATCTCGGCGGGACCACGTGTGGTCACGTGTCATGGTGGGACCACATGTGCTGCCAGTTTCAGGTGTCTACAGAATAATAGTCCTGGACTAGTCACACACAAAACAGTCTGAGCCTCGGACTGGTTAGCGTCGCAGTGTCTGGATAATGTGACTCAGTGGGATATCGGATTATGGTGCCAGCGCCCTGGTGTTCCAGTGGGACAGCACTCTAAAGTTGACAAGAATGCCCACTTTCACTAGTCGGTACCTATCCTGATATGACCTTATATGCAGGGATGAAAGATCTCTGCGATACCGCGGATTTCCGGGATTTTTCAATCCCGCAGTACCATCAGCGTATACTAATATGTGGTGCAGACTATGCAGCACTTTCAGCGTATACTACAAATAAATGCTCCAAGCGCCACAGCACTATCAGCGTACACTACTAATACATGCTTCAAACGGCGCCGCACTATCAGCGTATACCAATATATATATGAAACCCGACTTCCGGGAATTTTCCGTGATTCCCTATGGGAGAATATCAGCATTTCCGTTATTTTTCCGGGAGACCACTTTCATCCCTGTATATGTATGTAGTTATGACATAAAACCACAAACAGGCGCGTGTGATGTAATGACAGCACTTGGTTTAGACAATTGGAATCCGACCATAAATAGCGTGATGTGTGTTATCGTTAGAGCAGCTAGGCACGAGTGTTAAAGTTGCATAGTCCGATGGTTTTGAATTTCTGTATTTTTTCTGAGATAAATATATTAGATCGATCACTAGTATCTACTTTACATTAGTTCAACGTTACTTTTATTTTAAATGGTAAACCTTTTGAGATATTTTGAGTGCAAACATGGAAAATTAATTTTGGGAAGCTTGCCAAAACTCTGACACCATAAACTTCTGCAGTAACAGGTTCTATTAAATTGACTCCGTATTGCCTTCTACGCAGAAACACATGCTTAATGAGTGCATCAATATCTAAGTTAGATATGTAAAATCAAATCTAGATAATTGGTTTGGTTTGGAAAATTTGATATTTCGTCAGACTATGCAGCTTTAAGGCATTGGTAGACCAGATTTGCTGGCAAATCAATTTTAGTTTCTCTTGGTTGAGGCATGGTAACATTTTTGTGGTTATGTTAATGAGTCTGTGGTAACAGATTTATTTAACCATATGCTGTGTCAAAGATGGTGCATTTTGTGCTGGTGTTGTTTAATGAGGCTGTGTGATAACAGATTTCTCTAACCCTGTACTCTGTCAGAGGTAGATTTGTTTAACCGTGTCCTATGTCAGATGTACTCTACTTTGTCCTGGTGTTGTCTAATGAGGCAGTGGTGGCAGATTTCAGTAATCACCGTGCATTGTATCAGAAGTAGTCTATTTTGTGTTGTCTAATGAGGCAGTGGTGGCAGATTTCAGTGATCACCGTGCATTGTATCAGAAGTAGTCTATTTTGTGTTGTCTAATGAGGCAGTGGTGGCAGATTTCAGTAATCACCGTGCATTGTATCAGAAGTAGTCTATTTTGTGTTGTCTAATGAGGCAGTGGTGGCCAATTTCAGTAATCACCGTGCATTGTATCAGAAGTAGTCTATTTGGTGTTGTCTAATGAGGCAGTGGTGGCAGATTTCAGTAATCACCGTGCATTGTATCAGAAGTAGTCTATTTGGTGTTGTCTAATGAGGCAGTGGTGGCAGATTTCTTTCAATAATCACCGTGAGTTGTATCAGAAGTAGTCTATGTTGTGTTCTGTAATGAGTGTGCGGTAACTGATTTCTCTCACCCTACACTGTCACTGTGTCGGCCTTTGCGGCTCTGTTAATGCTAAGCTAACCATCTACTTTTGTTTTGCAGGTGAGTGTCTCTGACTGTGCTGTCATGCCGCTAAAGTCACGTATTAGGTGTGGGTGAGTGTGGTAATCGGTAGAGCGCGGGCCTCGTGTGCGGATGGTTGGGAGTTTGGTTCCCAGTCAAGTCAAACCATGCTTTAAAATTTATACTTGTCGCTTCCTGGCCTGGTGCTCGGCATCAATAGGATAGGGCAAGGACTGGTTAGCTCAGTATCAGGATAATGTGATTGGGTCATGGTGTCGGTGGCCTGATTTCCCGGTGGGGTAGCACTGTAGTTACCATGAATCTTTGCACTGGCATAAGTTGGTATCTGTCCTGATATGACCTTAGATGTTGCCAGGATGTAGAACTCCCAACCAAATCTAAGTAGTGGCGACTTCAGCCACATATTCCGATCATACACAGCTCGCAATGTTCAAATTAAATTGCTTTTTTAACAGTTAAGAAAGGCATATGTTCTACTCCCTGAGGAATAAGGTACAGGTGAAGTTGACGGTGGAACAGCATACTCATCCGTTGATCTGACAAAGATGACCCATCCTGTCTTAAGAAGCTGTGTCACCCGCATAAAAGTGACATTTAACTCCATACAGCCACGTGTGTGCACTATCACAAATTGTGTACCCGTCTTGATATGACCTTAGATGGTGCTGGGACATAAAACGTGAATAATCAAGGTGGTTAAGCAGTGTTGTGGACGTGTTACGTGGTAGTCACAAGCCGCTTTCTTTTTGCCTTCACTGCTAATTTACTGCACCAAGCCTGGTCTAGTGGCTGGCGCGTATAATACCAGGCCACCTTTTCTCCTAATTTACTCACATAATGGGTCGCACCAAGCCTGGTCGGGTAACGTCTTATTGGTGATGACTGATTTAGTGGCTAGCGCGTGCCGGCCCAGGGTCGCCTTTTCTGCTAATTGACTCACATACACGGGTAGCATCAAGCCTGATCTGTCGTCGTATTAGTGATGACAGGTCTAGTAGCTGGCGCGTGCCGGCCCAGGGTCGCCTTTTCTGCTAATTGACTCACATACACGGGTAGCACCAAGCCTGATCTGTCGTCGTATTAGTGATGACAGGTCTAGTAGCTGGCGCGTGCCGGCCCAGGGTCGCCTTTTCTGCTAATTGACTCATATACACGGGTAGCACCAAGCCTGATCTGTCCTCCTATTAGTGATGACAGGTCTAGTAGCTGGCGTGTGCCGGCCCAGTGCCGCCTTTTCTGCTAATTGACTCACATACACGGGTAGCACCAAGCCTGGTCTGTCGTCGTATTAGTGATGACAGGTCTAGTAGCTGGCGCGTGCCGTCCCAGGGTCGCCTTTTCTGCTAATTGACTCACATACACGGGTAGCACCAAGCCTGATCTGTCCTCCTATTAGTGATGACAGGTCTAGTAGCTGGCACGTGCCGGCCCAGGGTCACCCTTTCTGCTAATTTACTCACATACACGGGTAGCACCAAGCCTGATCTGTCGTCCTAGTAGTGATGACAGGTCTAGTAGCTGGCGTGTGCCGGCCCAGTGCCGCCTTTTCTGCTAATTTACTCATGTACATGGGTAGCGCCAAGCCCGGTCTAATATCATCCTATTGGTGGTGACAGGTCTAGTGGTTGGCGCGTACCATACCAGGCCGCCGTTTCTGCTAATTTACTCATGTACATGGGTAGCACCAAGCCCGGTCTAGTATCGTCCTATTGGTGATGACCTGTCTAGTGGCTGGCGCGTACCATACCAGGCCGCCTTTTCTGCTAATTTACTCATGTACATGGGTAGCACCAAGCCCGGTCTAGTATCGTCCTATTGGTGATGACCTGTCTAGTGGCTGGCGCGTACCATACCAGGCCGCCTTTTCTGCTAATTTACTCATGTACATGGGTAGCACCAAGCCCGGTCTAGTATCGTCCTATTGGTGGTGACGGGTCTAGTGGCTGGCGCGTACCATACCAGGCCGCCTTTTCTGCTAATTTACTCCTGTACATGGATAGCACCAAGCCCGGTCTAATATCGTCCTATTGGTGGTGACAGGTCTAGTGGCTGGCGCGTACCATACCAGGCCGCCTTTTCTGCTAATTTACTCATGTACATGGGTAGCACCAAGCCCGGTCTAATATCGTCCTATTGGTGGTGACAGGTCTAGTGGCTGGCGCGTACCATACCAGGCCGCCTTTTCTGCTAATTTACTCATGTACATGGGTAGCAGCAAGCCTGGTCGGGTGTTGTCCTATTGGGTGTGACAGGTTTAGTGGCTGGCGCGTGTCGGCCCCGGGCCGCCTTTACCCGCATTCTATGAATCCTATAACTCAAAATGTGTGGCCCCAGAATGCTCTCGGTTTGACTTTTAAAGTCTATTAATCTAAATGTTTTATTATATTCAATTTAAAACTAGCGAGTAACTATGAAGAGGCATGTGAAGAATACATTTTGCTTCTTTGATTAAAGTTGCATAGTCCGATGGTTTTAAGTTTGTTATTTTCTGAGATACATATATTAGGTTGTTCGTTATAATCTACCTTGAATTAACTGGATTTTAAATGGCTAACTTTTGGGATATTTGAAGTGCAAACATCTTAAATTAAATTTGGCAAGCACGCCAAAACTCTTGACGCCATAAGCTTCTGTACTTACATAACATATTCTATTAAAATTGCATCAGTATTCTTTTCTATGTGGTGACAATTACTTAATAAGTGCACCAGTATCTAAGTTAGATATGTAGAATCAAATCTAGATACTTATTTTGGTTTTGAAAGTTTAATGTTTTCATCGGACTATGTAGCTTTAAGAAGTTGTGTGTTTATTTCCTTTACCCTTTTTTTTTAGTGAGTTGTTCAGCAGCCCTGTTTTAGGAACGGGGCTGCAGGAGTAAGTAGGGACATACAGGGAGTGTGTGGACAGCTGTGTGTGGGGGTGGGGGTGGCGGTGGCTAGTCCTCACTTGTCTCTGGTTCTGTGGATTGTCATGGACATGCGCACTCTGTCAGCGCCAGGAGCGCTGTGAGACACAAATTATAAACAAACATGGCGCATCAAGCAAGGGTGGTCCTTCAAGTGGTTTAGTCTGATGAAAGCATCAACTTTTCAAAACCAAAGCGCTTAGCTTATTTGTTGGAGTTTTACGTCCTGGCAACAACATCTGATATGTTCTCCTACAGTCACAACAAGGTTGGTTGGTTGGTTGAGTTTGACGTCCTGGGAACATCTAAGATCATATCAGGACGGGTACCGACTTGTGACAGTGCACACTCATGCCGGCTTTAAAGTGCTGCTTCACTGGGAGACTAGGCCACGATGTCTCACTCAGTCACATTATCCTGACACTGAGCTAACCAGTCCTTGCCCTATCCTAGTAATGCCGAGCGTCAAGCTAGGAAGCGACAAGTATCAGCTTTATAAGTCATTGGTTTGACCCGGCTGGGATTCAAACGCCTGACCTTCCGCCTGACCTTCCGCACAGGAAGCCTGCACGTCCAGTATATCGATATGCAAGACAGTCTGCTATGCCTGCACGCACAACTGCACACTTGTGTGGTGGTCTGGAAGTGTTCGGTCTGCTGAAAATGCCGCAAACAATAGATATAGAACCAGGATCATAGACCAGGGCTGGGGCTGCTGCCAGCTAGCACCTTCGTTGCTAGGACGTAAAACAACAACAAACAAACAACAAACCCCTTCGCTGCCAGGTCAATGAAGCAACTTTGGTCTGCTACAGCTGCGCCGAGGGTCGATTTTCGATTTTCACAGTAGTGTAGCCACCCCATCTTCTTGGATTTCTATTAAATCAGAATGGCAGCATTATTGGGTAGCACTGTATGAAAACAATAGAACAGGACTTTCGTATGATAACGTCGACACTACTTGGTCCATGTGTGCAGCATTTGTGCACAAGTGGTGACCCAGTTATTTGTGTCCTGTTTAGTTGCACACTACCTCATTAGTTTTCCTACCAGACATGGTGGCCGAATCAGTAGAACTCAGGCTTTGCATGCGGAAGGTTGGGAGTTCGAAAAGCCCGGCTGAGCACACGCACGCACGCATGCATGCATGCCACAGACAGGAAAGCACATACAGCCTTTGATGAACCAGTTGTGGATCACTGGTTGGAATGAAAAATAGCCCAAACTGCAAATGGGTCCTCTGAGCAGGATTAGTCGGATGATCCACATCTTCACAGGTAGACACCCTACTGCCTGCGCTTCAACAGTTATTGTATACCTTACTCTATATATCATTTTTGTGTAAATAATCCTGAATTGAAAAATCGCTGGATAAACATTTATGCAGAATAAACATAAAAAATACCCCCCCAAAAACACAAATTCTAAGTAAAGTAAGGTAGATCACAACGATCAACCTTTCGTTACAATGGCATTGTAACATTCAGATCAAAACTAGATGGCTTTTAGTGTTACAAGCTGTACAATATACCGTTCATCACTATGTAAAATATTCTGATAAAACACATTGGTGGGGAATGTGAACTGGTCTATAAGGGATTACAAATGGTCTATAAAGGTAAATGATCTATATGGCCATGGGCATTAATGTATTATGTGGTGCTGGTGATCCTTTACTTATATTAAATAGTCATTGTGTATTCTATAGATAGTGTGAGAGGGGCACTACTGTTAGTGTGGAAGGAGCTCAAGAGCTCTACTCTCCCCAACCCCCACCCCACCCCCACCCCCACCCCAACTGTTAGTCACGGATCACCACACACAGACACAACAGGGCAGGTGAGGCCAAAAGCAGCCACAAGGCATGGTGGTGGTGGGTACATCACAGTTGCCATAGTGACACAAGAATGCTTACTGGTGATTGGTGGACCTAGAAATGTTCCTTGGAGGGCATGGTCAGGTGATATGCCATGTCAGGTCCAGAAACCACTATAGAATAATAAACCTGAGGGTACAAGCTCTCTGTCTTCCTGTCCACTTTATACTCCGCCTTTCTTATACTTGCCTGTAGTGATTTCCTATTAACCTGCCTACACAACTACAGCTGCCAGTCGACGACTTTACAATTAATAACTTGTAGTATTGCAGTAAGACGGAAAACAACAGCCACTGTGATTCCATATACATTAAAACCTTTCTAACCGACCACTCCCCTATATCGATCGCTTTATTTGGGTCCCAAACGATCGCCGATACAATACCATTGTAATGATTGTATCTCAGAAAATGACAGAAACTGAAAACCATCGGACTATGCAACTCTAAGGAAAATGACAAACTGAAAACCATCAGACTAACCATCAGACTTTGCAACTTTAAGGAAAATGACAAACTAAACGCCATCAGACTATGCAACTTTAAGGAAAATGACAAACTAAAACCAAGCAACTTTAAGGAAAATGATAAACTAAAAACCATCAGACTATGCAACTTTAAGGAAAATGATAAACTAAAAACCATCAGACTATGCAACTTTAAGGAAAATGATAAACTAAAAACCATCAGACTATGCAACTTTAAGGAAAATGATAAACTAAAAACCATCAGACTATGCAACTTTAAGGAAAATGACCAGCTGAAAACCATCAGACTATGCACCTTTAAGGCGGCTGTCTGGTTGAAGGTGTCAACCACACGCCTGAACATTCCACACCTGCGTTTCTATAAATAGACTTGATGCTATAAATAAAAGGTGCGCCCTTCAAAGGTGCGCCTGTGAGCAGCTTGCAGGGTTGTTATGGTGAAGCCAAACAAAGACCCTTTAACACTATGACGGCTCACTCCCTATCTCTCCCATGGTAATGTAAATTTTGCAGTGCCTTCTTGTGGTGGGTTTGATCAGCCCGGCTGCTGGCTGGTGTTTCACATGTAAACACATGCCTACAAGGCGAGAGGGTGAGTTTAAAATGTTAAAAAGAGAGATTTCCTGTCATTTGGATTTGGCCGATGTTGCGCCTACTGTCTGGTCCACACCCCCCTCTGCCCCACCCTCTCTCATTCCACCGCCCGCCCTCCTCCCGGCTTCACCGCCCTCCCCTTCCCTTACTAACCTTCTATCCCCCCTCCCCTCCCTCCCCCTTCAGTCCCAGCCTCACCGCCCTTCCCCTTCCCTTTCCCCCTCCCATCCCGACCCTTCCATCTCCCTCCTCATCCACCTTACCCAGTAGATTCCCAGTGCTACCACACCACACCTCTCTCCCTTCTCCCTTCCCCCTTCCTCTCCGCCTCCCCCTTCCTCTCCGCCTACCCCACCCCCATTTCCCCCCACACTCCCTCTTCTCCCCCCTCCTCACCCACCTCAGTTGGCGCTCTCACACCACGCCACACCTCATGACCCCGTCCCTGATGTAAGGCGGGGGTGGGGGGTGGGGGGGTGGGGAGAGAGGTCCCCACTGGTTGCATGTTGCTACTCCTATAGAACTCCCACCACCACCACTACCCCACCCTACCTCTCCACCCGACCCCTCCCCACCACCATACACACATTCTGTGTGGTGGGGGTTGACGGTATGTGTGGTGGGGGTGTAGGTCGTTTGTGGTGGAGTTGTAGGGGGGTCTGGCAGAGCAGCACCTCACAATCTTTAGTATCCCTAAACCCCCACCACACACCTGACACCCTCACCACAGCGCTCCACCACACACACCTAAACCCCCCCCCCACTACACTCCCACACACACCACACCACACCACCGACACCCTCACCACACACACCTACACGCCCACCACATCCACCACATCCCTAAACCCCCCACCACACACCTACCAAGTAACAGCAGGGTTTCTTCTGACCAATGTCATCAAAATGATCAAACCCACCACCTGGTGTGCTGACTGTTCTGTTGATTACACAGTACAGGCTGAGTGAGCCGTCTTAGTGTTATGGGGTCTTTGAGCCAAATGAGTAGTGGTTAGTCACTGGGCATGGCAACCTTGTTTGTTGTTTTACATCCTAGCAACATCTGAGGTCATATCAGGATGGGTACGGACTTGTGACGGTGCGCACTCATGGTGACTTTATAGTGCTGTCCCACTGGGAGACCAGGCCGCCAGCCCCATGAGACCTGATATCCCACTCGGTCACATTATCCTGACACCCCACTCGGTCACATTATCCTGACACTGAGCCAACCAGTCCTTACATTATCCTAATAATGCCCTGCGCCTGGCTAGGAATCGACAACTATCAATTTTTAAGACATTGGTTTGACTCTCAACCAGGGTTTAAACTCATGAACACATCGGTTCGGATCTCCCAAAACAGGAGACGGACGCTCAACTCATTTGGCCATCCCGTCTGGTCTGCATGGCAACCTGTACAGTTGGTCACTAGGCATGGTTGGTTTGTTTGTCACAGTTTTACATCCTGTCAGTATCTGAGGTCATATCAGGATGGGCACCCACTTCTGTCAGTGCGCACTTATGGTGACTTTATTCAAGGATTTCCATGATTCTTTTTGATTACCGATTATTGGTTAGTTCGAATCATGTTCTTATATAACCCTAGATGTTGCTACAACATATAACCCAAACAAGAACGAGTTAGATATGAGCGATAATATAGGCACAACAAGGATTGTTGAAACTTGACTTCCGGCATTTTCCCACGATTCCTTGACAGTGTTAATCCTAGGGGGGGGGGGGGGGGGGGGGGGGGGGGGGGGATATCCACGTTTTCACGGAAATTCACCATGGTGTAATTATGTTTTGCCGGAAACCACTTTCATCCCTATATATTGCAGAAAAGAACATGCCATCCTTATCGGACTCTGCTGCTTAAAGTTGTCGTGGGATGATAGCCGTGTGTTTTTCCTCCAAATGTTAGCTTCGTTAAATGCGCCTTGATTTGAAGCCATGGAACATGAATAAAAATGAGTTTTAATTTGGAGAAGAATAAACCTTGTTTGATTTGGAGAAAAACTAAAGTTAGCAGACTGAAGCAACATTTGTTTTCAAATGGCTGCCGATGGTGCTGTGCGTGAACTGAAGGACTGGTAGGTACTAATTGGACCGAGGTGTAAGGTTTATGGACTACATCACGGTTCCAGCGGCGCGGTGCATTGTGGGATGCATCAGAGCAAACCCCCCCCCCCCCCCCCCCCCCAGAAGGACATGGTACATGCTAATACACTTGGTGCAGCTATGAAATGTGCTAGTTTCAGCTCATCTCAGCTCTTGTTTGAAACATAGAATACCAACTAAAAAATATATATATAATAAATTAAGATATTAATCTTTTATCCAGCATTTAGATTTAGACAAATCTAGGCACTGAGACTAGTGTAAGAGCCATAGCCAGAGTTAGTTTTACTTATTTTATTCATGTTTTTATTTATATCCACACCACCTAGGCACAAACCGCTTGGAACACATATAGAAAACATGTTTAACAAAAAGATCATATTAAAATAATGTTAGGGTTTTGGATTTCTATAAATTTTGAATAAAACTGATGTTTTTCTCTGCGCATATTGGCAAACTCAATGGCCGTACGCCTCTTTGCTTTGCTCCCAACGTCGTTTTCAGCGCATGCGCAGTCAGAACCGCGATGTAGTCAATTGCCTACTGAATGTTACACCTGCAGGGCATACAGGCTGGCTGTAGGGAGGGTGAGGGGAGCAGGGAGGCATCGCTTATGGTTCACCTGTGGCAAGGATGGTTGGTATGGTCATATCAGGACAGGTACTGACTTGTGACAGTGCACACTCATGGTGACTTACAAAATTGATACTTGTCGCTACCTAACCTGGCGCTTGGCGTTATTAGGAGAGGGCAAGGACTTCTTGGCTCGGTGTCAAGGATAATGTGAGTCAGAAATTGGGTAATGGTACCGGTGGCCTAGTCTTTCAGTGGGGCAGCACTATAAAGTCGCCATTAGTGCACACTCACAAGTCGGTACCCATCCTGATATGACCTTAGATGTTGCCAGGATGTAAAACCCCAGGAACAAACCATTCAGTCTCACATACTCAGCCTCACTCATTCAGACACACTCATTCAGACTCACTCATTCAGACTCACTCATTCAGACTCGCACTCATTCAGACTCGTGCTCATTCAGACTCGTGCTCATTCAGACTCGTGTCATTCAGACTCGCACTCATTCAGACTCGCGCTCATTCAGACTTGTGCTCATTCAGACTCGCGCTCATTCAGACTCGTGCTCATTCAGACTCGCGCTCATTCAGACTCGTGCTCATTCAGACTCGCGCTCATTCAGACTCGTGCTCATTCAGACTCGCGCTCATTCAGACTCGTGCTCATTCAGACTCATGCTCATTCAGACTCGCACTCATTCAGACTCGCGCTCATTCAGACTCGCGCTCATTCAGACTCGCGCTCATTCAGACTCGCACTCATTCAGACACACACACTCACACACTCGATGCCCACATTGGCCTGCAGGGTGGGTCGCCTGAGCAAAGCCTACAAACTATGCAGGAACAACTGGCCGCAGCTGTTTATAAAGGTGTGGCTAACCAGTCGAACCAGGGCAGCAGGAGCCTGACTGCTTAACGGGCAGAGAGGCAGCCAGCACCGTGTGGGTCTCGGATTGAGCGCTAAATCAGGCGGGCAGTTCACACCTCTGTGCTGAATATATATATATGCATCTAGCGGTGGTGCAATGGATGGTGGATTAGGTAGCAGTAGATGGATTAATATTCTGTCGCATTCCTTTAGCTTTCGCATAGGAGTGGATGGATTAATATTCTGTCGCATTCCTTTAGCTTTCGTGTTGGAGTGGATGGATTAATATTCTGTCGCATTCCTTTAGCTTTCGCGTAGGAGTAGATGGATTAATATTCTGTCGCATTCCTTTAGCTTTCACATAGGAGTGGATGGATTAGTATTGTTGCATTCCTTTAGCTTTTGCATAGGAGTGGGTGGATTAGTATTCTGTAGCATTCCTTTAGCTTTCGAATAGCAGTAGATGGATTAATGTTCCGTCGCATTTCTTTAACTTTGCACATTACATGTATCGAATGAATGGTGTGCAATGTGAATATGGTGTATGTTCTAACATAGGGGGTTTGATTGATTGATTGGTGGTTGCCTTACGCCATGTTGGCAGCATAGTCCATATTCACGGCATGGGGGGAATACATATGACTCTAGTGTATTGTATGTGTGATGAATATACACTACCTGAAGAGTGACCAGACACGGTGCCGAAATCGGTAGAGCGCAGGGTTCCCATGCGGAATGTCGGAGAGTTCGATTCCCGGTCGAGCCAAACCAATGGCTAATAAAATTGATACTTGTCTCTTCCTAGCCTGGTGCTCGGCATTGTTGGGATATGGCAAGGACTGGTTAGCTCAGTGTCAGGATAATCTGGCTGAGTGGGATATCGGGTCATGGTGCTGGCGGCCTGATTTCCCAGTGGGGCAGCACTATACAGTCGCCATGAGTGCGCACTGTCACATGTCGGCACCCATTGTGATATGACCTTAGATGTTGCCAGGACGTAAAACTCCAAGCAACCCAACTTGATGAGTGTTTTACAGGGGGGAATACATGCTAAGTACTGTATGGGGATACATGGAATGAATACGCACTGCTGTAACAGTATATGTGGTCAATGTGACCTACTTTCATGGAATGAATACTGCATGTGTGTTCCACTGGGTGTGAATATGCCCGACTTTCCTGTGTGTGTTCCACAGAGGGTCAATGTGCACTACTTTGACCGGTGAATACTGCGTGTGTTCCACAGGCTGTGAATATGTGCTACTTTCATGGAATGAATACTGCGTGTGTGTTCCACTAGCAGTGAATACGCTCTACTTAAACACTGTGAATACTGCCTGTGTATCCCACATATGGTGAATATGCATACTTTCATCAAATGAATACTGCGTGTGTGTTCCACATGCTGTGAATACACTACTTAGACACTGAATACCGCATGTGTCCCACATGCGGTGAATATGCATACTTTCATTGAATAAATACTGCGTGTATGTGTTCCACAGGCAGTGAGTACACTCTACTTAGACACTGTGAATACTGCATGTGCGTTCCACAGGCAGTGATTTGATGCTCATACGGCCACATGGTAGGCACTACTGCGTCATGGTTACGCTGGTGAGGGGGGAGTGGAGGCGGCGGGTGGGTGTGTGTAGGGAGAAATGATTTCGTCACTCGGGGAACAGAAGGACCAACGCCGGCACGCCAATAGGATAACGTGGTGTGCATGACTACCAACGTGGGAGAGGCTGCAGTGGGGAGGGGCTAGGTGATGGGATTTGATAGAGCGGTGACAGGGGGGGGGGGGGGGTAGCCCGGTGACGGCAGCACTGACTGGGTGGGATCCACCTCGGCAGGTCCACAAGCACGGCCCATCGGCTTCGCGCCTCCGTTAGATAGCTCCCTCACCCCGCACTGAGACGTCATTACCATCAGCCCCTTCCTAGACATCGTTACCCTCAGATCCTTCCGAGATGTCGTTACCCTCAGATCCTTCCTAGACGGCGTTACCCTTAGCCCCTTCCTACACATCGTTACCCTCAGCCCCTTCCTAGACATCGTTACCCTCAGCTCCTTCCGAGACGTTGTTATGCTCAGCTCCTTCCTAGACGTTGTTACCCTCAGCTCCTTCCGAGATGTCGTTACCCTCAGCTCCTTCCTAGACGTCGTTACCCTCAGCCCATTCCTAGACGTCGTTCCCCTCAGCCCATTCCTAGACGTCGTTACCCTCAGCTCCATTCCTAGCCATCGTTCCCCTCAGCCCATTTCTAGACATCATTACCCTCAGCTCCTTCCTAGACGTTGTTACCCTCAGCTCCTTCCTAGACGTCGTTACCCTCAGCTCCTTCCTAGACGTCGTTACTCTCAGCTCCTTCCTAGACGTCGTTACCCTCAGCCCATTCCTAGACGTCGTTACCCTCAGCCCATTCCTAGACGTCGTTACCCTCAGCCCATTCCTAGACGTCGTTCCCCTCAGCCCATTCCTAGACGTCGTTCCCCTCAGCCCATTCCTAGATGTCGTTACCCTCAGCTCCATTCCTAGACATCGTTCCCCTCAGCCCATTCCTAGACATCGTTACCCTCAGCTCCATTCCTAGACGTCGTTACCCTATGCTCCATTCCTAGATGTTGTTACCCTCAGCTCCTTCCTAAATGTCGGTACCCTAGATGTTCTGCCCTCCGTCGGTCCCATGATAACATCTAGGGGAGAGCTGAGGCTAATGATATCTATTCCGCTCCTATCCCTAACTAAGTACATGTCCACCTTCTTCGACATGCTCAGAGTCAGACTGTAGTTAGTGCTAGACTAGTATTAGTTAGTCCTAGACTAGTATTAGTTGATCCTAGACTAGTATTAGTTGGTCCTAGACTAGTATTAGTTGGTCCTAGACTAGTATTAGTTGGTCGCAGAATGGTTAGTGCTAGACTAGTATTAGATAGTGCTAGACTAGTATTAGATAGTGCTAGACTAGTACGAGTACTGTACTCCATCTGTAGGAATTTCACTATGTACACTTCTGGACGTGAGTAGTCCGGACTTAAAACCTATATGTTGTTAACCTAAGGTGACAGATACCTCACCACATTATCACCTGTCATGGCTGCAATGTCAGCAAAGTTGTGACGGCTACTGTTGGAACAAGACTCAAAACACAAACACACAAACGAACACAAACACACAAACAAACACACAAACAAACACACATACCTGTTAGCTGACAGGTCGATGCGTTAGTGGGAGAATACTCATGGCCGTTGTGCATGTCTACCATGGGTGGGTGGAGGGGTGGGTTGCGCTCCTCGCCCGATCAATACTGGTTGTTGTGTAAAGCCCCAGTCGCACTACGGCTTGCGCCCACTTTGGACCAAACAACACACCTTGCGACCAAAGCAATGTTCGCTGACCTCTGGGCGACCATTTTGGTCACAAGGTTTTTTAGTGCAGTAGCTGCGACCTTCTTGTGACCAAAATGGTCGCAAGGAGGTCGGCGACCGCTGAGTCAAACCAATGACTTAAAAAATGTATACTTGTCGCTTCCTAACCAGGCGCTCGGCATTATTAGGATATGTCCTAGCAACATCTAAGGTCATATCAGGACGGGTACCGACTTGTGACAGTATGTACTTATGGCGACTTTATAGTGCTGCCCCACTGGGAGACCAGGCTGCCAGCACCATGACCTGATATCCCACTCAGTCACATTATCCCGACATTGAGCCAACCAGTCCTTGCCCTATCCTAATAATGCCGAGCGCCTGGCTAGGCAGCGAACAAGTATCCATTTTTAAGTCATTTGTTTGACTCGACCAGGGTTCGAACCCATGATCCCATGATCTCATGGTCTACCAACACAGGAGACTGATGCTCTAACTGACTAGCTCGTTGGATATGTAGAATCAAGTCCAGGTCAGTGTTATGGGTTTGAAGGTTTGATGCTTTTATCCGACTATGCAGCTTTAAACATTACTTGCTGTATAGTCAATTTAATAGAAGCCTGTAAGTATAATCAGGGTTGAAAGATCTCCGCGATTTCGCGGATTTTAAAGATTTTTCAATCCTGCAGCACGATTAACATATATAGGCCCTACTGTTTTACGCTGTAGCACCATCAGCGTATACTAATATGTAGTGCAGACGCCGCAGCACTGTCAGCATATACTACTAATACGTGCGTCAAACGGCGCAGCACTATCAGCGTATACGTGCTTCAAACGACGCAGCACTATCGGCATATACCAATATATATATATTTTACCTCGGTATGCCGCCTCTGGCTAGCCGTAGGCTAGGGAGAAGGAAGCACATCCGGGTCCAGCAATTAGCATAAGTGACTCACAACGGGAGGACGTTTGTGAGTTGCTCCAACAGGATTTATCTACTACTACTGCTTTTGTTCAAAGTAAGTACCTTTTATTAGCCTACTTTGTTTATGATGCTTTATAGCATCACCGTATGAAAGTTCAGAACTTTCTCACGTCCAATTTGGACTTTGTACGTGTTTTTTAACTTACGGATAGAACTTTGGGTGCCGCTGGCACAAACGAAACCGATACTGCAGTTCTATCGACACCTGTTTTTCAGACAGGGAGAAATGGCAACCCGAGTTGCTCATTTCCTAAGAAAAGTCTCCCGGATCCTAATAGAGGATGGTGTTGGGGATGCTTCTGGGTGTTTTTTATAAACACCCCAGACCGGTTTAAGGCGAACCTCCGAGTTTCGTAATATTTTCTCCAACTTGTTGGCGCTGTAGCCACGGGTGGGAGAAGTGTACGGAACAGAGAGAGTGGGCGATCTCACGATCGATACCCCCCGTTTGGTTGGGTTCGTTACCACACACCTACGGCAAAATTTAGCTTCACGCCTGTACTGACACGTTGGAATACACGTTCTCTGTACCTTGTTCCTCAACCCAGTTTACTGGCTTACACTTGTGTAGTTGAGATGATTCCGGTTTAGTAACGCTTTATTTCGTTACAGGAACCGATGGCCACTCGCCGGAATAAGCCGCCCGCTGCAGCGGTCGGCGTCCCTCCTATGGATTACGATTCGTCACCACCGGCTACGGCTCCGCCGTCCCCACAGCCCGGGCCACATGCCTCTGATCAGGACAGTGATCAGCCCCCTCAACCTGTAGGTTGGGAGGCTAAGATGGCGGCTATGGTGGAGGAGAAAATGCGCCAATTCCAGGCTCATACCTTTGTAGACCTTTCCCAAATCCCTGATGAGGATTGGGAAGACTTCTCGGAAGACGAGGAAGACACGGTTTCGGCACCTGAGGTTCCGAAACCGAAAGCGCGCGGCAAGAAACGTCGCCCGGTTAGCAGCTCGGGAGACGAGTTCACCAAGAAGGCTAACACTAAGCGCTCCAAAAAGTCCAAGAAAAAGAAAAAGAAAAAGAAAGATTCGTCCTCGGACTCGTCAGACGACTCTTCTTCCACGGAGTCTGATTCTGATACGGAACGCGCAGGCGTTTACGCCAAAATAGGGGCTAAAGTAGGCAAGAAAATTGTCAAAAAGAAAGCTAACAAGGTGCGTACCACTACTATGATGCGCAAAACGGTGAATGGCCATTTCACCACCTTTAAGCCAGTGGAAGTCATCAACAATTGACTGAACAGATCTCTGGAGTCAAGGGTATCCCCGCTACAGTGTCTAAGGAGATGGATGCGGGCATCCATTTGTCTGACGAGCGTCGCCGGTACGAAACTGCCCTCTGCGTTATCCATAAGGCAGTTTTGGGGGCCTTGACGTCCATTATCCCTGTCGCTAACAGAATGCAAACCGAGAACAAGTTCTTGTCTTTGGCTCGGGTTATGGACCGGGGCATTGCCCTACTCGCAGCAGCGAGTAACTACATGACTCATCGCAGATTTGAAAATGTTTTCAAATCGGTCACCACCGATGCGGGCAAAGAAGTCGCACGCTCAAAGAAAGTGACAGATCATGACGGCAAAGAATACACGGTGTATTCAGGACCTACCCCCATCAAAAGCAAACCTCTGGATAAATCCAAGATGTTTGGCGGTCAGCTGGCTTACCTTTACAAGCAGGTGGAGGTAGACTACAAGAGTGCTAAGAACACCGAAGCAAAGGGCCGTAAATTCCAAAACTCAGACGGGCTAGGACGGATTTTCGCTTCCGCAGAGGAGGAAGGCCGTTCAGGGGCGGACCGTCCTTCCCCTTCAGCCAGCGGGGAAGAGGTCGAGGCGACAGACAAGCCTCAAACTGGAACGACAACCGCGGCTACAAGAGAGACTTCGTTCCCAAACCACAGTTCCCCAAACCAGGGAACAAGTAGAGAACGCCACACAAACTTTCCAACCTCCTGACCCTGATATGGTCACGGAGGAAACACAAACTGAAGTAAGCTTTTCTCAAGCAGGCAATATTGTTAATTATTTACATCAATGGCAACAGTTAACCACTAACCCAGAGGTTATTAGTATTGTTAAAGGCATTCACATTCCTTTCACACAATTGCCTGTCCAGAAAGAGCTCCTTTTCCTTATCAATTTAATTCGCTAGAAAAGTTTCAGCTCGATCAACAAGTTTTACTTTTTGAAGCTAAAGGCATTGTCAACAGAGTTGAACATACTGAAGGTGAATTTATTTCAAATATCTTCTCCACTCCTAAAACAGATGGCACCATTCGATTGATTTTAGATTTAACCCAATTAAATGAAATCATTGAATACAAACATTTCAAAATGTTTTCCTTAGAAACAGCTCGTGATTTAATTACCCCAGATTGTTGGCTAGCGAGTGTGGATTTGAGAGATGCGTACTATACGGTTCCTATTCACCACATAGATCGACAGT
This sequence comes from Branchipolynoe longqiensis, assembly GCA_030323885.1. Classification (NCBI taxonomy): domain Eukaryota; kingdom Metazoa; phylum Annelida; class Polychaeta; order Phyllodocida; family Polynoidae; genus Branchipolynoe; species Branchipolynoe longqiensis. The sequence goes on from CM059195.1 coordinate 78,714,139, forward strand.
TTTTAAGGTTCCTCTGGAATGGCCAGCTTTTTGAATTTACCTGCCTACCAAATGGTTTGGCCTGTGCACCACGCCTTTTTACTAAGCTGTTGAAACCAATTTTTTCACACATGGCAAAACTGGGTCATTGTATGTTTCCATACATTGATGATTTTTTCATTATGGGCCAATCTTTCACACAATGTGATCTCGCCGTTCAAGATTTGTGTAAAATTTTTGCAAATTTAGGTTTCTTCATACATGACAAGAAATCCGTCTTTTCTCCTACAAAGGAGCTTAAGTGTCTAGGTTTCATTTTAAACACCACGGCTATGACCGTTTCGCTTACACGCCAAAAGAAAGATAAGCTTTACCACACAGCGATTCAGCTGTTAGACATTTCTAGGCCAAAGATTAGACAGGTCGCAGTCCTTATCGGTATCATGGTTTTATATAGCCCGGCTATTCTATACGGAGCGGCACACATTAAATCACTTGAAATTGATAAGAATCTAGCTCTGGCCCGAGCAAAGGGAAACTTTGAAAAGACCATGTTTATTTCTGCAAACGGCCTTGCCGACATTCATTGGTGGCTAAAGCACTTTGATCAATCTCCCAACCCCATTAGAATGGGGGAGCCCGATACTACTGTTACCACGTACGCTTCTCTCCAAGGGTGGGGGGCACATCGAAATGATGTAGCAACGGGCGGCAGATGGCTAGAATCTGAACTACCCGATCATATTAACGTTTTAGAATTAAGGGCCATTTATTTAGGTTTAACCAGCCTTGTTAAAGTCCCCAAAAATAATGTACGTATCCTCACGGATAACACCACAGCAATGGCTTATGTCAGGAATATGGGAGGTACAAAATCAATCAAGTGTAATGAAATCGCCCTACTCATTTGGAACTGGGCTCAAACCTTTGACGTTTGGTTAACTGTGACACACATTCCAGGCACGCAGAATTGTCTTGCTGACAGAATGAGTCGCCAGTTCCATGATCACTTAGAGTGGTCACTAAATCCATCCATATTCAAACACATCCATCACACTTGGGGCTCGCCTCATATCGATTTATTTGCTTCGCGTAATAACTTTAAACTCGAGAAATATGTTTCGTGGCACCCCAAACCAAATGCTTGGCACATCGATGCCTTCTCACTAAAGTGGCACCATCATTTCTTTTACATTTTCCCCCCCTTTACTATCATTAGCAAAGTCGCCAGAAAGATACAAATGGAGGGAACACACGCCATCCTCATCGTCCCCGAATGGCACACTCAACCGTGGCTACCGAGATTACTAGCCACAGCCAAAAGCAGCCTACGCTTCCCAAGATTCCGAGGAAACCTGAAGCATCAGGGACCACTAGAACGCCACGAAAACGTGTCGACAACTCCGTTGGTGGCATTCCTTTTCTAAATAAGTACTTGGAACAATTCGGTTTGGACAAAATTACACAACAGCGTTTGGTTGATGATGCGTGGAGGAAAGGAACGGTTAAAATGTATACTACCTATTTAAAGAAATGGGGTATTTATTGCTTGCTTAAGAAGGTGAAGCCAATGAATCCCACAGTATGGAGCGGATACCAGACGCGGTGGCAGGATCGGTAGAGCACAAGCCTCCCGTGCGGAAGGTCGGGAGTTAAATTCCAAGTGGAATCAAACCAATGACGTATAAAATTTATACTTGTCACTTACCAACCAGGCACTCTGCATTATTAGGAGAGGGCAAGGACTGGTTTGCTCGGTCTCAGGATAATGTGACTGAGTGGGATATTGGGTCATGGTACTGGCGGCCTCGTCTCCCAGTTGGGCAGCACTATAAAGGCACCGTGCGTGCGCCTTGTCATAAGTCGGTACCCGTCGCTATATGACCTTATGTGTTGCCAGGTTGTAAAACTCAACAACCAACCAACCTTTGGGGCGGTGAACAACTCTCAAGAACTCGCTTTTTGCAAAAATGTCCAGATGGCCGTGTGGTTAGGACGTCCGCTTACCGCACAGTGAGGTGTGGGTTCGAGCCACTAAGGGCTTACAAACTTGCCACTCGTCGCTGAATAGTCCGATGAAGGCATCAACATTTTCCAAATAAAAGCACCGATATTTGAAGTTTGAACGGATATATAAAGTCAGGCTAAGTGAAAGGAAGAGGAAGAGACGGAAGGTTGGTGAACAGCCTAATTTATTGATAAGGCTCTTGGCCGAGCAATAAACGCCCTACCTATACAAAGCTAAAAGTAAAAATAGGTGTGTAGTGTGCCAAGCAAACAGCAGAAGTGAGCAGTGTAGAAGGTGGGGGGAGGGGAAGCAGCAAGAAAACTGCCATCTTGGTTCTTCTTGATATATTAGACCAAGTCGACACACATGAAATAATGCAATAAAAGTAGTAAAATGTTTTAGTTCACGACACAGACATGTGGAGGCAGGTTGTCCTCTCCTTGTTAGTTCCAGAGAAGGCAAAGAACACAGGTAGCAAGTAGACTGTGTCTTCCTCCTCCAAGTAAAAATAGGTGTGTAGTGTGCCAAGCAAACAGCAGAAGTGAGCAGTGTAGAAGGTGGGGGGAGGGGAAGCAGCAAGAAAAGTGCTGGCCCGCAGCAAATATATATAATGGACAAGAAATAATCATGAAGTCGTAGGATAATAAATAATATTATAATAACCTCACCCGCCATTTTATATTTATATAATAGATTATATTGCACATATATGCGCTTTAATTTAGAAAGTTTGATGCCGTCATCAGACTGTGGCTTTAATCCAAATAGCTTCCCCCACTCCCCCATTGTCATCTGAGCCTCCCGACTGGACGCGGTGGCCGAATGGGTAGAGCGCAGGCTTCCCATGTGGAAGGTCCGGAGTTCGAATCTCAGTTGGGTCAAACCAATGACTTATAAAATTGATACTTGTCGCTTCCGAGCTCGGCGCTCGGCATTATTAGGATATGGCAAGGACTGGTTAGCACAGTGTCAGGATAATATGACCGGGTGGGATATTAAGTCATGGTGCTGGTGGCCTGGTGTCCCAGAGGGACAGCACTATACCATCACCATGGGTGTGCACTGCCACAAGTCGGTACCCTTCCTGATATGACCTTAGATGTTGCTAGGACAGCAACAAGCGTCTGAGCCTCCCATATTCAGCTGTCATACTGTCAGGAACCATGCCAGTACCCTATTCTGAAGTTACAAGTAAGCTAGTGTTGAACACTGTTCAACTATCCTTACATTCGGAAGACTCATCACTAAGCCCCTGGCGTTATTCAGAATAAATTGGCATATAGAGGTCACACAAAGGTCAACCTCACCTCCACTACTTGGCCGAAGATTTCCACACGACCTGGTCAGGTAGGACTTGACTAATTACGCAGCTGAGTTGTTAAGTTTTGGTTAAGGATGGGGCATGACTGGGTTGTGTGTGTTTGGTTGGTACGGTTATGGTGGGGATGGGGCATGACTGGGTTGTGTGTGTTTGGTTGGTACGGTTATGGTGGGGGTGGGGCGTGACTGGGTTGTGTGTGTTTGGTTGGTACGGTTATGGTGGGGGTGGGGCATGACTGGGTTGTGTGTGTTTGGTTGGTACGGTTATGGTGGGGGTGTGGGGCATGACTGGGTTGTGTGTGTTTGGTTGGTATGGTTATGGTGGGGGTGGGGCATGACTGGGTTGTGTGTGTTTGGTTGGTACAGTTATGGTGGGGGTGGGGCATGACTGGGTTGTGTGTTGGTTGGTACGGTTATGGTGGGGATGGGGCATGACTGGGTTGTGTGTGTTTGGTTGGTACGGTTATGGTGGGGGTGGGGCATGACTGGGTTGTGTGTGTTTGGTTGGTACGGTTATGGTGGGGGTGGGGCATGACTGGGTTGTGTGTGTTTGGTTGGTACGGTTATGGTGGGGGTGGGGCGTGACTGGGTTGTGTGTGTTTGGTTGGTACGGTTATGGTGGGGGTGGGGCATGACTGGGTTGTGTGTGTTTGGTTGGTATGGTTATGGTGGGTGTGGGGCGTGATGGGTTGTGTGTGTTTGGTTGGTATGGTTATGGTGGGGGTGGGGCGTGACTGGGTTGTGTGTGTTTGGTTGGTACGGTTATGGTGGGGGTGGGGCGTGACTGGGTTGTGTGTGTTTGGTTGGTACGGTTATGGTAGGGGTGGGGCATGACTGGGTTGTGTGTGTTTGGTTGGTACGGTTATGGTGGGGGTGGGGCGTGACTGGGTTGTGTGTGTTTGGTTGGTATGGTTATGGTGGGGGTGGGGCGTGACTGGGTTGTGTGTGTTTGGTTGGTACGGTTATGGTAGGGGTGGGGCATGACTGGGTTGTGTGTGTTTGGTTGGTACGGTTATGGTGGGGGTGGGGCATGACTGGGTTGTGTGTGTTTGGTTGATATCTTTTAATGGTACTTGGTACAGTTCGGGGTGTTAGATTGGTACAGTTGGTGAAGGGGGGGGGGTGTTTATGTTGGTACAGTACCCTGTGTGTGGGGCGGGGGGGCGCCATCTGCCATTTGCCAAATCTGGATACATTGAGCAGAATTATATTCGCCCTCGTAACCTATAGCCAGGCCTGCCATCGCACTGCCAGCGGAATGGCACATTATGTTCTGCTAACCGCTGCCCGGTCCCAAAACGCCGGTCACTGCTCCCAGTGTGCTCCCAGTGGCGACCCGCGACTGTTTTTCGGACAAGAACCCTGTCACGATGGTGTCTCTGCAGACGGTTTTGTTCGTGTGCCCGCCACCCCGCCACTATTACTTATGTGACATCTGTTTGTGTACTCCGTAACCGAAGTATGTATTAAGCATAGATCTATGAGAATTTTCCGAATTTATTCGGAATTCCATATTTATCTGCCATATTTTTATCCCTGGGTATGGTCAAAATTTGCGACCATTCTGGCTTCTCTCGTCAATTTAGAAGTCCTAAAAGTTCATAAACTATTTCCCTGATTTTTTAAATATTTATTTTTGTCAGGCCATTCTCATATATGATTAAGAGTATAGCACTGTTCACACGAGCATTGCTTAATTAAAGGGACTCTTTGACTGAATACGGTGGTGAATCGGCAGTGCCCGGGTTTCCTGTGTGGAAGGTCAGGAATTTGATTCCCAGTCGAGTCAAGCGAATGACTTAAAAAATGAATATTTGTCACTACCTAGCCTGGCGCTTGGCATTATTAGGATATGGCAAGGACTGATTGGCTCAGTGTCAGGATAATGTGACTGAGTGGGCTATCAGGTGATGGTGCTGGTGGTTTGGTCTCCCATTGGGTAGCACTATAAACTTCAAGTTGCCATGTGTGTGCACTGTCACAAGTCACTACCTGTCTAGATATGACTTTTGATGTTGCCAGGATGTAGCTTTTTTGTTATTTTTTGTTTATTTGTTTTTAAAACTCCGCATGTAACTGTGGTTACTGTGTGTGTTGGGGTGGGGTGGGGTGGGGGATCAGGGTGACCATAGGGTGGCGGTCAGTAGACCTCCACGAGAACACCACGTGATCACTACGCACATACAATAAAACACTAAAGGCGAGCAATTTCATATAAGAGGCGATTCAACTATTAATCTGATTTGAATCCTTTATTGCGAAATTGTAGCTATTGACCAGACGAGATGACCAAATGAGTTGAGTGTCCACCTCTCGCTTTGGTAGGTTGTGGTATTCGAAACCCATGGGTTTGAAAGCCTGGTCGAGTCAAACTAATGACTCAGAAGATGTATACTTGTCGCTACCTAGCCTGGTGCTCGGCATTACTAAGATAGGGCAAGGAGCAGTGGAATGAGGAAGACCAATTGTCCGTGATTGAAATCAACAGCAGCCCAAATATAATCAAATAAAATAAAAATACAAAGCAAAACGCATGCACGCACACGCGCGCACATACACACACACACGTACGTATACGTACGTACGTATACGTACGTGTACGTACGTACGTATACGTACGTGAAATGAGGAAAATCAATAGACTACATCACGGTTCCGACTGCGCATGCGCTGAAAACGGCGTTGGGAGCAAAGCAAAGGCGTACGGCCATTGAGTTTGCCAATACACGCAGTGAAAAATGTCAGTTTTATTCAAAATTAATAGAAATCCAAAACCCTAACCTTATTATTTTAATATAATCTTTTTGTTAAACATGTTTTCTATATGTGTTCCAAGCGGTTTGTGCCTAGGTGGTGTGGATATAAATAAAAACATGAATAAAATAAGTAAAACTGACTCTGGCTATGGCTCTAACACTAGTCTGAATGCCTAGATTTTTCTAAATCTAAATGCACATGGCATAAGATGATTATATTGATGTAAATGCAATGCTGGATAAAAGATTAATATCTTAATTTTATATATTTTTAGTTGGTATTCTATGTTTCAAACACGAGCTGAGCTGAGCTGAAACTAGCACATTTCATAGCTGCACCCAGTGTATTAGTAGCATGTGCCATGTGCTTCTGGGGGGGTTGTTTTGCTCTGACGCATCCCACAATGCACCGCGCCGCTGGAACCGTGACAGAGAGCGTGTATATAAACAGATGAGAGGGACAACTCCCATACTAGAGCATGTAACAGCTGCCGACTGTGGCGCTCCAAGTGGTGGTTGTTGAACAGCTTAAGCATATGGGCAAACCTCAAGGCATTTTCAATGGCAGTGAGCAATCTTCATACAGAAAACATTAAATATCTCTAAAACTACAACACCTAGAAACAAACTGATTGGAATACACATAGAAAACATGTTTACCAACGAGATTATATTAAATTGATATGGTTAGGCTTCTGGATTTCTATTAATTTTGAATAAAACTGACGTTTTTCACTACGCGTACGGCAAACTCAAGGCATTGTCAATGGCCTTGAGCAGTCTTCGTACAGAAAAAGTGAAATATCTCTAAAACTACACTACATAGAAACAAACTGTTTGGAACACATATAGAAAACATATTTAACAATGAGATTATATTAAATTTACATGGCTAGGGTTCTGAATTTCTATTAATTTTGAATAAAATACACGTTTTGCACTACACGTACGGCAAACTCAAGGCATTGTCAATGGCGGTGAGCAATCTTCATACAGAAAACATTAAATATCTCTAAAACTACACCACATAGAAACAAACCGCTTGGAAGACATATAGAAAACATGTTTACCAAAAGGATTATATTAAATTGATAAGGTTAGGCTTCTGGATTTCTATTAATTTTGAATAAAAACAAATGTTTTGCATTGAGCGTACCGGCAAACTCATGGCTTGTTCAACACTAACCGCCAGGAACGCCACTGTAGCCTGTGTTACCGTTTTTCGCGGGAGTTGTCCCTCTCATCTGTTTATATACACGCTCTCTGACCGTGATGTAGTCTATTGTCTGCGTTTGAAATTTCCCCTGCTTTCTCACCTATTACCCCCCCCCCCCCCCCTCGAAAAAAAACACCCCACAAATAACGGGCGCGGGCATGTCAAACAAAATACACCAAAAAAAAAAACACACAAAAACTAGACTTGCTTTGCCCCGGTCCACGTGTCATGTCCGGGGTCATTAAGTAGGTCACTTTGGGGCGCGTCTCTTGGTCACAGGAGTGGAACATCCCACCCACTCTTTTAGAATACCGCCATGTTTGTTAGTTCGTTGCCATCCCTCAAAGTGTTAGCGCTCCACAGAAGACGTTGAATCTTATTAATAAGTTGATGTGAATGTTAATTATGATAATTGAGCGAAATCTAAGTAATACATTTGTGGCATTTGTTAGAAGTGGCTGTAATGTGGTCAGGTGCATTACCTGTGGTGTTTGTTTAACATGCCACTCCCCCTCCCCCTGTAAAAAAAGGAAACATCGGCTATTGGTGGTGGAACTGTGTGAAAGTTGCTGTCAGGTTAGGTTTTGTCATTAAAAAAAATAGAAGTATAAAGATGAATAATTTACACCACCTGCTGTACTCCTCACACGTCACACCTGCCACGTCTCACCTACCACCTCACACCTACCATCTCACACCTATCACCTCAGTCACACCTACCACCTACCACCTATCACCTCAGTCACACCTACCACCTATCACCCCAGTCACACCTACCACCTCACACCTACCACCTCACACCTACCACCTCACACCTACCACCTCACACCTACCACCTCACACATACCACCTCACACATACCACCTCACACATACCACCTCCCCAGGGTTGGTTGTTGGAGGTTTATGTCCTGGCAACATATACGGTCATAATAGGACGGGTATCGACTTGTGACAGTGTGCACTCATGGCGACATTATAGTGCTGCCCCACTAGGAAATCAGGCCATAGACACCTTGACCCAATATCCCACTCAATCATATTATCCTGCCAGAGAGATAAAACCAGTCCTTGCCCCGTCTCCTGCACGCAAAGCCTGTGCTCTACCGATTCGGCCACCATGCCCCCCAGGGCCTATATGTATGAGTCAATTTTTAACCCGACCGGGGTTAAAGCAGGGTGCCGGGTTATCTAACCCGGGGTTCCAAATGTGTCAAGGGGGATGTATGTGACCAACGCGCGCATGGGTTAGCTAACGTTTCAGTTATTTATAGATTTGGGAAATCCCTCTGTGCGTGTTTACATTCGTCAATTTGACACTATTAATATATCCGCCAATGCGGCGGCAGCCTTAACAACGGTTCAAATTTAGGGTTAAATTGATAAAATTTCACTATTTGGCTATGTAACTTTGTTAAATATGATCGCATTGAATAGATTTGGGCCTAATATATTGCCGTCGATGCGATGGCGGTGGCCATTTTATTTGACGTTGGACAGTATGGATATCGATGTCGCTGCGGCGGCGGCGATTTGTTTACTTTCGTGGATTCGAAAATATTAATATCGCCGCCGTTACGGCATCAGCGTTAATCTCGCTTCGATTTTAGGGTTAATTTAATGAAATTTCATGATTTGCCTATGTAATTCTGTTAAATATGATCGCATTGAATAGATTTGGGCCGAGTCGGTGCCTAACCCCACCGTTAACCCTCCTTTCGCTTGGGGTTAGTGCAGGCGTCTTTACGGTTGCCGAGTTAGTTTAACCCAGACACATACATATGCAGTTTTCGCCTCTAACCCGGGAAATCCGCACGACGCAGGGTTACGACCGCTAACCCGGGCTCATACATATAGGCCCTGGACCCTCCCCAGGGTGGTGTTTAGTGTAATGATGGGGAGCATCAGTGAGTCCCATACACTGGCTGTACAGAACAGATCAGTTTGCGACATTTGTTAGGGTTTTATATCCTAGCAACATCTATGATCATATGCGGATTGGTATCAATTTATGACTGAAGCCGGTGTGGTGGTCAAATCGGTAAGCATGCAGGCTTCCCGTGCGCACAGTCGGGAATGTGAACCCAGGTCGAGTCAAATCGATGACTTACAAAATTGATACTTGCCGCTACCTAGCCTGGCGCTCAGCAGTAGAAGGATAGGGCAAGGATTGGTTAGCTCAGTATCAGGGTAATGTGTCTGAGTGGGAAATCGGATCATGGTGCGGGTGGCCTGGTCTACCAGTGGGGCAGCATTATAAAGTTGCCATGAGTCTGATGAGGGTGCACTAACAAACAATGACAGTGTGCACTTATGGCGACTTTATAGTGTTGTCCAACTGGGAGAACAGGCCACTGGTGCCATGACCTGATATCCCACACATCTACATTATCCTCGGATGCAGGTATTGCAGGTATAGCAATACCTGAGGGAGTTTAACTTCGACAGCGGAAAATCAGCTAGGAGGAACACAACACAACACAACTACTTGCTAAATGGAGAGCGGCAGTCAAGTAATGAAAGCAGTCTTTGTCGCATCGCGACCGACAGCATCATGATGATGATGATGATGATGATGATGATGATGATGATGATGATGATGATGATGACGACGACGATGACATTATCCTAGTAGTAGTACTCCTGAGCTAAGCCATCATTGCCCTATAGATCCTATTGATGCCGAGTGCCAGGCTAAGTAGTGTCAAGTATAAATTGTTAGGTTATACCCCAGTCACACGAGGCCTGCGTTCGCTAACCATCGATTCGCGACATCAAAACTTCCACCTTGCCCCCTCCCTACGCCCTGATTGAGTGCTGTCGCCGCGAGCATGCCAACCTCCCGGCGTCCATTTCGGGAATTTTGGACGCGAGGAGGTTGCTGCTGCTGCACGTGCAACCTCCTTACGCCCTGTTCCGGCGGCGCCATTCAAAATGGTTGGCGCCCTGGCGCCGCCCTAGTGCCGCCCTGGCGCTGCCTTGGGTTGGTGGTAACACATGCGATGCTGCCGACATGGCGCCTAAAACGTGTTTGAATCAATGTATCCAATGGAACGCTGGGTGGTTGGCGTCCGTGTGGGCGTAGGGAGGTTGGCGGCGAACGCTGTCTCTCGTGTGACTGGGGTATTAGGCACCAACCTAAAATTAGGTACGGACAGGTTACTACAATCAAGGATGAAAGATCTCCGCGTTTTCGCGGATTTCCGGGATTGTTTATATTAACCGATTAACGTTAAATTGCAGAAAATATTACATGTATATATGGTAACAGTTGGGTGGTTTGAATCTCGTTCTTATAGGAGCTTAGATGTAGATCATAAATGATAAGCCCACACAAGAAAGTGTTAGGTATCGGCGATAATACAATCACAACAAGGCTAGTTGAAACCTGACTTCAGGTATTTTTCCGCGATTCCCTGAAAGTGATAAGTCTACGGGAGAAGATCTGCGTTATCGCGGAAATTTGCGTCGGTGTAATAATTCTTGGCTTGTTTTCCGCGGGTTTTGCTGGGGACCATTTTCATCCCTGCTTCCGGGAATTTTCAGCGATTCCCTGACAGTAGAGTGGCCGTTATCGCGGACATTCACATCAGTTTCCCTAGTGCCCGTGAAACTATAACTAGGATAATGTGCTATTATTGTAGCAACATTATTTGAAGATAACTTCACCACAAATTTCCGCTTTTATTCCCGGAGGTCACTTTCATCCCTGTGTAACAATGTGACTTTTGTGAGTACCTCACATTACCTACCTTCAAGTGGAGCGAGCCACTTCGAACATTTTCTTTTTCATCGGGGAGGAGAAAAGTGGGAAAGTGACAATGTTAATTATTAGAAAATTGAAATCACGTGGGTCCTCCATATTGTACCCCCCTCAACCCTCAACCCTCACCCTTCACCCCTTCACTATTCCTGAAGCTCATTTCATGTGTCAATTTTGATCAAACACTGTGTTCACAGTGCTAAGTGTTATTTAAAATTAAATATGTGACAGGTCTTTGCTATTGTAGTGGTCTGCACTGACCTCTCAGGCAAGTAACCACATAGACAGGTAGGCGTGGGGATTGTGTTGATATCAGGAAGCCTAGGTGGTGTAATGGTTAGCACACTGGCCCGGAATGCAAAGAGATGTGGGTTCGAGTCCCGCTCTAGGCGCAGTATTTCCCATTTTCATCACCCCCCATGACACTATCATAACACTGACCAGGTAGACAGTCTTTCAAAATGAGCCAGGTGCGGTGGCCTAATCGGTAGAGCGTGGGCCTCGCGTGTGGAAGGTCGGGAGTTTGGTTCCCGGTCGAGTCAAACCAATGACTTTAAAATTGGTACTTGTCGCTTCCTAGCCTGGTGCTCGGCATTAATATGATATGGCAAGGACTTGTTAGCTCAGTGTCAGGATAATGTGACTGAGTGGGACATCGGGTCATGGTGCCGGCGGCCTGATTTCCCAGTGGGGCAGCACTATAATGTCGCCATGAGTGCGCACTCCCAAGTCGGTACCCGTCCTCATATGACCTTAGATGTTGCTAGGACGTAAACCAACAAACAAACAAAATGAGCCGACGCACACCGCCAGCGTGGTCTGCATGCTCACCTAGGACCTGTACTTTTTCCCACAATGTAGACTATACTCCATAGTGTTGCATATATAGGCACCGCAATTGCAACTTCTGCTTTTACAATTTCAACTCGTATTACGAGATGGGCGAGAGGTGCAAAGTGTTATATCGAAACATTTTTGGTCATGCTGGTCGAGGCAACGCTGATGACGTCATACCAGCGGTGACCTGACTCTCCATCTAAAGACAGATGATAATGGTGAATCATGCTGATCACCCCCACCCACATCCCTACTCACTCATCTCAGGCAGGCGGTGCCCGGCTTGTGGTGCTGTAGGTGGGTTGTTCTCTGAAACTGGGCAGTGCTATTTCGCAGGTTTCCGCTATTTTTGGTTCACAAAATGGCGATATATATGACAGCGCTGATGTTTGGATGTAAAACCCTAGCCTGGTCCCCTAGCCTTTGTTTCAACAGAGGTCGCCACTGTGCTCGTTTCAAAGCCAGGCACAGAGGTGCCTGAGTTTTCTGCTATTATCACCCACTTTTTTTGGTGCCGATCAAAACAATGTCATTAGCAAAATGCACATTTCAGTGCCCTCTTTAAGCATTGCATGCACAGAGAAAATAATTTATAATGCAAGATATATTACTTGATTATGTTGCAAATGTGTCAAGGAATTATTCTGGATTCTGGTTTCATTCAGAATATATTGTGAAAGTGATATTTAATGGGATGATCTGAGTCCAAATTGTATAATTTGATTTCTTCTTGGAAGAAATCCACTCCACTTCACATACAGTGTCATCTTGTATTACAAATCATATACATTATTTAAACAATGCAATAGACACTCTAACATGTTGAGATCTTATTTTCTTAATGACGTTGGATGACATATTGCATGAAATAAGTTATGTTAGTTTTAGAAAATTCATATCAATGATTTCTCATAGGCATAACTGCAGTGGCTTATGTTGTTACTCCCACAACACTGTCTCCAGGACAGGTTCCTAAGCAACCAATTAGAACAAGTGTTGGGAAGCTGGGTTGACTGTTCACAAAAGTATTAGTTCAGCAGTTTGCCATTATGCGACGCCAGCGACCTCTGTGACGGACCCATGTGGAGGCACACAGACTGCACCTAGCGGGAAAACATGGCGACTAGTAAAACCCCAACAAACCATATATAACAGCAATTACTTAGTTTGGATCCTGTTCTTATATAACTTTTAGATGTTGGTAGAACATAAAACCCAAGCAAGAAAGTTCGGTATGACTATGAGTGATACTATAGTCACAACAGGCATAGTTGAAACTTGACTTCCGGCATTATTCTGCAATTCCCTGACAATGCTAATCCTATGGGTAAAACGTCTGCGTTTTCGCGGAAATTCTCCATTGGTGCCAAGGTCTCGGCCTGATTTCCGCTTTATTTTGCCAGACACCACTTTCATCCCTGAAACCTAATTTTACCAGAACACTAATTACATTGAGAGAGTGGTATACTCAGTCTGGGATAGTCACTAAATGGGCTGTCACATTAGGGTTTTTTGCGGGAGCGTATGGCGGCGTAAGCGTGTTACGTCATATACGTCGGCATACGCCGTATACGCTACACATACGCTACTCATACGCTACTCATACGCCGCCAGATGCCGGCGTATGTGAAGCGTATGAGGGTTACGCCGCCATACGCTTTCATAAATCCGTCCGTCCAAATTTTTTTGTGCATGCTAAAAAAAAAACGACATATGAGGGTGTATGGCCCATACTGTCAAAAAATGTCACAGCACGCTCTCATACGCTCCTCGTACGCTCCTCGTAGGTTCCACATACGCTCAAAACCACCCGAAAGGTCACCAAATGTCATCATAGGCCGGCACGCGCAGGACCTACGTAGGTTTTCAATACGCTCCCGCCATACGCCGTAATGTGACAGGGCCTTAAAGACCAACCACTGCAACTGTGCAAATTATTAAAGGAAGATTTTTTTTAAAAGGCGTATCAAGGTAAGCCGGCCGGACCCTGGAAGCGCCAAACTACATCTATAGTCGCATCCTGTCCCCTGTTCCAGATTTCTCCGAGCCACATAACCTACACTCCGGTAAGGGCCCGTCCAAAGTTGGGAAACCTTTTCAAGGTAGTACAAAGGGTATTACTTTTCCTGACCCCCCCCCCCCCCCCAGCCCCCTCCAAAATAGCACACACATCAACATTTTACTACAGACCCAGATGCGGTGGCGAAATGACTTCAGTGGCTGCCTCTCGTTTTGATAGGTCATGGTATTCAAACTCCCAGGATCGAACCCTGGTCGAGTCAAACCAATAACTTAAAAATTGATACTTGTCACTACCTAGCCTGGCAATCAGCATCAACTAGGATAGGGCAAGGAGCAGTGGAATAAAGACCAATTGTCCACTACTGAAAAGTCCTCGGCTGTAATCAACTTATGTACTACTACTACTACTACTACAACAACAACAACAACAACAACAACAACAACAACAAATACGCCGGAAAATATCAACATTTTTATTAAATGATAGAAGTCGTACTTTGCTGTTGCTGTCAGCTCCCCTCCCCTCTGTTGTACGCCGTGTACGACTGTGAAAATGTTGACCTATAACTGCAATACAGAGCAACTATTAAATAGACATGGTAGATATGGTACAGTGGTGGGCGCATGACTTATATGAACTCCTTATGTGCATATTAATATATATTTCTGTTTATTTGTGTGCAGCCAGCCAGGGTTATCGCACAGTCAGCTCTAAGGCATGCCGGGCCTGTCCAGCTGCCCCAGTGTGTGACCACAGGTTGGTGGTAGTACACACGCGCGCACTGGTAATAACTTTAAAATTGATACTTGTCGCTACCTAGCCTGGCATTTGGCATCAACTAGGATAGGGCGAGGAGCAGTGGAATAAAGACCAATTGTCCACTACTGAAAAGTCCTCTGCTGTAATCAACCTTTTTGTACAACAACAACAACAAATACGCTAGAAAAATATCAACGTTTTTATTAAATGATAGAAGTCGTACTTTGCTGTCAGCTCTGCTCCCCTCTGTTGTACGTCGTGTACGACCGTGAAAATGTTGACCTACAACTGCAATACAGAGCAACTATTAAATAGACATGGTAGATATGGCACAGTGGTGGGCGCATGACTTATATGAACTCCTTATGTACATATTAATATATATTTCTGTTCATTGTGTGCAGCCAGCCAGGCTTATCGCACAATCAGCACTAAGGCATGCCGGACCTGTGCAGCTGCCCCAGTGTGTGACCACAGGTCGGTGGTAGTACACACACGCGCACCGGCACGCCCCCTGGTGGCGCTGTCTGATTCCCGAACGCGCAGTTTTGAGGTGGTGGTGGTCAAATCTGTAAGAGCGCAGGCTTCCTGTGCGGAAGATCCAGTAGTTTGAATCCCGGTCGAGTCAAAGCAATGATAATATTGATATGCGTTGCTACCTAGCCTGGTGCTCAGCATTAATAGGATAGGGCATGGACTGGTTAGCACAGTGTCAGGATAATGTGATGGTATGGGATATTGTGTCATGGTGCTGGTGGCTTGGTCTCCCAGTGGGAGTGTCACAAATCTCTACCTGTCCTGATATGACCTTAGATGTTGCTAGGATGTAAATGCTCAACAAACAACCAACCCGCTCTGACTGATGTATGTGTGTGGTTTATTAAATTGTTGTCCTTATAGACATTTGTGATCACATTCAATGAATATCCAACATTTCAGCTTGCAGCTTTTCTTCACATATTAGTATAACCGGTCGCGGTGGCCGAATCGAAAGTGTGGGCCTCGCGTGTGGAAGGAAGATCGGGCGTTTGGTTCCCGGTCGAGTCAAACCAATGACTTATCAAATTGATACTTGTCGCATCCTAGCCTGGCGCTTGGCATTAATAGGATAGTGCAATGACTGGTTAGCTCAGTGGCAGGATAATGTGACCAGGTGGGATTTTGGGTCGTGGCCTGATTTCCCAGTGGGGTAGCACTATAAATTCGCCCTAAGTGCGCACTGTCACAAGTCAGTACCTGTCCGGTTATGACCTTGTTGCCAAGACATAAAACTCCAATAACCAACCAATCTATTAGTATTATGTCATTAGATTATTTCACAGGCCTCAGGTAACATTTTCAATTTTATTTCTTAAACATACAAATATACCCATTCCACAAACATGAACGTAAAGAGCTACACTTGATTACACTTTATGGCGTTCTCTCAGATTTATGAATAGACCAGTGATGGCCTACAATGGCAAACTAAATGGTCAACACTGGGATTGGGGAGGGGGGGGGGGGTCAGTCAAGTTTGATCGTTTTATAAAATGTTGATATTTTTCCGGCGTGCTTCATATTCGGTATTAAAATGTTGATGTGTACTATTTTATGCTGGGGGCGGGGTCTGGGAAAAGTACTACGCTTTGTACGACTGTGAAAATGTTGAAAATTTTATGGCTTCGAAGGCTAATGCCCTGTACACACCTCCCGTATAAAACCTAAAACTGCCCTTTTCGGGACTAAGTTTGAGTTTTAGTCGGTTTCAGTCTTTAGGTGTGTGACCCCCTAACACACCTGAGCCTTACGATTCGCGGCTTAAAACTCAGTTTTAGGGCTTAAGACTGGAATCTTATAAGATTCGAAAAATGAATCGGGCAGTTTTAGTTGGGAAACGGGACGGGACGGGTCGGGTTGTGACAGGTCGCGTCGGGCAGTCACTTTTAGCGCGTGAATCGTATACAGGCGGTGTGTACCAGGCTTAATGTGAATAAAAATGGCGAAGACTATATTGCCTTGTTGTGGTTGTGGCACTGCCTTTTTAAGCAGCATTTGCATGCGCTGCTTGTAGCGGTCACATGGTGTGTTGTGACGTGGCTTGGTTCGCCCTCGTGCAGCTGGTGGCGTGATGTCGACATTCTATGTTCTTTTGTGCAAGGCCAGCGAATGTCAAAGGTTACACAGTCTGATCGATTTGAGTTTCTGCCATTTTTATTTAAAGTTGCATAGTCCTGATATGACCTTAGATGTTGCTAGGACGTAAAAAAACAAACAAACAAACAAACAAAAAGAAACAGCATAGTCCAACCAGGATAATGTGACAGAATGGGATAGCGGTCATGCTGCCGGGCATAAGTCTATCAGTGGGACAGCGCTGGAAATTTGCCATGAGTACTCGGTAGTACTAGTTGGTACACGTCCTGGTATATGGCCTTTGATGTTGCTAGGGTGTAGAACCATGACAAACAAACTTGGCATTTCTAATAAGGCCAACCTCTTCCAGAACTGTCAGAGCAGGATTTGTTTGGTTTGTTGGAGCGTCCTAACATCTAAGGTTCTTGCCCATGCCTATGAATGCCGTCCTGATATGACCGATGACCTTTGATGATGAGGACGTAAAACTCCAACAACCAACCAATTAGGTACCGACAAGTATCAATATTATAAGTCCTTTCTATGCAGAAACAAGTGCTTAATAAGTACACCAGTATCTTCGTTGGATATGTAGGATCAAATCTAGGTACAGTACAACCCTGTTAAACCAAGCTCGGTTAAACCAAACGATCGGTTAATCCAAACTTTTTTCGGCGGCCTGGCAAAATACTACCATTTATCATATAAAAAAGTTGGTTAAACCAAAGTCGGTTAATCCAAAGTATCGGTTAATCCAAACAAAATTGTTGGGCCCCAGGCCACTTCCGGTACGGTTAAACTAAACTTTCATGTGGTTATAAGGTCAGCTGATACTTTTTTATATGATAAATGGTAGTAGTTTGCCGGGCTGCCAACAATTTTGTTTGATTAACCGATTCTTTGGTTTAACCGAGCTTGGTTTAATGGGGTTATACTGTATACATAAACAATAATCAAAGTGTCCACATACACTGTATATTACATTCATAATGCACCCCCGTTTTTGCCAAAGCCAAGTCAAAGTCAAAGCCAAAGCTCGGTTAAACCAGTGATCGGTTGATCCAAACAAATTTCTATGGTCCCTTCAAGATTGTTTTAACGGGGTTATACTGTAAGTGTTTTGGTATTTTTTAAAGCCGTTCATCAGATTACACAGCTTCAATGTTTATCATAATTAATCCTTATAGGTGACCAAATTATCAGATTTAGTTCAATCGGAAATGTTAATTGCTTTGAAAACAGGGTTAGGAAATAGCAGAATATTTGTTGAAAATGGGATGTTTAATGGGATTGATTTAACGCTTTAAGGACAGGAGCACCCAAATGCGCCCGTAAGTTACGTGATTACAGGCCAAGAGCACCTGAATACGCCCCCACCCCCATATCTCTTATATTTCCTATTTTATCGCATAACCAGTAATGCCAAGGGAGCTAAATTTGGTATCATTTGAAAAGGAAATCAATTTACAAGTTGATATTTAAGTTTATGAGATTCATCAATTTAATTGCACAAACATCACATATTCAGATTTTTCTTCCGGAGCCGTGCTGATGTGGTAGGAAGAGAGTATAGAGGCATCTCCTCTCCCCTACTCTCCCCTCACTCTCTCCTCCCATCTCCTCTCCTCCCGTCTCCTCTCCTCCCGTCTCCTCTCCTCTCTTCTCATTCCTCCCCTCCTCTCTCCTCTCTTTCCCGTTCCTTTTCCCGTTCCTTCCCCTGCCCTACCCACAATGCACCTGGTGCTGTGCGGTGCTGTGCGGTGCTGTGCGGTGCTGTGCTGTGCTACGTGTACATGTCTACATGCAGTTGTCTAAGTGATGCGTCAACACACGCCGGTCACCTGACCGCCACGCATATGTAAATGAAGCAGTCAGATGACGTCTTTTCCTCTCCCGTCAATTGTTAACTGCCATCCACCTATCCTATATAAAAACCGTTTACGCTATCAGGCTATCTATAATTTGATCTCACACAATACTGCTTCTTGTACAAGTAGTGTCAGATTTTAGTGTTTTTTGTTGTTGTATAGCTGTAACAGATTAACTATGATCTCTACACAATGGCCATATTTATTTTTTTGTAGCGCCATTAGGGTTTGAATTCCAAGTGGAAACTGACCCATGGTTTATTCTGCCGTGTCGTTAGCGTAAACACGTGTTATTCTCAAAAGTGTACATGACAGATCCGGTTAGTTCCCACAACCAACGCTTCCCGATCCTGTGTTCCATGTTGACCATGTGCTTCAGTCAAAAGCGGAACCGAGCAGTGTGGCTGTGGGTTTAACTGACATTTACTTGTTTGTACCAGTCATCACCAAGGACATAACTCCCTCCCTTCCCCCTCCTCCATCTCCCTCCTCCTCTTCCTCCCTCCCTCCTCCTCCGTCCCTCCCTCCCTCCCTCCTCCTCCGTCCCTCCCTCCCTCTTCCTCCCTCCTCCTCCGTCCCTCCCTCCCTCCTCCTCCGTCCCTCCCTCCCTCCTCCTCCTCCGTCCCTCCTCCTCCGTCCCTCCCTCCTCCTCTTCCTCCTCGTCCTTCCCCCTCCTCCTTCCCTTCCCCCTCCTCCTTCCCTTCCCCCTTCCCCTTCCTTCCCTTATCTCCCTTCCCTTCTTTTCATTCCCCCCCCCCCCTACCCCCTGCCCCCCCCCCGTGTAGTTTATGGCGTGAGCTGATCTGAGCCAGAATTCTCGGCACAAAATAAAACAGGCTTGTTGGCAGACAAATGAAATCTACACAATGTACTGACTCAGTCGAATTAAGACGCTACACATCTGTATGAATCCCACAGATTAATTTTTTTTCATTTAACCGGCCAATAATAACTGAGCTATGTAAACTGTCGGTGTTTCTTTTGCCCCTTTTCTTTTCCATTATTAATTTGGCGTAAAATGAACAGGGAACGGTGAATGGCCCACACCTGGTCGCTTGCGGCGATTGTGTGAGGTGTGGTGGGCGGGGCCGAGCCCTACTGAAAGCTGGCATCTGATTGGTCGGAAGCCACATCACCTGATGACGCTCTCCAAGCGGACGCGTGTTGGCGGTGGTAGCGCTGTGGGCTGGGATTGTGCTTGGCGCGTTACTGAGTGTGCGTGAGTCTGTGCACCACGTGGACGTGTGGTTAGTGGGCCGCCTAGTGCACGTGTACTCTGGCACAACATGGCTGCTGCGAGCGTCTCCCCGGCCCCGTACTGTCCAACTGGCCGGGGGGGGGGGGGGGGGGGGGGGGGCGCCGGCGAGAACTGTAATAAATACTAATATGTTATATCTTAGCCTATTTAGTTAAAAGCAATTCAATGTTAGGAATGCATATTGAACTCGCCACTATTTCATTGTGTGCTTCTGCTTGCCCGATCTACCATTGTGTTAGAATGAGTGAAATAAATCGGCTGCCAACACTAGACTATGGGATGAACTATAATTTGATCATTAATAATGGTTTCCATCGTATTCATAGCCAACTGCCTATATTTTTGTAAGAAGTGCACTTAGAGATTTGCTTACATGATATTTTTTATTTTCATCATGTATTCCGTATATGAATATTTAGTGTCTTGATGAAAGATTGTACTTAGAATATGCTATTTTCAAATAATTTGTAGCTCGAGCCCAGTCAAGATCTGCCCTGTAGCATTAAGCTAGGATTCCAATATATGCGGTATGTGAAGGCGACATAAAATGGAAAACATGTATAAATACAAGAGCTCTGATTCCATATGTCCGACAGCGAATGCGATTTGTGTAGACGACAACCTGGATCGCTCCATGTAGCGATTGCCGCAAATGTGTACATGCAAAATTGGATGAACTGACTGAAGACGCATGGGTATTTGTATTTTTGAGATCACACAAATTGCATACCTCATTCACATTAGTATTTGCATACCACCTGTATGGAATCCTAGCTTTAGACTATGGTTATTATTAATAATAATGTGACGTCATATATTGAAAGAAAAGGTGGACTTCCATAGGTTATGAGGCATACTCATTAACCTTCAGATTTACTCCCCTAATATGCGCTAGCCTATAGAGGGAGTGCACGTGACGTCATCACTCAGCAGTCAGTGGTCAGCTGCCAGCCATCTTGGATTATGAGCACCCTCCCTAGGCATGTTGTAAATGAATGCCGATGCAGTAAAACAGAGTTTTCTTGTGTTCTGGGAGGTTTTGGGTAGTTTAGATCCAATGTGTTTACTTACAGCGCTTTAGCAACAACTGTAGCAAGCACAGTGTAGGCAGTTGCAAACCTTCTGTATGTAATCCAATATGACCACCGAAAGTTGTCTTTTGACGTCATTACAACCCCTCTATAGGGCTGAATGACACTAGTAATATTTAATAGTCCCTGCTTGATCAGAGACACTCAGTCATGGTTGGGCCCTAAATAAATAACTCACCAAGAGAATAGGTTGTTTCAAGCGACACAAATTATAGCTAGTCATATTTCAATTTAGTTGATCACAGTAATTTTACATCAATTAAATTGTTTTGGTCACTCTAAAGGTTTTATGGGTTTTTCATGAATAAATAAATATATTTCACTCAGCTGTGTAAACTTTGCCTGCTTCAGCACAAGGAAAAGTCTTCGTGTTGATATGGTTGGTTAGTTGTTGGAGTTTTACGTCCTGGCAATATCTAAGGTCCTATCAGAGAGGTATCGACTGGTGACAGTGCACAGCCATGGCAACTTTATTGTGCTGCCCGACTGGCACTGGGAAATCACCATGACCTGATATCCCACTCACATTATCTGGACACTGAGGTAACCAGTCCTTGCCCTATCCTATTAATTCCCGAGCGCCAAGCTAGGAAGCGACAAGTATCAATTTTGTCGCTATTGGTTTGACTCGACCGGGAATCGGAACTCCCGATCTCCCGCACGGGAAGCCTGTGCTCTAACAATTAGGCCACCACGTCCGGTCATGTTGATATAAACAAAGGATATATATTACTCTCAAAAGGTGATAAACTAATTTCTTTGCCCACGTAACGATTGACATGAAACAGCACAGCAACGCTGGAAACACAAGACAACAACATTTGCTTCAAATCAATATATATTCTATTGAGTGTAAAATGCTGTGTAAAAAAAAACCTTATCTGGTTCTCTTGAGCGAATGCATATTTGTGTTGTAAACAGATAGTAAATTGATCATTACAGTAGACAAAGTTTTGCCCATATTAGTTATCACCTTTTGAGACGGTCTCATATATATATATATATATATCACTTGTCGACACCCATTGGAGGAGAGGTGGGCCGCAGGTGGCGCCACCTGTCAGGTGAGTATAACAATGATAAAACGATAATATATAATATGAATAATGGAAACAATTCCCATCGCATTTTTATACTCGCGTAATGCGTTATACATTACATATATTATTGGCTAAGCCTTACTTCGTTTAAGAAGTACACTCCATACAGCGACATGTCTAATATAAGCAGGTTAAGAGAACTGTGGAGTCTATCTCAGCGGGCAAACTACACTGGCCCCGCTGCGCTGCTTTACTCCCCAGTGTTGGGCATTGTGAGGCGGTAGTCAACCTGATTTCTTGTGTAGAGGTGAACTTGATTTCCACCTGGGGCCATATGCATGACGAGCTTTTGGTGTTACAGTCGGACACCGTTTAGCTATCACTGAGGTCGGGAACTATGTCAAGTGGTATGCAGGAGCGCATAGCACTTTGATTATAGCTAAACGTGAAGTTATTTATAGATTTGGGAAATCCCTCGATTCGACAATATGAATAACACCGCCAATGTGGCGGTGGCGTTAATATCGGTTAGAATTTAGGGTTAATTTGATTAAATTTCGCTTATGGCGTATGTAATTCTGTTAAATATGACGGCATTTAATTGATTTGGGCCTAATATATTGCCGCCGATACGACGGCGGCGGCCATGTTTAGTTGACGTTGGACAGTATGGATATCGACGTCGCTGCAGCGGCGGCGATTTGTGTACTTTACATTCGTCGATTCGACAATATGCATAACGCCGCCAATGCGGCAGCGGCGTTAATATCGGTTCGAATTTAGGGTTAAATTGATCAAATATCACGTTTAGGATATGTAATTCTGTCAAATATGATAGCATTGAATAGATTTGGCCCTAATCAGTACCTAACATCGCCTGTAAACCAGCTATGGAACGGGTTTACCATAACCTAGTTTAAGCTTGTGGTGTTAGGCCTAACACTGCTCCATGCATAGCGACTTTTCGGCGCTAAACCAGAAATCCTGTCTAAACGCGTTTTGGCTCGCTAACACTGCTTCATGCATATGGCCCCAGATCATGCTCTGTATCGATTATACTCAGCACGGCGTGGTCAGGCGATAGGTAGCCTTCATGTGGGTGGCTCCCAGAGTGTTGATACAACGTAAAACACCAACAAACAAACAAACAAACCCAGAGTGTTAGCCGATCTATAATTCTATTCTGAACAAACACAACTGTTGGGATGCAGATGGCGGCCACTCTTTGGCTGGGGCTTTACATCCTAGCAACATTTAGGTCATATCGTGATGGTTATCAACTTAAATTGTGACAGTGCGCTGTCATGGTAACTTTATTATGGTGCTGCTCCACTGGGGACCAGACGGGATGGCCGAATGAGTTAGAGTGTCCGTCTCCCGTGTTGGTAGATCATGGGGTCGTGGGTGCGAACCCTAGTCAAGTCAAAACCAATGACATACCAATTTATACTTGTCGCTTCCTAGCCTGGCACTCGGCATTATTAGGATAGGGCAGGAAGTGACTTAGTGGGATATCAGTTCATGGTGCTGGCAGCCTGGTCTTCCAATGGGGCAGCACTATAAAGTCGCCATGAGTGCGCACTGTCACAAGTCGGTACGCGTCCTGATATGACCCTAGATGTTGCTAGGATGTAAAACAACAAACAAACTGCTCCACTGGGAGCCCAGGCCGCTGGAACCATGACCCGATATTCCCCTGTCGCAGTTTGAGCGCCCTGCCAGTTTGAGTGCCCTTCTGTTGCTTCTGCGCATGCGCGGAATTTAATAGTATCGTCTGCGCATGCGTCAAATTCTACCCAGTTTCAAACTACGGCGATAGAGACAACATTAAAACCACCCTAACTATCACAGTAATTCGCGATTTTTGGTGCTTTGAAAGCAAATTCCTCTTGTTTCTATTAAATAGTTCAGATATTTCTCTACAATTTCACATTCAGCTTTTTTTTATATCAGCCAATTGGAAGTTCTTGAATTTATTTTGCGAAAATAGTTTTTGAGGCAATGATCTGGTAAGGCTAACATTAGCACTGACACTCAGAATATCCCAACTTTCACTATTATCTCTGTTTTTAATACTTTGAGAGTAAATTGCTCTTTTTTAATACTTTGAGAGTAAATTGCTCTTAGGTTACATTAAATACTTCAGATCTTCTCTTCAATTGCGCATTAAGATATTTTTAATCGATCCAATGAAAACTTTAAAATCTATTTGACAAAAAAAGTCTACAACTACTCAAACTGGCAGGGCGCTCAAACTGCGACACCCCCACTCAGTCCCATTATGCTGATACTGAGCTAACCAGTCCTTGCCCTATCCTAGTAATTCTGAGTGCCAGGCTAGGTAATGGCAAGTATAAATTGTGTGCGTCACTCATTTGACTCGATCGGGGTAACAAAAATCCATGACACCCCGCACAGGAAGCCAGCCAGGGCTCCTACTGATTCAACCATCCCGTCTGGTACTGCTCTGAATGCACTTTGACAGTTAGTAAGCTGCAGTTGACTGGATATAATCAACATGTAGGGTTTATGGATATAGATCTACACCTTCTGCTAGACTTTATATATATATATTTTGTGATGAATGCTTATTCTGTTGATGATTTTTTTTCTCTTCACCAAAACACAGCTCTGCCGGCATTTTTCAATTCAATTAATGGGGTCAAACCGCTGGTGAACATCATATTGTACATAATGGGGTCACACTGTGGGTGGGCAGCATATTGTGCATAATGCTGTCATACTGCGGGTGGGCAACATTGTACATAATGCGGTCATACCGTGGGTGGGCAGCATATTGTACGTAATGGGGTCATACCGCGGGTGGGCAACATTGTACATAATCCGGTCATACCATGGGTGGGCAGCATATTGTATGTAATGGGGTCATTCCGTGGGTGGGCAACATTGTACATAATCCGGTCATACCGTGGGTGGGCAGCATATTGTATGTAATGGGGTCATACCGAGGGTGGGCAACATTGTACATAATCCGGTCATACCGTGGGTGGGCAGCATATTGTACGTAATGGGGTCATACCGCGGGTGGGCAACATTGTACATAATGCGGTCATACCGTGGTGTGCAGCATATTGTATGTAATGGGGTCATACCGCGGGTGGGCAACATTGTACATAATGCGGTCATTCCGTGGGTGGGCAGCATATTGTACGTAATGGGGTCATACCGCGGGTGGGCAACATTGTACATAATGCGGTCATACCGTGGGTGGGCAGCATATTGTACGTAATGGGGTCATACCGCGGGTGGGCAACATTGTACATAATCCGGTCATACCGTGGGTGGGCAGCATATTGTACGTAATGGGGTCATACCGCGGGTGGGCAACATTGTACATAATGCGGTCATTCCGTGGGTGGGCAGCATGTTGTGCACAATAGGGTCATCATATGGCAAGTGGGCAGCATATTGTACATAATAGGGTTATTCCATGAGTGGACAGCATATTGTACACAATAGGGGCATACTGTGGGTGGGCAGCATATTGTACATAATATCAGCATACCGCGGGTGGGCAACATATTGTACATAATAGGGTCATACCGCGGGTGGGCAACATATTGTACATAATAGGGTCATACCACGGGTGGGCAGCATAGTGTACATAATAGCGGCATTCTGTGGGTGGGCAGCATATTGTACAATAGCGGCATACTGCGGGTGGGCAACTTATTGTACATAATAGGGTCATACCACGGGTGGGCAGCATAGTGTACATAATAGCGGTATACCGCAGGTGGGCAGCATATTGTACAATAGTGGCATACTGCGGGTGGGCAACATATTGTACATAATAGGGTCATACCGCGGGTGGGCAACATATTGTACATAATTGGGTCATACCACAGGTGGGCAGCATAGTGTACACAATAGGGTCATACCGTGGGTGGGCAGCATATTGTACAATAGCGGCATACTGCGGGTGGGCAACATATTGTACATAATAGGGTCATACCGCGGGTGGGCAGCATAGTGTACATAATACTTTTTAATAGGGTCATACCGTGGTGACCTATTAGCTTGGTGTCAGGATAATGTGACTGAGTGGGATATCGGGTCATGGTACCGTCGGCCTGATTTCCCAGTGGGGCAGCACTATAAAATCGCCATGTGCGCGTACTGTCAAAAGTCGGTACCCGTCCTGATATGACCTTAGATGTTGCTAGGACGTAAAACAACAACAAACAAACATACCGCGGGCGGGCAGCATATTGTACATAATGCGATCATTCCGTGAATGGGAAGGGCAGTAGGGGTGCTGCACAGTCTGCGCTACAGGCGAGTATGTTGTCGACGGCCGTCGGGCGGTGGGGGGGGGGGGGGGGGGGGGGGGGGGAGGGGGGGGGGAGTGTCTCGGTGTGAGGGGGCGTGTCACCGTGGTAACAGACCAGGCATACATAAGTGATGAGTGATAATCTACCCTCACACTGCTGGGGATCACAATGTCAATGACAATGGGGTGTGTGGCTGTGGGGTGGGAGGGGGGGGGGCGGTATAGCTTTAAGGAGAGGCGAGTACCCTGCAGAAATCAGGCGAGTATATAAGCCCAGGATGAGAGGCCTGGATGTAGATGAATATCATCACCCAGTCCCTGCGGTAGACTAAATTCTTTAACAAAAATATTGCATTTGTCACCACATAGAAGCGAATACTGAGGCAATTTAATATATAAAAAAAACTATTACTGCAGAAACCTATAGTGTTAATTTTTGGCAAGCCTGCCAAAACTAATTTTGTATGTTTGCACTTCAAATATCTCAAAATTTTGGTATTTAAGAGTGAAGTAAGGTAGATTATAACCATAGCATGTTTATCTCAGAAAATGACAAACTCAAAAATGGACAAAACGGACTTGAACCGGACATCAACCGTACACGTCAGTCCGGTAGTGTCTGGTACAAGCTTTGTGCATGTTAAAAACTTGTACCGGAGATAGAACGGACACGGCGGATGGGTACCGTATATAAACCGTACATTGCCGTATTTCACCGGACAGTGTCCGGTTTCTGTCCGGTTCCTCAATCCGGTGAGGTCTGACTGGGGCTTTGCAGTGATTCACCACTAATGACCCTCCTCAGGTAATCAAGTGACGTAGACGAGGTGACACTCATCTAGATGGTTATTCTTTGTAGCACAGTACTTAGTGGTGTTCTCTTTGGCGGAGTGGTTAGAGTGTCTGACTCCTAATCTGAAGGTCGGTGGTTCGATTCCCCATGCCCCCATCTCTGCCAATTTGGATTTCCACCGCTGTGTATAACTTACAGCGTCATCAAAGGCCGGTTGCTCTCATACCATGTCTATGTGGTGTGGGAGGTTAAAAGTGTAGGCTCGGGCTTTCTATCGACAAACTGTCTAATGGTGAAAACAAGCCTATTCAGGCTTATCCATGATAGGCAGTATAAATCTTCAACAACTTAGTGAAATGCGATATATATAGTGCACGGTTGGAAACAGTCACAAAGTGGGTCATTCTCAGAAACTGTACCACATTTTTGTTTTCCATATTTTAATGATTTCACCTTTTTTTTGGGGTAGTAAGTCAAATAGCTATCATTGACTGTGTATTGAGTATGTTAGCAATACATTTATTTAATATCTCCCACAAAATGTATCCAAAAATATGCTTATATGATTTTTGTACTAAAGTGAAAACATCTAATGTAATGTATGCTGCCTATGGGAGAATATCCACATTTTCGTGGATATTTCATGATACTGGACAGTGTAACTGTAAGACAATAATTAAAATGCTAAGGATAATATATTAAAGCAACATTCTGTTTTCTGCGTTCCTCGATTATTTACAGATTCCTCCCCAAAGATTAATTTTTTTAATATTTTTTTTTTACAGATCGCACATTTCTGAGATAAATATATTAAATTGATTGCTATAATCTACCTTACTTTAGTTCGAAGTGACTTATTTTAAATCGCTAAGTTTTGAGATATTTGAAGTGCAAACATGTCAAATTAATTTCGGCAAGCACGCCAAAAGTCTGACACCGTAGGCTTCTGCAGTAACAAGTTCTATTAAATTGACTCACTAAGCATTTGGTGCTACATATAAGGGAATACTAAGTGCACCAGTATCAAATTTAGATATGTAGAATCAAATGTAGATACTTGTTTTGGTTTTGAAAATTTGATGTTTCATCGGACTATGCGGCTTTAATCATTAAAGCTGCACAGTCCGATGGAAGCACCAGATTCAAAAACCAAAACGCTTACCTAGGTTTGATCCTAGCTATCCAACTTAAGATATTGGTGCGCTTATTAAGCATTTGTTGCTGCATTGAGTGGAGTGCTAAGTCAATTTGATAGAAAATGCTAAGTATGCTGAAGCCTATGGTCTCAGTTTTGAGAAGCACACCAACATTTCGTGTTTGCACTTCAAATATCTCCAAAGTTAGCCATTTGAAATAAGTTACTTCCAAGTAATGCAGATTATAACGATCAACTTAATCAGGGATGAAAGATCTGGGATTTCGCAGATTTCTGGGATTTTTCCTGTAGCTATAAGTGTATACTAATACGTTGCACCCTTCCTGATCTGACCTTAGATGTTGCCAGGACGTCAAACTCCAACAACCAACGAATACGTTATTTCATGCTGCAGCACCATCAGTGTATACTAATATGTGGTGCAAACACCGCAGCACAAGCAGCGTGTACTACTAATACGTGCTTCTAATGCGGCAGCACTAGCAGCGTATACCGATATATGGTGCATACTCCGCAGCACTAGCAGTGTATACTACTAATGCATGCTTCAAATGGTGCAGCACTATCAGCGTATACCAATATGTGTGAAATCCGACTTCCGGGAATATTCATCGATTCCCTGACAATGCTAAGCCTATGGGAGATTATCAGCATTTCCGTTTTTTTTCCCGGAGACCACTTTCATCCCTGTTAATATATGTTATCTTTAAAAATGACAAACTCAAAACGATTGGGCTATGCAACTTTAAGACATCGTTCAATTAGGTTATTAGCTGCAAAGTCATGACCAGTGTGGTCCTATAGCTGCAAAGTCATGACCAGTGTAGTCCTATAGCTACAAAGTCATGACCAGTGTGGTCCTATAGCTGCAGAGTCATGACCAGTGTGGTCCTATAGCTGCAAAGTCATGACCAGTGTGGTCATATAGCTGCAAAGTCATGACCAGTGTAGTCCTATAGCTGCAAAGTCATGACCAGTGTGCTCCTATAGCTGCAAAGTCATGACCAGGGTGGTCATATAGCTGCAAAGTCATGACCAGTGTGGTCCTATAGCTGCAAAGTCATGACCAGTGTGGTCATATAGCTGCAAAGTCATGACCAGTGTGGCCATATAGCTGCAAAGTCTCGACCAGTGTGGTCCTATAGCTGCAAAGTCATGACCAGTGTGGTCCTATAGCTGCAAAGTCATGACCAGTGTGGTCCTATAGCTGCAAAGTCATGACCAGTGTGGTCCTATAGGAGGAGATGCATATCATTAGCATGACTTAAATGTTCCCAGGAAAAATGTTGGCTGACGATGTATATTTCCTTAGTACAACACAAACAAGTAACTATATAAACCTGTCGAAATCTATACGCTTAATGGCATGATTAAATCTTACGCCCTTAATAGCAACTAAAGAAATCAATGTTATGATGGAAATGCTTTTTAAAAGTCCACATAATTATAGGTAAATGGACTAACACAAAGTAACGTAAAAGCCAGATTTTGACAGTTTGCAATCTACAAACAGTTACAGCAACAAAACAAAAAGTATTACTAAGACAAAATTCAAAAGATTTGAATCAAATTGGACTAGTGCTACCCAGTAGTGAAAAAAGTGTTAACACATTTAGTATCCATTATGGGCCGGGTAAATAATTTGTCACAAATAAATATTTAAAAGAAAATAGGTGACGAGATCTCTTAGCTGTGTGTAGGTCTCGTTGTTAGCTCCTATTATTCAGTAGGGTTACCGGGCGTGGTGGCCGAATCGGTAGAGCGCAGACCTCCCATGCGGGAGATCAGGAGTTAGATTCCCGGTCGAGTCAAACCAATGACTTCCACAATTTATACTTGTCACTTCCTAGCTTGGCGCTCAGCATTAATAGGATAATGAAAGGACTGGTTCGTTCACTGTTCAGTGTCAGGGTAATGGGACTGAGTGGGATATCGGGTCATGGTGCTGGTGACGTGATGTCCCAGTGGGGCAGCACTATAACGTTGCCATGAGTGTACACTGTCACAAATCGGTACCTGTCATGATAGGATATGTTGCCAGCAGGTAAAACTCCAATACCTAACCAACCGCCTCAGCAGGGTGATTAGTACTGGCTGACCCTAACTGTGACAGATGACCCCCAGAGGTCACGGCCCACATTAGGTCATGAGTCAGTCCCAGTAAATAGTTGTATTTGTCGTGTCAGCCCACATTTGAAACTGATTAATCATTGGGCGGGTTTCTTCTCTCCCCCCCCCCTGATTTGTGTAACGAATAGCAATACAAGGTACACAGGTCATTACATTACTGTAAAATACATCTGATAAAATCACCAACCGTGTTTGGAAGTATAACAACATTTGCATAGTCCGATGAAAGCATCAAGTTTTCTAAATTAAGAAACTAGATTTGATCCTACATATCCAACTTGACATATTGCTGCAACCGGATAGTATGACTGA
The DNA here is from genome assembly GCA_030323885.1 of Branchipolynoe longqiensis. NCBI lineage: Eukaryota > Metazoa > Annelida > Polychaeta > Phyllodocida > Polynoidae > Branchipolynoe > Branchipolynoe longqiensis. The sequence continues at coordinate 78,744,856 of CM059195.1, forward strand.
ATTGGTAAGAGCGCTGGCTGGCTTCTCATGTGGGAGGTATTGGGTTCTAACCCCGGCCGAGTCAAACTAATGACTTACAATACATTGATACTTGTCGCTCCTGAGCCAGGCGCTATGCATTACTAGGATAGGGTAAGAACTGATTTGCCTAGTATCAGGATTATGTGACTGAGTGGGGTATTGGGTGATAATGCCAGCACCATTGTCTTTCAGTGGAGCAGCACTATAATCTCGCCATTAGTGCAGTGTCGCATGTTGGTACTGGTGCTGATATGACCTTAGGTGTTGCCAGGATATAAACACAGGCAAACACATACATATATATGTATATATGCAACAAATGTTACTAAGTCTGTTGCATAGTTCGATGATAGCATAACATTTTCTAAAGCAAGACACTTAAGGGCGGATTCCTTACACGCGGTATGCGGTATGCGAATGGCATGATTCCTTACACACGGCATGCAGCTATATTTAAAAAATAAAAATAAACAAGTATACCAAATTATAGATAAGTATTCATATTTTTGTGGCTATGGTAGCATTTTTACCAACCCGAACCCCACCACCACCACTACCATATGTTTCCCCTCTGCACCCTTGTGTGTGACCGTTCCGTAATGCTCAGTCGCCTCTCCTCGTCTAAAACTAATGGACAAGTGCGACTGACTGAACCCCACCACCACCCACCACCACCACTACCATATGTTTCCCCTCTGCACCCTTGTGTGTGACCGTTCCGTAATGCTCAGTCGCCTCTATGGACAATTGCGACTGATGTTTCTATTCGCACACGGCGTGCCGCATGCCACACCGATCGCTACAGGGACCGATCGAGTTGACGCATTCGCATACCACATGTAAGGAATGTAGTCCATTGACTTCAAGGCGTTTCGATTTTTTGTCGCATTCACATACTGCATGCCGCGTGTAAGGAATGTGCCCTTTATCTAGATTTGAACCTACATATCCAACTCAGCTACTGGTGTGCTTATTAAGCATTTGTTGCCACGTAGAAGGGTGTACTATGTCATTTTAATAGAACCTAGGACCAGACGGGATGGCCGAATGAGTTAGTGTCCGTCTCCCGTGCTGGTAGATCGTGGGGTCGTGGCTTCGAACCCTGGTCGAGTCAAAGCAATGACTTAAAAATTGATACTTGTCGCTTCCTAGCCAGGCGCTCGGCATTATTAGGACAGGGCAAGGACTGGTGTGCTCAGTGTCAGGATAACCAGCACCATGACCTGGTATCCCACTCAGTCATATTATCCTGACACTGGTTCCCCAGTGGGACAGCACTATAAAGTCACCATGAGTGTGCACTGTCACAAATCGGTACCCATCCTGATATGACCTTAGATGTTGCTAGGACGTAAAACAACAAACAAACAAACAAACAAAATAATAGAACCTGTTAGTGTTACTGCGATGCCTATGGGGTCAGAGATTTGAGAAGCATGCCAAAATTGATTTGGCATGTTTACACTTCAAATATCTCCGAAGTTAGTAATTTATAATCATAGTTATTTCAAACTAAAGTATAGCAATCAACCGGCTATATTTATGTGACTTTAATCTCTTACTTCTGAAGCCAATTATATCCAGCCAGCATTTCGAGAAGATGGCTATAGTGATGCAAATGCATGCTGTACTGTCTTCCTATCTGTTACCTGTTCCTACAGCGTCTTCATATGCTGCCGTTGCAGGTGAAATTGCCTGGTAATTACCCGTTAATCGTGACTACAGTGTTTACACCGTCTCCATCTACTGCCATTGCATGTGTAATTGCCCGGTGATTACCCGTTAACTGTGACTACAGCATACACCATGGCCGAATGAGTTGAGGGTCCATCTCCTGTTTTGGGAGATCGGGGATCCGAACCCACGGGTTCATGGGTTCGAACCCTGGTCGAGTCAAACCAATGACATAAAAATTGGTACTTGTCGCTTCCTAGCCAGGCGCTCTGCATTATTAGGATAGGGCAAGGACTGGTTGGCTCAGTGTCTGGAATAAAGTGACTGAGTGGGATATCAAGTCATGGTGCTGGTGGCCTGGTCTCCCAGTGGGGCAGCACTATAAAGTTGCCATGAGTGCGCACTGTCACAAGTCGGTACCCGTCCTGATATGACCTTAGATGTTTGCTAGGATGTAAAACAACAAACAAACAAACAAACAGTGACTACAGCATGTTTACACCGGCTTCATTGTGGGTGTAATTACCCGTTAACTGTGACTACAGTATGTTTACACCAGCTCTGTGTCCTATCGTTTCAGGCGTGCTGCTCGACATCCAGAAGTTCTATGGGATCACCCGCTCCCAGGCGGGTCTGCTGCAGACCGCCTTCATCTGCTCCTACATGGTCTTCTCACCCATCTTTGGTTTCCTTGGTGACCGCTACAACCGCAAACTCATCATGGCGGTCGGAATCTTCTGCTGGTCATCCATTACGTTAGCTGGGTCGTTCATACCCAGAGAGGTACTTTTATTTATTTGACTTTTCTTGGTTGAAAGTTGAAAGTTGCATAGTCCGATGGCTTTGATTTTCTGTCATTTTCTGAGATAATATTAGGTTGATCATTATAATCTACCTTCCTTTAGTTTGGAGTAACTTTTATTTTAAGTGGCTAATGTTTGAGATATTTGAAGAGCAAGCATACCAAATTAATTTAGGAAAGCACGCCAAAACTGACATAGTTAGGAGTCTATGCTCGGATCTGTGGATGTGTACGTAGGCTATCAGGGGAAAACAATACAGACAAAGACAAAGTAAGAGAGTAAAGTGTAAGAGAGAGTCCAGCCCTCTGGTTTATTATTATATAGTTACATGGGTTCTTGGTAGGATATCATACCACCTCTTTCCACCAATAGGAATCTAGCATTCCTGGTCTCACCAATAGGAATCCAGCATTCCTGGTCTCTATGGATACCAGTGGTCTGTCCACCACCAGTAGCTGTCTGGCCCCTTGGCCACCACCAACCTTGACCTTTTGAGTGTGGTGACCCCTACCCCAGCAGAAGGGCTAGGCCCTGAATGCAATCACACCCAGACCTGCCAGCACCACTATGTCTATTTACATCCCACTCAGTCACCACCAACCCATATATGTGCTATATAAGTGATTATGTGAATATAAATAAAGAATAGACCATAATGTTTCCGGGGGCGCCTTCTGGGCCCCCCCCCCCCATCTATCCACCACCATGACTCTGAGCAGAACCCTGGTCTGGGCACTCTCTCCGCTCCCGACCTCGGCACCGGCACCGTCTGCCTCTTGCCTCACTTCAAAATACATATACACATGCACCTGGTCAAGCACACTGATCAGTAATAGAACAATTTCATTCCCCCCCCCCCCCCTGCCGAATATCCGAATATTTTACAATAGGCTTCTGCAGTAACAGGTTCTATTATATTCGCTCAGTGTTCCATTCTATCTGGTGACAAATGTTTAATAAGTGCACCAGTATCTAAGTTAGATATGTAGAATCAAATCTAGATCACTGTTTTGGTTTTGAAAATTTGATATTTTCATCGGACTATGCAGCTTTAATAAGACTGGTTAGAAACTGCAATGGCATGATGACAAGGAACATTTTGTTCATCAAATTTTGACTGGCAATAAGACAACCAGACGGGATGGCTGAATGAGTTTGAGCGTCCGTCTCCCGTGCTGGTAGATCGTGGGGTGGTGGGTTTGAACCCCGGTCGAGTCAAACCAATGACTTAAAAATTGATACTTGTTGCTTCCTAGCCAGGCGCTCGGCATTATTAGGACAAGGCAAGGACTGGTGTGCTCAGTGTCAGGATAATGTGACTGAGTGGGATACCAGGTCATGGTGCTGGCGGCCTGGTTTCCCAGTGGGACAGCACTCTAAAGTCGCCATGAGTGCGCACTGTCAAAAGTCGGTGCCCGTCCTGATATGACCTTAGATGTTGCTAGGATGTAAAACAACAACAAACAAGACTGGCAATAACAAAATCTTGGAAATCGAAATGCAATTGATTTTGTGTAGAACCTTTTATATCACCAAATGTGGTTTGGTATTTTACACTGTTTTCTCCTTAGAGGATAGGGAACAGTTTAAATTGCCTCTGCTTTACACAGGGATGAGAATTCACTGGTTTCCCGACTGTTGGGGAATGACGCACCTTTTTATGTGTGACCTGTTCTCATCCCCATTATACAGTATAACCCCGTTAAACCAAACTTGAAGGGACCCTAGAAATTTGTTTGGATTAACCAATCATTGGTTTAACCGAGCTTTGACTTTGACTTGGCTTTGGCAAAAACGGGGGTGCATTATGAATGTACAATGTATGTGGACACTATGATTATTGTTTTTTATGTATATGCAGTTTAACCCCATTAAACCAACTTCGGGTAAATCAAACAATCGGTTAATCCAAACTTTTTTCGGCGACCTCGCAAAATACTACCATTTAAAAAAAGTCTCAGATGACCATGAAACCACACGAAAGTTTGGTTCAACTGTAACAGAAGTGGCCTGGGGCCGACAATTTTGTTTGGATTAACCAACTTTGGTTTAACCAACTTTTTTATATGATAAATGATAGTATTTTGCCGGGCCGCCAAAAAAAGTTAGGATTAACCGATCGTTTGGTTTAACCGAGCTTGGTTTAACAGGGTTGTACTATACATGGTTGTTGGTGTGTTGCAGCATTTCTACATGTTCCTGCTGATGCGTGCACTGGTTGGGATCGGTGAAGCGAGTTACTCCACCATTGCTCCTACTATCATTGCCGACTTGTTCGTGAGGGACATGCGCACTAAGGCGCTCGCCATCTTCTACTTAGCCATTCCAGTCGGCAGGTGAGGAGAGGACACTTTCACACCACGCTTTGCGCTTAGATTGTAGGTCTTGTATTTCAGGGACGGATGATCTCCACAATTTAAAAATAATCATTAACTATCACAAAGTGGCAGAGATACAGTGTCAGTACTGGGCCTGGAAAGTCTTCAACTTTATTTGCCCCATTTCAAGGCCTTGAAATGCATTGAATTTAACCTATTTGGGTAATTAGTCTTGAAAAGCGTTGAATTCCATTAAACTGCACACACTGATCTAAATTACTTTGAAATCGCCATTTGCCATTGTTTTGTTTTTTTCTCCCTGAAATCCGAATGAAAATAGTCTTGAATTCTTGTCAAAAATAGCCTTGATATAGTCTTGAATTCCATATCTTCGCATGTGTACAAACGTTGAAAGTATAATGGTGTTTTCTGTTTGACAGCGGCCTGGGCTACATTATTGGTGCTAACATAGCGCACTACATGGGCAGCTGGCAGTGGTCACTCAGGGTGAGTTACTTTTAGTGCCCACGTCTCTAAGGAAATGGTGATGTAGAATAGCAGGAGCCAAGGAACACATTTAGTAACTCGTTGGTTCATCCTTGATGCATTTGAATGACGTTATTTTTTACCTCTGAAATGTGGCTTATTTAAAATAGACAGACTGACAGACATGCATGTACATACATACATGGTAGGACAGTAACTTCTTTTCCTACTTGCCCAATCGGGCAAGTGACTGAATTTTCTACTTGCCCAAGTGGCAAAACTACTTGCCCAAGTAGTCAGCCAATTGAAACTGAAATCTGCTACTGCAGATCAGTAAAATAACTTGCCCGTTCGGGTAGGTCACCGAGAACCTCACCTTGCCCGACCGAGTAAACTAGGCGTCCTGGCCAATGGGGCAGTTCTTATTGTCATACTCTGTAACATTAGGTCAAAGTGTATTTGCGTTGCCTAGCAGGGTTGTTGGTTACTGACTGCGTGTGTGGAGCGGAATGTAGCTCAGGCGGTAGAGTGTCCATCTGTGAGTGGGTCATCCGATCGATCCTTTTCAGTGGACTCATTTGCAGTTTGGGCTATTTTCTGGTCCAACCAGTGGTCAACAACTCGTTCATCAAAGGCTGTGGTATGTGCTCTTCTGTCTGTGGGAAGATGCTTATAAAAAACCCTTGCTGCTTATCGGAAAGGGAAGTGTATGTAGCGGCAGCGGGTTAATGTCAAGATGACCAAATGTTTGATGTCCAATATCCGAGAAATCAATGTGCTCTAGAGGCATCATTAAATAAAACAAGTTTTCCTGACTGTGCGTGTTGCCAGGTGACGCCCCCGCTCGGTGTGCTGTGTGTGCTCTTCATCATCTTCTTGGTGCGCGAGCCACCACGTGGGGCGGCAGAGGGAGGCACCCATTTGGGCAACACCACCTACTTGGCTGACATCAAGTACCTCATCCGGAAGTAAGACCCTAACACGCTCACATGTACAGGATCCGTACGGGGCCTGGAAAGTCTTTAAAAGACTTCATTTGCCCCATTTGAAGGCCTTGAAAACCCTTGAATTTAACCTATTTTGGGTAATTAGTCTTGAAAAAACATGAATTTCATTAAACTCTCCCCAATGATCTAAATTATTAGTCCGAAATCGCCATTCGGAATGGTGATTTCGCACTAAATCCAAATGAAAAAGTCTTGAATTCCGATCAAAAACAGTCTTGATGTAGAATGAATTTCATATCTTCACATGTTGTACGGACCCTGCATATAGTGGTGTCGCGAGTGGATTGGGGGGGGGGGGGGGTATAACTGAGTCATCGTTTTCTGATACCAGTCCTATGGCTGAAACTTGTATATGAAGATGTTCATAGCTATATTCGCAACCTATAGGGTTTAGAATTTTATGGGGAAACCCATTTCGGCTTCCATGCCCAGGGCTCATGGGTACCCGTCGGTAACGATCCTTTGGTTCCGTGAAACAGATGATGCGAATCGAGTTTTAATAGAAAAGTTATGGGAATGACATTTTTGTTGCATTGTTTTTCTAGCATGGTAACGACACGTTATAGGATTTCACGTTAACGATCATTCTCCGATAGGTTATGTTCTTACTTCTTGCATTATCTTCCAAATACGGGAACCCAAATAACCGTGAAGACTTAATTGCTATTAATTTTAGCAGCTGTATTACTTGCTGATTTTCAAAGTAAACTTCCATATTAAATTGAATGAATGCCAAGAACAGGACTAATTGTCTTTTGTTATGCACTTGACGGTTTGATGTTGCTCGGTTTCAGTAAGAGCTTCGTGTTCTCGACCCTGGGCTTCACGTGCGTGGCATTCGTTGCTGGTGCGCTGTCCCTGTGGGCACCCAGTTTCATGTACAACTCCATCATCGTGCAGGGCCGCTACGAGTCCGAAGCGCAGTGAGTGAACGAAGCCTTATTACGCGCCTTTATGGAGCAGTCTCTTCACCTCATGCGGCTGTCTGCTACTGCTGCTTTTCTCGTCTCCTCACATAAAATTTACCGTCCTTTGGCAATTTTTATTTTTTTTTAAAGTAAACCTAGAGTGACGGAATAAATTCTAGCTGACTTCCTGCTGTTAACATGGCCTTTACTGCCGACACGGTGTAACATTATCATTAATTAAAGCTGCATAGTCCGATGTAATATCAAATTTTCAAAACCAAACCAATTATTTACATTTGATTTTACATAGCTAACTTAAATACTGATGCACTTATTAAGCACTTGTTTCTGCGTAGAAGGCAATATTGAGTCAATTTAACAGAACCTGTTACTGCAGAAGTCTATGGTGTCAGAGTTTTGGCAAGCTTGCCAAAAATAATTGTCCATGTTTGCACTCAAAATATCTCAAAAGTTTACCACTTAAAATAAAAGTAACTTTGAACTAATGTAAAGTAGATACTACTGATCGATCTAATATATCTATCTCAGAACAAATACTGAAATTCAAAACCATCGGACTATGCAACTTTAATCATTAATCTCATTGCGAATTGTCCTCTAGTACCTTAGGGTAACGTTACAAAAGCAATGACATAATTAGTCTGGTTTCGACATTTTTGAAGGAGCTTTAGTGACTTTGTAGTTGATCTGTTGTTCACTCACTCACTCACACACACACTCACACTCACACTTTCACACTCTCACTCTCACTCACACACACTCACTCACTAATACACACACTCACTCACTAATACACACACTCACTCACTCACTAATACACACACTCACTCACTCACTAATACTCACACTCACTCACTCTCTCACTCACACTGGTTAGCACAGTAGCACGATAATGTGACTGAGTGGGATATCAGGTCATGGTACTGTCGGACAGGTCTCCCAGTGGGGCAGCACTATAAACTCATCATGAGTGCGCTTCGCACTGTCACAAGTGAGCAGTACCTCTTCCTGATACGACCATAGATGTAAAACCCCAAAGAAGCCGCTTCGTTGACCGCCTCTCGTTGTTCGTTGTGACAGGGTGGCGCTTAAGGTTGGCGTCATCACGTGCGTGGCGGGTGTTGTGGGTGTGGAGTGTGGCTCCGAGACGGCCCGGCGTCTCCGTAAGAAGAGTCTGCGCGCCGACCCGCTCGTGTGCGCAGCAGGCCTCATCGGCTCAGCTCCATTTCTGTTCCTCACGATAGTAGTCTCTAAATACAATACAATGCTCGCCTGGGTAAGTACACCACTCCTTTTTGTTCCCTTTCCCCCTTTTATTTTCCCATTGCCACCTTTCCCCCCCATTCCCCTGTCGTCCCTTTATTTCCCCTCCCCCCCTCCCTTTTTTTCCCTCTTCCCCCCCTCCCTTTATTTCTCCTTGGCCCCCCTTTATTTTTCCTTTCCCCCCTTTATTTCTCCATCCCCCTTTTATTTCTCAATCCCCCCCTTTATTCCCCCTTCTCCCCTTTATTCCCCCTTCTCCCCTTTATTTCTCCTTCTCCCGTTACTTCTCCTTCCCCGTTTTATTTCTCCTTTCCTCCCTTTATTTCCCCCTTTATTTTTGTTTCAGCCATTATTCCCGTGTCCTCTATTCCCTTTCCCCCAATTACTCCCTTTCCCCCATTACTTCCCTTTCCCCCCATTACTCCCTTTCCCCCATTACTCCCCTTTCCCCCATTACTCCCTTTCCCCCCGTTTTATCCCTTTCCCCCATTACTCCCCTTTCCCCCATTACTCTCCCTTTCCCCCATTACTCTCCCTCCCCACTACTCCCTTCCCCATTATTCCCCCTTTCCCCCCGTTTACTCCCCTTTCCCCATTACTCCCTTCCCCCCTTTCCTCCCCGATCTTTCCTCCCTTTTCCCCCATTACTCCCCTTCTCCCCCCCATTACTCCCCCTTTCCCCCCGTTACTCCCCTTTCCCCCATTACTCTTCCCTTTCCCCCCATTACTCCCTTTCCCCCATTAACTCCACCTTTCCCCCATTACTCCCCTTTCCCCCGTTACCTTCCCCCTTCTCCCCCCCGTTACTCCCCCTTTCCCCCCGTTACTCCCCTTTCCCTCCGTTACTCCCCTTTCCCCCCCGTTACTCCCCTTTCCCCCCGTTACTGCACCTTTCCCCCCGTTACTCCCCTTTCCCCCCGTTACTCACCTTTCCCCCCCGTTACTCACCTTTCCCTCCGTTACTCCCCCTTTCCCCCCCGTTACTCCCCCTCTCTCCTCCCGTTACTCACGTTTCCCCCATTACTCACCTTTTCCCCCGTTACTCACCTTCCCCCCGTTACTCCCCTTTCCCCCCGTTACTCACGTTTCCCCCATTACACTCCCTTTTCCCCCGTTACTCACCTTTTCCCTCTCCTTTCCCCCGTTACTCACTCCCCTTTCCCCCCCCAGTTACTCCCATTCCCCCCGTTACCTCCCCTTTCCCCCCGTTACTCAACCTTTTCCCCTGTTACTCCCATTTCCCCCCGTTACTCCCCTTTTCCCCCGTTACTCACCTTTTCCCCCTTTTCTGGGGGGTAAACATATTATTCCTGAATTGTCTTTTTGTGTGTATTTTCTTCAGCGCCGGAGCACTGGTCTTTTTTCTAACCCTAGACTACATCAGCAAGAATTTACACAAAATGTAGATGTATTTGTTTGACATATATGGATACATTGTATTTTTTAACTATGGAAGGTTGGGAGTTTGAAATCCCGGCACAGTCAAGCCAATGACATCAAAGTGATATGGATGAAAGGTCTTCGCGATTTGGCGGATTTCCGCTATTTAAACAAATATTTACTGATTAATGTTAAACAAAATGACATGGAATCAGAATGTATATGGCAACAATTGGTGAGTTTGAATCCAGTTCCTATATGACCTTAAATGTTGCTGGAACATTAAGCCCAAACAAGAAATAGCTACATATAAATGATTCACCTCGTACTTCCAGTACAGGGGTGAAAACCAACCCATTAGAAAAACAGGCGAAGAATTTCAACATGGCGGGGAAATTAATTTAGCAGATAAATTATTAATTTAAGAAGCCAAAATATATTCTCCACATACATATCCATATTTACCCGCTACTTCTGATATAAAAATGATAATAAAGCATGTAGCTTAAGGAACTTTAAAAATAAAACCGACAACATTTTATTACCGCCATCTTGTCTTTTTGCATTCTCGCTCATTTCACCAGCTCTGTGCCGATATATGTAGCCATTTGATACTGGAACCACAGTTCCTAGTTCCTGTTCCATACTAAAACTATTTTCGCCCTTATTTAGACTACGTTAGGGTTCACCCCTGTACTATAAGTATGGGGTGAATCTTTTATCTACATATAGGGGTGATAATAGAGTCATACCACGGACACTTGAAACCTGACTTCCTGCATTTTTTCCTCGATTCCCTGACAATGCGGGGAAATCGCGTTTACAAGGAAATTCGCTGTCGGTTTAATAATCGAGGCTTGATTTCCATGCTTTTTGCCACAGATTTCCACTTTTTTTTGAGTGGCCAGATACCACTTTCGCCCTAGGTGTTAAATGTTTTAAAAACCTTCCTAACCTTTGCCGTTCAATTGTTTCAGGTGATGATTTTCATAGGTGAAACGCTGCTTTGTTTCAATTGGGCCATCGTTACAGATATTGTATTGGTAAGTAATGTTACGATGACATCTGTATTGCAATCAGCAAAATGTTAAGCTGTGTAGAGTTCGAGGAAAACGGCACATTAAAAAAAACCCACAAAAAACCACTTTCAAGGTAGTACAAAGATGACTACTTTTCCAGACCTCCCTTCCCCCCCCCCCACACCCCCACCTCGGCCCTCAAAGTAGTTTGTTTGTTGTTGTTTTACGTCCTAGCAACATCTAAGGTCATATCAGGACGGGTACCGACTTGTGACAGTGCGCACTCATGGCGACTTTATAGTGCTGTCTCACTGGGAAACCAGGCCGCCGGGACCATGACCTGGTATCCCACTCAGTCACATTATCCTGACACTGAGCACACCAGTCCTTACCCTGTCCTAAAAATGCCGAGCGCCTGGCTAGAAAGTGACAAGCACCAATTTTCAAGTCATTGGTTTGACTCGACCATGGTTCGAACCCACGATCTACCAGCACGGGAGACGGACGCTCCAACTCATTCGGCCATCCCGTCTGGTCTCTCCTCAAAGTAGTACACATCAACATTTTACTACAGACGCCCGCCACCGTTTTGGTAGGTCATGGGATACTTTCCAGGTTCGGAACCCTGGTCGGGTCAAACCAATGGTTTAAAAATTTATGCTTGTCACTACCTTGCCTGGCGTTCAGCATTGTAGAACGAGGAAGATTAATTGTCTGCGATTTAAAATTCCCTTGCTTAATAAATTAATGTACAAAAAAAAAAAGAGAAAGAAAAAAAAGTTCACTGAAAAAATCATCATCATGCTGTCGGTCGCGATGCGACAAAGACTGCTTTCATTACTTGACTGCCGCTCTCCATTTATATTTCATGAAAGCTGCCTGCAAGTTACCAGCGGCACTCTCTTGGGGAGCAAATAGAGGTTTCACACCGGCAAGAACATGCAGTGGCTGGTCGGGAGATGTTGGGAGTTCCATACATCAACCGCCCTTAATGCTGCCACAGTGACATGGTTTTCTTTTTAGGGTTTGCTCCCTTAGCCTTCGGTTCTTGACCTCCCTTAGCCTTCGGTTCTATCAAGAACCTGTACCACAAGGCAGTGGTTTACAACTCTGCAGGGCAGGGGCGTCAAACTCCCTGAGGTATTGCAAAAATCAATGTTTCATTAAATGATACGAGTCGTACTTGACTGACACCCTCTCCCCCCGTCGTATGCTTTGTATGACCGTGAAAATGTTGAAAAGTTTGGATGACCCCTAAGTTAATTTAATAGAACGCATCACTGTTGAGTACCAGCATTTTAATGTGTATGCCAAAATTAATTTGGCATGTTTTCAATTCACATATCTCCAAAGTTAGCCCTTTAAAGTTTAAGGTAAATGTTACTTTCAGGTTACAGGGATTAAAGATCTCCGCGATTTCGTGGATTAAAAAATATATTTACCGATTAAAGTTAAACAAAATGCCAAGGAGTCTCAAATGCACTGCACGGCCCAGCACGCTAAGCCCCTTCCCACCCCTCTTAACCAGACGGGATGGCCGAATGAGTTAGAGCGTCCGTCTACCGTGCTGGTAGATCGTGGGGTCGTGGGTTCGAGTCCCGGTCGAGTCAAACCAATGACTTTAAAATTGATACTTGTTGCTTCCTAGCCAGGCGCTCGGCATTATTAGGATAGGGCAAGGACTGGTGTGCTCAGTGTCAGGATAATGTGACTGAGTGGGATACCAGGTCATGGTGCCGGCGGCCTGGTTTCCCAGTGGGACAGCACTATAAAGTCGCCATGAGTCCGCACTGTCACAAGTCGGTACCCGTCCTGATATGACCTTAGATGTTGCTAGGACGTAAAACAACAAACAAACAATCCCACCCCTCTTTCAATGCCCATTATATACCTAGTACCTAACATTTTCATTGAAATTGACCCAATACCAGTCACATAAATCCCCACTATAATCTCAGATTTCCATTCCATTCATCAAATCATACAATACAAAGAAATAACAATATTATTAATTAAATGATTCAAACAGTATTGCAAAAATTAACATCATACACATTGACACCCAGTGTTCCTGTCACTATCATACCATATCCTTCAGCATATAATGACAGGTGGTGAGAATGCTCTGTTCAGTTTTGCCATGTGCAGTATATAGTATACGTAGAAGTATTTTTGTTCTTTCAGTATATAGTAATACCAACGCGACGATCGACAGCCGAGGCTATGCAAATTCTGACGTCTCATCTGTTTGGGGACGCGGGTAGTCCCTACCTTATAGGACAGGTCAGTGCACTTTTTGTTTCTTCGATACAGGACAGTTTCATGCCTAAATTTATTTGATTTAATTTAAAAGCTTTTTTAGGCAAGATTGATTATCAAATTCATATCTGATGAACAGCTATTCAGATCTTTACATCTACTTTATTTAAAATGACCGGACACGGTGGGTGAATCGGTAGAGCGCAGGCTTCCCATGTGGAAGATCGGGGTTTTATTCCTGGTCGAGTAAAACCAATGACTTATAAAATTGATACTTGTCACTACCTAGCCTGGCGCTCGGCATTAATAGGATAGGACAAGGACTGGTTGGCTCAGTGTCAGGTTAATAAGACTGTGTGGGATATCGGGTCATGGTGCCGGCAGCCAGATCTCCCAATGGGGAAGCATTACAAAAGTCGCTCTGGGTATGCGCTGTCACAAGTCGGTACCCGTTCTGATATGACCTTAGATGTTGCCAGGACGTAGAACTCCAACAAACAAAACTTTATGTGAATGAAAAAAACCAGGATTCTCACAATCTTTAAAAGGCCTTCAGTTTGAAGGCGACGCATAAAAAGGTCCTGATTGCCTTGAAAAGGCCATGACTATTGACTAAATGTACCAAGAAGTATCTTATTTGTCTAAGTAGATGTTGAACCCCGAATCGAAATTACATCAATGTTTATAGTTTCAAATGTTATGAAACTCCAAATGCAATATGTGAAAATGATTTGAACCCCCGGTTCAAGTTGAATGTTGACGTGTGTAGCTCATTACCCACAAACGTGGTGTACTACATGAGTGTAGATTATATTTGGTGTGCGATAAGATTTACTTCTGACTCGAAAAGGTCTGTGTACTTTAACACACTACATGGTGTACTTCGTACTCAGTCTGGAAACAACAAAAAATACCCCCTTATATCCCCCCCCCCCCCTCCCATAAGAACAATACAAAACAACATAACACAACAGCATAACAGTACATCATAGCCACGCAACATCAGAGCCACGCAACATCATAGCCACGCAACACCATAGCCACGCAACACCATTGCCACTCAACACCATTGCCACTCAACACCATTGCCACTCCACACAATTGCCACACATCATAGCCACACACCATTGCCACACAACACCATAGCCACGCAACACCATAGCCACACAATACCATAGCCACACAACACCATAGCCACACAACACCATAGCCACACAACACCATAGCCACACAACACCATAGCCACACAACACCATAGCCACACAACACCATAGCCACACAACACCATAGCCACACAACACCATTGCCACTCAACACCATTGCCACCCATCATGTCATGTCTGCCTGGCCCCGTGTGCATCCTGCCTGCTGTTTCAGATCGCGGACATCCTCAGGACCTCGATGCTGTGGCGGTCACCGCCTGCCGCCGACTTCCTGTCGCTGCAGGCGTCTCTCTACTGCTGCTGCTTCGTAGCCATTATCGGAGGCGGCTTCTTCCTCGCCACCGCCTTCTACCTCGTAGAGGACCGCGCGCGTGCAGAGAAGGTCATCAGAGGTGAGGCGACTTGCGGTCTCAACAGGGTATCACGGAGCTTGTGGCAGGACACTGCGCATAAAGGGCTTCTCGATAGGAGACAGCTAGTTTCGTACTCTGTAATGTAGGCAGTCTGTTCGGTGTAAATACAAGGGATAGATATACGAAGGACACTGCGCATAAAGGGCTTCTCGATAGGAGACAGCTAGTTTCGTACTCTGTAATGTAGGCAGTCTGTTCGGTGTAAATACAAGGGATAGATATACGAAGGACACTGCGCAGAAAGGGCTTCTCGTTAGGAGAAAGCTAGTTTCGTACTCTGTAATGTAGGCAGTCTGTCCGGTGTGAATACAAGGGATAGATATACGAAGGACACTGCGCAGAAAGGGCTTCTCGTTAGGAGACAGCTAGTTTCGTACTCTGTAATGTAGGCAGTCTGTCCGGTGTGAATACAAAGGATAGATATACGAAGGACACTGCGCAGAAAGGGCTTCTCGTTAGGAGACAGCTAGTTTCGTACTCTGTAATGTAGGCAGTCTGTCCGGTGTGAATACAAGGGATAGATATACAAAGGACACTGCGCAGAAAGGGCTTCTCGTTAGGAGACAGCTAGTTTTGTACTCTGTAATGTAGGCAGTAGGCTGCTTCTTCCTCGCCACCGCCTTCTACCTTGTAGAGCACCGCGCGCGTGCAGAGGTCATCAGAGGTGAGGCGACTTGCGGTCTCAACAGGGTATCACGGAGCTTGTGGCAGGACACTGCACAGAAGGGCTTCTCGTTAGGAGACAGCTAGTTTCGTACTCTGTAATGTACGCAGTCTGTCCGGTGTTAATACAAGGGATAGATATACGAAGACCACTGCTTTTCAAGAAAAGGTCCACTATGATTGCTAATTTAATTCAGGGTCTCACAGGGCCTGGAAAGACTTCATTTGCCCTATTTCAAGGCCTTGAAAACCTTGAATTTAACCTATTTTGAGTAATTAGTCTTGACCTATTTTGGTAATTAGTCTTGAAAAGCCTTGAATTCCATTAAAGTGTCACCACTGATTTAAATTAATCTGAAGTTGCCATTCGCCCTTGTTTTTTTTCCCCTTAGATCCAAATGAAAATAGTCTTGAATTTCTATCAAAAATGGCATCAAAATAGTCTTGAAATAGTCTTGAATTCCATATCTTAACATGTGTACGGACCATGTTAATTGAATGTAAGCGCCTATAAATGAATTGAGAAATAGTGTACAGGTAGTGTTTCTATGTTATACATGTACCTGTATAAACGCATTAAAGTCAAAGTAGTCTTCGACTCATCTAAGTCGCTGAGAAGTAGCGCTCTTATGCTGCTAACCCTACCGTGGTTTGCCAGCGCATTGATCTGTGTGCTTATGACATGGTGTGATTCTCCGTATGTAGGGTAGTAATTAATTAATCCACCCACCGGAGCCACCAGAGGGCGGCACTGGTGGCTGGTTTAACGCAATGCCAACAACTCATTACACAACTCCTGACCTAATTTTGTGACTCCCTCTTTTATTCTCGTTTCTCCATCAGGGGCCAAATTAGCAAGTCAATTGAGCAATGGTGAGACTTCCCTATCGGGCTCGGGGCGCGGGCGACTGACGCTGGTCACCACTAAGCTGTGTTTTCTCAGTTGGAAGTTTTCCTTAGGAATTTCTCCTTTTCTGAGTTGAAAGTTTTTTTTCTTGTTTATTAAATTTTTATTTTTATTTTATTTTTGTTGGCGCGTTTCTCTTCTGTCGCCGCCATTTGACAAGTTGTGAGGTTTTGATTTGTAACCTGGTTAGTGAGTGCGTATATTAAACGTGGGCATGGTGCAAGACTGATGGCTTACTGCTGCCGCTTTAAAAAAATATATTAAGTTAAGAACTGCTGTGCTCAATTCCTGGCTTGCCTATTAATTAGTAATCAGTGCTTAGTCATTGTTACCAACCCCACCCCCACATCCGTGACTACCTAACCCAACAAATGAGAGTATGTCTTTGCGTTTCGGTTGTCGTTTTCCAGTCAGTATTCCAAGTAGCTACTACCGCCCTCTCCCTCCACCCCTTTCCCCTTCCCCCCCCCCCTCACCCAACAAATGAGAGTATGTCTTTGCGTTTCGGTTGTCGTTTTCCAGTCAGTATTCCAAGTAGCTACTACCGCCCTCTCCCTCCACCCCTTTCCCCTTCCCCCCTTCCCCCCCCCCCCCCCCCTCTCCCCTCCCCCTCTCCCCTCTTCCCCTCTCCCCCTCCCCCTCTCCCCCTCTCCCTCCCCTCTCCTCCCCTCTCCTCCCTCTCCTCCCTCCCCTCCCTCCCCTCTCCTCCCCTCAGCTCCCCTCTCCTCCCCTCAGCTCCCCTCTCCTCCCCTCAGCTCCCCTCTCCTCCCCTCCGCTCCCCTCTCCTCCCCTCCACTCCCCTCCCTCCCCTCACCTCCCCTCCCCTCCCCTCCCCTCCACTCCACTCCACTCCACTCCACTCCCTCCCTCCCCTCCCCTCCCCTCCACTCCCCCTCCCTCCCCTCCACTCCCTCCTCCCTCCCCTCCACTCCTCCCCTCCTCCCCTCCCCTCCCTCCCCCCTCCCCTCCCCTCCCCTCCCCTCCCCTCCCCTCTCCCCCTCCTCTCCCCTTCCCCCCTCCCCCTCCCCTCCTCCTCCCCTCCCCCCTCCCTCCCCCTCCCCTCCCCTCTCCTCTCCTCTTCCCCCCTCCCCCTCCTCCCCTCTCCTCCCCTCCCCTCTCCCCCTCCACCTCCCCTCCCCCTCTCCTCCCCTCCCCCTCTCCCCCTCTCCTCCCCTCTCCCTCTCCTCCCCCTCCTCCTCCCCTCTCCTCCTCCTCCCCTCTCCTCCCCTCTCCTCCCCCAGCCCCCTCTCCTCCCCTCTCCTCCCTCTCTCCTCCCCTCTCCTCCCTCTCCTCCCCCTCTCCTCCCCTCTCCTCCCCTCTCCCCTCCCCCCTCTCCTCCCTCTCTCCCCCTCCCCTCCCTCTCCTCCCCTCCCCTCCCCTCTCCTCCCCTCCTCCCCTCTCCTCCCCTCTCCTTCCCTCCCCTCCCCCTCTCATCCCCCTCCTTCCCTCCCCTCCTCCCCTCTCCTCCCCCTCTCCTCCCCTCTCCTCCCTCCTCCTCCCTCCCCTCCCTCTCCCCTCCCTCCCCCTCCTCCCTCCTCCCCCTCCTCCCCCTCCTCCCCCTCTCCTCCCCCTCTCCCCTCCCCGGCCCCTCCCGTTTCCTACCACTCCCCTTTCCTACCACTCCCCTTTCCTACCACTCCCCTTTCCTCCCCCTCCCTCCTCCCATCTCCTCCCCTCCTTCCCCTCCCCTCCTCCCCTCCCCTCCCCCATCTCCTTCCCCTCCCCCTCTCTCCTCTCTCTCTCTCCTCTCCTCTCTCTCCTCTCCTCTCTCTCCTCTCTCCTCTCTCCTCCTCCCCTCTCTCTCCTCCCTCCTCCCCTCTCCCCTCTCCTCCCCTCCTCTCTCCTCCCCTCTCCCTCTCCTCCCCTCTCCTCCCCTCTCCTCCCCTCTCCTCCCCTCTCCTCCCCTCTCCTCCCCTCTCCTCCGCTCCCCTCTGAGAGTAGACTGTACCGGTAGTGACCACTTGTCTGACCCACTGAATATAACGGTGGTCGTCGCACCAACACCAACACCACGCATGCTGTCTGTATTAGCCTCGTTTTGGCACCCCACCCACCCCCATAGAGAGACGGCTGGAACTTTCCCAGAAATGAGCTATACCATAGCCACGCCTGTTGACTTGATTTGGGTTGGTGATCATACACGAGGCTTCCAGTGAGACTACCCACCCTGCAGCGGCTCTTATTGACCCACATGAATCAGGAAGAGGCTGCCGCTAATCAGGCCTGCAATAGATCTAATGTAGTTCACATTAAGACGCGAGGTGGCGCAACACATGGCTAACTCGGCAATCTTCAGGGTTGTTTAAACAATGCCTGTTCTCTACCAGTAGCGTCCCGTCCTGATATGACCTTAGATATTGCCAGGACGTAAAACTCCCCAACAGCCAACCAATCTACCACTAGAAACATTACCTTCAAGCCGCAAGGTCCGATAAAAGCTTCCAGTTTTTATATTTGATTGTACATCCAACCCAGAGTTGAGCGTTCTCCTCCCGTTTTTGGCGTTTGAACCCTGGCCGAGTCAAACGAGTGACTTAAAAATTGATACTAGTCACTACCTAGCCTGTTGCTCGGCATTATTAGGATAGGGCAAGTGCTGGTTGGCGCAGTGTCAGGATAATGTGACTGAGTGGGATACCAGGTCATGGTGCTGGTGGCCTGGCCTCCCAGTGGGGCAGCACTATAAAGTCGCCATGAGTGCGCACTGTCACAAGTCGGTACCTGTCCTGATATGACCTTAGATGTTGCCAGGAAGTAAAACCTCAACAAAGAAGCAAACCATGGGACCATGCGCTTGATAGTGACTATCTCGCTGGCTGTAGATTCTGTGTGGTGACTGGAGATAGTGGGATGCCTGTTAACTAGGCATGCAGGGTAACTAGTAGGTAGTCGGTATTGTTACTAGTTTGAGTGTTAGTTCTCTTCACCGACTCTTAATTTAGATCTGTGAAAACACACGGTGGCAACTTTGTAAGCAAGTTAGCGCTTCTGTACCTAGTTACAAACATTTGACAACGAAATGGGATTTTTGAAAATGTGAACAGTCTAATTGCTGTATGTACAGTATGGCATGGAAAGTCTCCCAACACAGGGATGAGAACTTCGCATCGATTGGCAGTTTCTACACCTTTTTAGGTCTGACCTGTTCTCATCCCTGCTATATATATATACAGAGATGAAAATTTCCTGCCGATTGGCGGTTTCCTGACTTTTGGGCAATGACTCACCTTTTTAGGTCTGACCTGTTCTCATCCCTGCTATATATATATACAGAGATGAAAATTTCCTGCCGATTGGCGGTTTCCTGACTTTTGGGCAATGACTCACCGTTTTAGGTCTGACCTGTTCTCATCCCTTCCACACTGTCAAATGGAGCATTTAAAAATTTTAAAAAGAGAGAAAAAAAGCGGTTTCTTAGTTAATAAGTGTCGCCTGTTCTTTATTTTGTGGGTTTTGAAAAGCTTTGAACTCAGCCCAGAGTTCCATAAACTTGTTTATTTCTCCTTGAAATTTGGGCTTGTGATTTTGATATGCATTATTTTATGTGAGCTGTAAATTAGGTCATGTTTCGGGTGTTACTGAAAACAGTTATTGAAACTAATTGTGATAAGGATTGCAGGTAATTCCTAGAGTTAGCCTGTTGTTAAAGAGATGTTAGTTATTGTGATGTACTAGTTTTGATGTAGCATGTGTAGTCTGGTAATTTCAATTAGAGTTAATTAAAAGGGAACTTGGAAATTCAGTGAGAACATCCTGGTTTTTTTCTGCAACATTGGCACAAATAATCCCTCCCTCCCGCCTCCTGCTTCCTGCTTCCCGCCTCCGAATCAGTAGAGCTGGGTGTCAGTTTAGATGGATGTCATCAAATTAGATGTTAATGTTGAGTTGGTGGAACAAAAGTGGAATATGTTGGTGGTGTAACAAATATAGAAAAGAATTTCCACCAATAAGGTTACAGCACTTTTCTACCACTGGATGTTATATCAAACTAGACACAAGTCTAGTTTGATAACCTGGGTGTGGTGACCGAATTAGTAGAGCGCGGGCCTCGTTTGCAAAAGGTTGGGAGTTTGGTTCTCAGTCGAGTCAAACCAATTACTTATAAAATTGATACTTGTCACTTCTTAGCCTGGCGCTCGGCATAAATAGGATATGGCGAGGACTGGTCGGCTCAGTGACAGATTAATGTGACTGAGTGAGATATTAGGTCATGGTGCCAACGGCTGGATTTCCCAGTGGGGCAGCACTATAAAGTCACTGTGTGCACTGTCACAAGTCGGTACCTATCCTGATTTGTCTGTAGGTGTTGCTAGGATGTAAAACCCCAACAAACTAAGGCTTGCTAATCTTGTTAATTAGTGAGCATTAGTTTATCCAGTTACCAGCTATATTGTGTGATGTGTAGAATGTCTGCAATATCTCTTATCTTATCTCATGTCATATCTCAGAAGCAATAATACCAAGGAAACTATATTTGGTGTCATTTGAAAGAGAAATCAATTCATGGTCTTATAGAATCGACTTGAATTTCAACGGTTTTGGAGATATATTAATTTTATTGCACTAACATCATATATTCAGATTTTTCAACAATTCGGTCAGGACTCCAGCGACTTAATTGAAATCTCTTTAGGGCTGAAAGGGGTTAACTCGCAAATAACAACTAGTCCCGCACATCACTTCATTACTGTGAGGTTTTAAAATCTTTTTGTTTATGTTCACTTTGTTTTGCATTTGATGATTGTTTTCCTCATGTGGTTAGATCATTCTTTTGTAAAGCTTACATTTTGACAACTATTTTGTAAGGACATTGATGCGGCTGTTGACGGTCTGTGGTGGGTAGATTTAGTTACTTTGTTAACGCTGTTGGAAGTTATAAGCTGTGCTCCCTACTCACGCCCATCCCCATATCCACCTACCCCGACCTCTTGTGTCTGGACGCGGTGGCCGAATCGCTAAGAGCGTTGGCTTTCCATGTGGAAGGCCAGGGATTCAACTCCCAGCCGAATCAAACCAATGACTTACCAAATTTATACTTGTCACTACCTACCCCAGGACTCTGCATTACTAGGACAGTGCAATGACTGGTTCGCTCAGTATCAGGATAATGTGACTGAGTGCGATATCAGGCCATGGTGTTGGTGGCCTGGTCTCCCAGTGGGGCAGCATTATGAAAAGTCACCATGAGTGTGCGCTGTTAAAAGTCAGTACATGTTCTGATATGACCTTGGATGTTATTTGAAATGACCTTTCTTGTATGATCCTTTAAAGACAACCGGTGTGTCTTTTGGTGAAGATTTTGTTCCTTTTGTTCGCTTCAGATCCCTACATGCCTATGAGAGGTAAAGCTCTGAGTTGTTCTGCGTGAATCCCAGAGCCGCTTTTAAATTGTCTTCCGCTGTAACTCGAGTGCATCGTACATAGAGCTGTAGCTCGGCCAGGTGGTGGGTGGGTGGGTGGGCGTGTCGCATTAACTAGTACAGGTCAACAATCCCTTATCCGAAATCTTTACGTCCAGTTGTGCTTTGGAATTTAGAAAGTTTCTCATTTCAGAGTAACGGTAGCAGGGTCCGTCGTGAAATGTTTTGAACTTCAGTTGCCCCATTTCAAGGCCTTGAAAAGCCTTGAATTTAACCTGTTTTGGGTAATTAGTCTTTAAATGCCTTGAATTCCATTAAATTTTCCCCGCTGATCTAAATTAGTCTGAAATTGCCTTTTGCTATTTTTCCCCCCTGAAATCCAAATGAAAATAGTCTTGAATTCCTATCAAAAACAGCATTGAAATGGCCTTGAATTCCATATCTTCACATATGTACGGACACTGGTAGTTACCAAACATGAATACTGCAGTACAAACCTATGAATACTCACATTAATTGGGATAAATTAAAAACGACAAATAGTGTTAGTTCATTTATATGGCAATGTCGCCTAATGAAATAATGGGATAATAAGACCATAAATACCCTAGTACATTTTATTTTCAACAACTAAAGAGGTAAAACTTAAGCATATATATAGCTTCAAATGAATCGCAATCAAACCTATTATTTCTCCAGAGAAACGTATATATTCAGACTGGAATAGACTATATGGAATTGAGGCTATTATTAATGGTATTAGTAAATATATATATACTATGCTGTATGGGAAACAAATTAGTTTTCGGAATTTTTCGCATTTCAGAATTTCTGATAATGGATTGTGGGCCTAGATTAAATTTCATGTTTTACATTGAGTTAACTTATGTTAGTACAGTGAAACCCTGTTATATCGTGATTGTTGGGTCCATACAATGTCATCGCAAAAACAGGGGGTCGCGTTAAATCGGGGTTCAGTTTACTGAACTACCTTTGAGTTAAAGAATTCTGGGTCCTATATCCGAACTCGCGTTCAATTGGGGTGCATTATAACAGGGTTTCATTGTACTATGATTACTGCCTTCTCAGTGGTTGGGTTGGTTTTAAGTTAATGTTTATATCTCTTACACATTCCTACATAGGACAGCCCAATGCCATATGGCTGTATTGTTAACAATATAATTTTTTTTTTAATTAAAAAAAATAAAAATCGACAACCTAATATATGGACCACTGCAGAGAACGTCCTTAGGTTATAGATTTGTTGAGCTTTAACATTTTTTATTAAATTTCATAGGAAATTCAGTGAAATAATTGTCTAAAATTTAGTGGTCGGACAATCATCGAGTCGAAAGGCAGTTGTTTTATGACACAATTTGAGTGCTTATTTACAACAAAAAAAGCAACTCGATTTTAGTTGACGCATCAAACTGAAAAGAAATATAAATAAATCAATTTTGTAATGTATGTTCTACTATATATATTGTATATATTATGTACATTATATAATTATATATATATATTTTACCTCGGTATATAGCCTCAGGCTAGCCGCAGGCTAGGGAGAGATAAGCACATCCGGCTCCAGCAATTAGCATAAGCAGCTCACGGCGGGAGGACGTTCGCTGAGCTGCTCTGGCAGGATTTAACTACTACAACACTTTAACAACTGTAAGTATTGCAAAATCGCGATAAACTTCCTAAGGATGGTTTATAGCATCCAATTATGAAAGCTTAGAACTTTCTCAGGTCCGATTTGGACATGTTTTGGGTGTTTAAAAAACACAAGGTTAGAACACTTATGTACAGAACCGAAACCGATACCGCTTGATAGCGCAACCTGTATACAGACAGGCAGAGATGTTAACCCGAGTTGCATCTCCTAAGGAAATTCCTCCGAACCCTAAAAGAGGGTTTTGTTGGGGATGATCCTGGGTTTCTTTTATAGACTCCCCAGACCGGTTTTTGAGGCGAGCCTCCGAGTTTCGTAATATTTTCTTCAACTTGCTGGCGCAGAATGCCGCGGGTGGGAGAAGTGTACGAAACAGAGAGAGCGGGCGTGCCAATGGCCGCCCCTCCATTTGGTTGGTTTCACTACCGATAAAACCTACGGCATACCATTAGCTTAACGCCTGTATACAGAACGGTGTAAACACGTTACTCTATACCATACGAATAATACCTCAACCCAGTTTGGGACTCACTTGTGACCATGTTGAGACGATACCGGTATTAAGTAACTTTTTTGTTACAGAAACCGATGGCCACCAAGCGCAACAAAGTTCCGCCGGCAGCGGCAGAAGGCCGCGTGCCCTCTGGGTACGATTCGTCGCCGCCACAGACACGGCCACCGTCCCCACAGCCAGGAGCTGGTCCTTCGGATAAGGATAGCGGAGACGAGGACCTAGAGGACAAGATCGTCAGGCTTATGGAGAAGTACAAACATACGCAACCCGTTATACGGGTTCCCTCTCCCCCTATCCCAGACGACGACTGGGAAGACTTTTCGGATGACGAAACTGAATCAGCATTTGAGGTTCCGAAACTGAAAGTCAAGAGGCTCAAGAGACCCGTGAGTAGCTCAAGTGATGAATTCACCAAAGTCAACAAGAAGCGGGTTAAAAAGACCAAGAAGAACAAAAAGGACTCATCATCTGATGATTCAAATGACTCGTCCACGACGGAGTCTGACTCAGACACCGAAAGAGCGGGTGTCTATGCACGGATAGGGGCAAAAATTAAAAAGAAATGCCCGTTGGCGAAAGCAAAGAGGTTGCGTACCACAACCATGATGCGGGAAACGTTAAAAGGACATTTCCACACATTTAAACCCGCTGAGGTGATCAGTAAGCTGACCGAACAAACAGGAATCAAAGGCGTTCCCGAGTCCATCAGCAAGGAAATGGATGCAGGTATCCAACTCTCGGACGAGAGACGGCGTTACGAGAACGCGTTGTGTACCATCCATAGAGCAGTGCTCGGAGCTCTCACTTCCATAACTCCGGTAGCAAACAGAATGCAAGCCGAGAATAAATTCTCGTCGCTTGCTCGCACCATGGATAAAGGCATTGCGCTGCTTACCGCAGCGTCGAACTTCATGACGTTTCGACGTTTCGAGAACGTCTTTAAGTCGTTGACCACAGATGCTGGCAAAGAAGTTACGGACAATGACGGTAAAGAATACACACTTTACCTCCCACCAAAGCCAGTGCTAGGTAAGCCGCTGGACAAAACCAAAATGTTTGGGGGACAGCTAGCGCACCTCTTCAAAGCAGTGGAGGTAGACACGAAAAGCGCTAAGAACACTGACAGGGGTAAGAAGTTCGACAACCCCGGCAAATTCCGACGCCCCCGCTCGGATTTTCGCTTCCGCCGAGGAGGCAGGCCAGGACGCGGAGGTCCATCCTTCGGGTTCAGTCCCAGGGGACGCGGCAGAGGAGAACGACAGACCACGGGGTGGAACGAGAACCGCGGGTACAAAAGGGAGTTTACACCCAGACCCCAGTTCCCACGGCCAGGAGCCAAGTAGAGTCGACAACACAGACTTCTACCCTCAACACGGTGTCTGAAGAGACACAAACATATGTAAGCACATTTAAGGCAGGAAATATCCTGAACTGTTTACACAACTGGTGTAATATTACAAATGATAGCGAAATTTAGGAAATTGTAAAAGGGGTTCAAATACCCTTCACAGACATACCAAAACAGGAAAGAGTTCCGTTCCCATATAAATTTAACGCAGAAGAAAAACTACAAATTGATTTTCAGGTTTCTCTTTTTGAGACTAAGAGAATTATTGAACGAGTACACAACACAGAAGGACAGTTTATTTCTAATGTGTTTTCCAGGCCGAAACCAAATGGCGAAATTCGCATGATTTTGGACTTAACCAAATTAAATGAGTCGGTTACATACAAACATTTTAAAATGTTCTCATTAGAAACGGCGAGAGATTTAATTACGCCGGAAGCCTGGCTCGCCAGTGTAGACTTAAGAGATGCGTATTACACAGTCTCCATTTGCAAAGAACACAGAAAATTTCTGCGATTTATTTGGAACGGTACCCTCTTGCAGTTTACATGCATGCCTAATGGTCTAGCTTGCGCACCGCGACTGTTTACCAAATTGTTAAAACCTGTCTTTGCAGTCATGGGTAGAATAGGACACACAATGTTCCCATACATAGATGATTCATTTATTATGGCAGAATCCTTTGATAAATGCCAAACGGCAGTTACTGATTTGTGTGCTTTATTAACAGATTTAGGTTTTTACATTCATAACAAGAAATCTGTTTTCGTCCCGAATAGGGAATTAAAATGCTTAGGGTTTCTAATTAACACCAAAGCCATGACCGTATCTCTAACGGAACAGAAACTCCAAAAGTTTCACGACACAGCCTCCCAGCTGCTTGACATATCCAGGCCAAAGATTAGACAGGTCGCCGTCCTTATCGGGATAATGGTCTCGTATGCACCGGCTGTTCTTTATGGAGCCGCGCATATCAAATCTCTAGAAATAGACAAGAATAGAGCGTTAGCACGCAAACAAGGTAACTTTGAAAGACCAATGAACATTTCCCGAGACGGCTGTAAAGACATTTTTTGGTGGATCGACAATATTCATAACTACCCCAATCCCATTCGAATGGGTCAACCCAACACGGTAGTTACTACCGATGCTTCATTACAAGGTTGGGGAGCTCATCGAAATGATGTAGCCACAGGGGGTAGATGGTTAGATAACGAAAAATCAGACCATATTAATGTTCTTGAATTAAGAGCGATTTACTTGGGCCTTTTGAGTCTAATTAAAATACCTAAAAAGACGGTTCAACTTCTGACAGATAACACTACAGCTATGGCATATGTCAGGAATATGGGAGGTACAAAGTCAAAAGAATGCAATAACTTGGCACAGAGTATTTGGAACTGGGCGCAACAACATCAAATATGGTTAACCATATCTCATATCCCAGGTTCGCAGAACGTCCTGGCTGACAAAAAGAGCAGAGTCTTTCACGATCACTTAGAATGGAAATTAAACACAAAAATTTTCAACAAAATTTGTCAACAATGGGGGTCACCTACGGTAGACTTATTTGCATCAAGAAATAATTTCAAGATTAACAAATATGTGTCATGGCACCCAGAACCATTTGCTTGGCACATAGATGCTTTCTCACTGATTTGGGAGAATGAATTTTATTACATTTTCCCCCCCTTTAATGTCATTACCAGAGTGGCACGAAAGATAAAGATGGATCGGTCCCACGCCATTCTGATTGTCCCCGAATGGGACACACAACCGTGGCTAGCGGGAATAGTCTCGACAGCCAGCGACTGCCTAAGATTCCCAAAATCCCAAGGAAATCTAACTCACCAAGGCCCTCTGGAACATCACGGCAACGTAGCAACAAACACCATTGCTTGCATTCCTTTTCTGAATAAATACCTAG